>CM073450.1:36495000-37695000 GCA_037074485.1 Delonix regia | reverse complement strand
AAAATCCTCTGTGGCTTCAGTAATGTTTTCATATAGCATTTTCCCATCATAACTCCATATTGCAAACAAATTTTGAGCTTCTGCTTCTCTTTCCTGATCTTTTGCTTTTCTTGCGTTCCGATGGCAAATTATATATGAAATTACCAAAGAAAATATTGCTACCAATATACTACCCAAAGTAATGGCAGAAACTATCACAGCATGGTTTCTTTTTTCATGATGATGATTGTAATTTATTGTTGGGCAAATCGGCAAGCCAGATACATTACCACACAAGCCTTTGTTGTTTTTCAATCTCTCAATTGAGGTCCTATGAAAGGCTAAAGTATTTGGAAGTGGACCCTCTAATTGATTGTATGATATGTCGACCCAAATCAAGCTTTTCATATCGTCAAAAACTGAAGGAATGGTTCCAGAGAAATTGTTATGCGATATGTTCAATGTTCCCAACCGTTGCAACTCTCCAAGCATTGTTGGGATTGCTCCAGTGAAAGAATTTCCACAAAGATCAAGATTTTGAAGATTTTGTAATTGGCCAAAGCTAGAGGGAAGGCTTGAGAACTGATTTCTGCTTAAGTTCAATTCCCATAACTTGAGCAAACCTCCAAGCTGATATGGAATTAAGCCATTTAAATGGTTATTTGCTAGCTTCAAATTTTCAAGGTTTTTCAACAATCCTATTTTAATAGGAATGTTGCCTGATAATTGATTGTTGCTCAGTATGAGTTCACTCAATGATGTCAAGTGACCCAATTCCCTTGGAATCTTTCCTGTAAGACGATTTGAGGATAGATCAAGTCTTTGTAACTTTGTTGCCTCAGCTAGATCTTGCGGGATGCCACCCGTTAAGTTATTATTGGAGATCTTGAGGCTTGTAAGATTATGGCACTTTCCCCATATAGGTGACATTTGCCCATAAAATTTATTGTTACTTAAATAAACATAATACAAATGAGGATATACTCCAAATGCATCTGCTACATTTCCTGTTAGTTGGTTATTTTCAACCCTAACTCTAGTAAGGCTAGAGCAGTTCTTCAAGCTTCTAGGAATTGGACCAGTGAAATGATTTTCTGCAATAGTTATCCTACTAAGCAACCCACCATGGCAAATGTCATGAGGCAAATAACCAATGAAATCATTCTCTGATAAATGTAAGAATTGCAACTTTGTAAGGTTATTCATTTCCATTGGAAGGTTACCACCAAGTTTGTTTTTGACCAAATTTAGTTTGCAGAGCATTGTCAAGTTTCCAATACTAGAAGGAATTGATCCAGAAAGGTTGTTTAGTAAAAGAGTGAGGGTGCTTAGATTGGCCAAGTTCCCTATGGAAGGTGGGATTGACCCAGAGATATTATTGGTTGACAATTTCAATGTTTCAATAGAATGCAGTTTCCCCAATTCCCATGGAAGTGATCCTGAAATTTCATTTCTAGAAAGATAAAGAGCTCGTAAATTGCTCATGTTTCCTATATTAGTAGGGATGCTACCAGAGAGATGGTTTCTTGACAAGTCAAGTTCACCAACTGCTTTCAACATTCCAATTTCTTGTGGAATGGAACCAGTAAACTGATTATGTCCAAGAAATAAGTAACTAAGCTTTGTCAAGTTTCCAATACTTGTTGGAATGATGCCAGAGAACCCATTATCAGTGAAATTAATAATGGCAAGTTTGGAGAGGTCACCAATCTAGTATGGCATAGTCCCATAAAACGAGTTGTTCTGTAAATATATGAATTGGAGATTGGGGAGAGATGAGAAATTGAGGCTTTGAAATGTACCTCGTAATCCAAGATTTGCAAGAGTTATCCCAGAAATGGAGTTGGACCCATCACATCTAACTCCTACCCAATTGCAAGCACTAGTATTAGTCCACGAAGATAAGAGACCTTGGCTTCGGTTGTCAAGGCTAGCTTTCCACTTCAGCAGAGCATTTGCTTCACTGCTTTGGGCGGTCGTGAAAGATGAAACATGAGATGGAGAGAACACTAACAGAACCCACCATATCAGTGCTACCATCTCAGTAAAATGAGCTTTTTTGGATATGAATATCATGGCTAAGAAGGAAATTTTAAATCAAATGGGGATGGTATAAGCACAAAGGATTTTAGAGATATATTTATATAAACTTGGTGTGATAGTCATTTATTGACATGAAAATCCTATCAAGAGATCTAAACAAACACGTGTCTAGCTGATGTCATTACAGATTGATAAAAGTGAAACACTTGGCCCATAAGACCTAATTAATGGAAGAATTTCACGTGGCCATGTACATTTGATCTAGGTTGATTTTTTGCCATTATTATACCTTTTCTTATGGGAACCACACTGTGCCATCAAAGGTTTACCCTGTTAAGGTCGTTTTGCAGTCAAAATTCCAATATTTTTGCTTGTTTCGAAGCCATTTCATTTTGTTGCTTTAATTGAAAATATTTTTCTTTCCAGTCTTGCAATGCATATTTAATTTCCTTTTAAATCTGAATAGTTTCTTTTCATTTATAATTGACTAGGGTTGCCTATCAACACCCTGTTCTATGTTGCGAAATTTTATCAATTAAGAAATATTTAAAAGAAAAATGTGCCTTCTTACTTGTATTACCTTTTCTTTATGTTTGTTCGCTGTGTCATAAACTCAGGACGCTAATTGCTCTACCTTCAAAAATTATTACTGCTTTGGATTGTGATGAATGCAAGACGTTGCGTGACTTAAACTGAAGAATGCAACTAGTGGAAATTATTAAGAACATGTTATTCAGCATGCAGGTTAGCTAATTGAGGACTTTCCTCTAAACCTGAAACTTGGGGCAACTTGAAAGTGATAGTCAAGAAACAAGCGGTCTACTTACTGCATTCATGTTTTCGGCACTGAGTAGAGTTGTTATGTTTCACATTCATTGTAGACGACAACTGCACAACTGCCTCGTCCAACAAATTAATATTGCAGTGGTAAAAAATCATTAATTGTGGAGAAAGGAAGAAACAGATATAGGTAGTGATTGAAATAAAATAACCAAGTGGTCTCCACTTTGCAATTGAACTATAAGTTAACCACAATACTGTTGCTTAGATACATTGAGACTTGGATTAGTGGGATTTCGAAATGAAGGCAAATTTGCTTCTTTGGATGATTTATATATTAGCAAAGGAATTTCACTATATTCATGCTCTTTCTGTAACCCCGTCTGTCCCAATTGCACAAAATTGTATTCAAATATATATTGATGATCAAGCAGTTTCCTTTTCCTTTTCTTTTCAAGTTATATTTCGCTTGATCACAGAACTCTTTTTAAAAGAAAGAAATTAATACTAGTGAATTCTTGTATGTTGTATAATGTATATCAAATTTTCATGAAAGAATAAGTACAAATGAATTGTATTTCTGTGCATTGAGTTTTTATTTTTATATATTTTGTTAGTTTTTTTGAATAATTAATTTTCTATGAATTTTATTACGAAATATTATACCTATATTGATTAAAAATTACATGCCTTTTTACAGCTTTTATCAAATTCTATGTTTATATAGCCTCAAAGTAAATTAAGTCATTTAGTGTAAGAGGTCAAATTCTTTAGAGTTATTCTTACTCTTAGACTTTTGGCAGTGTTGTTGCTAATCTCTCGTCAATCTCTCGCCAAGCTTGTACAGCGAGAGATCGGTAAAGAATTCAACCATCAGTGAATTCTTGTATTCTTTTGTGATGGGAATGGAAGGCCCTCATATTAATGGAGTTAGTGGGAGAAATATGACCACAAAAATCTTATCTTCTTAATGTGATGGTAATCTGTTTGTGTGTGTAAGATTGTACCCAATAATCAACAGGCACTTCATTTACAAATAGCCAAACTTCAAAAGTTGACAACGAATCTATTTAAATTTGAAATTATATGTATGTAACCCATGACGTTAGTCAATTAATTATTTTACTAATAAAAGCATTATAAATAAATTGAGTCTTTGAGCATGATTTCTAAATTCAAGGAGATTATTTGCACTTAAAGAGTTATTTGTACAAAATGTTAAACTTCAAAGTAAGTCTATTTAATACTCGTGGCTCTACATGCCAACGATTCTCATGCAAAGCTAAATCTATATTATCCACACAGATGGAAAAGGGTCTATTATATGACTCTATTTACTTGTCAAGCACGAACTGCAAATAAAATCAATTACATAATTTATATATGAGATTTCCCATTTTGAGAGTAATAAGATGTTATTAAAATAAAATGGACTTGGTCATGTAAGAGTGAACAAATTTACTCGTAAATAATTGATTGAGACTCTTACCACGTTACCACAATAGTTATACCTAACCGTATTATCGTGAATGCAGTATATACTTGTTTTTCTTTTTCGCCAGAAATGCAGAATATACTTGTTGAACCAATCAAATTAGTGTGATGTAGTCAATATTATCATCTTTCATTACAGCTAAGACATAGGGCTACATAAATGCAATGAGTTGGTCCTTTCATTAATAATTCCACTATCAAGAAGCTTATCGGGAGTAGATCTAGTATTTGATTCCAAAGGAACGAAAAGTCTATGGAATAAAAATTTAAACTAAAGGAAATAAATTCTTATAATTTAAAAGGAGTGATATCTTATAAATTAAATAATTAAATTAAGGTAAAATCTTTAGTGCATTTACAATTTTGAATGTACTAGTGCATCCAGTTATAATGTATGAATATAATTGTAATATTATTACTTTTTAAATTGATATTATTATAATTATGTTCATATATTATAATAAAATTGAAAGTATACCAAAGATGACACCTAAAATTATATATAAAAGTTAAAATTTTCAAAATCCAAGGGAGGTGAAAGTTTTCAAACCAAATATTTGAACCAATTGATACAAATTCTTACAATCTAAAAAAGGCAAGCTCTTATATATTAAAGAACCAAATTCTTAATATAAAATAAAATTATATATAAAAGTTAAAAATTTCAAAATCTAAGAGGCCAACTGCCCCCTTAGATCTATGAAATCATAACTCTCAAAATAGATAAGCTGCAGAAGGGGTTAATATTCTACAATATTACATATGGACCATTCAATGCATCTTACTAATGAATCCTAACTGCACACTAAAATTTTATTTTTCTATTGATTTGGATATCTCAAAGTTACTGATTTCAATAACTCAATTTTAAATGCAAGTCATTAAATTTCCTATGGTATTTAATATGGATCTCCGGATCCCACATCAAAAAATATACTACAAAATGTTTAAATAGAACTGTCAAAATAAGTTTAACCATTTGATTGAACCTATTTAATCTACCATTTTGGTGAATTGGGTTAAAATTTTTAACACATTTAATTTAGGTGGATTAAACTAACCCAGTCTACTTAACTCGTGGGTTAAACAAGTCAACTTGGTAGGTTAGTAAGTTAGCCCACTTAAAAGATTTTATAAAATTTATTTTGTAAAAGGTTTAATATTCCATACTCACTAATAAATTGCATCTTTGTTTTGCCTTAAATATTCAATAGTTGATCAACAGTGGAAAACATGGGGGAATTTTTATATGAAAATTAGATATTTGGCTTGATGATATGATATTTTTATTTTGGATGCTTTTTTTAATAGATTTTTCTACTATCTTTTGATGGGTTTAAACTACCAATCCGTGAAAGGTTGCCCGTTCTAACAGCTCTAGATTTGATATCACTTCAAGACTACATGGTAAAACACCATGATTTTACCATGAATGAAAAAGCACTAATTATATAAAGATAAAAAAAGTAAGGAAATCCACATGGTACCACATTACCCTACTGATAAGTCTACTATCAAGAAGCTTCTTCTTAAAGGATTCATACTATATCAATACACGAGTTGTTAAATAATCCACAAAAGGAGTACAAACGAAACCCCCTGGATTGCACGTGAAGTATAATTAAGAACGCATTATTTTAGGATCCATAGTGGTACTATTATTGTTGTTTACCCTTTCATGGAATGATTTGTTTTGACAGTACTTTTTGATAACTTTTCTTTACCCTCTAAATTGGGGACTGCATAAGGTGATGAAGGCGATAAAATAATAAGGAAGAGGCTGAAGAAGAAAGAGTACTTGTTTTAATTTATTGAGCACACACCCTTAATCTCATATATGTGCAGCATGGCCCTTGAGGATGAAAGAAAAAAAATAGATTTAATTTATTGTGAACACACACATGGAAAGAAAAAAAAAAATTTCGCATTATTATCATACATATGTCAAAGAATGGATTTCAATGTGGTTTGGAATTTTAATGTTCTAGCATTATATGAGGATGAACTTAGTTGATGTTTAATTTGAGTAAATTTCTAGGAGAATAAGAGCATCTTGATTGACAGCTGATACTTTTTCCCTTGATAATAAAATATCAATTTAAGTGCTTTTTTTTTTTTGGTTAAATTTCATCTTTCGCTCTTTCACACCTGAGCCATAAGCAAAATGGACAATGAAGCAAACTGTGAATGCTAGAAAAGTATTTAAAAAAAAAAAAAGACGAAGGAGATACTACGATGTGTTTTGCATTCATCTTATCCATGAAATGTGTACTGTAATTACGAGATGATATGAAAATTGATTGAACACGACACACACAAATCATGGTATGTAGCATGCTTGTAATTTTTTAAATTTCAGTTGTTTTATTTAATTCTTAGAGTAGGCGTGTGGGACTTTGTTTTGTTTCTCCGCAGGGCATCAAATGTAAAGATTGTGTTGGACCTTGTATCTCTGTGTTTATCTAATGCTTGTCGAGTCACGCTATTTTTTATTAATAAATCTTGGATTTCAACTGTCCACATTCAATTGTTTTATTAAAAAAAAAACAATAATAATAATTTTAAAAACTAAATTATAAGTAAATATTTCCTAAATTTCAAAATTTTCTTATTTCTTAGGATTTTCTTTTATTAATAATAATTAAGATAATTTGAATAAAATATATACTTTTCCATAGATTTCCACTTTCATAAAATCCCAATTTTAAAAATAAAAATATTTCTTAGAAATTTTTCTTGTATAATTATCATCTCATTTTATATTCAAATGCAACAGAAATTGTGCTTTTCGAAATTTCTTTTATATTATTTTAAAATTTTTTGTGTACAAAATGACAAAAAGTATAACCTATGTTTTAATACCAATAAAAGTCCTTTTTGTTAGTTTCACATTCATTTGAAATCTTAATCTTTTCCCTTCCATTTTTCTTCCACTCCAAATCTTAATTTTTTCTATTTTTTTTAAAAAAATTAGTTTTCATTAATTAAATTTTTTGTTGGTAAATTTAAAAATTTTAGAAAAAGATAGACCTAGCTTGCCTTAGTCACTGTCAAGGCCAAACTGGGCCAAGCTGAATCCTAAGTGTGAACACCCATCAAAAAATAAAGAAAATAATTAAATAATTAAAATTTTATTTTGAAAAAAGGAAAAGGGAAAATAAAAAATGGATAACAAAAGTAACAAAAATTGGAAAATTGAATTAGAAATGAAATAACAAAGTTTGAATTAACAATAAACAAAACACGAACAAATTGGGAAGAATGGGAGTAATAAATAGAAAAGTGGATCTAAATATAAGAAAAAACAACAAAATTGAAAATCACAAAATGTAAACATGAAAAAATATGAGTACACTAAGAATAAGACAAAATTAACTAAACTAAATAATAGAAAAGGAGAAGTAACTACTCGATCCAGATGTTTTTTCATGTTTGCAAAAGACACCGGAAGGCTTTTCACCAAATTGGACTCCATTTCAAAGCATGGGACAACAAAAATTGAAGCTAGAAAGAAAGCAAGCCACACCCAAAGCAAAGAAATGGGGCAAAAGTAGCATTAGCCTCAATCTGTAAAGCACAAACCTGCTCATCCGACCCTATCTCTGTTGTATATACAAAAGTGTGAACAAGGTGAGAGCTAGGCTGAACAATGTAAGCTAAGAAAGAGCTTTTAGAAACAAAGGAGAATAGAGGAAATCTTAGGTTGTGTGCCAGCAGCGTTGACTCCTCCCTCAAGTCTTTGTCATAACTCACATGGCAATTCAAGAAGAATCGAAAAAGGGAAATGAGCTACAAAGGTGGGAAGGAGAGAAGGTTCTGGTTCATTTTCTATCAGAAGAGTGAAGAAACAGAAACTAAGGGAGGACAAAGTGTAGAAGAGGAAGAGAAACTGAGAGAAATTGAGGGAGAGCTAGAGGATAAAAAAATAAATGAACTAAATGAGAGAGCAACATGTAAGGAAAGAAAAGGAGAAAAGCATTTAAGAATAAAACAAGATGAAGTTGATTGTGTATAAGAGGAAATCAATAGAAAACAAAGTCAAAGAAGAGAGGAGAAGGAAAGAATAAGAGGCCAAATAAGAAGCGAATGAGACCAGGAGAAATCGGTCACCATTCACACGCACACACACACATTCTCATCTGAATGCAGATGAAGTCAAAAAAAACATAGGAGAGGAGAACAAGAGTGAGTTGTGGAAAAATTGAAGTCTAGAGAGCGATTAGAAAGGAATATAGCACTCTATGAAGCAGTTCTATTCTTAAGAAGGAGAGAAACAGAGAAGAGAAAAGAGCTCAATGAATAATGTAAGGGAGAAGCTGTAACACTTGTAAGATATGTTCTTAGAAAGAGTAAAAGCATAAATGTCCTTGGTGTAGGATATTACTTAAATAAGAACCTTGGTTTAGTGGTAAGGCATTGACACATTGATTTTGATGGCAATGGTTCAAGGCCTAGCTTCCTCCTCCCTTAGAATTTTTCTGGTGCTGCCACGTGTCCTAGCTAGGTGAAATGACCAAAGTGCCCTTCACTTCATTTTCTTCTCCTTCTTGATTAACTTTTCTGCAGAAACTTTCAGCTCCTTCTCTTAGCTTCTCCTCCCACCCTCTGCTTCGCCACCGCCCTAGCTTCCTGACCAATGTCCCCCTTCACCGATGACGTGCTTTTGATCGTTGTGCCTTGCTGTTTTTGGTGACAGCACCTCATATTCACCGTTCAGTGTTCGGTAGCCACGAGGAGGAAGATTTAGCAATTTTATTGGGTGAGTTTTGTTCGGTTTTTCATGGAGATGTTGGTGGTAGATTGATTTTTGGTCCTTTCCCTTTAAATTTTAGTCTTGGAAGCATATTTTTGGACAAGTTCTTGAGATTGGTACTCCTAGGGACTAAATAAAAAAATTTTCAAATTTTTGGGGTTTAACATAGAATTGTGAACTTTTGGAATTTAGTGAGTAAAGCTGGTATTTTAGGCATATGATTAATTGTTCTGAAGTGATATGTATTGATGTTTATCTAAAAACTTGGTTGAAGGTGAGATACGTAGTGATGTTTATTTAGAAACTTGGTTAAAGATGAAATAAAGATTTAATGTGTAGCAAATTGGGATGTAATTGAAAAATTAGTAAGTTCATAAGGAAGTGAATTAAAGTGATTAGAATTGAGCAAGTCATGTTATGGAATCAATGAAAATGAGCTAAGGCTAAGGTACAATTTTTTTTAAAGGTAAATAAGGAGGTTTAACATGAGTTTGGTTATGGAAATGATATGACCTAAAAGAAGAAAACTCTTCTTAATTTGAATTATGTGTTGAGTTGATATTATGGATTGGTATGAGAATTGTAGATATTTTGATCGTTTTTAGTAAGTCTTTTCAATTTATGAACTCGTTAAGAGGCATTTGAATGAGCCTAAATTAATGTGTATTGGTGATGGTGGATTAAGGAAATTGTACTTTTGTGTTATAGAGATTGTCTTGTGGAATATTCTATAACCAAGAGAAAGCAGGCAAGGTTATTTAGAATACTTCACCCACTAGGTAAGCGATAGCTCTTCCAACAATATGACATGTTAAATGATATTGTTTATCGTTTACATCATTATATAATGGAATAGCTTGCTAGATTTGATTAGTCTTGAATTATGAATTGTATGTGATGCCATGTAAAGACCATAAAAAGAGGTTTGTATGAAAAATGAGTACTAGATGTGTTAAATAGCATGAGCTTGTGCCTCACGACTGTTTGATTTAAATTACCCAAGGGCTAAGTTCCCTTAACCGAGGATAAAGTTTCTCAAGGGTTGTGGATCTTTGATTGATAAATCTATTTTTCAAGGGTTGTGTACCATTGACCAACTTGATTTCCATGGAAATAAATCCATGATCGTTATTGTTATATTGCATGTTTATAGCTTATTATGGTAAGGATTTAAATGTTGATTCACAGAAAACTGATCATTTTAAAAGGTAAGTGCCAACAGGCATAATATTAGATATTTGAGAAGTTATTATGCATTAAATTGTATAGAGCTCTGCATACCTCAAGGTATTTGTATTGGTTTTATTACTAGAATGTTACTTGTTTATATTTTATTTAATTTCAAGTAATCACCCAGAGCAGTTTTCTGAACGTGAAGGTTAGAAGAGCCCTACTAGTACTGCAGAGGATTTTATTCTTTATTTTGTTGGGGTTGTATACTTTTGTAATAGTGTAATTTGTCAAAAATGTAAATAATTGTAAATGAGTATTGATGACCACAGGCAGGTTTCACATTCCCCTATTTTCTTATAGTTTATTAGTTACTAGATGATCTGAGAGCTGAGCTCTCTTTTCTAGATTTTGTTGTTTATAAGCAGATATTTGTAGTAACTTCAAAAGGCCTCTGTTATAAAAGAGACTCTGTCGAAATTCCTACAAAAATATATGATTGTTAATTTGCTTGGTATTGAGATTTTCATAAATTTACATTATTGTATGATTTATACATTAGTATCATTGGTCAAGAAACATAGTGATAAGTTTACAGGAACGGGTTATTCCAGTTATCTGTGCCAGTTGCACTTCAGAAATTTGGGGTGTGACAGAAGTTGAGAAAATAAAGAGAGGAAGCCAAGTGAGGGAAGAACACAAAATATGAAGAGGCTAAGAAGATGGTGAGGGGGAAGAAAACATGAAGGTTAAGTGAAGAGAATGGACGTGATATAAAGAGAGAAGCCAAGAGAGTGAGAAGGCTATAACGTAAGACCGGAGAGAATCTAACTAAACATGAAACTTTGATATCTCTTTAGTGTGAAGGGTAAAGAAAAAAAAAAGCATAAAAACCAATGGAAGGGAGGAGAAAAGAACATAAAAGGGGAGTAGTTTGCATCTCTATTTCTTTACCAGCCAAAAATAGAAAAAGAGAACAAACAGAAAGGAGGGGTTTGAATGGGGACACATGTTTTGTGATTGAAGAACATAATACACAGGAGAGAGCACACTTGAGAGAGCATGAATGAGCAAGGGCATTAACATTGTCTTTAAGTGTTTGGGTATGTCTCTGAACCATTACTATGCTTTCGTTATGCTGGATTATCCTCATCCATATTTGTTCTGTCATATCCTAGTGAACTAATTTTGGGTTGAGCCCTTTGCTTAATTTTTTTTTTGTCCTAATGGGTATGATATGTTATTATTGGTTCTTAAGCTTTTTCAATAATTCCAAACTTAGTGATTTTTTTGTGCCAATTTGAGGAATGATAATTGGTGATTTGGTCCCTAGATGTGGCAGTATTTTATTTAGGACTAGTTGTATCCTAGGAAAAGGCTTTATTGTTGCCATCTTTGGGCTTATTTTATTGAGTGGTTGTCCTCTCTATATAATATATATATATATATATATATATTACGTTTTACTTTTATCATATTCATGGCCAATTGACTGGATTGAAAACACCATCGTTTTCTTTGTTGTGAGCTTTGATAAGAAGGTTAGCATTGTCAATATCTGTTTTTTTTTTTTTATGCATGACAAGGGAACGATGAGACAATGACATCATGGCTTGTTGGTTTACTGATAACTATGAAATAAATTTATTTTATTCACGTTCATGCTGAATAACTTACAAATTTTATTTGTTTTATGTTTATTTTGAGTAAATTGTGCTAGTTAAGTTATTTTGTCTTTATTGGTCTAGGTTTTAAGTTATTTAAGTACTGATTCATGTTAATTTGATGAATTACATACAAATAATTTTTCAAATTAAAGCCACTCAAGAGGATTTTTTTTCTTGCTCATGTTGTTAAAAGGAAAAAAAAAATGAAGGTTTTGGCATCAAGTAAATGAATGCTCAATTTTGAGACAACTTTTAGGACCTCAAACTTCAAAAATGGGAGATGGCCATCTCATAGCAAGTTGTAGAGCTCATCGAGACCATTGCAATGAGTGGTAGTTCATTGAAATCTGTTGTCTGAGTGTAAAGTTATTGGTAAAACATTGACATTGGTTCTCGAGCTTTTTCTAGGTGCTAGGGCACTACAATCTGGTGCCAAGGCACTAATGACAATGTATTTTTCTAGCAAATGACACCAAAGCACTAGAACAATACATCATTAGCTTCATTATCTCATTGTCACCAAAGCACTGTGGCAATTTACTCACAACAAGTTTTTGGCGTCATTGCTAAGGAACCCTTTTATTATACTTGTATTGATATTAGTGCTCAGTTAGAAGCCTTAGACCAAGCCATTTGTATTTTTACTTGATTTGGTTTTTATTGTTATTTTTAGGTATTAGTCTTATGCATGCTTAAACATGGGGGAAGGCAAATGAAGTAGTTGCATTCAATCCAAACTCATCACTTCTTTCACCCACATCCGCATCACCATATACTCTGTCAAACCTTAAAGTTCAAAGAGCTCAACATCCTAGACAACTAGAGATGGCTAGTGAGAACAATTGCAATTTGTATGTGTATGCCACCCCCAATGTGGCAAGGGCTAAATCCAAGTATTCAAAGGCTAACAATTAATGCTCATAACATTGAAATGTAACCAACCACTATCTTGCCACAACAAGCTAATGGGTAGTTTAAGGGATTGCAAATTAAAGACTCTGATAACCATATTATGAATTTATTGGAAATTTGTGACACCTACTTAGGAAGAAATGGCATAATAGTTCCTTGCAAAATACTTCCTACTAAGCAAGATAAGGAAGATAAGGAATGACATCACCTCATTCATTGAATTTGATGATGAAAATCTATATGATGCACATAAGAGGTTAAAGGAATTGTTGAGGTGGTGTTCACACCATAGGCCTCCAAAAATGGCCATATGTTCAAACATTTTACAATGGAATATCTCCTTTATTGAAAACAACCATTGATATAGCAGTTGATAGAGCTTTAATGGTGAAACCAATGGATGAGGTCTCTAAATTGTTAGAGATTATGCCATCCAATAACTACTAGTGACATTTAGAGAGATTGAGGCCAACAAAAGCTATAAACATTCATGATATGGAAGCCATTTCCACATTATCAACTCAAATCTCAGTATTCAACTAACTAACTCAATAAGTCCTTTGGGTGGGAATTGTGAACTCTATAGAGGAAATCATCATTCTATTCATTAATTTCTAGCCAACAAGACTCAGAACAACCCCTTTATTGGCACTTATAATCCAAGGTGGAGGAATCACCTAAATTTATTATAGAGAAACAATTTGGAAGCTGGTTCCTCTACTGTATAGAGACCACAAAACCCACCTGAGTTTAATGTTGCTATGGCTAATTAGCAAGCCAAAGCCCTTCCACCACTAGATGAGAAGAAACCATCCTTGGAAGACATGTTCATGAATTATATGTCACAAAATGATGCCATTATTAAGCATAAGAATGCATTGATCTAGAGTTAGGTAACTTCTTTAAGAAATTTGGAAACATAGATAGGCCAACTTGCAAATGCCTTAATGATAGACCTGATATTGAACCAAATCCAAGACAAGTGGGCAAGGAGCATTGCAATGCCATTTCATTGAGGAATACTAAAGAGATTGAAGGTAACTCGAAGACGACTGAGTATGATAATGGGAAGGAAAAAGTAACAGAGGCAAGTGAAAGTTCATTTTGATTATTAAAGTCTATTTGATTTCAACTATCTTATTCATTTTTTCAAAAATAAAAATATCAACTAACTAACATGTTTTTCTTGTCGAACTACATGGATTTTGATCCTAATCATTAGATGCTCTATGTTCTCATCCTATGTCAAGTTCTCGCTTTATAAATATCCATTTTTTTAATTAATTTTGTTTCCATTTTCTTTGCTTATTTTGCATATGTTTTGATATAGTAATTGAGATAAAATTAAGGATATATTACAATTATTTTCTTTCTCTAGTTTAAGGTAACTTTTTATGGATGGGTGTTGTGGGGTGCCTAACACATTGTTCACACTCAAATTAACTCCCAAACCTATC
This sequence comes from Delonix regia, assembly GCA_037074485.1. Classification (NCBI taxonomy): domain Eukaryota; kingdom Viridiplantae; phylum Streptophyta; class Magnoliopsida; order Fabales; family Fabaceae; genus Delonix; species Delonix regia. The sequence goes on along the minus strand of CM073450.1, from coordinate 37,680,745 downwards.
TCTATGTTCATAAACCACCTTTCCATTTCTTTTTACTTACAAAATGGTTTTCCAAAACTTTACATTAAAAAATTTAATTGCCACTCCTAATAAATTAGTTTTAAAATTATTTTAAGGGTCAATTTATTTCTTTTTTCTTTCACATCATCCATATTGCGCTCAACCCTTTGATAGCTTGCCAAGTGTGACATTATAGTGACTCTATTAGGGAAAGTTTGAGAGTTAAGCTAGTTTAACTAGTGAATTGAAGTGATATGACCTTTCTTTTATTTTGATTACCTTTGATGTTTTTTCTACAGTTCTATTAATTTTTCTTTCTTTGTTTTCATGTATATTTCTTAATTGTGGTTATATAATATGTTTATATACTCCTATTTTTTTGTTGTTTATTTTTGTTATTTATCTTAGTATATATTTCTCTGCTGCAATTGTATAACATGTTTATAAGTTCTTATTTGTGCATTGTTTCTTCATGTTATGTGTGCTTATTTTTTTGTTGTCTATATTTTATATATGTGTTAGGGTAGATAACATGCAAAATAAAACATTAGGTAGACAAATCTTATCTATATTATATGCTCTTGAATTCTTCTTCAATTAATCTGCTTGGTAGATAAGGGATGGGTAAACTCTAGGTTAACAAGTTTGTATGCTCTTCACACACACTTATTGGGCCTTGCACCCAAGTCCTTGCATGCCTTAAGTTAGTAAAAGATTATATTGGTCTTCCTATTGAGCTTTATGCTTCTAGAGATTACCATGGAGACCAAGCTTAAATTATGCTTCATTATGTGGATTTGACTCGAGTAGGACCTCTTCTTCTAGTCTAATTCATGCCAAGAGATCCGCACCCTCATAGTGGAGGTAGTCCATGGACCAACATTACTTTAAGATGTTCAACCTACCCTTGGTACCTTGCACATTACTAGACTAAGCCTAGTAACTAACCTTGCTGGAGCTTGCCATCTTTAGGGTAACATCTCCATATTGAAGGTTAACTCAAGATAAGACACCAAAGAGTATATTTCATCCTTGTGTAATATCTTATTATATCACTCATAGTATAATCATTGTTTTCTTCCTTTTGTCAAAAGAAATCTTTAGAAATCAAAGTCTTATTAATTTTATGAACAAAGGGTTGTCATTACATCGCCTTTTAATACAGCATACGAGGAAAGTTAACATCCATGCCTTTTTCTGTAAGGCGATAGCTAACTAAGGGAAAATGAAAGTTTGCAAAATCAATTTAGCTTAATGATGTATTAGTGGGGCGTATACCATCAAGAATGGTGTTAACCTTTAAAAATGATAAGTTAGTGGAATATTTGGTTGACCTACTAGAAAAATGCTTTGAGCATCATCAATGTATGAATGCTTCCTTTCTTAGGCTAATTGCCAAACCCTAGTTCTCAATGGATTAATAGGGCCTTCAACAATGTTAGAAATATATTGTCAATACCAATAATCCACTTATAAACCACTAAGACCATTTTCCTTTTTCCCAACTCAAAACACAAGAATGCATTCTCCCTCATTTCCTAATCTTCATCATACATCATAATAAAGCCCAAAGGGAAGCACCCATTATCATTATTTACTTAAGTGGTGAAGGCAATGCCACTGCACATTTGGACATTTGATAACCATGACAAAAGTATGTGTTATCAAATCCAACCGTTGCCTTTAAGGACTTCTAAAATCAAAATGATCAAATTTATGTATTATTCTTGGCACAATCACCATTAGGGAAATTCTTTAAAAGGAAATCATTATGATACATTTTTTTGACTTTCTCCTTTTCAAAGCATTAACTACATAAATGGGATTAGATAACCGATGAATGCATTACTAGGCTGGAAGTAAATATGTTACTTCGAATCATATGGAGGCCCTTTTTCTCTTGAGGTAATGGCTACTACCTTATCCCTGTGTGACAAATAAATCTCTTGAAGAGGAGGAAGTTCTTTTAAAGAATTACAACCAAGCCTAGCGATACAATAACTATATCTATGTCCCTTAAATCTAAGTAAGGATTATTATACCCTCAAATGGATTCTTTATCTCAGTGAAAGTTATAAAATAGTATTTAATCATACTGAAATATATATTTCTCATGTCTTGACTATTTAAAAGACATATATAAAGTATTCTTTTACTCCAAGATGTTGGTCTTGAAGGGGTGCTAATGATACATAAGTTCAAAATAATCATGTTATATTCGATGCATTAGTAGAAAATTTATTAGGCCTTCAATCAAGTTTTTAGGCATCAATTGTGTAGAAATTCATTGTCTCCCAAATTAATTGCCAAACACATACCCATTGTGTATCAATAAGCTCCCTTAAGGATACATGAAAACATGTACCTCCTATAGATCAATAGGCTCCTTGAGGGATACGTGAAGTTGTTGGGTTAGAATTAATGGTCATTTAACATATTGAAGAAGAAAGTTGTACTTTTCATTTGGTTGATTTATTATACGAGCTACTAGCCCTAATAAGGAGTAATAACTTAAATAGGCTATGCTTAATCTCAGAACATTGATCTATCATAAGTGATACTCCCTAGATCATGGCATTTTGCTACCTAATTAGACTTTTTTTTAACATGGGTAGTTAAAAATTAATGCCAAGTTTTAATATTTTTTTAAAGTTTGCTATGAATTGGTCTAGACTTTTCACAAGTTTTTTGTCACCTATCTCTCTATAAAGCAATAAGCTATTAAAAGGGAAGATATAATCTTTTTGGCACACCTTGTGTGACAAATCAATTAGACTAAATCAGTACATTGTTTAATCACCATGAAAGGAAACCAAATTTGTTAACCAAGGTGTGTGGCAGTAATTGTCCCTTGGCTGAGACCCAGGTGTAAGGCCAAGTCCCATTCGAAACATGGCGCTTATGCTAGGTCGTTGTTAAGAAAATAGAGTTGTGCCCTAACTAACTGCTATAGCTTTTGGCCTAGTAGTAAGTGTTTGATCCTACAATTACCAAAAGGGAGAAGAAAAATATGTGCTTAAATATGTGCTTGTGCTTATTACATTATTATTAAACATTTTTTTTTAATGATTTGTCATCATTAAAAAGGGGGAGATTATTAACCCTAAGGTTCAATGTTATAAGTTTTGATGATGACAAATATGTGACAAAAATGTAACAAATCAGTTAGACATATGGTATCAACATATGCTTAATTAATTAATCATTAACATGTAATATTTTATACTTGAATCATCCCTTATGTGAGATATAAGTAAAGTACTCATATTATATCCAATAGGCTCATTATTAATTTTGTTAAATTCAATTGGATTTATATTTATGGCCCAATACATTTTGATCCTCACAATATAAGTTTAGGCCAAAAAAATAAGATAAATATGGATTTTAATAAAGTTGTTTTTAGACCTTGGAACACTCTTTTTAACATATCTCACAAATCAAAGGGAATTTCAAAATGAAACTAACTGCATCTGAGAATAGACTTAAACATTTTTCTAATCATATATAACATGCTCAAAATAGAGTTGAAATTAAGAAGTTATGATTGTCAAAAGTTTAGGTACGAATATTACACTTTTTCCAGACCTCTTGTCACAATTTCAATAATAACTCAGCAACTGGTAAGAATCTTGACATGAAGTTTCTTTTATATGAAAATAGACTCATACATATTTCTAGTCATATATCACATGCATAAAATGGATTTAAAGTCAAAGAGTTATGAAGGTCTTAACTTGTGCTACATATATCAATTTGTTATATGATCTTTTGTCACTCTTTCAACAATATCTCAATAACAAATTTGAGTTTTGAAATGAAAATTGTCACGATAAAAAATAGACCTACATAAATATTTGGTCATATATAATTTGTCCAAAATGAAGTTGAAATGAAGGAGTTATGAACATTTAAAGTTGCAGTTACGGAATAAAGGATGGCCATAAAGTCAATAAATGGAGCTACCTTCTTCCAACTATCAAGTTATACAAGTTTGAATTTCTCCATGTCTCTAAATGGTTCTCTTGCTTTTTTGGCCTCTAAATACATGTTTCAAGAGCTTAGAAATCACAAGAAACAAAGTGAAAAACATCTTGAGTGATTCATACTCTCAAAGGTCTCTATTCTTACTAGTGAGCTTTAATTGTATTATTTGCTCTTTTGAGAGTTTTTATTGTTGTGAGTACTTTCTTCATAAAAAGATTTGTTATTTCAAGAAAATATATTCCTTGAGGAGAGATTAAATTCAAGGAAAGGTTTTTCTTGAAGAGAGTTTGGTTTTAGGGGGTGTATTCTTGAAGATTTATAACGGATTGCAAGTCAGTGGAAAATCTCAAGTATTTGCTTGGGGACTGGATGTAGGCTTTGATTGAAGTTAAACCAGGATAAATCTTAGATTTACTTTCTCTACCCTTATACTCTTTATATTTTGAATTATTGTATTTATGCTTTACTTTTATTGTTGATATTTCACTTGAAGTATTGTAATCTCTTACTGGACATATTCTTTTATATTTACTTCAAGTAATCCAATTGTTAAAGTTATTGTATGATTGTTGTAACCTACATGGGAACAAGATTTTAAATTAAGAAAACAACATATTGTTGAATGTTCTGTTGTTGGGAAACAAATTTATTATCTTTATACTCTAAGCATCTACATTAAATCTCCCTTGATTGATATAATTGTAGTTTTGCTTCATACACTTCCAAGTACCTTTCATAACAAGCCTTTTGGAAAGCAATTTCGAAAAGAAATGAAATTATTGTAAACACCTAATTCACCTCCTCTTAGGTGTTGGTTGCCTTGTTCTAACAAAATGGACCAAGGATTAAATGACTTGTGATATAGGCCTTCCTAATAGGTTGCTTAGCATGTAAGATCATGTTAGTAACTAAAGTTTTCTCAATGTTAGTTATATAAGGCCTTTATTCCTTTGTAGGCTAACTATCCCTTTCCATATCCCAGTGATGCAATAAGCATCATAAGGTATGGAAGTTTTAATGAAATCCCTAATGTGTTGAAAGAATATATCATAGCCTAATTAAGGGTATAGTTTTTTTCTAAAAGATGTAATAAGCTTTTAGTGAGAGAAGATATTATCCTTCTAATTTACAAAGTAAAATTAGTTTGATTAATATTTTTTATCCAACATGTTAACTCTCTAAAAGAAAGTTAATAAAATCCAATTCTACAACTAAAATATCTATTGATCAAAGCAATTTCATTAATTTCGGATGCATTTTAGCTTGAATTTGGAATTCCTAAGAAATTTTTTATGCACAACTATGTTTTTAACTTTTCGAAAGTCATTTGGATGACAATTTTGTAGGAAAGTGAGGCTTGAAATACCACAACAACAAGGGTGAAAGAGAAACAAGTGAAATCTTGAATGAAGTTCCAACACACAAGCACTAGAAAACCAGCACCTGGGCACTAATTCCAAAGAGTTTGCATCTAAGTACCAAAATCCTAGCTCTTGGGCACCAAAATTTGAATGCTAAAAAATTAAGTCAAAGGATCAATGCCCAGACACTAATTATCCAATTTGCCTGCACCCAGGCACCAAAATTTCTTGGCCTAGGCACCAGATCCAACACCCAAATGCCAGAAAACCAGGACATAGGCATAAAAAATCCAACACCTGGGCACTAGAAATTGAGAGTTAGTGCTTAGGCACTAAACAAAGCACTGTTAAAAGATTTTATTTTAAAAATTAAGATTTATGAAGATATGATCACAATCTTAAGCAGATTCTAGCCTTTAAGGTCCTACTAAGGACACACCAAGCTAAAAAGCAATAGACGTGACGCAGAGGCAAATTTCCAAGTGGGATTTTTAGTAGGATTAGGAGAGAGCTTCTATAAATGGGAGTAGCAACTTACTTAGAGTTTCACTTTCTTTCTTGTCCTCTTTTCCTTTTTTTAACGTATTTCCTTTTTCTTGAGTTTATGTTTTAAACATATGTCGATGCTCGACTAGTTGGTTTTTCTTATGATTTTGACAGAACCCTTTGTAAGGTTATTTTTGTATGAAAATAGTTTTTAATTGATGTTTTGAATTCAATTTACTTATTTTCATTATGTGATTAATGCTTTCCCGGCTTGATCACCTAGGATTTGAACTAGTATTTAGGCTAACTTGAAAGAGAAAGCCTAAATTAAGAACTAAATAAAAATAGTCTCCATTTGCATGTTTAGCTAGTAGTAAGTATCACAATTCATAGTCAAGATGATAGTACTAGACTATCTTTGACAGTCACAATCAGAGCTAAACTTTTAAATCGATTGCCTTCTCATCAATTCTTATAGAAATATAGGAAATTGGGGGAAGCAGTCAAGTTTATGTATATTCAAAAGCATTAGATAAGAACTTGAATCCCTAGGTTAGTAAACTGGTTCATAACTCAGTAAAGAAGTAACTATCAATACAAAATAACTACACATTATGGGGAAGTCATAGTCCTAGCATCATTTATTTTATAGTTTACTGTGAATTACAATTGTTTTCTAAGTTGTTTCACTAAATAATCTAATCCTTTTTCTTGAGTTAAAGGCGTAATAATAAGAATTAGTTTAAAGTTAAACTAAGTCTTTGTGGGAGTAATATCTTACCCTCTTTAGTACTTATCGCAAAAAGGTACAAAATATATCAATTAGCTAGTTAGTTAAGAGGTTTTTCATGGACTAAATCCTAGCAAATAGCTATCTTCTTTCTTGAAAAGTCACATTTAATTATTTATATGTAATCTTCACGTGCACTTGCATGTATTGAATCAATCGAATATAACCAAATTAAATTGTATCCATGCATATTCATGATGCATTTCATGGAAAATTTTGGAATTTGGAAAGATAAGATCTCATTTGGTCATCTGCATGATTGAGCTCAAGTCATGGTCAACTGCCAATGAAGATAAGAAATTCTTAAGTGACCAACCCATACTTCCCATACCACTATATATTTCAACCTATTATCACCTACCCATTAACATACAAGCCAATTCAAGGGAATCCAACCCTTTCCAAAGCCACTAGTACCTTCATGAAATCCATCATGAATTATCTCAAGCTTAGCATTCTTAAAGCTAATCGCTACTTTAATTGCAACAATTATTTTTCATACATATAATTATCACATGAATAGCTTTAACAATGGTAGGATCTTTCTATCAACTGCCTTATGCTTCAAATAGCATGGGCCATGTCAAAGTTGTGAAGCTCACCATGGTGCTTGGGCTCTTGAGGAAGCATAACATTGTCATCTTAAGCAAATTGATAGAGGACATGGGAAAAAAAGAAAAATCTTTATACTTGGTTCCTTATTTGACCATCAGATTGCTCAATACTAATCAACAATACCATTTCATATTGGTTTTTCATTAGATAATGCTTGTTCGACCAACACCATTTTAGATAACTAAAGTCCAAACCTAGTAGAAGTTGATCTTATTAGTGGACCTTATCTTATTTAACATCATTAATGCATTGGCTATGTGTTTTGGTACGCTGTTTCATTTCATCAGCTATGTTAGCACTCCTCTTCATTGCATACTTTTCCATATGGTCAATGAAAAAAAAATCATATGGTATTTTTGTTGAAAATTTTCAATTGATAAGGAAAATGTTAAAAGCAGAAGCAATACAATGTTACAGCATAGTTTAATACAAACTTATGAATCTATAATTCATGTCCCCCAAACTAGCTATGTCAAGGGTACAAGGCATTCTTTATCTCCCAAAACATATAGAAGTTATCCCTAGTCACCCAGATTATGCTAAACTAAGGCAGTTCTTTCACCTATAACAATGAGCATTCAGGTTTGGTAGTCTCTAAGAGGTTTTTATAAGAAAATTTAAATATCAAGAAAAGATTAAGTTTTTTCCATTATCCAAACACTACTTAGCCATTGCCATCCCTTTTGGGCTTTCAAAATCCTTCAAATACCTAGTATAAACTAAACCTGAGAAATAATGAGAATCCAATACATAAGAGCAATCTTGGTTTAAGAAAAAGTTTGCTAAAGGAGAAAGAAAAAGAAAAATTAACGAAGGAAAACATGGAAAATGATGGGCAAAATAAAGAAATCCTCAAAAAAAAAAAAATAAGCTCCCGTTAAATGAGACTTCCTTCTCCATGTGAAATCAACTAAGTTGAACCATCAAAACCAAAATTCTCCATGATAAAAATACAAATTTTGTACTCTCAAGACTCATATTCATTAGACTAAGGCAAATAACAAGTAGACAAGGGAAATTCTTTTTTTTTTTCTTTTATGCAAATAACTAAGAGATCTTATATATTATAAATCTTAAGCACACTTAAGCATAATAAGTTTGTAGTGCTTTTCAACATTTCCAAAGCATACTTTACCAAATAAATGACAAAAGGGGTAAGTTACTCTCATCTTCCTTCTAATGGTTTTTTCTTCCATGAAAGAAAAGATAAACCTAAACATTTTTTTGGAAACACATCAACCTTTGTTCCATTTTAAGGCCTAAAAATAAGGATCCCATTCTAAACGAGGCAAATAAAAGTAATGTATTAGTTCATATTTAGATATTTTGAATGTACCATGGCAGAAAAAAAAAACATTTTAAATGCACCATGCATTTATATCCTTGTTAGTTTGATTCAATACAAGCAAGTGCACCTGATAGCCATAAATAATAAAAAGTGAGTAGGATATCACTCCTACAATAACCTAGCTTTATGCTAAACTGATGCTTATTATTAAGCTTCTAACTTAGGCAAAGAAATTAAATTATCAAATGAAACAACTAGAAAATAAATGTAAATCACAATAAACTATTAAATAAATGATCCTTTGACTCTGACTTTCCCACAATGTGTATTTATTTTGTTATGATAGTCACTTCTTTATGGTGTTATGAACCAATTTACTAACCTAAAGATTTGATTGCTTATATAATTCTCTCAAATCTACATAAACTTTACTACTTCCCCAAAGTCCCTATATTTTTTATGAGAACCGATTAAGACACTCAATATTAATGTCCTGCCATAATCACAGTTACCTAATACAGCCAAGTATTGTCGTCTTAATTGTGAATTGTTATACTTATTACTCTTTAAGCATGTATAAAGAAAGCATTAAACACATAATGAAAATAATCAAATCAATTCAAAACATCAATTAAAAGTTATTCTTATACAAAAATAACCCCACAAAGGGTTCTATCAAAATCCTTTAAAAACAAATTCACCAAGCATCTGCATTGTTCAAGACATAAAATCAAGAAGAAAGAAATACACTGAAAAACAAAAAGAAAACTAGAAAGAAGTTAAAACTTTAAGCAAGCAGCTACTCCATTTTACATAAGCTCTCACCTAATCCTTTTAAAACCCTATTTAATGTCACTCATAAGTCCTTCTCAAAGTCTCTCCATTTTCGTATATCTCTTGTAGTCACCTTATACCTCTTATTTATAGCCTTCAAAGCCCTAGGAGTCCTTCTTGTTTTAGGAGATCATTCTTATCTTGATAGACCCTAATTTTTAAGATTATGTCTTTTAACAACATGCCTAGGCTATGGCTTTCTAGCGCCTGAGCACTAACTCTCTATTTTTAGTGCCCACGCACTGGAACTTTAGTGCCTAAACATTAGTGATCTAGAAATTTTAGTGCTTGAGCACAACCTTTTAGGTGTCTAGGTGTTGGTCCTATTACTTAATTTCTCAGCATTCAATTTTAGGAGTGTAGGCAATGAGATTATGGTGCCTAAGTGCTCACTCTCTAAAATTAATGCTTAGGCACTATAACTCCAATGCCTAGGCTTTGAGCCTTCCTACTTAATTCTCTAGTTTTCTCTTTCCTTCAATTTACTTGGATGCTCCTACTTCAATTCCCTATAGATTTATCATCAAAAATTTTTTTACAACAATTAGAAAAGTGGTGAATAATTGAAGTTTCTAGGGGATAACATGTTTAGGATGAAGTGCATCCAAAGTTAACTAAATTTGCTTCAAAGGCTAGTCATTTTAGTTGTGAAATTTGTTATTGTTAACTCTTTTTCAAAGATTTAGCAATCTTGTATTAACAAAATTTAAAATAGTTATACATCATACACATGTACTTACATTGCACTGCATTTTTCCGTGCACCTTGCTTACAAAATCTTGCACTTTTTTTACAAAAGAAACCAAGAATATGCGTTATGCGTCTCTACATTACACTGCATTTCTACATGCGCAATGCATATAAAAACCAACCTTTCAAAAAATCAAGCATTTGCATCTTGCATCTCTTATGAAGGCACACATTGCTTTGCACAGTCATAAAAGCACATGCCCCAGGGATTACATCCTTATTTGGCACAAACCATTTTAAATTTCTACCAAATCCGGCACAAATTAGGGTAGTATTTAACATTTTGTCATGTTTTGCTCCAGTCAGGGCACCATTTAAATTTCTACCAAATCCTACATTAGTTAAGGCACCATTTAAAGTTTAGTCAAGTCCTACACCAGTCAGGGCACCATTAACTTTTTGTCAAGTTATGCACTAGTCAGGGCACCTTTAAATTTCTGTTAAGTCTTGTACCAGTTAAAGCACCATTTAAATTTTTTGTCAAGTCCTTCACTAGTTAAGATACCATTTAAATTTCTATTAAGTCCTACACCAATCAGGGCACTACTTAAATTTTTGTCAAGTCCCACACCATTCAGGGCACCACTTAAATTTTGCCATGTTTTGCATCAATCAAGGTACCATTTAAATTTCTGTCAAGTCATGCATCAAACATGGAACCATTTAAAATTTTGTCAAGTCTCGCACCAATCAAGGCACCATTTATATTTCTATCAAGTCCTGTACCAATCACGACACCATTTAAATTTTTGTCAACTCCTGCACCAGTCAGGGCACCAATTAAAATTCTATCAACTCTCGCACTAGTCAAGGCATATTTAAGTTTCCATCATGTCATGCACAGTCATTATGCCTTCTCTTTACTGCATGTTTTTTGTTACTAATAAGTGTCCCATTAATCCAAGTAGAAAGTGCTTCTTACCTTTCCATGAGAATGATAAGTGTCCCCAATCTCAAAAGCTACAAACCTACTCATCTAGCCCTATCTCTACAACATATACAAAAGTGGGAATAAGGTAGGAGTTAGGCTAAACAATGTGAGATATGAAAAATTTTTCTTCCTCGGCCAAAAGCAAAGATCTTAGGTTATGTACCAGTAGTGTTGACTCCTCCCTTAGGTCTTTGTCACATAGTAGTTCAAGAAGAATAAAAAAGGGATATGAGCAGAGAAGGTGAGAAGAAAGAAAGCTCTAGTTCATGTTTTATAAGAAGAGAAAATAAACAAAAACTAAAGGAAGACAAAGCATGGTAGAGGAAGAGAGACTGAGAGAGATTGAGGGAGAACTAAAAGAATAAAAAATAAATGAAGTGTATGGGAGAGTAGCATGTAAGGATAGAAAATGAGAAGAGGTAGAAGAGAGGAGAAGGACAGAGTATAAGGCTTAATAAGTAGTAAATGAGACTGGGAGAAAGTGCTCACCATTCACACTCACACACCCATTCTCATATAAATGCAAAAGAAGTCAAAAAAACAAAGAAGAGGAGAACTAAAGTGAGCTGTTGAAAAATGGAACTCTTGAAAGCAATTGGAAAGGAATATAATACTCTATGAAGCTACTCTATTCATCCCTATTATAATAATAAAAAAAATTAATGTTGTAGGAAGAATAACAAATGAAGAAGAAAAAAGAAGTTGCTCTGTTGTTCCCTGTTATAATGAATTGGCATTGAGCCCTTTGCTTCATTTTTAATTTTAGTTCCTAATAAGTATGATATTTTATTATTAATTCTTTGACTTTGGTGGTGTTATTCAATTACATAAACCTCATGTTTAAAAATCATTGTGGCACTAATCTTTCAACGAAGGGAAACTTAATTATAATATTATCCATTTCTTCTCTACATTAATGGTAAGTGTGAACACCCCACCTAAATTAACAATAATAATAATCAATAAAAATAAAAAAAATAAATAAAAAATAATAAAATAATAATAACAATTAATCAAAACAAAATTGCAAAAGGCAAATAACATAGAAGTAATATGGAAAAAAACCAAATATAAGAACCAAAAATAATAAAAAGGGAAATTCAAGATGTATGTTGGAAGAAGAGACATGGCAATCATCTTACAAAGAAATAAAATAAACAAGGCCACATACTTGAAATGGAATTGCAAAACACTCTCACACACTCACACTCTCACTCACGGACACATCACTCTCATACACTCACACTCACACTCCCACATGCTCATTTGCTCCCATATGCTCATTTGCTCTCACACACATGACACACATCACTCTCACACACTCATACTCTCACTCACGGACACACCTCCTCATACACTCTCACACACTCTCACCCACGGACACACACATTCACCACATGCATACACTCATGCACACACATGCATAAGAGGACAAGGGGGACAAAAAAGCAAGTGGGAGTGTTTCTGCAGAGGAGGCAGAAAGTGGGGTGGCTGGTGCAATGAAAGGAGAGTGTGGCGTGGCTGGAGATGGCAGGAAAAGGAGGGGACCGTGTGCAGCAAAGTGATGGTTGGAAGTTGCAGAAAAAGCAAGGGAAAAAGGGAGCAACATGGCAGAAAAAGGGAGGTGCCGTTAGAGTATAAAGGAGAGTAAGCAAACCGAGAGAAAGGGAGAAGAAAAAACGCTGGAGAGAAAGGAGGCCTCTGCTGAGAAGAAAAGAGCTGGAGAAGAGAAGAGAGGAAGGAAAAAGAAGGCAGAAACCATGCTGAAAGGGAGAGCCACGTGACCGAGAAGGGAAGAAGAGCTGAAGAAGAAAGGAAGAGCAACGAAACCAGCAACAAATCGAGAGGAAACAACGCTGAAAGAAAGAAGAAAGTGGAATCAGCAACGTGAAGGAGAAACAAAGCTGAACGAAGCAAGAAAGCAAGGCAGCCACGTGAGGAAAAAAGAACACAGAAAGCGAACCAGAAACTGAGTGAAACCGAGAGCTGAATGAAGCTGTCCAACGTGCAGAAAAATCGTGGAGCAACGTCCCAAAATGTGGAGTGAAAAGGAGCTGAAGTTCAGACCATCCAAGCAGCAGAAAAATGGAGAGTTGGATGCCAAAATGATGTGCAGAAACAAGGAAGTCTGAATGCAAAACAAAGTGGCAGCCAAGGGAGTGATAGAAGCTGAACCATGGATGGGAAAAAACTCTATTTTGAGCTCAAAAAACAGAGGTGAACAGAGGAGAACTTAGGGAGCACAAGGAAGAAGAGGAAGTGTGGAGAAGAAGGGAAGCTTTTAGCCACCACCTTCCAGCCGAGAAGTAGAGACACGTTCTGTAGAGTTTCCAGCGCTGGAGCCAACCAGAAAACTCCAACGAAGCTATCCAACGAGTTATCCGCCATTTATGCACTTCCAGCCGAGACTAGCCACTTTGGGGGGCTATTGGAGGTCCATCTTCCATTGGTGAGTGAGGAGGAGAAGGTCCTTCTTCATTGGAGCACAAGGGAGGAGCTGAAAATGCCAGGTATGGCTGCACGTTGTGTCTTGGCAGAGAATTCTGCATGCTGTCACTATTCATTCGAATTCCTTCAAAACAATCTCATGCATGTGCACTGTTCACGCATTCTAATATGAGATGCTACTGTTCACTTGCTTAAATTTGTTTATTTTTGTTTATTACAATTGTTTAAACATTAACTTTGATTAATTATGGCTATTACGTATAAAATTAGCATGTGAGAATTTTGTTGTTCTTGATTGCCGGAGATTAGGTGAGTTTTTTTTAATCTCCTTAAATCCCTACAATGAATTAAATAATTAGAAGACAATTAATATTAATGAAATATTAATAAAGGAATGTTGAAAAATAATTGAATGACAATTAGTAAATATCGTCATGATGGATAAAATTATCGTGTGAGAATTTTGTTCTCCTCGATTAGCGGGGGTTATGTGAGATGTTAATCTCCTTAAATCCTTGCAATTAGTTGAATAATGGAAAAGTGACAATTAATATTAATGAAATATTAATGAATAAATGGTGAAAAACATAAAGGAATGACAATATATACTAATGAAATATTAATGAAGGAATGGAGAAAAATAATTGAATGATAATTAATATCGTCATGATGGATAAAATTATCGTGTGAGAATATCGTTCTCCTCGATTGCTCGGGATTATGTGAGATTTTAATCTCCTTAAATCCTTATAATTAATTCTGAAATAATAATAATATTAATAATAATACAAAAAATTAAGAAATGTACAATAATTAAATATTAACCTTGATTAAATATTTATACAAAATGGATCGTGTGAGAATACTTGTCTCTCCTCGACTTCCCGGGCTCATGTGAGATTTTAATCTCCATAGAACCCAAAAATTAGCATATATTCATTCAAAGACAAACAGATAAACAAATAAATAATAGCACTTAAATTAAATTGTCTACCAATAATCAATAATAATAATAATCAATATTTACCAACAATAAATTCAAAAATTCATAAAATAAAAGAATATATTCCTTGCATTATAAATTATGCATTAATTTCCTAAATATAAACTCTCAAAACTCAAAAAAAATAATAATACTAAAATTGACAAAAAAAAATTTTAGAAGAGAAAATGTGAAGAGTTCAGGAGAACGAGGTTAATCAGATTGTAGTAAATTAAAACATACAAACCAAATTCCTATCCCGTTTTGTTTATAATGATATGTTTCAATTAAAATCCTCCTATTCTCATCACAAATCAAAAAAATCACCAATCACAAAAATGCCTTTTGGTCGAACTACATGGACTTTGATCCCTCTCACGGGGTACGTAGGCCCTAAGTTTCATCTTAGGTCAAGTCCGCCCTTTGTAAATACCCATCAGTTTGCATGCATTTTCACTTTCTTGTCTCCTATGTCTAACGTGCATCCATGTCAATAAAAGGGTAATTGAGATTAATTAAAGGCCATATTCTATTTCAACTAACTAGTTTAAGGTAACCATCCTTATGGGCGGGTGTTGTGGGGTGCCTAACACCTTCCCCACACTCAAATCGACTCCCGAACTCATCTCTGATTTCGCAGACCATTTCGCCTTTTTGTTTTAAATTGGTTTTCCAAAGTTTTTCGTTAAAAATTTTGGTGGCGACTCCAAATAAAATTGATTTTCAAAATTCCATTTTTGGGAATTAGTTTTAAAACCTATTTTAATTCCATCCCGCCGAAAGGTCGGTTACAACAGTAAGTATTTCATTTTTTCTTGGATATTTCTTCTTTGCCTCTTCCTTAACATAGGAAGTTCTATTCTGACCACGGGCTTACCCATAAAATCACATTATTCCTCTTTCTTATACAAAATTTCAATCATTGTTCTCATTCAAAATTAGTTTTGCTTGAAGAACTTAAGCAACAGATTCTTCTTCTTTCCTTATCCTTATCTCACAAGCTTATAATGATTCCATGAGTTGAACAATGTTCATTGAAGCTAAATGCCATCACTACATTATGGAATTCTAGAACTAATGATTAAAAAATGTTTTAAATGTTATAAATTCCTCCACTTTATCTCTCCATACCTCTTCATCATATTTACAATTGCCAATACTCAAACTATAGTGAAATAGCCATACATTAATTCCAAATCTTCCATATTCACAAACTCCAACTCATGTCTCAAAGTTTGAAGAAAAACATTCGCAACCTTGTTATTTTTTTTTTGTTGGCAAAATTTGAAGAATCTCTTATGCTTGCTTTGAAGTTTTAGTTATTATTACCTTTTTAAACATACACTTTTCCAAACACATATGAATAAAAGTGAGAGCCTATTGATGTTTGTTTCTTATCATTTATGATACCTCCCTTCATGTTTGATTCAAAGTGGTTTCATCATATGGTCATTCATACCCTTTGTCATCAGTTTCCCATGCATCGTTTGAGCCTAATTGGCATTCATATGAATACATCAATGGTTATAATTCTTTTATAATAATCAATAAAAAAAGAAGAAAGAAAATATATTAGTATGAAGATATATGGCTTTATTTGCATGACATTAAATCTTGTTCGGGTCAAAATATATATTATTAGGACTAAAGTGTAATAATTTAAAATTTTTATAGGTCGAAGAAGAATTTTAGCCAAAATAAAAAGCATCACATTAGCGATTGCTTTTCGTTTTCTTCTTCCTTCTAGCACACATTCTCCCATTATGTAGTAGTAGAAATGCCTTCAGCATTTTTTTCCTTTTCTTCTCCCATTTCATTCTTTCATTTCTTGCCTCTTCATTCTTGTGAGTATTTTCCCACCCTCTTGCTCTACTTTACCTTGTGTTTCTTCCTCCTGATTTTAAATCAGCCATGGCATGGAGATAAAGGTTGGTGTAGGTCCTTGAAGCCATCATTCCAAGTTGTTTGGGTGAGTTCCTTCTTAACTTACATTTTTCTCTTTTTCTTCATTATTCCACTCTTTTTCTTTCTCCATCCTCCATGTCTTGTAACTCAACCACCATTATCAGTTATATAGGAGCTTGAATTTGGAGATTTTGAAGTTAGGTCTTCAAAGTTTTATTCCCACACTTAAATATTTAACTTTTAGCACTATAATGTATAAACTAAACTCAATTTAATTTATGTTAGCATAAATTAGAAAACCTAGGTCTAGGGTCAATGATAAGGATAAGAAACTTAGAGAAAATTAAGGCTTTAGGTGTCAGAGGTTATATTTAGTTAAATTGATAATTACGAGTGGAAATTGAAATGCTAAGTATGTCAATTTCATCATGAATGTAATTTAAGTAACTTTATG
Source organism: Delonix regia (assembly GCA_037074485.1). Lineage (NCBI taxonomy): Eukaryota > Viridiplantae > Streptophyta > Magnoliopsida > Fabales > Fabaceae > Delonix > Delonix regia. Next base: position 37,663,914 of record CM073450.1, on the reverse strand, counting down.
AATACTCCTTCAACTAAAGGTTGTGCATGAGCTGTAAGAATAAGGGGCCTCTACTATTGATTTTTATTGGTGAGTGTATAAATAGCAAAGTAGCACCTTTCATTTCATTTTATGGTTATGTTTTATTATCTAACTTTTATTTTCTTTGTTCAATGCGCTATGACTTATAGGGCAGACAAATCCATAATTTTCAAGGCCTTCAATAATGTATAAATTATATATATAAATTTATGATCACTACAAAAAAAAATGACATTGTGACACCTCCCTTGAGTCACATAAAACTAACCATTGTAAATATGAACTTTTATGACGGTCAGTAAAGTCGTCGATAGATTTTAGTCAAATGATGGCTAGAGGCAGGACTATTGTTAGGTTCAAAGTTTAAGCCTTAATGGTATATGGACTTTATGATAGTCCTTATGCAACAGTTATTAGTTCAAACCTTATGACAATTATTATAGTCACATAAAGACTGTCACAGGTCAGTGACCAAACGATGGTCAGAAACGACCATCGTAGGTTCCTTTAAAAATCTAATTTGGTTTAAACAAGATTTAATTTCCATTGAGAACCTTTGAAAAATTCCCTCTACTACCCCTCTTCAACAAGAACTCAATTCCCAATGTCGTCCCACACCTTCCATCCCACATTAAAGTTGTTGTCATCAGATCCAAGTGCCACCATTAGGCTATTATCCATTCAGTCTTCCCTTACCTTTTGCCATCTGTTCAATCTTTGTCCCTCTTTTTCTCACTGTTTAGTTGCTCGTCTTCCTATTTTTTCCTCTTTCCTCACCATTTTGAGGTCACTATCATTAGTTAGTTGTCAGTCGCAAGTCGGTCATCAGTAAGTAGTTTTCTTTAAGTTCTGTTCACACCATTTACTTTCTTTTTTCTAATTTATTGATTTTATCTTAGGATTCATAGTATTAAAAGTGAGTGTGTTTTTAGTAAATTTTATTTTTGAATGGTGAGATTTCACATTTTTTATGCTAATAGGTTGGTTTTAGTTTTGAAAAAATATTGTTTTGAATAGGTTAGCATATTTTTTTTCTTTATAGAATTATTTTATAATTTTTTAGTCAATTTATATTTTATTAAAATAAGTAGCCAATTTTTCTCTGAGTCATATAATGTATAATTTGCTTAGGATTTCATGCTTAAAAATTTTGTGGAATAATGCCTTTAAGTTGGTAAATTCTATATGTTTAATATATCGTTGTTTTTTCTTTGAGCCTTTTGATTTGTTTTACTTTGTTTTATATGGTGTTATATTGTTTTCAACTTTGTAATCCAAGTATACTCAAATAAATATGTTTTTGATTTTTCCTCTATGTCTCTGAATGTTTATTCTTTAAAACATGACATAGTTAGGTTTTTCATTGTAAAATATGTCATAGCTAGGGCAAGTCCATTGAATGTTTATAGTTGAAGTTTTTAACTTTATCAATTTTTAGTGGTAGTTTATTGTATATATTTCTTCAAAAATGTATAGGTCTTGGATTGTCAAACCACGAAATACCCATTTGATACTTAAAGGGACTAAATGGTTCCTTAGATTTTGCAATTGTTAATGAGGGTGTTGTGGATAGAATAATATGCCCATGTCCAAAAGGTAAGTTGAAGAAATGACAAACTAGAGAAGTTTTGTGAAACCACTTAACTATTTAATGATTCCCATACTGGTATACTTTCTGAGTAAGGCATGGGGAGAGAGGCAAAGATCATCCTCCAGTACAGTATATGTCAGTGCCATAATTTAGTAAGGAAATCATTTTTAGTGTTAATCCTGTGCAGGATATGATTCATGATGTATTTGGGGTTCATCATGATAATGAGAAGACGAACAAAGTTGAAGGTCCAGTTTCATTATCCAACATAATGATGTACGAAGTGGCTAAAAAGTTTTATGAGTCAATTAGGAATAAATAACAAAATTTGCATGAAAGATATGAGAAATATTTGAAGCTATCTTTTTCCATGAAATCATATCATATTTGTAAACTATAACACTCAGTAAATAAATATGCATATATTATATGCTATAATGATACAAGAATACATAAGAGCTTCTCCTTCATATATACATGAGAGCCAAATAAGAAATGCTAATATGTATAACTGGTCACTACTTCAAAAATGTAGAAGTAATTACAAATGTTTATCATAACATTGTACTTTATCATTCTAATGTAAAGATGATATAACAACCTCTTGTCAAAAATACTACTAAGATATGGACTGATGTAAAAGGGTATCATGTTAATAAGTATGAAATCCATCATCCCCTCTCAAGTTATAGAGTGGCAGTTTACCAATCCCAACTTGGATGTTAAATCTTGAAATGGTGTAACAACAAGAATCTTAGTGAAAATGGCAGCATTTTACTAAATAGAGCTAATGTATTTAGGAAGAATGAGATTGGATTTGTATTGATTCCTAGTTAGATGATAATCAATTTCTAAATGTTAGATTCTTTCATGGAAATTGTTGAATGATTGCCACACCATAGTGTAATAGATAATGGTATAAGAATGGACAAATCTTGAAGGATACATGAAATCCATTGCAGCTTACAAACCATAGTAGCCATAGCCCTATGTTTTACCACTGCTAAAGATCTAGACGTTTTATTTTTTTTTCTTGTCTTCAATGAATTCAAAGTCTTTCTAAGATAGACACAATATCCAATAAGGCTTCATCTAGTGTCTATACATGATGCCCAGTCAGTATCTGAATAAGCTTCAAGGTGAATATGGTGTTAAAATGGATAAAAGCGTCTTTTAGAAAGAGTCCCCTTAAGTATTTTAAGATATGAATGGTATCACCCTAATGAGCCTGACATAGAGCATTCATAAACTGACTCAATTACTGAATGGGCAATATTTCAAGCCCCAAAAAATACTATGCTAGCCCATTGTCTTTAATAGTGAAAATGGAATGAAGAAACTCTTTTGCTTAAGTGATAATGTCAAAAAGTGGTTCTTGAGACTAAAAATCATCAACATAAACTAAAAGAGCAAGAAAATGATCAGTAGTCTAAAAAATAAAGTGGCAGTGATCATGGGAGGATTGTTTGAATCCAAACCCCTGTAACTTTAGTGTGAGTTCATGATTCCATTGTTACAACACCTACTTAAGGCCATAGAGTGATCACTTCTACTTACAAACTTGTCCTAAAATAGCCTTATCATAACCCTCTAAAGGTGTCATATAGATGTCTTCTTTAAAATATTTTTGCAAGAAGGCATTATTGATATCAGGTTAGTGTAAATACCAACCTCGAGCTGTAGATAATGTAAATAAGATTCTTATTATAATCAACTTAGCAATGGGGGAAATGGTCAGTATAATCAATCCCCTCAAATGGTTATAAACTTTCACAACAAGGCAAACTTTGCATCAATTTATACTACCATTAGGTTAAGTTTGATTTTATATGCCCATTTACGTTCAAAGGGTTTTTTGCCTAATTGTAGCGATTTTAATTCCCAAGTATGACTATTTTCTAATGTTTTAACTTCTTACTGCATAGCATTCTACCATTCAAAATAATCTATAGCTTAAGAGTACGATGATGGATTTGAAATAGGGGATAAATTAGCTAGAAGTGTGTGATATGAAGGAGAGAAAATAGAAAAGGAATAAAATGGATAGGTGGGTGGAACATATGGAGATGTAAAATGGACATAATCAATCATGTAGTCACTAAGCCAGTTAAGTTTGTATTTTGGTCTAGTGCTACGACAAATGAAGCGTGTCAGCTAAAGAAGAAGGGGTAAAGTAGTAGTAAAGGAAGTTAGGGAAGAATGTGCAGAAGGCACATGAGAAGAAACATCATTAGAGCCCGTTATAGGCACAATTGGTAGAGGAGTCATTTAGGCAAGATTCAAAGAAATAAGATAAGGAGAAACATGAAAAATGACATCTTTCTAGCGAATTGTAGTTTATTTATCAATGTCATAAAATTTGTAGGCTTTGTAGCCAAAGGCATAACCCAAAAAGATACATTTGCAAGCTCATGGAGAAAATTTATCTAAATGTGGAGAAGCATGGGAAGTAAAGCACTGACAACCAAAAGTTTCAATACGATCATATATAGGTGCAATATGATATAAGACCTCATAAGGAGCTTTCCAATTAAGTGCTTTAGAAGGAATTTTATTAATTAAATATAAGTCAGTTAAAATAGCTTCCCCCTATAACATTTGGTAAACTTGATCAAAAAAGTAAAGATTGTGTAATAGAAGTGAAAAGGAACTATGATCAAGTTTGTGAAGACAACCAATAAGTTTTGTAGTTGCAAGAATAACATTAGTCTTGAGGTCTTGTATATTACATGTATGAGAAGTAAAAAACAATGTTTGATTATTCTCTAAAGTAAGTTGGCTGACTGATGTCAAATTATTCTTAAATAAAGGAATATGTAAAATATTGGTAAGGGTAAGAAAAGGAAGAGTAATTGATCCAATATGTGTAACTTGTTGAGTATTACTATTTGGTAAATGCACAACTCTTGGTTTGAAAGAACAAAAAATTCAAAAAAGAAGGAAAGATTATAAGATAAATGGTTAATGTCATCACTATTTATTATCCAAAAACCATCATTAAGATAATCAAGTGTTTGAAAGCACAATGAAATAGGGTACCTCAATGAAGGAAGCAGCAATAAGATGATGAGCCTTGGTTTTCAATAACTTGGAAAGTTCAAGCTGCACTATCTCTATGATTGTACATTGCAAGTTAGCTAGCATAGGCACTGATCCATCAAATGGTGTCTTAACATTATCAACACACACATTAATTGAAGGCTTGTTTTGATTGGCTTTCATCACCTTATATCAATTGAGATAACCATTTTTCTTGAAGTATTTATCAATAACATGGCCTTTGGAATTGCAATTACACATTTTATCATCCTTCTTAGTAGAATCTTTCTTTTTTACATAATTCTTTGTAGCAATAGTAGATTTAGAAAAACTATTAAAAGTGGCCAATAATGCAGTAGTGTCAATAGGGTTAAGTGACTGAACAGTGACTTGCCTCTATTTTTCAACAATCAAAACCGCTTAATAAACATTATCCAATTATGGTTAAAGATCCATTAGCAAAATCTAGTTACGAATAATATCATAAAAAACAAGAAATCCCATAAAAAAAACTACATAAACTTGGCATTATCATTAAGTTTAGTAAGTTACTATAGCAAAACTGTAAGTACATTTGCCATAAGAACTAGGAGGAATATAAACAATACTCAACAATCCTTCCTAGATCTTCAATAAAAAAACTTAAGTATCTTAAGTTTAAGTTGAAATTCATAAGGACCATTTGCTTCACCAAATCTCTGAGTAATGGTGTCCCATAAATCCTTAGCAAAGGTGACATAACAAAGGATTCATGAAAAGGCTTGAAGAGGGAGTTCAAAATCTAGGACACGACCATGGCATTTGCATTCACCCAAGCCTCATACTTATCATCATGATTTTTAGCTGTCATTTGAATTTTACCAATGATAAATCCAAATTTATTTTTAGCAACCAATGCAATTTTCATAGATTTACTCCATGTACTATAGTTACTACCAATAAATGGAGTAGTAACAAGAGGGGTACCAGGATTGTTAAACCTCAACAATGATAGTGGATCTCTCTTGACAACTTGTTCTCATTGTTCAATCATGATGAAGACAGAAAAAGAGAAAGACAAAGAAGAAGAAAAAAGTAGTCACAACAAGATAGTCCTATAGATCGCAATGCTCTGAGACCATGTAAACTAAAGCACTCAGTAAATAAATTTACATATATTATTATGTTGTAATGATATAAGAATACATGATGTGTACTGATGTTAAAGGGTATCATGATAATAAGCATGAAATCCATCATAACACTACTACAAAAAATACAAAATAAAGGTAAAATTTTGACACAGAAATATAGTCATATAAGAAGGAGATGGAATTTGACACAAATATAGATATAATACTTCTAATTGAGTATTGTTGATAACTAAGACAAAATCTAAAATAACATATATTTGTCTCAAATTTTAGTGGTATTTAATTTTGTGACTAACCATCAATTCTATAAGATAATTTTGATTAAAAATTATACATGGATTTAATATGTGTCAAAATTTTTCATATTGATATTAGACATTAATTTAGTCTAATTTTTTCAAATCTAAGAAAAAAAGAATAAAATTTAAATCCTTACACTACTTGAAAAGATTGTGATGACTAATGTTATATACTTGTTTTTGGTCTAACGGATGTTTTATACCATAATGTTTAGTATGATATCATTTGCACTCTAGCTTATATTACAAGTATTGCTCATAAGTACACATTCTTCCTATTTTATATTTTCCTTTTTATAATGATAAATGAACAATGGTTTGGAATCTACTTTGATGTTCAAGATGAGTATGATAGGAAAATAGCTGAGAGAAATGCCCAATATTCTACTGGGGAGAATAGTTGCCGACAATCTAGTAATAGATTTGTGTTAGTGTTATGTTAAGTACTTATGAAAGTCATATTAGTATCATTATGAGATAGACAACAGTACTTTTATTTTAAACTTTTGTATCGTCATACAAGTAACACTTCGGTGGTATCGTTATCAAGTTTGGAATGCACTACTTGATACTTATATGATATGTATAGAAATTTCAATTTTTGCTATCGTTACTATTAATGATGGTTTATCATTAACAAAAAAATGATGACAAAAAAAAACAAATGTTTTATTGTTTGAAAGAAGTAAATAATGAAATCAAAGCCAAATTTGACACAGAATCAATATTTAAGAAATAGAATTAGAGACACAATAGGAATAATACAATTGTCAATCTAAAATGGAATAAATGTTATATCAATAGTTAAAAAACAGAATTAAAGATGGAATGAGAGTAATCTAATTGTTAATCGAGATAGAATAAAATCTATATCAATAGTTTAGAAATAGAATTAGAGACAAAATCAATCAATTTCATTTTATATTTGAGACAAAAATATTTTTATATCTAGAATTCTAACACAGAATAAGAGATGAAATAATTCTTTCTCCTATAATAAATTAAATCTTGGATACCACTTTGTTTGCTATATTGAGATATAAATTTTAACAATTTAACATGGAAATTTTTCGTATCAATTCTAAGATGGATTTCCTAATTCAATGTCTAAACATTTAGAGACCAAGATTTATGATATGGAATTTTATCTGTGTATAATTCCACTTCATATTGATTTAGAGACGAATTATAAAGCAATTACATACAAGTTTTGTCTGTCTCTATTTGGCTTTTGTCTAGGGGTGATAAAGCTATGTTTATGATATTAGAGTTATTAGCATATGCCTTTAAGCATTCAAAGATTCTGCCTTCTTTCTATAATAGAAAGAAAATTATTCATAACCTAGGAATCAACTATACAAAAATTCATGTGTGTCATAATGATTGCATGCTCTATTAGGGAGTGGATGAAGCCAAAGACATGTATAAAAGGTGCAGCATATCTAGATTGAAACCAAAGAAAATAGGTAACAAACTCAAAAACATGATTACGAAAATACAAAAATAATTTCAATTGAAACCCCGATTATAAAGGCTCTTCATGTCCCCTAAAACCGCTACATACAAGCGATGCCATGCTATAGGCAAGAATAGTGATAACATGATGAAACACCTAACAGGTTCTAAGGCATGGAAGTAATTTGATATATCTCAATTTGCTTTGTATCCTTGAATTGTAAGCTTAAGGTCAGCTAATAATGGTTTCAATCCATTTAGTAACTTGAATACAACCTACAACATTTGGCTAGTAGTACTTATACCTTACAACCTACCTCCCAAGATGTGTATGAAACAAAGTTCCTTATTTCTCTTAGAGATTATTCTTTAGGAAAAGTGCATAAAAATGGATATAAATGTATATCTACAATAGTTAATATAAAAGCTAAAAGGATTGTGGCATATGGGGGTTGAAACATTTGATTCCTTCACTAATGAGATGTTCAATATAGTGTAGCTTTTATGACACACATTAGTGATTTTCTAGGGCTTGAACTTTATTTGGGAGAAAAGTTCATACTGGATTAGCTTGTCCCTATTGGGAGGGAAGTTCATACTAGATTAGCTTGTCCCTATTGTATTTTTGACTCCATCCCAATTTTCCTTCACAATAGTTGAAAGTAGAGTTTCGTAGGTTATTGCCATTTCTATGTTTAAGCCATAAATTCATATTAGCCCAAAGTCAATTTGATGAAAGAAAAAGGAAAAGAAATCCCCCTATAGCAATAACTAGTTCATAAATCATAATATAGCTTTAAAATGTTAAAAATGTATTTGGAAATGATGTAGAGGTTGAAAACCAAGGAAAAATACCTCAAAGATCGGTTATTATAGGTTGTGATCCTTAACAATCATATAAGAACAACATATTTTTTTCAACTTCCCAAATAAAAGAATCATTTATTACTCCACTTCCTTAACATAATGTGTATTGTAAAAATGTTTGTGACAATGTGTTTCCTACTTTAATAAATGAGTTAGGGAAATCAAAAAACCATTTAAATGCATAACAAGATTTATAGGATATAGGCATATGGTCATATCTATGGTCCAATGAAAATGGTAGATATCCTTTGGCTTTGTTCACTTTGACCAATGCAAATAAGGATATCATTCTCATAACTTTAAAGAATGTTTTTATGCCTAACAGTTATTATAGTAACATATCTAGATGCATTGATTTAAGACAATGTAATTGTCAGCTGATGTGATTCATTTATGATAATTCTGTATGCAATTGTATACTAGAGTGCTCAATGAAAACGAATTTGACTAACTCCAAAATAGAATTATTTTGAGATTATTCCAAATGATATTCTCATCATCATTCTTCACAGCTAAGGTCCATTTAATAATACATTTAATTGAAGAAGCTAAACTTAGAGCCTCGTCCAACACTGCTAGATGTACCTTATAAAGACGTAATGCCTAATGCATCTATATTTGCTTTCTAACCTTAAAGGACTTATTCATTTAATCATTGCTCATTGCAATTAATAGGTATTTAGGAAAATTGAAGTCCTTTGTACATAATAGATCACATCCAAAGGGCTCAATAGCTGAGTGTCACTTGGCCTAAAGTTTTAACTTTTTGCTTGAGATTTTTGGATAGAATGGAGACAATATCTAACTAACTCAAACACGTGATAATGAACCTAATGTAGGAATATCCAATGTTGACACTATGTTCCAACAAATAGGTAGGCCAATTATCAATTTTAAGTAATTTACTCTATCTCCTATGGAAAAGTTAAAAGCACATCACCACATGCTCACTTACAATAATGAAGTGGACCCATCTCTTTAGTAAGTAAATTTTAATTACAACATTAAGAGTACATAAAACAAAACTAATTGTCCATATTTTTTCTTTCTATGTAGGGAATTTAAAAACCATGTAAAGAGACAATTAGGAAGTTTTACATAGTCTTCCTCAAAGATAGACAAGAGGTTCATCTAAAGTTTGTTAATGGCTTTCTCAATATGTAAGCACTTGTACATCGTTGACATTTGTTTTGTTATATGCATTTAACTCACATAAATTATCATTATTTTCTTAGATGCAAAATGATGTGAATACATCCCATTCAATTGATATGAAGTTTCTTGCCATGAGTCCATTGGATAAAGCAAGGTATTATATTATATACAATGTCAACAAATTTAAATTTAGAAAATTATGGAGTTTTTAGAACATTTGTGACAAAAAGTTATTTAAGTAGTAATGATAGTCAAATGTGCTATGGAGGTGTACCATATTATGAAAAATTGTTAGATATAACTTAGGTAAATTATCACAGTCGGTTCATAGTTATTTGTTCAAATGCATGTAGGCTAATACAATCATTGCTAGAGGAATTGTAAAACATGAATTAGGATTCACATCTATTTATTTTTCATGATTGCACAAGGTAATAAGGAAGATGACAAGTCATACAACTAAGCTTTAGAAGCTTAAATGATATATTATGTATAAGATGAGTTGGATAAAAATTGGAGTATGGTTATGTACATAAAGCCACTAGACTTGTATGACAAGGGTGAAGATGATGAAGATGTTATTTATAACAGTAAACCATACCATGTTCAACCCTTGGAACAATTCTTACTAGATGATGACACTACTTTATGCTTGTCCAAGTTTGCATGTTCCAATTATTATATATTTGATAAATTTTCCATTTTTTGTTGTTGGGTTTTCTAATTTTGAATTTGAACTATTTATACTTTTTCTTTATTGACAAGATATTTGAAGATAAAGAGGTTCAAAACTGGATTAGATGTGGTAGAATTCAACAGTTTTTTTCTGCAGTAATGATCTAGACCGTTGGATTTTCATCCAACAATTTGGATTTAGTACTAAAGATTAGTCAATATCTTTAGATCCAAGTACCCAACCAGATATTTTGAATGACTAACTAACCTAACCAGATATCGCTGATGATATTGGTGAAGAGTACAAAGAGCATGTATAACTTACGCAATGACTGCAAAGAAAAGGCTAGAATGTTAATGTCATTAGTAAGTAAACTGATTAATAAGGTTCAACACAATGTTGGCTTTTTAATTTTCATGCACTAACATAAAAATAGCATATGGAAATGGTCAAGTTAAGACCAAACACTTAACAATGCATGATGTTTGGTCCCTTCCAAAGGATAAAAAGGTGATAGTATCGTTCAACACTAACAACTAGCCAATTGGAGAAAGAGGTGGATTGTTGGCTATTTTTCTTGGTAGTTTTGTGAAAAACTTCGGTAAGTTACCTGGTTACCAAAAAAAAGAAGTTATTTCCTCTTAAATACGAATATGATTTAGATACTAAAGACAAGTAATAACACATTTATTATTTAATTTTCTTTGGAATTCAATTATTTCTTTAATGATTTTCATATCATATCTTGTAAAGAAAATTTGTTATTGAAGAGGTTCACAAGAAAAATATTCCTGAGTCCCTAGAATCCAAGTGGAAACATTTTCACTCTTGGTTATTTTCACACATAGATAATGGGACTTAGATGAGAGACAAGTCAATTGCTACAACCCAAGTAGGCATTTAAAGGGACCAACAAGCATCATTTGTCAATTGCCTAGTGACTTAAAAACCAGGGTATAATTTACTCTAAATGGTTTAATGTTGAAACAATTTATTGTTCCTTCACTTTACAACAATATGTAGAAAAAGTTCATTGAGTTTGATGCATCTAGATTCATTATCAAAGGCTACAGGAACTTAAGAGTATTCTAGACAAGTTTTAGGAATAGGAATGGGCGTTTGCTCATCCTAAGTGTTTTAACATCATACTCGTGGGAGTCCACTACCTGGGTCATCTTACCATGACTTGTAAAATAAAGTTGTGTCACTTAGGTTACTAATGGCAAAAAGATATGTAAATGATGCATAACAAAGGGATCAAATTGTTTAGATGTTAGTAGACACCTAAGTTTGCATTCTTACTATCTTAAGGGACACTTCTCTAAACTCTTTATTTTGTATAAATCATATGTTTTAATGATATTATATTTTAATATTCTATTTATTGCTCTTAATAATTTATCTCGAATTTTATGTACCTAGTGATAACAGTAGTGGATACACACCTTCAAATAAATCACCAAATTCTTTTAGTAGAAATCATTAGTTAGGATGACTTCTACTTATGTTTAAACTTTACTACTATTTGATGTTAAACTTTGTAACTTATATTGTACTTGATATGTGCCAAAACATAATATATAAAATCCTCTAGGTAAGTAAAGTGTTTACAAGAAATTGGAGTGTATCCAGTGATAAAAGGGAAGGAAACTTGGTTGAAAGGTAGCTAAATAGGAAAGACAACTTCTAAATCAATGCCATTGTTCATATGGTCAAATTATCAACATTGAAAATTCATATTAAATTCTAGGAAGTTACAAAAATTGTGAAATTTCTCAAGAAACTATAATAAAGTGATAGCTAATTGTGTATCGAATTTCACTTCAAAATTCATTCATTTGTCCTCTCAAATAAATCCATGATCGTGGCTATGCGAAATTATACATAACCAAAATTTTGTTACAGATATTTGGTGCAAAAGCCACTTAAATGGAATCCAAATGACATGAAACTTTCCATAATACTTCATTAGTACATCAGGGAAAAATAAAATTTTAGCCCAAATTTTATTTGTTTAGTTCTATAAATGACACCAAATCTCATGTATATCATAAAACTTCTCTGCATAATTTTTCATACTTTAAGCATGCAAAAAGGGTAGCTACTAAACTCAATTCATTGAAATTTAGTGCGGATCAACTTTGTTATATTAAGATTCAATCTACCAAAGATCATAATTTTTGGAATCAATCTACTTAATTTTTTACATTTTCTCTTCTCTCATGAAATTACATCTTCTTAAAACTAAAACTTGACTAAATAGATTCTAACATACCAAATTTTGAGTTTGGCCACATTTACTCATACTTATGCTTCAAGAAGCCTTCTATTACATATTAAAATTTGTTCCAACTCTTCATTAGTCATTTTTTCATGCATATGGAAGTTTATACATATACAAAGAAAGTCTTGCCCTACATCCTCATATTTTCTAAGTTACATGATAGTACATCTTTGATGCTTAAATTCTTGTTACATACTTCAAAATTTCATAGCTTCCAACTAACCAAGCCTCTTTGGCTTTGCACCTATAAAAGATCTAAGAAGTTATTTCCTTGTACTTATCCTTACAAGATCCACCTGAAATGGCTAGTTAAAGATGTGATAAGACAAAATGTCCTAATAGCTCACTTCATATTCCACACACACAACGACACACATAAGCAAAATAATGCGCACACCATTATAACATGAACAAAGATCATGGAATCATACTAGTGTTAACACCTTTACTTTGGTTCATGACCACATCACATTAAATATTGTGGTTGGGGTAGGACTGCCATGTCCAAACCCTATAAAATTGTAATACCCATATAAAATTTCTAAGTAAAATAAATTATTTTAGGTGAATTTTTCTTATAAGAAAATTTTAAAGGTTAGAGAATTAAGGAAAATGCACTAGAGATCAACATAAATTTTAAATAAGGATCAGAAAAAAAAATTAAAATGAAATTATAAGGGGGAAAGGAAAAATTGTGGAGTATTAAATATAGATGTAGATAATATCATATCTAAACTAGAAGTTAGTATGAGTATTTAAACCTTATTCTATGTATTTTCACATCAGTGTTTGAATCCCAAAGCGTGTAAAATAGGTATTTACTATAATTTTGATCTAATATTACAATGTATCACCTACGAAATTACTTATATACCCCTAGTACTTCCATTAGAATGCTTCTCCCTCACGATTCCACCTCCTTCCTAGACACTCATGCACTTTTTCCTCTCCTCTAGCTCAGATTTTCGTCAATCACTGCCATTGGAACTCGCCCGTGGTTATGGCATTGTTGCATCTTCATCGACCTAGACTCAACCCTCATCAACCTTTAGTTGGTTGAAAAACATGATAAATCTAGTGAGCTTAAGCTAGGTGCAATTTAATTAAAATTTTGAGCAATTCTAGTGTGTTTTGCTTCGTTATAGTTTAGTGCTTTGTTTCTTCATGATTTTTTGCCACTTTTTCCTCATTTCCACCAATCAATTTCGCACCATTAGCTTAGAATCAAAATACTCCAATCTCTAGTACCATTCATACTAAGTGAGTGGATAATCCTAATTATGCTATATTTCTATTGTTAGATGCGTATTTTGGAAAAGATTGTTTCTTAATCTTTTAGTGCCTTAGGCAAGCTTCTGGAATTTCAAATCCGTGAAATATCAACATAAGTGCATTTAATGACTCTATATTTTGGAATTTTATTGAGTGTCTAGTTTTTGAAGTAAAATATCTCTAAATTTTTTAATCGTCTATTATATTTGAAAGTATTCTGGTTCCATATCCATAAAATATTTAGTTCAAAATTATAAGGTGTTGATTCTGTTTACACAAAAGTGTTGGGATTCTGAAATCTAATACCTTTATCAGTCTTCTAAAAAAAATTTTAGTTATAAGTCTTCTGAAGCTCCAATATTTAATTATGAATTTACATGTATTAAAGATATATTTGAGGTATGTATCCAAATAGGACCCTATAGCTAATGGCAGTAGATGTTAGTCATAATGCTCCACAATCTATATTTGATATAAGTAGGCATAATGCCACTATTATGATACTCTGTTTAAGGCTTAAGGCCATTATTATGAATATTTCACACTTGAAGCTCATGAATGATACTTGCTCTGTTATGATTATACTAGCCTTGGGCTAGCTATATTTCAAATATTTAATGGTTCTGTAAGACGTTCCCAATGCATTTAATTGGTTTCAAAATACTCTTGTGTTACTTATGTACTTATATTTTTCAATTTAGAGTTAGTTTTATAATTTTATTATCAAGGCATTTTCTGAAGTTTAGGGTTTCTTGTGCATACCACATTATATACATCACCCACGGAAGATGTATAGTTTAAGGCAAAAATATGATCTTTATTATAAAAAACTCTACCATGGCTAGTCTTTCCCTTGCACTTGTATAATTACTATTATCTACTCACTGAGTTTCTACTCACCCCATGCTATTTAACATTTTTCAAATCACAATGCCAGTTTAAAACACCCACCTACCAAGTAGGAGCTTGCAGGTGTTTCTTGATTTTTAGTGAGCCTTATTTCAAGGGCAAGAGCTCTTCTTCTATTGTAAATTTTGTAATTAGATTTAGTAGCTCCCTTGTATACATGTAGTTAGTCTCATGTTCTAATCTATTGGCTGTAGGTTGTTGTATATATATCCTGCTCTCCATCTTGTGGTGTGTATCTAGTTTTCTATTGTAGAAATTTTGGGAGGTCTATATTTAAGGCAAGACTTTACCAAAATTTCTTCACGAAGGAGACTAATTATTTTTTGTATTTGTATCTATAGGTTTTTTATTTAGTTATAATTGATGAAGATTCTACATGTTGTACAAATGTCTAATTTTTTATATGTCAATTAGGCTTACGAGGGCCATGGATACCTTGTTCCCTATGTCGGTCATGTCTTTTTAGTTTAGGTCTTGACAATGTGGTATCAAAGCCTGTTAAAGGGTCCATGGTATGTCTGTGTCTTATGGAGCAAGTGTTCTTTAATGGTATCTCAGTTCACATTATGCTATGTCTGTATGTCTCTGTATATTTAGATTTGGTGCTAAATAAACATTCTATTTTATATGAAGGAACAATGTTATGTAGGCCACATGCAACTGCTAATCAAGCCATTTAGGAAGCCTCTATTGGAGCTCCTACTCAACCTGTTGTGTTGCTCCTAAGTGTTTAAGGTTGGGGACGAGCATGAACAAGGAGTACTGGTAGAGGTCATGCTAGGGGTGGATAATCTTACCCATTTTTACCATATCATTCAATGTCAATTCACGGGATTTTATGAGATTTGTTGAGCTCAATGCATGATTTTATAATATTTTATGGTAATTGGGATTGTAAACTTTCTATTGTTTTACTTAATTTAATTAAATTGGAGAATATGGGATATTACAATACTCAAATTTTTGCATTGTCGATCAAAGTCAAAGACAAGCTAGAAGAAATTACAATTAAGGACTAGAAGAATCCAAAAATTGCCAAAAGGCCTAAATGTTGCTTGCTGTGTTTTTTGCCACAACAAACTCATCCCAACCTATAAAAATTTTTTTGTTCTAATCTGAACCCAGTTGAGAGAACCCAACCTAACTCACCTCTTTTTAGCCTTTAGGGTTCCTTCTAAAGAGGCAAGCTATTAAAGACCAAATGGAGACCTAGATACTCTGTTTCTTTATCTTCTTCTCCCATTTTTCTCAATTTTCCATCATTTTTCTGCTCTTCCATGGTTTTTCTTAGGAATTTGGAGCTTGGTGAAGCTTTCTTTATCAATATGAGCAACTAAACACCACTTGCCCAGAGGAGATTTAATAAGGCCTAAGCTTTAAGCATCAACCAAGTTTTCATAATCTTTTCCATTATTTCCTTCTATTAGTCATTGTATTTTGGTTAAATCATTTGGATTACATTGGGAGGCTGAACTATATTGTGGATTAGATTATGAGATTCATGCTTTGATGTGTGTTTTGTAAGCATTATTGCTACATTTGATTGTAAAAGTATTAGGTTTAGTATAATCTAATAATCTCATGATTGATTATAGTAGCTTGGTAGCACTTGGTTAAGTTGTTCAAGTTATCTTCACATCTTTGCATTGATCTCCCATTGTTGCATTAAAGAGGGTAGTTAATGTTGTTGTGAGCCTTTGGATTAAAGGTTTCATAAACAAATTAATTTACCTAGTGTTTGAATGGTATTTCAAACCACTTCTGGTAATGGTTTTCTAAAGAAACACTCATTTACCTTGCAAGAAGCTAAGAAGGCCAAATTAAAGCTATAGTGGACATTTTATCATCATTTGCATAAAAATTCAATTATTTTTTCAATCTTCACTTTATAACAAAAACCACAAAAACATTCTTAGTTTGTTGTATTTCATTCAAATTCCATCCATTTGATAAAAGTAAAGACAAAACCCTGATTTTTCCCATTTCTTCACATTTTTTTTACATTCAAATTACCTAGGAACAAACTAGGCTGCCTGAAGTGAATACAACCTGCATTACACCATTATAGTGCATTTTTACATCCAATATTAGCTTTTGACACCCAAACAATGAAGGCTCGATCAGTAGGCAAGCAATCAGGCCTCCCAATAGAGATGATCTAGAGGAGGGGTAGAACCTCCTCAACTTCAGGCTCCTAATAATGTAGAGCTAGCAGCTGGACTCCAAGGTATTCAAAGAGCTATGGAGAATCAGTTTTATTAAAAAGGCATGTAGCTGGTGATAACACCCCTACCACCATTATGCTTCCCATTAAGCAAATTAGGGCAAAGGAACCCCAAGATAGGGTTAATGAAGGCAGAAGCAAAGGGATCTTAACTGAATTCATTGAATTCAAACTAACTATTTTTACTAAGGTAGATAATCAAAAGGAGCCACAACAGTTTATTAAAGATATTAAGCAAATATGTGATGCACTTGATTGCCCAGGGAGGAAATCAATTACACTTGCTATTTTTTAGTTAAAGAAAGTGGCCTGATCAGGGTATGAATCACTTCAGCAAGTGAGACCAGTAGGATCATCTCCCACAGAATGGGAAGAGTTCAAAAAAAGTATTTATAAAGCAATTTCTACCTATGAATGTTAGGGATACACGTGCAAAAGAATTTAAAAGCATAAGATAAGTCCCTAATGTATCAGTTGATGAGCTTATTATTCAGTTCACTGAGCTGTCTAAGTATAGCCCTTCATTTGGTCCTTACTGAGAGGGATAGAATTAAATGCTTTATGATATGTTTGGTTAAACCATTGTTCAAGGTTATGGCATCGAAAATGAGCTAATTTACCTCTTTTAATGCAACAATTGATTGTGCTAAGATACTTGATATATGGGATTAGGAAGATAATATGGCACAGAGGAAAAGAAAGCGCTCAGATGAAGGTAAACATGCAAGAATTTTCTTTGTGAGTATATCATCTAAAGGGTCTAGGGCATCAAGTCAAACTCAATCTTTTTGACCCCACCTAGAGTCCTCAACACCATCTACATTAAGTACTGGTAGACAAAGAGGGAACCTTGGAGACTCTAGGCCCACCCATTAATCTGATTTAGCATGGATAACATGTTAAAGCTCTATGTTCTTCATATGGGAAGTCTCATCATTGCCTGTGTTATAGAGAGCTAGGGGCATGTTTTAAATGTGGTCAGGTTGACATATGGTACGAGACTGCTCTTAGCATCTACATAGTTCTAGTTAGGGTTTAGTGCAACCATCAAGTTCTACATTTGGGACAAAACCCCAGGGTGTAGCTCCAATTCAGGGTGGCAAAGGAAGTGGTGGCAAGACAATTCAGGTAAAGGTCAAACATCTTCTAGCAGAGGCCAAGCACATGCATTTGCCCTTAACAAACAGTAGTAGTAATACGTAAAATTATGGTATGTTCTAATAAAGCTCATGTTTTATTTAACTCTTGTTCAACCCATTCTTTTTATCTCCACGTTTCGCAAAATTGAAACTCTACTAGTTTAGAAAGCCCTTTGTTAGTAACAACACTATTTAGAGAATCCACTTTAGTGGATCAAGTACATATATCATGCACAATTCTGGCAGGAGGTCATGAGACAATGGCAAACTTAATAATTTTAGCTATAACTAACTTTGATATAATCCTTGGAATGTATTGGTTAGCTTATTATTATTCCACTTTGGATTGTCATTTTAAAGTCATAAAGGCTGAATTTCCAAATGAACCGTCTATTACCATTCAGAGTGATTGTACTGAAGCTCTTAATAATTTAATATCTACCATTGGGACTAGGAAATTATTGAGAAATGGTGTTAAGGTTACCTTGCCTTGGTTTAGGATATGGAATTAATGGCTCCAGCATTAAAACAAGTGCCAATAGTTAATGAGTTTTCATATATGTTTCCGCAAGAATTACTTGGGCTACCTCTTAACAGAGAGATTGAGTTTAGCATTAATGTACTACTTAGCACTCAGCCCATCTCTATTCCTCCCTATAGAATGGCACCATTGGAACTTAGGGAATCAAAGAATTAGTTACAAGACATGTTGGATAAAGGCTTTATTTGCCCAAGTTCATCAGCGTCGGGAGCTCTAGTTCTTTTTGTAAAGAAAAAGGATGGTTCTCTTTGGTTCTGTGTGGATTATAGACAGCTAAACAAGGCGGCAATCCAAAATAAATACCTTTTACCCCACATTGATGATCTTTTCTATTTGTTAAAAGATGCAAATGTTTTTTCTGATTGATCTATGGTCAGGGTACCACCAATTAATGATAAGAAGTGAGGATGTGCCTAAGACAGCTTTCAGAACTTATAATGGTCATTATTAGTTATTGGTGATGTCTCTTGAGCTAACAAATGCCCTTTTTGCTTTTATAGATTTCATTAATAGAGTCTTTAAGTTGTTCCTTGATCGATTTCTTATAATTTTTATAGATGACATTCTAGTTTACTCCAGGAGTCATCTAAAACATGAACAAAATCTAAGAATGATGCTACAAATATTGAAGGAAAATTAATTGTATGTGAAGCTTTCTAAATGTCAATTCTGGCTTGATAAAGTGGCTTTCCTAGGCCATGTGGTTTTGAAGGAAGGTGTTCAAGTGGATCCTAGTGACATGGAAGCTGTTCAAAAATGGACTCAACTATTACAGTCACTAAGATTTGTACTTTCCTAGGTTTGGCTAGTTATTACCACTTATTTGTAAAGGATTTCTCCATGATGGTTGTGCCTTTGACTAAACTAACCCAAAAGAATGTGAAATTTCAGTGGACCAAAGCATGTGAGGACAACTTTCAAAAATTAAAAGATTATTTGACATCAGCTCCCATTCTTGCATTACCATTGAAGACAGGTGGTATACAATTTATTATGATGCACCCATAATGGGGTTAAGGTGTGTCTTAATGCAACATGGTCATGTGATTACTTATGCCTCAAGACAACTGAAGGAGAATGAGCAAAATTACCTTATCATGACTTGGAAATGGCTACAATAATATTTGCCCTAAAGATTTGGTGCTACTATTTGTATGGTGAGACTTGTGAAATCTATACAGACTATAAAAATCTTAAATACATTTGTGAACAAATAGATCTTAATCCAAGGCAAAGGTGGATGGAACTTCCGAAAGACTATGATTGTGTCATCCAAGCATGGCTAATGTAGTAGCTAATGCTTTAAGAAGGAAGTCGATAGGGAGTTTGTCTCACATAGCTAAAATAAGGAAACCCTTAGTTAGAAGAAAATTGTGTTAGGTTTGGAATTGAGGAACCAAGTATGTTATTAGTAAATGTTCAAAGTCACTTTTCTTTAAGTTAAAGGATGAAAACAACTTAAGGAGCAAACTCTCAATTTCTGAAATTAATCGAAGATGTCAAGAGAGGAAAGCAGGGTGAGTTTACCTTAGACTCAGAAGGGGTAATATGGCTTGATCAATGATTATATGTACCTAACAACAGTGGACTCAGAAAGAAGATCTTGGAATAAGCTAATCAAACACCTTATACAATCCACCCAGGAGCAACCAAGATGTATTAGGACCTAAAACAGCTATATTGGTAGGAAGGAATGAAGAAAGATGTAGCAGAATTTGTTTCTCATTGTTTAATATGTCAACAAGGCAGAACACCATAAACCAGCTAAGTTACTTCAGAGGATTGAAATACTAGAATGGAAATGGGAAAGGATAACCATGGATTTCATAAAGGGTTATCTCAAACTCGTAAGGGTTCTGATTCCATAAGGGTAATTGATAATAAATTGACCAAATCTATACATTTCCTTCCAATAAAGACAATGTATAGTGTAGTAAAGTATGCTCAAATTTATTTAAATAAAATTGTGAAGCTTCATGGTGTACCCATTTCAATTATATCTAATTAATGACCTTAATTTACCTCTTGATTTTTTAGGGCTTTTTAAGATGTGTTTGGTACCTAATTGGACCTTAGCACCACTTTTCATCCATAAACACATGGTCAATCTGAGCATACAATTCAAACTCTAAAGGAAATGTTAAGGTCATGCATCCTAAACATTGGAAGAAGTTGCTTTTAGCTGAGTTCCCCTATAATAATAGCTATTTAGCCAGTATTCAAATGGCACCTTATAAGGCATTATATGGTAAAAGATGTTGATCCCCTGTCAGTTAGTTTGAAGTGGATGAATCAAGAATATTGGGGCCAGAACTAGCTCAAGATGCAATATACAAGGTGAAGTTAATTAAAGAAAGGTTGCTAACTGCCCAGAGCAGATAGAATGCCTATATGGATAACTGGCAATGAGACTCAGAATTTGTAGTGGGTGATCAAGTATTTTTCCATATGTCTCCAATGAAGGGTGTAATGAGATTTAGAAAGAAAGAAAAACTAAGCCCCTAATATGTTTGGCCATTTGAGATTCATGATAAGATTGGTGTAATGGTATATCGCTTGGCCCTACCTCCCGAGTTAGCTGTTGTACATCCTGTGTTTTATATGTCCATGCTTATGACGTATTTGCCCAACCTATCTCATATGCTTAGGGCCTAAGATATTCTACTAGAGGCCAAGTTGACTTATGAAGAAGTTTCAATGGCTATCCCTGACAGGCAGGTTAAGAAGCTTTATTCTAACAAGATCACATTAGTAAAGGTTCTGTGGCACAATCACTCTCAAGAGGAAGCCATGTGGGAAATGGAGAATGACACGTGAGCTAAATATCCACATCTATTAGACACTTTATATAAGTATGTGTTTTAATTTGGGGACAGAATTTCTTAAAGAGCGAGGAATGTAATACCTATAAAAATTTGTAATTAAAAAAAAACTATTTTAGGTGAATTTTTCTATAAGAAAATCTTAAGGATTGGAAAATAGAGGAAAATGCACTAAAGATCAATATAAATTTCAAATGAAAATGAGAAAAAAAATTAAAGTAAAATGATTACAGGAAAAGGAAGAATTGAGGAGTATTAAATATAAATGTAAATAATATCATATCTAAACTAGAAGTAAGCATAAGTATTTAAGCCTTATTTTATGCATTTCATCCATCTATAATTGAACCCCAAAGCGTGTAAATCAGGTGTTTCCTATAATTTTGATATGACATTACAATGTATCATCTATGAAATTATTTATATGCCTGTAGTAAGATTATTTTTCCATTAAAAAGCTTCTCCCTCACGATTCCCCCTCCTTCCCCAACACTCTTATGATTTTTCCTCACCTCAAGCTCAGGTTGCCATTAATCACTGCCATTAGAACTCGGCGATGGTTGTTTGGCATCGTTGCATCATCATTTGCCTAAACTCAACCCTCGCCCTAAAAAATATGAGAAATCTTGTGAGCTTAAGTTAAGTGCAATTTCAATGGAATTTCGAGCAATTCTTGCATGTTTTGCTTTGTTTTAGCTTAGGCCATTTGTTTCTTCATGATTTTTAGCCAACCTCTGGTATTGTTCATGTGTGAAAGTGATAAGTTTAAGCTCAATCCAATGCTATCACATTAAAGTGGGCTAGGAATTCATATCCTTAATGATTTTCACAACTCTCTCTCCTATAATCATTTATCATAAAAACCCAACCTCTGGTATTGTTCATGAGTTTTATCTACTCACTTAGTTTTTAATCACCCCCAAGCTATTTAACATTTTTCATATCGCAGCATTGGTCCAAAACACCCCGTAACCAAGTAAGAGCTTACAGTTTTTTCTTAATTTTTGGTAAGTCTTGTTACAAGGGCAAGAGCTCTTCTTTAGTTGTAAATTTTATAATTAGATTTAGTAGCTCCCTTGTATATAGGCAGTTAGTCTCTTGTTATGATCTATTGGCTATGGGTTGTTGTATATATACCGGGACAGCAGAGCTCTCCATCTTGTGGTGAGTATAAAGTTTTTTGTTGTAGAAATTTCAGGAGATCCATATTTAAGGGAAGACTCTGCCAAAATTTCTACACAAAGGTGACTAATTATTTTGGTATTTGTATATGTGGGTATTCTGTTTAGTTTTAATTGATGAAGATTCTATATGTTGTATAAATGTCTGATTTTTATAAGGCAGCTAGGCTTACGAGGGTGAAGGATACCTCATTCCCTGTGCCAATCACGTCCTGTTGGTTTAGGTCATGACAAAAGCATTATACATAACATCAATTGTAAACCACTAAAGCTGCATATGAGATCACACGCCATCATACATCATTACTAAAATAATAGAAAATATATATGGAAATTTGACACAAAAATAAATGTATTGGATAAAGATCAAATTAGATACGGATTTAAATATAATGACACGTAATCATTATTATTGATCACTGATACGGAATTATAAATGAATTTTATCCACCTCAAACTTTTTAGTGTCAAATTTAGTGTCAATTCATGAAATATATAAGTTAATTATGATTAAAAATCATATACAAATTTGATCCATGTCAAAATTTTATATATTGATAGCAAACACAAATTTTTATCAAACATAGATAAAATCTGTGTCTAATATATAATATGATATCTGACACCAATTTAGTCTGTGTCTAATAGTATTATTAATATCAAACACAGGACTGAATCCATGTCAAAAATATTAATTCATAAAATTTGGCTTTTTTCTTTTGAAATCCACAAAAGTTAGTTTTGCTCACATGAATGGTCACTTTCCCATTTTGTTTAAAAAACCTAATCATATAAAAGATAAGCACTCTCGGTTACCCATGCTGTATCACTAGACTACCATCTCTACTGAAGATTTGCTGGTGCTAGTCCACTCCCAGGTAAAGAGGCTTTGTCTTATGTTCTCTATGTCTTAGTTTCTCTCTGTTGCATCTAAGTCAGTTCCTCATCTTTCAATATGGATTCTATGTTGTATCTATTTTTTTGGTTTTCCCTTTTGGATTCTCATCACTTGGTTACTTGATTTTGTATTTTGTTGACTGAAATTATGTTTAAATCTTTATTTTGACTGTTCATTCGAAGTGAATCTGTGAGACTGACATTACGTAAATTCTTAGTGTTTGTGTGTGAAAAGTTTTCTCGCATATTGGAATTGTTGAACTTGTATTGACTATCAGTGGTCCAATTCCAAATTTCAACAAAAGTTACTAACTGAAATAAAGTACTAAGTAGATTTAGAGTAGGTATTAGCTTTTATTACTCACAATAGGGTGCATGTCAAAGTAAGAACAGAAGGGTCAAGAAATTAAGTAGCTTCATGTCATAAGAAATTAGCATGGGTCCCTTTCGGTGGACTAAATAATGAAAAAAGACAAACTGAGGTGAAGCCAGTGACCCCAAAGCTTTAGTTTGCCAAATAGTAAATTTTTGTTGCAATTTAAAGTTTATCTTCAAATTGTAATGGCAGCAACACTACTTAAATTTTAAACTCCAGCCTAGAACAAGAAGAATGGGTATAGTTTAAACATGAACTAGCTGGAGTCTTCAAAATCAAACCTTACCATAACTAATAGTCAAATATAATAAGCTCATTGGTCACTACTTACCTCATTCATAGTTATGATGCTCCCAAAATTCTCAACATTTTAACCGAAATATTTGCTTTTTATGTTCATCATCAGCCTATATATATGTATTGGCTTACTCATTTGAATAAGACAAGAAATAAAAAGCATTGATTTACAAGTGTTCTAGAGCTTTTTGTACTGCCTCTGTTTTATCTCTCTCACTCTCTTCCCATATCATATTCTTTATTATCTTTTAAAAATATTTGGATCTCTCTTTAAATGAAACATTTATTTCCCTTTTCTAAGAAAGTTCAAAATTTTTATGTTATGTTCTTTATTCTTTATTTTAGTTTTTATTTTAAAGACAAAAGTTAAAATGTCATGTTACTGCATCTAAGAGTCATATCCAGCATAATAGTTTGGTGAGTCCACCAACACTTCAGTGTTTATCAATTCAATCTACCACCTATTGTTATTACCTCTTACTCCTACCATTTTACCGTGTACCTATCCTTACATTAGGTATCAATTAGTCATCCTAATATATCTTAGTGTAAGTCTTTATTCTACCACCTATCTATTTAACCACTTAAGAGATAACAAGGGAAGTAAGTAGATTAACCACTAGAGAGATAATAGGGGAAGCAATTGTACATATCATGTGAGAAAAACCTAAAAGATATATATGAATTCAAGAATTAAAAGAGTAAAAGACTACATGTAGAAAGAACTAAAAGAGTAAAATATATGTATCATGTGTTCAATGGCTACAGGCAAGCATCTAATTGTAGTTATAATGGCCTTTCAAAAGTTAGGAAAGAAGCGTTACTTCATAACTCATAATAGATAGCCACTTGTCCGCAAAAAAAAAAAATTGAAAAACACAATCGTTTAGCCTTAGGTTTCACTCTTTCTATACATTTTCTTATGGCTTTATCAATTATTTAAAAAGTTAACTAGTTGTCCCTAATTATATTGGGTAGTTACAAGGAGCCACCAAAAAAAAAAAAAAAAACATCCCAATCATACGTGTTTCCATCCCCTAAGAGTATTGTGTCCTTCATGCTTACTTTGTTCTCCCTTGCTACCACATATGTTGTCCTGTGTTCTCAAAATTCAAGTGTTCCTTGTTTTACCACATCTTTGTTTCTATCTGTTAGTTTTTCATGTTAACACCTTACTTGCTTAAGTTGCTAACACCTATATTATTGACTTGCTTCCACTATATATATTTCTTCCAACTTGCTAAGTTATTGTTTTGGTGCCTTTCCACTTATGCACATAATATTAACTAAGTTAAGTCAAATATCTCTCATGGTTGAAGCTCATTATCACAATAACTAATCTAAATTATTTCAATTTATGCATATTAAATTATTATGAAATAAATTTATAAATGAGAATGCTGTATTTAAAATTTATATATCCTTGATATTTGTATTTATATGTTTTGTTCCTTAGAGATTCATTAGTCCCTATGGTATTTTAGAATTTATTCCCATAACTCCCTAAATTCATTCATGATATTAAATTCCTAAATAAATAATAATTTATCATGAATCTAAGATTATTCATAATATTAAAATTACCTAAATTAATTTTACTAAAGCCAAATCCCCATACTATTTTCATTAATGTATCTTAATAACATATTAATGCAAAAAAATAATTTTTAAGCCATTTATTTGTTATATCCAAATTAGCATAGTAGTTAATTTTACTGAATTCTTATATCAAAAAAAGTTTCTAACAACCTCAAATCTACTTATTAGAATGACACACACACACACACACACATATATATATATATATTGCTCCCTTTTATCTTTATCTTCAATTTGAATATCAGTTAATGTATGTTGCTAATATTTTTATGCTCCTTTTTATGCATTGTGCCCGAAGCATGTTTTGCTTCCCGTGTGATTTTTAGGTGCCTTCTATGAAGCACAAATACATCATATGTTCAAGTGATGTGGCATCCGTATTGAATTCTACTTGAGTTCACCATATGCCAACATTATACCGTTATCCAATATGTTGTAAGCAATTTTGTTCAAGAATTAAGCTTTATAACAACACTCTTTTGTTTTGTGAATTTTGGTACACATATATATTATCAATTATTTTGTTAAATTTAATTCTAACATTATTAGTTTATGCATATGCATGATTTAGGGTAATAACTCATCTGGCATGAGAGTTGCTGAGCATAGTGTAAGCACATTCTTGGAACTGCAGAGGAAGAAAGTACATTGCTATGTAACTTTTAAGATTGGTGAGCAAAAGTACATAATATACTTACTAATGTTTAAAGCACCAAATGTTATTTTTCTTGTTACTTTATTTTTTTCCCTCTCTTGATAGTTCTTGATTTTGGCTATTATGTTAAATTTATTGCTATAGATCATTTTTTTGTTGATTACTGTACCTTTATTATTACTCTTAAGGTTTATGTCCTACAATTTATAATTATGGTGATTGATCAAGTGAGCATCCTTGCTACTAAGAAGCTAGAAACAAAATTGAGGTAAACCATTATTGAAACATCACTTATTCTGGAATGGCTTTTGTACTTTAAGTTGCTTAATGCTATGGGGAGCTCCGAAAAAGGTTGGGTGCATTAATCATATGAAATTTGTTTAGATATAATGAGAATTTGAATGCATATTCAACAATTAAAACACATATTTGACATGCTTTAATTAAAACGTATATTTAGCAATTGAATAGCAAATTGTTATACTTGCACATCAATTTAGAAATTAACTTCAGCAAGCTTATATTTGTATGTCTTGTCATTGTTCAATGACTTGTTCCATAATCTCTAAAAATTCATGTGCTTTAGTTGGATGCTTTTTGTGTGTGCTTGTGTGTGTGTATATATATATAACCACTATCTCAAATAACTTTGAGATAGTGATTAAAATTGGAAATTATTTGAAATATCTATTATCCTAAGACTAAACTTGGAAATGAGGCTACTTAATCTAATTGGTGTTTAACTTGACATGAATTTGGCATATGGTAGTTTTGAAAATATATGTATGGCTAAAATGAATTAGACTTATTGTTCTGAAATCGCTTTTTGTTTGTTTATGTCTAAGGCCATTTTTAGTTGTTTGATTAACACAGAGATGGTTGCCTCTGATCATAGAAAGTGGATGGATAAAAGAGTGGGTCCTAACCAAAGAATTATAGATGAATTTTGTGATGGGATGTAAGAATTTATTGATTTTGCATGTAGACAAGCTCATTACATAGAAGTAGGAATGTTGATATGTCCTTGTATAAATTGCAAATGCAAGGAACATCACTCAGTTGATGAAGTCAAGGTACATTTATGTTTATGAGTGACTACTATTACTAGACTAACTATGATGAAGTCGCTCCTTGAATTCTACTAGTAGGAGAGAACTCTTACAACATAAGCAATCAACTAAGGGAAAACTTTAATAGGTACTAGCAGATGGTAACGAATGGTGTTGGACCTTCAATTGGTGATTACCTTGAGCAACATAGTTTAGGGTATGGAGAATCAATCTCTAAAGATCCTAACCCAGAAGCTAAAAAGTTTTTTGACATGTTAAGGGTTGCACAAGCTCCTTTGTGGAATGGTTGTGAATCATATTCAAAGTTGTTAGTTGCTTTAATGGCTCTTAGTTTGAAGTCTAAGTTTAACATGTTTAAGGCTTGCTTTAATCATTAGATGCAGTTTATGAAAGAAACTTTGCCAAATAATAATCGAACTACTAAAGATTTCTATCATGCGAAAAACTTCGGGACTAAACTAGTTTAGGTTGTCAGAAGATTCACTATTGTCCCAAGGGATACATGATGTATTATGATTGAGAAGAGAATATACGTAGATGTAAATTTTATGGTGAGCAACGCTACAAGAGTGTTAATAAAAGGGGAAAGGTGAAAGAGATTCCTTTGAAGAAAATATGGTATTTCCTTCTTATTCCAAGGCTTTAAAGACTTTATTCCTCAATGCAAACAACAAATCAAATGAGATGGCATCAGGAGAATCAAAGGGAGCTAGGGTACTTGTGTCATCCATCTTATGGAGAAGCATGGAAACAATTTGACTTAAAGTATCCTGAATTTGCACAAGACCCTCGTAATGTGAGATTAGGCCTATATGTTGATGGGTTTACTCCATTTGATATAACCGGCACCCTTTATTCATGTTGGCTAGTAATCCTCACCTAATACAACCATCTTCCATGAATGTTCACGAGAAGAGAATTCTTGTTCTTGTCCATCATAATACCTGGCTTATCAAATCCAAATGATAAAATTGATGTATATTTCTAATCACTCATAAAAGAGTTAAAAATATTGTGGAATAATAGCATTATGACATATGATGTCCCATTGAAGTAACATTTTTTTATGAAGGTAGCTTTGATGTGGACCATTAATGACTTTCTTGCATATGGGATGTTGTCAAGTTAGTAGACAATGGGAAGACTTGCATGTCTGATTTGTATGGAGTACTCAAAAGCATTCACCCTTAAACATGGTAAGAAAAACATCTTTTTTTTTAATGGTTATAGATAGTTCTTGCCACATTGACATCATTATATAAGGAAGAAAAGGGCTTTCAGCAAAGGGGTTGTTGAGACCTCATTGCCCCCACTAGATTGTCCAATGAAAAAGTGTGGGAAAGGGTAAGACATATCCCTTACATAAATGAATCAAAAGGTGAACGTCTACCTGGGTATGGGATTGCTTACCATTGGCCCAAAAGATGTATATTTTGGGAACTACCTTATTAGAAAGCAAATTTTCTCCAACATAATTTAGATGTCATGCATATTGAAAGAAATGTGTTTCTAAATATCTTGGTCGCCATTATGGAAACAAAGGGAAAGACAAAAGACACTACAAAAGCTTGAAAAGACTTGGCAAAACACTATAAACGAAGCGATCTAGAGATGCATGATGGTAAAGAAAGAAACAAAAATAAACCCCTCAAATCACAATATACCTTTGACAAAAAGCAAAGATTAGCCATTTGTGAATGGGTTAAGCAGTTGAAGCTACCAGATAGGTATGCCTTGAATTTGAGTAGGTGAGTTGACACCAGGGAAGCAAAGTTGACAAACCTTAAAAGTCACAATTGTCATGTATTCATGCAACATTAGCTTGTAATTGTACTCAAAGCTTCACCTAAGTCCATCTGCACTGCACTTACTGAGTTCTCTCAATTTTTTATAAAGCTTACATCTCCATCACTAAAAGATGCCAAATTGCATGCAATGGATGCAAACATTCCACTCATTTTGTGTAAATTGGAATAAATTTTTCCTCCAAGTTTTTATTATTCCATGGAGCACATTCCAATTCATTTAGCCTATGAAGCAAGGGTTAGTGGTCCCCATATAATGTAGATGGATGTATCCTTTTGAGAGGTTAGGCCATTGATCCTCATTCTTTTTAATCTTATATTCATTAGTTTTATATATGAATACTAAAGTTTTTAATTAATTATATTAGGTTTATACATACCTTCAAAAAAAGGTGAGGAACCAAGCTTATGTGGAAGGCTCTATATGTGAAGTTGATTTAGTGGAGGAGACATCTACATTTGCATCGTACTATTATGCACTAGAAATTCCATCTTTGAGGACAAGACTACCACGTAATGGTGATGGGTGTGAAGGTAGTTCAAGCTCATTTCCCCTATCTATCTTTAATTATCCTGGGCATCCAACTGGAAAATGCACATATAGTATGTTGGAAGAAAAGGAAATGAAAGTTGCACACATTTATGTCCTTCTCAATTGTCTCAAGGTTGAGCCTTTTTAGATTTAGTTATCTAGATCTCACTTGTTACTCATATTGCATGAACAAATCAATCATATCTTCACCCATCTATGATCTAAGTCTAAAATATATACTAATATGTTATGAGAACTTGACGTACATAACTCAGAAGTAGACAAACAAATCTCTTTAACATTTCCTACTTGGTTTAAGATTATGTATGTTAGAACCCCACCTCATTAGCTAATGTGTCCTCTTTATTTGCTAAGGTTTCCACCTTATTAATTGCATCTTTTTTGTCATATAGGTTTTGAATGCAAATAACAACATTCAAGATGACCTTGTAAAGAGTTTAGCATTGGGGCCTTTAAACAAAGTTAAGAAATGACATACATATTTCATAAATGGAAATAAATTCAGCACAAAAGCTCAAAGTCAAGGGATGAGTTCAATAAATTGTGCTGTATGTGTTCGATATAGGCAAAATGAGATAATAGAGAATGATTACTATGGGGTTGTAACCGACATTGTTGAAATGCAATATATTGGATGGCCAAACAAGACATTAGTCTTATTTAAATGTATTTGGTTTGATCCAACTCCAAATCAAGGGACAAAGATAGATATAAATTATGGAATTGTGGAAGTTAGAGAATCTAAGAAACATAAGAACTATGATCCATGCATTTTTTTCACAACAAGCAGAGCAAGCTTACTATACACAGTATCCTCAAGGGCAACAAGGGTGATTAGTTGTCATTAGAACCAAGGTATGAAGTATAATTCAGACTTTAAAGAGTGTAAATATTCAAATAGATGATCCTTACCAAGAGGAATCATTCCCCAAATGCCAATGGTTGTAAAGATGACATTGAACCATAAATTAAAGAAGGGATGAAGGAGGTGGAGGAGGAGAAAGATGAAGAGGAAGTAGAGGATGAGGAGGAGGAAGAGGAAGAGGAAGAAGACAAAGATAATGACGAAGAAGAAGGACACGATGAAAAAGAAGAAAAAGAAGATAAGGGGAAAGAGGATAAGGATGAAGATATGGAGAATGACAATGATGAGGATGACTAAACAATGCATCACTTCAATATCTTTTTCCACCTTATTAATTAAAGTATTGTATGGATTCATTTATGCATTACATGTTCTTCGATTTTTATTTCAAAGCTGCAAATTTCTCTAATGTTAATTTATACCTAACATCTTTACTATTGAATTCACTATTATTTTCTCCATTATTTATAGCATCTTATACTTGGTATATCAGGTTATTCATTTTATGCTAACCATTTGTGCTTGACTTTTTAACACTCAAGAACTAAGCTTGGTATTCATATAAATATTTGCAAAGGTTAGTGTAACATTATACCACTACACCAAATCATTAGATTGCTGAAACTTAGCTAGATGGATCACTTAATTTTTTTTTTCTCAATCTTATTCACATGGCTATTGATGATGCTAAAAAACTCTTATTTGGTTTATTTGTATTATTGATTATCTATTTTTATTTATAAATGTGTTTCCCACCTTTTATATTACTAACATATTCTTAAAGATTAAAATAAGCAAGAAACTTATATGAATAAGTCTTAGTAAGATGTGTAAAATAAATCTGATACAATATCCCCCACCCTTATTAAATAGAGAATTATACAATTTGTGTAGCTAATGCTCATTTATTGGTGCCAAAGCATATAGCACATAAAAAAATAAAAATGGAATACTTGAGTAAGTTTTCTTTTTTCTTTTTTTTTCATTTTGGACTCAACAAAAACTTGGGTGGGAATGAATGCCTTCCCTGATGGCTATATATATATTTTGTGTCTAGCAGGCAGTAACAAAGCATATGTAATTACTAAAAATGTAAGGTTGTCATCATGTCTTTCTTTCTAACCTTAGTCACAAAAATGAGGACACCTATTACTTTATTTTGGTGTGTGTGTGTGTGTATATATATATATATATGTATGTATCATGGTCTAATGTAATTCTCTTCTTTTTTATACATCTATAAAATGATTTAGAATCCATAAGTAATACATCTAGGAATATATAGATGCTTTATGCAGCCAAGTGTAGTCTATCAAAATGAATCATTAAGCCTGACGGTGGCTAGACCAAATAGGTAGTTTCATAAACTAATGAACATCTTATTAAAGTAAAATTACAACTCAATGTTTTGTATACTTTGCTTGCTTTGTGGAATTTATATAGTCTCTTCATTACTTAGCCAAAATGTATTGATAACTAAAAGGATTCTAACATGACAACCTCTTATTTAATCACAGAAAAGTCGTAATGTTCTTCACATCAAGAGAAAGATTTAAGTTTTGAAAGTAAGTTTGTATCTATTTTGTTGCAATGAAATATATGTTATAGGCTAGAGACAAAATAGAACCCAGAATAAGTCTTTGCCTTTCTACTAGAATAAAAGAAAAATAAATCTTCACCTTTCCACATTATCTATTTTAGAACACATTATATTCTAATTTTTTTTTTCCAAATTATCTATTTCAGATGACATTATAATATGATACAAAGAAAAATTAAGTCTATGCTTTTCAACAAGTCACATGGGTATTAATTCTCATTGTTTATGGCTACTATTTTGATGGGTGTTTCTCATTGTCTATGGTTACTATTTTCTACTATGCTTGTTGTCATCATAATGTTAATTTCTTTGAGATTGTGATTTTTCTTTATCTATATTTTCTCTAAATATAGATAGCAGATTCTAGCAAAGGAAGAGATAGGGGTAGGAGACGAAGGAGGGGAAGAGGTACCTACCAACCATTTTAACAGCCCATCACATCTCTTAACCCTCAAACTAGGGTCTCACAAATCCTTTCTTCTAACATACCACCCATTGAAACAAAGCCTAACCTCTCTTTAAGCTCATCTATTGATACACAGGCCAGATAATTGCCTAGATCATCCCTCCAGCCACCAGGCTCATCTCCCCAACCACCTAGCCTGTCTACCCTTCCCCACACTGAGGCAGAACCTAGCTCATCTAACCTAGCACATGGGTCGTCATCTAATACACAAGCCATTATATGGGGGAGTAAAGATGTCGACAAGCGTATTTAGAACAACCCAGGACCTAGGTTAATATAAAACTTGTTAATTGTCTCATCTTAATAATTCATTTTAAATTTAAAAAAAAATATTCTTCTTTTTTATTAAGGTTGATATGTTTGCTAGGTTTGAGCCTACTACAAGTGTACCTAGGGATATTTTTCAATCTTCAAAAGCAAATTTAATGGGTCATGGACTAATTGGATAGAAGCATCAAATGGAATGGCTACTAAGGAGTGGTTTGTTGAATTTGAGGTAATTTATCTTTGATTTATTTGAACAAAGTTGTTAATCTATTAGTATATTATTTCTTTAATATTTATTCCTTCATACAGAGAAAATACAAATGGTTGTCTGAGCACAATTTTCATATTAGAAAGATCTTTAGTAGTAAAAGATCTAACTTGCTGAAGGTCACTATGGGTAGGTTGAAAAGAGGGGAGGATAAGGGGAAATGGCCTCCTCAAAGTATTCATAAGCAATTAGACAAAATGTGGCAAGATCTTAAATGGCAAGATATCCTAAAGTAGAACAGTCCAAATAGGCAATTTGAATGGGGTTTTCTATCACTGTAAAGGCTTCATCCCTACTCGAAAGTACCAAAAAAGATTGGTAGGTACTGTCTATCAAATTTATAATCCAAACTAGGTATTTACTAGCAAAATTTGCTTTAATCTTTTTATCTTTGTAAAGAAATCATATAGGAAGAGAGCCAAATTGTTGGGACTTGTTTTAGTGCCTTCACAGACTTAAAGGACAAGAAAATCAATGGGACTCCCTAACTTTTGCAAGCATTGCTGTAAGTATAAACTTTATTAGATGCACTAATAATAAATATCTTATTTTATATTATGATGAATTTCGAAGTAACAATTTGCAAAACATTGAAAATGATGCAACCATTCAAATAGCTGAGTGTACATAGGATGAGTTTTTTGTTATCTTTAAATGACTGGTAGTTTGAAACAGACATAATTTATTATTTATATGGTTAATTGGCTTAATAGTATGATATCTCATTTAAAGTTATTTACTTTATTTATATGTTTCAGTACTTTATTTTCCAAGATGAGTATGAAAGGCGAATAGATGAGAGAGATGCCCAGTATCCTATTGGGGAAGGCAGTAGTCAACAATCTGACAATAGCATTTATTTGGATGTTGTAAGAGTTGTTGGTAAGAAAGGTCATGTTAAAGGACTTGGTTGATAAGTTGCTTCATTTGCAAAATCTACCACCTTTTCATCAACTTCAATTAATGCTTCTACACAAGCTAAGGTGGCTACACTCAAGACAACAGTTTCAGATCTCATTACTCAGTTGCAAGGCAAGGATGAACAATTTGCAATGATGATCCAAAGGATGGAACTGTTAGAGTAGAGGTTTGGGGTCTTAAACTATAGTGATCAGGCATTGGCGCTACTTACAACACAAGCACCTAAAGGAGATGATCACTTAGAAGATGAGGAAGCTAATTAAAGATAGACAATTCATTTATTTTATTATATTAGTATTGACACTTGTAATATCCTATCAATAACACTTCTAAACTTTTGTATTATTGTCTTACCGATAAGACTTTAATATATTATTACTTATTTATATTGCATTACTTGATTACATGATAAGGATAGATATTTTCATTTCTTTTATTATTCATATTTGTTTACAAGGTTGAAATATGAATAAGATAAAATTGAAAAGGAACAAGTAGGCTAAGTATACAAATAACAATTTAGACACAAAATTAGATACCAAAATTAAGTACTTTAATTCTCCACAATCATATATAGAATTAGATATGGAAAGAAAAAAAGCAATATGCGAAAAAATAATTCGATATCAATATTATAGAGACGGAATCATTCACCAAAAGAAAACAATCCAATTCCTACTCTTACACGAATGGAATTCTGTATCTAAATATTAGACACAGATTCTAATACGAAGTGAATTCTTTTAACTATTTGTCTGAATGAATGGAAATCCATATCTAAAGTTCCAACACCACTTTTGAGATGGAATAATTCCGTCTTTGTTTTTTAAATCATAACAACTTATATGACTTTAGTTTCATTATTACAACGAAACTTCTTATCATCTTATAGGATTTTTTTTGTGTCAATTTGGAGACAGAATACATAATTCTATGTCTGATCATTTAGAGACCAAGGTTTACAATACAAAACTTAGTTAGTGTCAAATTTTGTCTCAAAATAATTTAGACACAAAATTTATTGAATTTAGACACAAATTCTTTCCTTCTCTATTTTGTTTTTTCCTAGTAGTGCATCAACTATAGCAACATAAAGCATGAAAATTTATCAAGTATGCAATCATTAAGCATAAACACACACATAACATATGAGGAATGGAGAAGGAGCTACCTTGCTACTTCAAGCTATTTCTTTTCTTGATTTCCCTTGCAATGGCAATATCTCTTCTCTAAACTCAATTATTAATAGCTATTTTGGCAATAGTAAATCCCTATATACATAGGATTCATTATTAAACTCCCATATATACTTCTTCTAGACCTAGTTATTACTTGTTCTTTGTTCATGACTTTATTTTTTTGAAAATTTGGCCTAATGGCTTCTTAATGGTCTATTTCATAAAACTAACTCTATTCAACATAATTGAACTAAGAGAATCCATCAATTACTTCTTTTAATCATCATAAAGCTCCCTCTAAATAGGTTCTTTAGTTTTCTTTCATAAACCCCAATTTCTATAACTTAGCATATTTGAAGGGTTTTTAGAAAACTAATGAGAAATCTACATCTCCTTCCATGAGAAGACCTAGAAAAACCATAAAAGCATTCCAAATGACCTCTAAATTGTGTCTTAGAATTAATTTTACAAAACCCTTTTCTTATATATTTATATGAGAAAATTTCATCCCAAAATTTCACTTTTCATTTACAAATCATGCATAGTTTTGCATGGCTAACATACCTCTTTCTTATGTTGCTATTAAAGTCACTAAATTAGCCTTCATTTGCATGAAATTCTTCTTCAAAGTATGAATTAGAGGCTAAAATTTACATGAAAAGAGAGCTCTAAAGTAAGAGAATAAGTTTGCTAACTAAGGTGAGATGAAAAGAGGAAGATTTCTTAGCCCTTCTGCCTTCTTCTTGTTTCTCTCTCTTCTTCTTCCCCTTCACATGAAAAACCAGGAGCTCTCTCTCTTATTATGCTTATGAATCATAGATAAGGGTAGGAAAAGCTTTTAGATAAGCTTTTACTAAATTTAAAAAACTTAAAGTAAATTATAAATGACCAAAACACCGATATCATCATTTTTCTGCCTTTTAAAGCCAAAAGTCTCTAACTAAGTGACCTTCTAAGTCAATTTGAATGCAATAAAACTTCTCATGGCCTCCAATTTTTTCTTATTTGGCCAAAATGTAGGTAAAAAAATCTAATAGAAAAATTATTTGTTGAAAATTAGTCATTTTACTCTTCCTTTACTCCTTTGCCCCCATTAGTGGTATTTTTAAATCCAAAATTGTATAAAATTTCAACATGCGTTGCAACTTTACAAAAATTACACTTTTGGCCCTATTTATACCAAATATTTTTACTTAGGTCCTTTTGGCTTTTCAATTCAGTCCTTCCCTCTTTGATTAGTTTAATAATCATCTTAATAAGGTAAATTTGTACCTATTACTAAATGAGAGTTATTATTTGAGATGTTACAATATGTTAGAGACTTCATAATTTATATTGAATTACTTTAGTAATCATAATATAGTAAGTATTATTGGCTTCACTTAAGTATCAGATTACATTGTTATGATTAGTGCTAAATTTTTCATATTTACAAGATATTGGTTTTAAAAAAATTTCCAATCTACAATGGTCAAACAGCCCATTGTAAAAACATAACACTGCGACACTTGTTTAGATCATCATAATAACATATTTTCGCGATGACTTTAACTAAGGTTGTTTGACCATCGCAAAAACATATTATTGTATCAACTTTTACAATAGTTAATAAAAAAATGTCATAATTTCTTTTGTCACGATAGTTTCTACAATGTTTTCATTGACCACCATAGAATCCATCTTCAACGTTCAAAACCCTTTTAAAAGTCATTAAAAAGTCGTTGCAAAAGCCTTTTTTTGTAATGGATAATGTGATGATAAATAATATCACTAAGTTATATGACCTATAGCGTCCTAAATTCACATATGATAGATTGGCTAAATTTTCTAATAGGAAAAATTATATTTTTAATCCTTACAGTTTAATCATTTTTACTTTGATCCTTATACCTTAAAATTTATAAATATGTATTCATAGTTTAAATAAGTTTCTAATTTAGTCCTATTATTGTATTTTTGTCGATATTTTGCTATATATATGAGTTAATTTTGTTTTATTATCTATTTTTCTTATGTTACTAGTATAAATTATACATATTCAGAGTATTAAAATAGTATATAATTAATTACATCAATATGATTTAATAAATTATTTACATAATTTTACCAGTAAGGACTAAATTAAAATATTTGTAAATTATAAACATATAATTATAAATTTTTAACCTTTAGAAGTTAAATTAAAAATTAATTAAAACTACAGGGACCAAACGTATAATCTTCCCTTTCCTATATCTTCATGAATATGACATTGAAAACATTATATGAGAAGCCAACAATATTAATTCGGAGAGGTCGCCAATCTGACGAGGGATAATCCCATCAAACAGCATATATAATTTGAAAGAAAGTAAGACGAAGCTGAAGGTATTTAATTTACCAGCAAAATCTTTAATTCTTCACTCAATATGTATATAAGTTAATAAAAAAAAATATTTTAGTTCAAAAACTTTAACATGGAATTTAAATAAATATTTTAAAATTAACATATAAATTCATGTAATTCCAATAGTAGTTAGGAGAGTTCCGTGCTGTCTTCGGTGTTGGGTTTCGGGTTTGTGCGCTCAGTCGTTCATTGTTTCCTCATTGTAACTCAGCGGACGAGCGAAACTCTTTGAGTCATCATGCAAGGAACGGCGCCGTTATCTTCTGTGTACGCCTTTCCTTTCGTCACCACAAGAGCATTCGAATCCAATCCAACCATTTCTTTTCCTCTGAAGCTCAGAGCATCTCTACACGACTATCCGCTCGCAAGCAAAATTGTGGTTAAAAGTAATGCAATTTGTCTCCGTTTGACCCTTACTTCTGTTCTTATACATGTTTCATTTATGCTCATCTCTGCCTTTGCTTTATGGAACTATGTTGTCTGAGTACTTGTGGGTTTATACGATTTTAAACAAAAAATTGTTATGTTATTCATCCATTTATAGAGAGTAGCTAGTTATCTGTATATTATTTGATAATTTTCCACACAAGATTATACAAATTGGTGATTTGATTCTTGTATAAGGACATATATTAAGCGATTCTTTTTGGGTTTGCCTTAAACATGTAATTATGCCTCCCTAAATGAACTTTATGTGACTTTAAAATAGGACAGTGATATAGGAAATATTTTTACGCTTGAGTGGCTATGATGTCAAAACTGTTCTCGGATGGCGAGGTGTTGGAATATATAGGCAGCTGAATCTTAAGAGCTTGGAGTAGAATGTTAAGGGTCTCTGAGGGGTAAAGGACTTGAAAAAGAGTCTATCAATTAATGATATAACGGAAAGCTTTTTGTTTGGTAACCAAACAGAGAAATTGTCAATTGATGCATAAAAAGATGAAGGTAGATCCGAGCTAGACCCTGAACTGAATGAAACTATTTGCAGGAATTAATTTTGGGAATTATACCTTAAAGAAGAGGATACAGGTGCCATGCCTTGGATTTCTCTGGTGTCAGACTCACACTGTTGGAATTACAGAAAACAGTTGGACAGAATTTTATTGCTGACTAATTTTCTAAAAATGTTTTCAGTCGATTTGAAGTATTAAGAAATATAGACATATGCATGTACCTGCATATGGATATATTTTTGAAACCTGCAAATTCTCCAAAGAAAGAATGGAAAAATGTTATTTCAGTAGAATATCTGTTCTTTGAGCATTTCATAGATACCAATGCCAGACTCTTCAACTTTGGATATGAAGACCTGAGTTGTTAAATTTAAATTTGAAGGTTCAAATGCCTCAATTTCTCTTACACCTTGCTGCACAAAACCCATTCAGATTAACGGTATAAATAGAAATGTGTGAGATGGGATGCATTTGATTTCCCAATCACCTTGAGGGTAGGCTGATCATTGGAGCCATAATAGGATAGCTCACATAGTCAATTTGCTGCATCTACAAGTTACCTTTATGGTGGATATTTGTCCTTTACCAATTCATGCCACCAGAAGCAATAGAAAATTCAAGGCAGTCTAACAAATCTTCACCTTAACTTGAATTTTGTCAAGCTTGAAGAAAACTCACTCCACCCTCTCTAAAGTACCCTGAACAACCAAAATAGGTTGTTGAAAACACCAATCAAGCTCAAAAGATTAAAGCACTTAGCAACTGCTAGAGGCTCCGCAAAATTATCACTAAATCAATTATGTTCCTTCATGTGTAAAAGAAGAACAAAATGCTGGTTGCCATACACTTTGGAGCATTTATTAGTTTTGGGTCTTTAGGTGGATGGGTGAGTGTAAGGCTTTGTATAATATGCTATGTTCATAGGATTATAGCGTCTCTGAGTATTGAATAATGCCAGAGGTTTTCAGCAAAGATCTTGCCCTCACATATTCTTTGATATAAGGTTGTTTTCCTATCCTCTTTGTGGGTTTCTTTCTGATATGCAGAGTTTCATTTTCGTTACTTTCTCCTTTAAGTTTCTTACTTGATTTCCTTGTCCTTCACAAGTGTCCTCTACTTACCTTCTAATAAATTCTTCTAGTCTCATTAAAAAATAATAATAATAATAATGCATGATGCTTCACCTTCCAAATCAGCTATAGTCAAGTATAGTTTTTTTTTTTTTTTTTGAAACTTTTGTCAAGGATAGAAGAAGTAATTGTAATAGGATAAATTACAATGCAAGGAGGATTAGAAATCCTTCTAAAACTGGAGGAAAAAATAAATCAGGAAAGAATAAGAAGATAAAAACAAAGAAGGACATCAGGGCATTTGAGTACTTTCGCATACCAAATAAGGACACTTTAAGGCTGAAACCCACTATATAAGGGAAACAAACAAGCCTATCCCAGCAAAGATGAGCATGTAGAAACCTTTCTGTTTTTTCAAAATATCATTTTCAACCTTGCCTAACCAACTTGTAAAATGAATCATGAACTTTTCTTTCTAGTAGACATCTATTTTCCTCATTGATAAATGAAATTACAAAAGTGTCAACTATGAGTGTGACTGTCTGCTGGATGGGAATCTGACAAGTAATATATTGCATTCTTCAATTCATCTGGCAGATTACCAGTATACAGACCTATAACCCACAATTTGTCCTGTCCTGAAAGATAATTGACTTAGCTTGTTAGCTTCATTATGTGCTTTTGTCATTTAAACATATAGACTTCGAGAATCCAGTAACTTATTCTTAAATACCAGTTATCATCTCAAATATTTATATTTACAAAAATGAATTCCTTTTCCTCAATAATTGATGTGATTTGGATTTGACAGATCAGGCTGAGATTACCAACTTCTGGAAGCCTCTGCTTCTTGCTTAACACACTGCCTCTTATATGACCATTTCTGCAGCAATAATTTTTAATATCTACCTATTCTCTTGCTGCATTCCAGTTGTTTTTCATCTGCCGCAGCATCAACTGATGCAACTATATCGAAATCAGAGTTTGAGTTAAGTTTTGCTGTCAATAATTCTAATGCATTGTTGGGTGGACATTCTTCTAAATTGTATGATTTGTCCGTCAATTCTAGTAGTCTTTTCATACTACAAATTGTTATTCTCCTAACCTAATGTCAGCATGCCATGGACAACGTTATCTCTTTGTTTCATGTACTTTGTTTATATCAACTTCTAACATATTTTGAGGCAGATTTACCATATTCTACTGGTGAGACTAGTCTTGAGAAGGAATTTTCAAACTTCGGTGAGATAGCTGAAGGTATGTGCATGAGTTTTCTCATTAGTCATCAACTTTCAGTACTTGTGCCTCTTTACTCATGTCATTTTTTTTTTTTTCTTATTTTTTGCAGTTAAAGTGATTAAAGATGCCGCTAAAAGATGTAAAGGATATGCTTTTATTCAGTACACTCGTCAAGATGATGCCATGCTTGCACTAGAGACAATGGATCAAAAGGTTGAATGTTATTACTGTTCTTCCTCATCTTTAGTTTATTTATGCATCTGGTTTCTAGGAACATTTTCAATATTCATTTTGTTTCTTTATTTCTTAAAATCTGTTTTCAATTTCTAGTTTTCATTATTTAGAAAATACGTTTGTTTTGTGAAATTGACTGTTTATCTCTGTTTTCAAATCAGATTTACAGATATGGGGATATTATGTGACTTTCGTGTTTGACCAATAATATTTGAGGGATTATTGTGACTTTATTATAATAATTATTTTACACTTTCTTGTAAATCTGCAAAAATGCAGCAAGTCATTTTGTGGAATCATATTTTTTACCAAAAAATCTCATATGTGTCCTGTTTTCGGCCTACTTTAAAAGATGTTTTCAAAGGATATTTTCTCCTAAACTCTCAAACCCATTT
The DNA here is from genome assembly GCA_037074485.1 of Delonix regia. Classification (NCBI taxonomy): domain Eukaryota; kingdom Viridiplantae; phylum Streptophyta; class Magnoliopsida; order Fabales; family Fabaceae; genus Delonix; species Delonix regia. The sequence continues at coordinate 37,622,212 of CM073450.1, read as the reverse complement.
CAGTGAAAGTGATAACAAGTAACAAAATCAAATAGGCTTTAATTGTTCTGTCTTTTGTCTCTTTAGGTATTTGATGGCCGGAAGATTTATGTAGAACTTGCAAGGCCTGGGAGGGATGCTTTTGGTGGACGCCCGAAGACCTCAGGGCCCCCAAAGAAGTGGCATTCGCCAGATCAAGAGGAAGTGGTGGATTGCTGGTACTAATCAAAATTATGAATGATGGAACAGTAAGTTATGGATGACAACTTGATTGAGTACTATTGCTTGTTGTGATTAATCAAAGGAAATGACTCTGAAAACTGGTGTTCACACTGGTTTTTCATGAAGCTAGAGTGATTAATTCTTTGAATCACGAAAGGTTAGTGTATGAAGAAGATACCACTAATATCCTTTGGTAAATATCCTTTTTGCTTTGATGGATTACTCAATGATACTATCGTATGTTGAATTACACTAGTTTTTGGCTACCTATTCCCTTTTCTTTTTGGGGACACTACATTTAATCTTATAAATTATAGCCTAACTATAACTTTGGTACATGAATTTTAAAACTTATTATTTTATTTTCCTAAATTACTACAAAAATTGAAGATGTCAAGCATCTATCAATTAACGTCTCATAGCCCTGCAAGGGGCATACGTACCACATCGCCACATATATGGAAACCCATTGTCCAATTTTTTTTTTCTATCACTCATCCATCTAGAGCTTTTGAGTAAATGGGCCTGCATTCTTTGTTGAATCAAAATGTCTCGAGAAATATAAAAAGTAATCAACTCAAATTTGCATTTTCTTAGATCCAAGCTATAGGCATGAATTTTATCCGAACTATTATTTCTTTGGAGTACTTGAAGAGAAAATTTCTTTTATAAACTAAACCCATTCAGGACTTTAATCCGAGAATATTTTTATAAAGAATTGAACCCATAATATGAACAACAGATACCATATTTTTCCCAATTGAGCTACTATGTTACATTTGAGTGAACATGTTTTAAGACAAGCTAAATAAAATAAGTAAAATTTTATTTTGGTCTTTCAGGATATTTTTCAATTTAGTCTTACATAATATATTTCTTTTACTTTGATATCTCACAAAATATTTCTCAATTTAATTCATCACAAAATTGTCTTAATTTAAACCCTTAGTGTTCATTAATTTAATCTCTTATAAATAAAAATAATGTCTTTCATATTTTTAAAATTATCATATTTCTTAAAGACATTATTGATAACAATTTTATTTGTGATAAATTAAATTTAGAAACATATATATGTAAATCAAATTAAGAAACATATATATGTGAGTGAATAAATTGAGAAAGTAAATTCTGTGAGAGCAAATTTGAATGAAGAAATATGAGAAACTAAGTTAAGAAATATTGTATAAATGTGAGGGACCAAAATATGGCGCCTTGCATGTTAACCCACAAATTTGAAATGCGTGAGTTGACCATTCATAAACCTACCTCCTGCATGCCACATACAGTACAAAAATGAAATATGAATGAAATAGCAACTTCAATCCATAAACTAGAACTATAACTAAAATATAAAAGCTAAAACTATGCCTCACATCATTATTTGGTACATCAATGAAATCAAATTCTCATTGTTCAACAGTGAAGGAAACCAACCCTTTTACTATTTCTTGTGTCTCCACAACTACTGCATTATCTGACACATTGGTCACACAATGTGCTACAAACTTGGGCTCTTGAGCATAAAACGAATACTGAAAATGATTAATCCTATTGGGAAACACCAAAATGCTTGAAAAATCAGCCGTCCATTTTGTCCCATTTCCTCCCACAACCAACTTCCCAACCGTTGATCTCAAGCCCATCCCATTCACATTGTTCTGATCAATCACCACTTGATCAATATTATCAAATTGACCATCTAAACTTACAATTGGAACCATCTTATTTGGATCCCCACTAAACATATTATTAACTATATTTAACCCCAAAATTTGTCCCTTAATGGACTTCAACACTATATTAGCATCCCCTAAGAATAACCCATTTGTGACATGCACTTGAACTGGGTCTTCCATTACTATACCCGTGTAATCCATGTAACAATTATCAATTCTGGTTTGTGAGTTTCCCGCCAATTTCACCATTATGCCTATACCACCAAATCCTGTTGCTTTGTTATAGCAATGAACCCCAGTGACTATATTAGCCTGACCTCTTAGCACAATGCCAATGGCTGCTGAGAAAACTACAACGTCTGTAATTGCATTGTCATTGCTAGCAAGATCAATGGCAGTTCCTGAGAAGTCCTTCTCGTCTTTATCTCCACCAACGGTTGAGTGTTGTCCAAGAAAACAACTCAAGATGAAGGTTTCGTGACCTCGTTGGACGAGAATCCCTTCAGTGGTGAAATGGAGGAAGAAGCAGTTGTTAATTCGGATTCTGGCAGAATCAGTGATGAGAATCCCACCGCCCCGATAGCTTGAGTCGAAGAGGATGTCCCGGAAGGTTATGTCTTCGTAGTGAATTTTGTCATTTTCAGCTTTCTTAGTGGTGAAGCCATTGGTTTGCAAGAGTGATGCTGGAAAATCAGGTTTTGGGAAGTTTGATGAGAATAGCTCAATCATATGCCGATCACCTGGAAATGAATCAGTTGCCCTCAAGCTTCCACTTTTTACCTAATCAACCACAATGTAGTTAATTGACATAATTGTAGGTAGATACATCTAACAAAGAGGGAAAATGACTTGAAGATTTCATATTCCATTTACCATCTATTTAAGTAAAATTCAATTTCTTTGTCCCATAAAAATTATCCACTTAAAAGCATGAGATGTTGAAGACATTTATTGTGTGAGAGAAAGCAATTGATTTAAAATAGACATTAAAGAAACAGCAAAGTTTGGGGTATGGGGGTGGTTTTCTCTTAAGAGATCCAATTTTTATAATTCAATTTTGTATAAGAGTAGCTTTTACGAGATTTATAAGGCCGTCTAGTATCTATATAAGATATGATAATAAAGTCTAATAATATAAAATTTTATAGAATAAAGCATGATAACATTTTAATATTGATGCAATGTTGGTGTTCAAGAAAAAAGTCTAATGATGTAGGATTATAATATATATATTTTTTATTGATTCTTTATATAATTATATTTATTTGAGATAAGAAAAAGATTTAAATAGAATTGACTAAAATTGATTATACAAAATTATACAATATTTCAAGTAAAAATATTTATACAATATAATATGTACACTAAACACATAATAAAAATAAATTACTTCATATAAATTTTTATAATCTAAACTTGAGAAAAGAGACTTAACTTACACCCGTTTAAGGAACTATTAGAAAGTAAAGATAGAATAGCTAGATTTTAAATTGTGATCCACAACTGCAATTGTGGTTGCAATATTAAGTGTTCGAATTACGTGTACAATTGTGGTCCACAGTATTTTCACTTTTTCTGCATTTAATTATTTATTATCTTAATTTTCTGGCCAAAAAAAATTATTTATGATCATAATTAATGGTTGTATCTGAGTTCAACTAAACTTTCCTGCAATCATCGTTAAAAGAAATTAAGTAGAATGATCAACGAAACCGTGTTTGTTTCTTTTTGTGTAAAAGGTGAAACTTAATATTTTCAAAAATATAAACTGTGGTTCTATCCTGAATACAAATTACAAGGAGCAGTCGTAGTATTTCATAATACATTTTATAAATAAAAGTATAATTATTATCTAGTTTCTCATAGTGTTAATCAAAATAAATTTATTTAATTGTATAATCCAAAATTTGAAAAAAAATCATATTTTGGTTCTTATAATTTTAGTTAATTTTTAATTTAGTGTTTATAGTTTAAAATTTTATTATTAAATCCTTATAATTCAAATAATTTTTAATTTAATTCATATCATTATATAATTAGCAATATCTTATCACATAAATGAGCTAATTTTACTTTGTTATTTATTTTTGTCTTTTTTTAACTAACATAAATCATATATATTTTAAATATTAGGATAGCATACAGTTAATTATATCAACAAAATTTAACATAATATTAATAGAAATTTAATAATAAAATTAAATTAAACCATTTTTAATTTATAAAGACCCAATTATAAATTTTTGAAACTACATTAATTAAACTAAAAATTTAATAAAACTATAAAGATATAGTTTTCTTTATAATTTTATTATTTAAAATTTTTAATTTAATTCTTATCAGTAATTACTTGTGAATATACTATAAAATAATATCGACATGACCAAAAACCTGTTTTTATCTTACAATTGCCGAATTTTTTATTTTCTCGAAAAAAAATATTTAAAAAAAATAAACGCTTGATCTGGCCAAGGCTATTTAATGCGGGTGGTGAAAAGTACAATTTATAGCTTGAAATGTATTATGTGGTGTGATATGTCAATGTGAGTGAAGGTATTATTGGAAACGTGTCGCAGACCCATGTGCGTGGGGCCTCAAAACAAAAGCTCTAAATGTTATAAAGGTAAAAAATTTTCGAGGAAAATATATTTATTTTTTACTTTTTTTAGTTTTAACAATTTGAACTAAACATTTTGCCCAAAAAAACAACATCTGCATTACTTTATTATTTTTTTATAAAAATAAAAAATAAAGTACGCCTAGTTTAAAGAGAAAGATGAATGGCTCACTGACATCAAAATAATTATCACCATTTTGTGCGTTGCTTCCCATTTGTAAAGCAAAATACACATAATTAATTACACTCCCAAAATTTAATTCAAGCATGACGAAAGTAAAATTAATGTTTTTTAAAATCAAATAAATTAAATTCTGTATTTTTTAAAACTACAAAAACTAAGTTAAAATTAAATAAAACCTTGAATACCAAAATTTAACCATTGTTTCCCCTTTTACACAGCTAGATCTTATTTTGAGCCCTAAAAATGAAATTTCAGCACACAAACATGATTAAGAAAATTACTATTTTAATGCTTAATTTGTGATTGAACTTCTCTTACTTATTTTATAAATAAAATAATAATTTTAATAATTTATTATTCTAAAATTATTATTTTTAAATTTTTCACGCGAGTTAATTAAATTTAATATAAAAAATTATATAAAGTAACTATTTATAAAATAAAAATTATTTTTAAAAAAATAAAATACATGAAAAACCAAATAAAAATTTTGGTGATAAGTCTAATACTAAAATACTAAAATAGTATTTTCCTTACAACCAAGAATGAGTGAGAGAGAGAGAGAGATACTAACCACAAGATTGCCACCAGCAGAGGAAGGAAATGTAATGGGTTTGCCGATTCTGTAGTTTCCTCCTTCCAAATCAATAACCACTCCTCCTAAGTCTCTCACTCCTCCCACCAATTCAGCTCCATTGTTCTCCACTCCAAATGCTTCCTCCAAAGCTTTCACAAACGCATCACTGCTCTCTTCCACACCTGTCGGGTCTCCTCCGTAGTCAATCGGAGACAATACTCTGCTTTTCTGTACCCGCCACATACACAGACCAATGACACCATCACTGTTTGGTTCCCAAGAAAATTGCCCAGAACTGTATAGAAAATAAAAGGAGGCTAATTTCGCATACCCTTTTGGTTTCTGGTGAAGGAGGAGCTTGAGGTGATGCCAACGGTGGTTGTGAGCTTGGAGTGGACAGTTTTTGCTGAAGCTTGAGGCTGAACTCTGATATTTTCGTCGTCTCTCTGCTGTTGAAACATGTGGATTCTTGTGCAATCAGTAATAGGACGAAACCTACCACTGAGATTCTCGTTCTCATTCTTGGCTTCTTTTTCAAACTGGTTTTGGTTTCTTAAGAACAGAGCAGAGACACAGACAGAGAGAGGAGAGTGGGGAAGTGGCTTCTTCTGGAAGATGGTATTCAGTGATATCGATGTTAGGATTTAGCAGTTTAAATAAGGTTTAATCATAAAATTAATACATATATTTTCAAATAAAACAAAATGTATTTTAAAATTTTTTTAATTAAAATAAAAATATAAAGTTATCAGCAGAATTAATGCAGGGGTCTGTTTTAATTCCAATCCAGTATGAAAATGATTGAAATATAATTTATTTGAAATTCAACATTTTTTGTTGCTATAAAATTAAAAAATATTTTATTATATTTTAAAATTTATGTACTAATTTTATAATTAAATTTTTGGTTTAGAGAGAAATATCTTTTACCCATTCTATAGATTATAATATGAAAAAATTTTAGATATAGTTTTTATATTATTGTTATAAGTTTTTCAATAACAATATAATGTAATAAGAATATAATTTTTACAACTCAACAATTATATTATTAAATCTTTTAAGAAATTTGTTACACATCATATTTTTATTGAAAAATTTAGTAACAAAAATATAATAAATTGTATCTTAGTCTGTATAAAAATTATATAAATTTATAAAAAGAAATTTCCAGAAAATTATTTTAAAATATTTGATATGAATTAATTTAGATCATGAAAAAAAAAATTTCATAGAAATTGAAAAGAAAAAGGCGACGAAGAAAAGGCAAAAGTATTATAATAAAGGTAAGGTACCTTATTTTTTGGCCTCAGATTTGTGACCAAAAATAAGAAAAGAATGAAAAATAAATAAATAAAAGCTTGGAAAGGCCAAAAATTTTGGAGACCCAAAGTCCAAACACGTTATGACCGATGAAGCAATTCTCATTCTCTGCTTGTGTTGAACATAATGTAATTTTTTTAAAACTTGTTTTTGGAGTGCGTGGGGAGGTGACTAGAAGACACGTGGTTGAGAGGAAAATATTTCAACCCTCGCCTAAGTAATCTTTGATTAAATGTACATGGGAGAAAATATTAGGGGTTGACATGATTTGGTATATTAATTTTAATAAAATTATTAAAAAAAAGAGTGAGAATTATAAGTATAACAGGTTTAACGAATAATTTTTTTTGTACATGAATGCATTAAAAGCAAAATACAAGTTAATTTGAATTCCTCAAAACCAAATATTGCTTTGAAAATTGATCATAGGTGGTCTTAAATAATTTTCATATGCAAGATAAGAATTGTAGTGCAATAAATAAGTGAAGGAAAGAACAACACACTCGAAATTATTCTAGTTCAAACCCTGTTACCTTATTTCCAGATTTCTTTAAATTTAAAGGCTTTTCTATTATAAATTTTAATTTACAGGTTTTTTTTACTAACATGCTTAATTACCGTCATTAAATGACTGAGACGTTGGACTTCTTTTTTATCCACCCAAAAATTTATAATTTTTTTAAAATATAATGTAATGTATTGCATATGTCATATTAAAATGACGCAAAACATTTTATTTTATTGGATTGCAGGAAATTTGAAAGAAAATCTTTTGTAAAATTAATTTTTTTTGTCAAATATAGGGGGCCAAATGTTAATATTGCCCCTTTTTCTAATTTATTTTTTAAAATATTTTAAATATTTATATTTAGATAAAGTTAATTAAATAAAAATATTTTATACAAGTTTTTTAAATCTTTAGTTCGTTATTATTTAAAATAAAATTTTTATTTGATAAAATTTTATAAATAATATTGATAATAAAAATAGTTAAATTTAAAATAAATATTGATTTTCTTATTATTATAATCATTCAATTTTTTCGTTTTAATTTTATAAGTAACAATTAGTTTTAATAATAATTTATTTATGGATGAAGTAAAATTATATTTTTTTAATTATATGTCTGTATTTTAATTATTTTTAACTAAAGTACAAATGTATATAATTATTTTGAAATAAAATAGTAATCATGTAAAATTTGTTTCGTTCAGACTTTAGACATTCACATTTTAATTATTTTGAAGCAACATTTTACCGGGTCTGACGTTCCTCTCTCACTGCCCCCAAGATGACAAACATCACTTTCAATTATTGGAACCTACCATTCCAGTCCTCCCATATTCTCCTGCAAAAGAATTACATAAGGATATATTGTATAAAGTTTTGAACCATAAGATGAAATTTGATAATTCAAATTAGTTTAAAAAATATAATAATACATAAAAATTTATGTATATTTTAGATTACTTTCATATATAATGATATTTAATTGATAAAAAAATAAAAGTAAAATTTGTTGTACACTTATAATTTTGAGTATATTAGTGCACTCAATTATAATGTAAATACATAATTATAATATTATTATTTTTTTAATTGATATTATTACAACTATATTCATACATTATAACTAAGTACACTAATGCACTTATGTACATCAAAGATGACATTAAAAATAAATTATAAAATGTAAATAGTAGACTGTAAATTGTTAGAACTTATTTATATTTTTTTATCATAATATCATCCTATATTAAAAAATAAACTTAAAATGTAAGAAATAGATAATAAATTATTAGAAACAGTTTTTTTTTTTCAATAAAATATCATTCTCTATAAAAAAAATTTAAAATATTAAAAAATATTTATATATTATCATAAATTTTTTAAAAGAATAATATTTATTGAAATAAAAAATTTTGAAAATACTTAGATCATCAGATTTTATCTTATGTCCAAGATTTTTTATAAGATACCCTATACCCTAAACTCTAATTCTTTTACAAGGGAATAGCCAAATCTCATTCTATGTTCTAAATTCAAAATAGATCTTCTCCGAGAGAATCTTCAATAACAAGAGATGATTAAAAAATTATTTTTTTAATTTAATATTAATAAAAAAAATTAATTTTTTATTATCTCCAGTTAATGGGAGAATCTCCTGTAATTGGAGATAATCTAAATTGGTTCCAAATTCAGTCATTCTAAATTATGTATTCATTTTGTTCATTAACACAAGACAAAATTTTTAAAAATCTTGTAAAAGAAATCTTGCGAACTTATTCTGATAAAAATATGAATCATATTTTATTTCAAAATAATTATATATTTGTACTTTAGTTAGAAATAGTTAAAATTTATAATTCAACAAAAATATAATTATTGCTTCATTTGTAAATAAAAAATTATTAAAACTAATTATTACTTATAACATTAAAACAAAAAGTCAAAAACTGGAATAGATATATTTATATAAGAAGATCAACATTTATTTTAATTTGAATATTTTTATTATTAATATTATTTTTAAAATTTTATTAGATCAAAATTTTAGTTTTATTAATAATGAACTGAAGAAACTAATATAAAATATTTTTTTAATTAAATTAATCTTCATATAAATATTAAAAATATTTTTAAAAACTTAAAAAACATGGGAGAGAGAGTAGTGCTTTAACGTTTAAGATTATTGTTTATTATTATTTTTATAAACAATAATCTCGAAGGGCAGAAACACTCATCTCTCTTTTCAGAAATAGACCTCTTCATAACAATACTTGAAACTCACCATTTTTTCTGTGGATTCAGAGAGTGACTGTGGCAGCATTGTGCCTATATTTTGCTTAAGCTGATTCCTGAATTGGGATACATGCATGTGTTGCTTGAAAATGAGGCTTCTTCTAACAATGCCAACAGTAATAAGAGAAATAATATGATTGAGTATCTCATTGTTGGGTTTGGATGATCAATCAAAGTTCAGAAGAAGAGGTTAAGAGCTATATATGACTGTAGAGCAAGAGATTTTGGTTTCTTATGAAGAGTGGGAAAGGGGAGAATCGGACCGGGGGAAGATGGCCTTGAGAAGGCATTACATAGCGATGAAATTATTTTCTTTTCTCTTTCTATAGGAACACAGAAAGTATTTGGATTCTCTTTATTTTTTTCGTCAATTTATCTATTAATTTTAACAAGAGATAGATATAGAACGAATGAAACCTACTTAAATGGAACTCATTGAAATTATAAATTTTACTCTTTGTATGTTTATCTTTCTCTAAAATTAGTAGAGAAATTGATAAAAAGAAATGAAAAGGATCCAAATTCTCATGGGAAAGGCTTACCAAAGTTTTGTATTCTCAGTTGAAAATTTTTGTATTTAAAATAATTTGAATCATTAAATTTTTATTTAAATGTTCAAATTTTAATGAATATTAGATTATTTTTAATAATTTTTAAAAATATATATTATTAAATTTTCATTTAACAGTCTAGATTTTATTAAATTTAACTGCATTTGAATATATAATTTCACTACATTCATTTTCTATTTTTAAGGAGATGGATTTGGATTTTTTTTATTTTTTTAATAAAGATAGATAATGTTAATGTTAAAGAGAAATAAATATAAAATTACATGAGATTCATTTTTTCACTTAAAAATTTAACAGTGTCAAATTGAAAAAAATACAGAGAAATTTTGAAAACACAAAATCATTGTTCGCTATATTGTATTCATGTTTCTCTGTGACCTTTAAAATAGATTGCTGCCCAAAATTATTGTAGACGCTAAAATTTTATAAGATGATGATCATCCTGCTCCAAAATGTTCATATTTATTCTCCAATATTAATTTTCATTTAGTTATTAGGATAGCGTTTGAATGAAAGAAAGGGAGAGATATGAAAAATTGATCAAGATATTGCAAAAATAGGGTTAAATATTATTCTTGGTAGACAAATTAATTTCACTCTTTTTTTTTTTTTTTCATTTCATGTTCATTTTGCCATTCTAATGGAAGGCTCAAAACAGCTTGTCATCTTTTCTCCAATAGAAAATGCCGGCCGGCCCTAAATATTTTTGTAAAATATATTTTTAAGAAATAAAAATAATTATTCTAAAATTAAAGATATATTAATATTTTAAACTTTTTTATACAATATGATATCTAGTTAAAGAAAAAAAAAACTATTTCTAACATCTCATAATTTATTTTATATATGCTAGAGTTTATAATTCTTAAATAACATACTATTTTGTATCAAAAAAATCTAAAATATTAATATATTTTTATTTTTAAAATAATTAATTTTTAAAAATATTTTTTATAAATAAGTTTATGATTAAATCCTTCTTACTTTCTTTCTCTCTTATTAATGTATATCACATTAAATGTGACTTTTTGAGATGAAAATGTGGCATCACCTTTTTTCATTATGGTGAGAATCCTTTATGACTCACCATGGAAATTAGTTTAGAAAGCTGAGAAAAAGAGGAAAAAACCAAAATGCACTAAGCTCGAAAAAACAAGAACAAGGAAAAGAGAAAGATACGAGAATAATGTCACAAAAGCTATAAAAAGTGTAAGATGCATGCATACACGAGTCCAGACTGTTGAGCACGGGTTGATTTGCCTTTAGTAAAGTGATTCTTATTCTTCACTTTCTCGTTTTGATTAATATTCTTGTGGGAGATGGAGAAAAATTTTATATATATATATATATATATATATATATATTTCACAAGATTGTTCTTTTACTCGATATGTTTGGCATTTGAAAGATAAAAAGTATAATTTTTGTTGTTATTAATTTTATTTTTTTAAATCATCTTCTACTTAATGAAATTATTATTTTTAATCCTTCAACATAAATTAATAAACTACAGTTTGAGGGATTACATATAGTAATAATTTTAAAAATAGAAGACTAAAGTGACAATTTTTAATTAATGAGATCATTCTGAAAATATGAGTAAAAAGTTAAAATAATAATTGAGTTATAGGTCACTAACTAAAATTGTTTTCTTCTTAAACTTTAATTTGTAAATAGTAAGACATTATTTATAAAATATTTAAATGGTGAATATACCAAGAATTCAAATTTATATATTATAATATCCTAAACAAAGTAAAAATATTTATTTTGCATGTATTTCATACTTAATTTTCGATCTTGTTAATTTTTAAAATGTTAAACAAATTAGAATTTTTATTTGGCAAAGGGCAACCATATGATTATTTCGTTTGAGTGACGAAATAGATCCAAAGTCATACATACTGAATGAGATATGACTGCAAGTTAGTCTAAATTTGCTTGGATTCCATGGTAATAACACTTATTAAGTCCCAGACTTGTCTAAATATTAAAATTTATAATGCAAGTCTAGATATTTTCAATAGAAAAAGTTTTAGTCCAGACTAGTATTGTGTGATATAATTTAATAAATTTTCATAAAATTTAAATAACTTTTAAGTACCTCAACGTAATTCCAGGAAAATAAAAAAAAATACTTCAATGTAGATTTACTTTTTCAATATAAAAAATTGAAATTAAAACATAATAATATTTTAATATCATATTTTATTATTTGTACATTCATATACCCACACGTATATGGGGAATGTCATTAAAAATTAATAATCACTGCATTTGTATATTTAAGTTTAAAATTTTCATGTTTCAATTAAAAATAAAGCAAATTCAAATTTGCTTAAGTTATTTCTTTATAAAATAAATATTAAAAAATGACCTAAGTGTTCTTGCATTGAAAAAATCCAAACAAGCTTTCTTAAGTAAGAAGGAATCTAGCAAGTGTCCATTGGATATGATTAATCTCAAGGGTGGAGTACAGCTAGCCGTTATTAATTCCCTTCCTCAAAAAGTGAGGGCTTCTTAAAGATGTGACTCTCAAACGGGAGCCTTAATGAAAGAAAGGTTCATGGCTACATAATTCACACAGGGCTAACCATGTATAATGTTAACAATAATAATAATAATATAGTAAATTTTTTAGTGTAACTATAAAATTTAGTTATATAAATGTAATTATTATATGTCGCACGAAAACGAAAAAAAGAATACAAGACAATGACATGTTATATTATTTTTAGATTTTATTTATGAACCTAAATTTTTTTTTCAATTTTTTAATTTGCTCCCTTTATTTTTAATTTTTTAGTAACTCACATTTAAAAATTAATTTATGACTTTGTTAATTTACCCCTATATTTTTTTTTAATTTTTCTAATAACTCCACAACTCCTTAATTTTATTCTTATTTTTGAACTAATGTTTAATTTTGTGAAGTTACTAAAAAATAAAAGTAGAAGGGTACTTTAAAATTTTTTTAAAAACTTTTGAGTTCATAAATAAAATCTAAAAGTGTTGGGGTCAAATATAAATATAACAAATTATTTTAATTTGACATATAATCTATCATGACAATAAATATAACTTATGGTATTTATATTTTGATCCCATTATTTTTAGATTTTATTTATAAACCTAAAATTCTTTTTAAATTTTTCAATTTACTCCCTTTATTTTTAATTTTTAGTAGAGAAGGTAAATTGAAAATTTTTAAAAGAATTTTTGGGTTCTTAAATAAAATCTAAAAAAAAATTGGGGTCAAAATATAAATATAACAAGTTATTTTCTATTAACATACAACCAACATATTTTGACATGTTAATGCTGCAATAAGGGAGAAGAGTCTATGCTTCACGATCTGAGGCCTACATAGAAACAAGTTTGAACTTGAAGAATATTACCCATTTGGTGAAGGCAAACACATTTAACACATTAATATGAAATGTTGGATTGTAAACATTCTTTGTAACAAAATGGGTCACGGAGATAAGTGGGTGTGGCTAAGAAATTTTGGAAAAAGCTACTACGAAAGTGGAGGAAAAGGTTTTCAAGGGTCATCCTTGGAGACCACCAAATGCAATACAACTCATCTAGGTTACAGATTATAATAGTCTTTATGATGATAACTCATTTTTCAGTGATATTTGATTTCAAATTTTTATAACGAAACTTCCTAATTAAGTGTTGATGAAACTTAATATGTATGAGATTGTAAAAGACGTCTTTTTGTAAGTGATAAATTTCATAATAGTATTTACTTGGATGTTGTAGGAAGTGTAAGTAAATGTCGTGTCAAGGGATTGGAGTACAAGCTAATTCACTTGGAAATTTTATCGCCTTATTATCATCTTCAATCAATGCTTCTACATAAGTAGAGGTGGCTGCACTTAATGCAACAATTTTAAATTTCACTACTAGCATTACAAGGATGAATAATTTGTTATGATGATGCAAATGATAGAATTATTAGAATGGAGGTTTGGGATTTTAGACTCGCATAAAAAGCAAACATTACCGCCACCTACAACATTAATTCAAATTGCAAAGAAGCCTACTATTACTATATTTTTTTTCCAAATTCCTAAATATGTAATTAACAAAATTTTTACATTTTATACTAATTAATATGTTTAATCTTTAAAATAATAAATTCTTTTTAAACATTATTGTGGAAATTGAGACAACTAACAAATGAATTGTTAGTTAAAAATAAAAGATTTGGAATTGTATAGTCCATGATAAACATATTGAATAAGGTGATTAATAATAAGCTTCAAATTCACAATATAATACAGCCACAATGCTAATAATCTTGACACACCTCAGGTAAATTTTAGTGTTTAAAACCCTTCAAACTTTACTTAGATTTAACCATAAAATTAATATTAGCAAGCTAATATTTACTCTAGTACTTTTGTTTAAGTCTCACAAAATAATGTCATCTAAAAACGTAGTTCATATTTGCCCTTAAATATTGTGAAAATAGGTTGAGTATATTGAATGTTAGGGGGAAATGCAAAAAGTAGATAAACACAACAAGGTGCATGTATTAAAGATTTTAGTTCAACAATAAGAATCATTTGAGTAAGGATAATTATTCTTTTAATTAATTGTCACACTTGAAATGTGACACAATTATTCTTTAAATTAATTGTCACACTTGAAATGTGACACAAAAGCATAAAATGAATAATTTACAATCTTTGCTTTGAAAATGAGAACAAAAATTAAAAAGCACCAACTCAGCCGCACCTTTTCAGTCAAACTATGACTTCGATAATTATTCTTTAATTAATTGTTATACCTGAAATGTGATTGCAAAGATGAAAAAAGAATAGATTTCAATTTTTGTTTTGAAAATTAACTACATGGACTTTGATGATTATTCTTTTAATTAATTGTTACACCCGAAATGTAACCACAAAGGCAAAAATAGAATAAATTTAAAATTTCACTTTGAAAATAAAAAGCACTAACTTTGTTACACATTTTTAGTCAAACTATGTGGATTGTTATCCGTATCATAAGATATGTAGGCCCTTAGCTCTGGTCCTAGTTTTTTCTCTTCTATTTATTTTCTTTTTTCTTTCTTTTGTTTCATTTTCATAATTTTCTATTTATATGTAATTGATATGAGTAATTATAGTTAAAATGAAGATAGTATGAATTTTGCATAATTAACTTTGGGTAATCGTTCTCAGTAATGAGTGTTCTAGGTGCCTAACACTTTCTCCAAGCACAATCAACTTCTGAAATTGATCCTTAGTTCATAAACCTTATTGACCTTTTATTTGATTTTCCAAAATTTCTCTATTAAAAATTTTAGTAGTAACCCCTTCTAGTTTTGGGTTTTGTTTTATAGTGAAAATTCAAAGTTTCTTTGACCTTGGGATTATAAGAATATTTTTGGCAACAAGGCACCCATAGCACTAACATATGCAATTTCATTAGATTTCCATTCATATTGATAGACTTTATATCTTTTCTGTTAATTCTTTCTTTGTAAAATTTACTTCATTCATGATTAGCCATGACTAAAATTGGTTTCCTTTTTCCTCTCATTTTTTAAACCTATAAGCTATAGTGGCATGACATGCACATTAATTCCTTCATTTAAAAAATAAAATTATTAAACAAATTAGTGTTTAGTATCAAAATATTTTAGATAAAAATTAACTTTTTTACATACACATGTGTGTATATGTATATCATGTGATTATTTTTTACTAAATATAATAAACCAACTTTTAATCACTCATAAGTGAACAAGAACAAGACATAAAAATAATTTAAAATGTATTAAAAAAAGTGGTTGAGAGTTGCAAGTTATAAAGTATATATTGAATAACTATTCAACACTCTTTCTTTATAATGGAATTCAATATTATAAATATTTAAGTAATTAATTACCTACTTTCTCATATTACACTTTTAGAACTATTATTATTTTATTTTAACATTTATTATGGCTTAAAAGTTACATCCAATCATTCTAGGCAAATTACACCCAACTCACAATGAAACATTTCCTCAAACACCTTGTAAGCATTCAATTCAATGTCAAGAAATCATAAGATATTATGAGAAATTCAGCCATCCATTCCACTTGAAATTACTTTAATTATCAATTCGACATATAAGTTATAATTACATAGCAAGAAACATGCATTGATTGATAATTACAAGAGTCATGAAGCATAACCTCTATAGCCATATGTTGATACAAATAGAATAAAATCTCATAAAATAATTATTCAATTAAACAACTTTAATCTAGTTAAACCAAAGAAAAGATGAAGAAAAACAAACATTAAAGAAGGAGGGAGAAGGAAAAAGTCTTCCATAGAAGAATCCATAGACATTTAGTCAAGGGAAGTCTATGGAGACAAGTAACCAATCCTTGGCCTTTACTCCCAAGATAACACCCTAGTTAAGTAAGAAAAAAAAGCTTTTTTTCCTTCAAAATCCTAGCTCTCCTCTCAAGAAATTTGAAGTGACCACCTTCCCTAAAGCAATATAACCTTCAAACATAAAAACCCTTTTATACCCTCTAAAATAACGTTTTTTTTTTTTTCGTTTTACAAGTGTCAAGGTTCCTAAGGCATTTAGAATTCGTCCACTGATGCAACTTTAGTATTTTGTCCATACTTTCATGATTCAATATTGGACTTTATTAAATGACCACTTGTTGGAAAGATCATGATGAACTCTATAACTTTGCGTGAAATAGTCATCTTCAAATTCTTACATTTAGGGATCCAAAAGCTATGTTGAAGTTGAGTGTTCACCAACTTAAAGTTGGAAACCATCTCATCCTTCTCTCATGGCCTCTTCCAACTTTCAATATAATTGTGAAAATCTTTCAAACATCCTTGAATCTTCCTCTTTCATGCCTTTAATCGCTAATTTCTTTTCATTAAAGCAATTATCCTTTAATTACCATCAAAACAATGCGAAATTAGAGAAATTTAATACAAGGAAGTAACTAAATAATCCAACCCATAAAATATATTTTATTAATTAAAAGAATTTATCCAAAATACGTGATAAGTTACTAGTAAAACATACAAAATTATGACACCAATAGGGACTTATCAATTGAATTAAGACACTAAAAAGTTTTAAATGCATAAATGTAAATATGATTGTGTGAACTAAATCCCAATATCTTTGGTGTCTTGGACCAAAATATAGGAAATTGTAAATAAGGATGAGGAGCTAGTGATTTGAAAGCTCAAAACTACAACCATGTTGACAATAGGTAATGGCAATAGCAAGAAAGAGATTGTTTGGGAACAAACGGAGTTGTATTGCTAATAGATAAGAATATTATAGCAATAAGAGTATCATAACTTGAATGTAAGTATTGTATGAACTATCAGGGTTGTGACCTAGGTAGATTAATTTTCCATGTTGTATAATGCGACATAGCCTTATGTATAACCCAAAAAGGTAAGTTAATTATGGCTTCAACCAAGTTGATATGATTCCTTAAGCTAAGCCGTGTTAATCAAAGCAATTTGCTATTGGTAGGTTTAGGTTAACTCGTTGCTACTTTAGTTCATTATATATAGGTTGATGTGAGTTTTGAGTCCATATAGGCTTTTAGGCCATAGCAATGTGGATTCAAGCCATTTTGTGCCTTTGAGGATTTAGGGCCAATTTTAAACCAAGTAGACTTAAAGATATGTGTTTTGAAATTTCAAAATTTGTAGTTTCTTGTAATAGTAATATCTTCCTCTCTTCCTTTTTTGGTATTTGCCCTAGAGATACTTGAGGTTAATTTAACTTCGCAATTACTCATTGTTGTAAGGATATTAAGTTTTATCTTCTTCTTATCCTTGGGGTTACTTTAATTTAAATCTTCCTTCAGCGTTACCCCTAAATTATCTTAGACTATATTAAAGTTCCACATTCTCCATGACTACTATGTGCACATATTGTGAGATTTTATTGGGCATCAAGGGGGAAGTTTTCTTCTATAAACATGAGCACTTTGAATAAAAAAGTAAAGATGACAACTCCACTAAGGGAGTTTCAGTTCCAAGTGCCATAGGTGTTGCTATTGTTGATGTCACCCCCAAGTCTCCTCCTGAGATTAAATTAAAAAGGGATTGTTGTGCTAAGAGTTAGGGGAGACCTTAAATGACAATTTAGTAGTGTCCTTGATAATGACTAATGCTCCCCTTTGAGGTGCATGTAATTTGGCTACTTCTAGTTTTAAGTCTTAAAGTTCTTGTTATTCCATAGTTCCCTTAACTGTGTCAGCTATTATGACCAGTTGAAGTCACAATCATGCTGGCACTTCAAAAAAGGAGTTAATCCATTATTTGCTTAAAGCAAGAATTCCCCCTTCCTACATCTAGTAAGGAGGTGCTATTGTGCATCCAAAGATGACCGCAAAGGTTTCCTTCATTTTTTATTTTGAAAGGATTGTACACTATGCACTTAAGGTGAGCATCTTATTTTTGTTAATGTCTAAATAAGTTTTAAGTTGTGACTTTGTTAAAGTTAGCTAAATGCTCTTTTTTAATTTCAATGCTAGCTTTTCATGTACTATGAATCTATTGGTTCGCCTTGATTTTTCAAGTAAGGCAGAACCTCAAGATGGATGGAGCTAATGCAAAGGCTTTGAATACTAAGCTCGCACCAATGAAGTCTTACAAAAGTTAGCTAAAGAGTTGGTGTCCACAAATGAATCTAAGGTAGGAAGTTGAGACCCCCAAGCTCTTCCAAGGCATATAAGGTCAAAGTCATTGTTTTGAATGCTGAGGTTGTTAGGTTGGACACTAAATGTGGTCATTAAGATTTCCTAGAAGAAGCTTATGTGAAAAGTTTTAAAGATGGGACATACATGTGAGTTGTCATGGAGTTGTTAGAAGGCTTCCCTACAAAGGACTTCATACATGCTTTAGACTTCTCTCTTCAATCTAGTCATCTAAAGGGAGAATATAGCTACAACCTAGCAAACTTTAATAAGGGTTTATAAGAGGAGGCAAGCAACCTTGCAGGAGGCAACTATGCTAATAAGGAATAACCTGAATAAGAATAAAAGTTATGGCCTTGTTGTAATATTTATATGATTTTCTCCTTCTTTTTTTTATCTTGCAAATGTGTTTAGCTATTATGAAATTGAATATAAAGGATGTTGTAATAGCTTTTAAAGATAGTACACCTTGTGTGAACACCACATCCCTAATTACTTAATTATTTAATTAATTGATTCACTAATTAATTAATAATTAAGCAAATGAGGAAAATAAAAATGACAGAGGCTCAAATGACATTCTTAAGTTAAGGCAATTTAAAATTCAAAATGAATAACGGGAGAATTTTAAGAAAAAAAAACCAAATTTTGAAAATAAGAATTAATTAATAATAATAATAATAACAAATAAAAATAAAAAATCATAAAAGACACAAAAATAGAAAAAAAATCCAAAAGTAAATATTAATAGTGATGATGACAAAACTTTAAAAAATATAATAAAAAAGGGGTTAAATTAAAAATAAATTAAATCAAATACCAAACATATATAATACAATATATATGGCTAAACATGATTATCTGAGGATATTTTTCATGGTGGCTTCGGTAAGTTGACGTTGCTCTGCAAATGCTGTGGCCGCCTCTTCTCTGCAAGTTGCCATAGCCTATCTGAGGAAGTGACGGGCAACACAGGAGAGTTAATGATGACAGTGGCTGAGAGCAGCTGGAAGAGGCGAGGATAAAAGAGGAGAAGAAAAGAGAGTCTTGAGAGAGCTAAAAAAGAAAAAAAATAAAAAATAAAAAGGAGAGAGGTCGAGAGTTTGCTTGATAGAAAAAGAAGAGTGTTGGAAAGGAGAGAGGCCAAGAGTTTACTTGATAGAAAAAGAAGAGTGTTGGAAAGGAGAAAGGCTGCGAGGCTGCCAAGGCTGTGAAAAAACTGAACGCTGGAGGAGAAACCGAGAGGCTACCAAGGCTGGAAGAGAAGAAGGAGAATGCTAGAGAAGGGAGACCGAGAGGTTGTAGAGAACAGAGAGCAGAGAGTGACAAGAACAGAGGAGTGACAGTGGAGAAAAGAATCTGAGCTGAAGACCACGAAGCCACAAACCGAAGAATCACGCCATCACCTAACTTTCTCTCCATCAGCTCACCAGGTAACATGGCTGGAACCAACTCCTCTGTTCAAATGCATTAAAACAAAGGCAAACAGAGAAAAAAAAACTGTTAAAGGTGTCCACCAAGTTCCTTCAGTTCGCTGTTCCATTTTCTGGTTTTTCTGTCCCTAGTTTCATTATTTGGTCTGCCATGAATGCATGCAAAAACTTGGCTATTATCTTTCTTTTTCTGCTGTTGGGTTGTGCTTGAGAGAAGATGAATAAGGGTCTTGGTTTAGGGTGTCCAACAACATTAAAACCTACTGCATTATAGTTGCAAGCTGGTTCCTTCATCATGTTGGATTCACTGGTTGCAAGCTAATGTTACCGATATAAAAATATATGCATATGTATATATATATATATATACGTATAAAAGCAAGAATCCAACAAAGAGCAAGAGTGATATATATATGTGCCTGCATCTGTGTGTGCTTCGGTGTGTATAAGGGCAAGAGAAAGAAAAGAACAAGAAAGAGTGCATCAGTGTATATATATATATATATATATATATGCCTGCATCTGTGTATGCATCGGTGTGTATAAGGGTAAGAGAAAAAAAAAAAGAATAAGAAAGAGTGCATCAGTGTGCATCAGTGTGTGTGTGTGTATATATATATATATACGCCCATATATATGTGTGTCTAGGTATATATATATAAGAGGTACAAAGGAAAGAGTGAACTGAGAATGGGTTGTTTTTTTTCTTCTTGAGATGTCTACAAGTATATGTATATACATATATATATATATATATACATATGTATATATATATATATACATATATATATATATATATATATGCATGAATATATAGGTGCATGCATAGGTAAATATATATAAGGTAGGGAAAAATGAACCAGTAGGAAGTTGTTTTGTTCTCATTATTGTTATTATTATTATTTTTGTGTTGTTTTATTTCATTACTTGGTTTTTTTAATTATCATCATTATTATTTCACTTGTTTTTATGTGAATCTAAGACTAATCTTGGTTCTATAAGTAAGGTTTTAGAAAAAAAATCATCGCGTAAGAATATTTGTCTCCTTGAGTACTTGGGATCATGTAAGATTTTAAGCTCCTTAAGATCCCTAAAGTTAATACATATTTGTTTTAAAAATAATGACAAAAAAAATAATACTTTAATTCAATACTTTCCATTATTTACGAAATCTTCATGTGAGAATATTGCTCTCCTCGAGTATTTGGGATCATATGAGGTTTTAACCTCCTTAAATCCTGAAAGTTAGTACATATTTGTTTTAAACATGATAATGCAAAAATAAATATTTTAATTAAATATTTTCCATTATTTACGAAATCATCGTGTGAGAATATTGTTTTCCTCGAATGCATGGGATCATGTGAGATTTTAATCTCCTTAGATCCGTAAAATTAGTACACATTTGTTTTAAAAATAATAATAATTAAATATTTTTCATTATTTACAAAATTATCGTGTGAGAATATTATTCTCCTCGAGTGCATCGGATCATGTGAGATTTTAATCTCCTTAGATCCCTAAAATTAGTACACATTTGTTTTAAAAATAATAATAATTAAATATTTACTTTAATTAAATATTTTTCATTATTTACAAAATTATCGTGTGAGAATATTATTCTCCTCGAGTGCATCGGATCATGTGAGATTTTAATCTCCTTAGATCCCTAAAATTAGTACACATTTGTTTTAAAAATAATAATAATTAAATATTTTTCATTATTTACGAAATTATCGTGTGAGAATATTGATCTCTTCGATTGCATGGGATCATGTGAGATTTTAATCTCCTTAGATCCCTAAAATTAGTACACATTTTTTAAACAAATAATAATAATTAAATATTTACTTTAATATTTCCCATCATTTACAAAATTATCGTGTAAGAATATTGTTCTCCTTGAATGCTTAGGGTCGTGTGAGATTTGAATCTCCTTAGATCTTCAAAAATAGTACATATTCATTTTAAAATAATAATAGCAATAATGATAATAATGCAAAAATAAATATCTTAATTAAATATTTTTATCACATTATTTACAAGATGATTAGGATCGTTCTTTATAATAATTTCATTTAAATTATGAAATAAAGATTAAGATTCCAAAAATAAAAAAATTAAATTAAAAAGAGAGAAAATGAAGAGATCAAGAGAGTGAGATTAATCATCTTGTCGTAAATTAAAACACACAAACTAAATCTCAATTCTGTTTTGTTTACGAAAACCTATTTAATTTAAACCTCCCTGTTTTCATCACAAAATTTACAAATCATCAACCAATAAACATGCTTTTTTTTTTTTGTCGAATTATGTGGATTTTGATCCCTATTATAAAGTACGTAGGCCCTAGGCTCTCATCCTAAATTAAGTCCGTCCTTTGTAAATATCTACTCGTTTGCTTCTATCATTATCGTTTTTTTTATCTCTTCCGTTTAATGGGTATGCACGTCAATAGAGGGTAATTGTGATAAATTCAAGGCCATATTCTATTTCAACTGACTAGTTTAAGGTAATCGTCCTTAAGGATAGGTGTTGTGGGGTGCCTTACACCTTCCTCACACTCAAATAGACTTCCGAACTCATCTCTGGTTACGTAGACCATGTTGCCTTTTTCTTTTTATTTTAAATTGGTTTTCTAAAATTTTCCGTTAAAAATTTTGGTGGCGACTCCAAACAAACTAATTTTCAAGATTCATTTTCGGAATCAAATTAAACTTTTTATTTCTCCTTACTACACCTTGTTTCTTCTTTTTAAGTTGCCTTAAATCTAACTACTCTCACGCTTTTGTTTGACTTTGTGTAAGCCTAGTATGACTTTTGAGGTCATGTAGACATTTTAAGGTTGTGTAGACCTATTGTCTACAAAGTTGTGTAGACTTTGCAGTTGAGGTCCTAAAGATTTGTAGCAATTATAATTCTTGTTATGGCTTATTTTTTTAAATCCTATAAAACTAGCAACTTTTATGAGATAAATGGCTAATACATAGTTGGGTTTATGAGTACTTGTTATTTGTAAATATTTGTTTCTTTATGGACTTTGACCTACAAGTATTTGACATTTTGACTATACGTGAATAACAATTGTATATCATTTTGGCAACATCTTTTGTCTCTATAGTTTGCTTTGCTTTTCTTTCCCTTGTTGTTTAGGCTATTGAGGTTGAACGAACCTAGGGCCATTTAATCAATTTTTATTATAAGGTTACATATACCAAGGCTTACATAAACCTAGTACTCCTAAGATCATGTACGTGAAGATTTTTGTAAGGTTGCATATACCATGGAGATTTCTTCTATGATGAGGTTGCCATTAAGATTCTTCACGATGAAGTCACCTAGAATTATCTTTGGAGGTCATGCTAGCATATTGCTCATGAGATTGCATAGAAAAATTATTAGGGTCTTTGGAAGTCTATTTGTTTTATTATGGTTGTTAAACTTTTGAAAATGGGCTATGTATCTCATTTAGACACTTTAGGTGTTGTTTTGATTGTTGGAATGGTTTTTTTTCTTGGTGCAAATGCCATGATCCTCAATCAAATGATCTTTACAAATTATCTATTGGATATTTGTAAGGTGTTTCAAAAGAATGATTGAAAGGTAATGATTTTAAAGTATTTTAAGCCCCTTCATTAAAACATTTCTATTTCTAACCGTTACTAAATTTAAATTTAATGCCTTGTGTAACCATTTATAACTTATTACATAGGTTTTAATGGTTACCGTTTATTAAAGTAATTTATTGTGACAGTTTTAATGTTGCCTAATGGCTAGCTTACATGGACACACATCTTCTAAGCTTCTCATTCTTAGCTCTCTCTTCCTTGTTAGTTTCATTCTTGAGATTTATCTCAGATAAGTCCATTTAATCTTGAAGAAAATTTACATACTGTGAAATATTACTTAAGGAAAACATTTGAAAACATGACTTAAACTAAGTTATTCCACTTCTATGACAACATTGATAACAAATTTGTAACAATATCAACAAAATAAAGTTGTTCATCCCTCTTCTTGGCATCCCAAATATTTACGATGAGGAATGACAAATATGGATCCTCTTTCTTTACAATAGTAATGGTAGAATGTAATGACTCATAAAAGTAGCAATGATGTCATTTAAAGTAAAAAAATAAAAAATAAATAAAAATATAGGAAATATGTGAAACTATCTCTACAATCAATAGGCAAGAATGACAAGAGCAAGAGAGAGATGGATTAAGAAAAGAAAGAGTTTATTGCCTAATATATTATAATATTACAATAGTAAGAATGCTAGAACTAAAATGTAAGCATTGTATGAATTATAAGGATTGCGAGCTCTATTTCCTTATTAGTATATTTGGATGGATGGTTAAAAAAAAGTAACAAGAAGTGATATAACTAAATTAAAAAGAATGCAAAGAAATAAGTAGAATTCTTAGAATTTTATAATCTTTTTTATTTATTTTTCATTTTAATAATATTTTTAATATATAAAAATAATTTTATTAAATTAATAAGTATTTAATATTTAAATTCAAATAATATTTTAATAATTAATAAATAAAAAATAAAATAATCCTTCCCAAGTTCCCTAAATGACTTAATCATCACTTTGACATGTTGATATGATTCATTCGCCAAGCCGCATTGTACATATTATGGTTTGATGGGACTTTTGGGTCTGTAGGTTTTTGGGCCTTCATAATGTATATTTGAGTTTCTGTGGGCTAATTTAAGATTTAAGCTATAGAAGACACTCGTAACATCTACCTCATCACTTCAATACCTTTTAAATTGATTATTTTTTATGGCCCACGATTTAGTGATATGTTTGGTATGCTAACAAAATGAGATTCGATAAAGTGAATATCATTTTCTATTTGGAGCGTAATTTAAATCAAATTAAATTCTAATTTCTTGTTAAATACAAATTAATTGAACTTTAATAATTTTAAAGTGTTATTTTTTATATACTCACAATTTTAAATACATTTAATTATAATGTAAATACATAATTATAATATTTTTAATCTAAAAAATAATAACAATTATTTTTTTATAATATAAATTTAAAATTATGAGTACACCAAAAATTTTATTTAATTTTAAATATATTTTTCGTGTTGAACTTAATTATTATATAAGACTAAAGATTTTCTTCAAACAAAAAACATAAGTATATAAAATTTATTCAATTAAATATAGTGACTCAATAATTTAACTCTTAAGCAAGATCTGGATCCTGAAGTTTTTTCAAAATAAAAAAATAACTCATTTGGAATCGAGATCAAATCTATAGCATTTAAGAGTTAGTTATAAAATTATGCAGGCTTGCCAACTTTAAATGCTTGAAAAAGGTCAACTTGATGAAGCAGCCGATCGATCTCCTGCATCTGAAGTAATAATTATGTTTTTGGTTAAACATTTTTAAAGTAATTGAGTGTGGACAATGCAAACAAAAAATAAATAAATATATAGTACATTTGATTTAGGCTTTGAGAAACTTTAAAGTTTATTTAGACATCAGAATAGAAGTTTTTTTATAAATATTTTTATTTGATTTATCGTTTAATATTTTCAAAAATTACTTGTATCATCTAAAATTTTATTTGCACAAAAAATAAAAATTTATTCGATAAACTATATCAATGAAAAAAACTTAATTTTTATATGGAAAAAATTTCAAAAGTAAATTACAATCATACAAAAGTATGTTTAACCAAAATTTATTTTGAAAAATAAAATATTGTAAAATTAATTTTGTCCAACTCCAATCCAATAGTCACTTGTAATTTTGATATAAAATTTTTAGTTAAAACATGATTAAGTGTGTACTTTTTTAATAATAATATGACAAGCATATGATTTAATTATGAAAACGTAAACTTGTTACTAGAAATTATGCATTTGTTTTAACTGAGATAACTAATATAAAAATATAAATAATTGCATTTAATTTTTTAAAAAAATAGTTAAATAAAAATAATTTTTTTATAAAAATTTAAATACATTCATTTTAAAGAGAAAAGTGATCAAAAGAAAAGTTTAGTAATAATTATGATATTCTAGCAAATATGTAAACAATCACAATAAATTTTTTGGAAAATTGAGTTACACATGTGATCAGTTGCAAATAAAAACAATTTCTTTAAGATTTACACTCTAAACTTTACCATACTTGCTTTTATATATATATATATATATATATATATATATATATGTTTGTATGTATGTATTATTATTATTACAAAATTTGAGACTTATAGTTATTGATCTTTACATCATATAAGATAGTAACAAATAAAATGAAATAAACACTAATTATTAAAGTGATAGTCATTAATATAAAGGGAAAGTCTTTTTTATTTAAACAACTCATTTTAAATTAAATATTAAAATATTAACATACAGTCAAGTTGCATATCAAGCGCAGGTTAAAGTAAATATAAAAAAAAAATTATATATTCTCAAATCCAAATATGATAAATATATAAGTTTTAAATTAAAACATCAGAAGTGCATAATTTGTATAAATAAACATATAATTACACAGTTAACTTTACAATTGTTATGTTTTAATTAAAAAATTATACACTTAATATACACATTTTAATTAAAAAAATCTGATAACCAAATCAATATACAAATACTTGTTGAAATTATTTAAAAAATCCATGATCTGTAAACGATTCATCAAAAGTTGATCTCCTAGAATTACAAAGTGCTAAAAATTAACATACGGACTCTGTAAGTCCAATTTGGTAAAATTAACTTATCAGAAGCTTCAAATTCTGCTTGTTGGTACTCAAATCAGATACTGCACTCTAATAAATTTAGATAATTAATTACTTACTTACTTCAGTCATTCATTTTAAGTCGATAGGAAAATATAATTAAAAAATTTAAAAGTAATGGAAAAAATTTATATACAATTGTTTATAAATATAGTTTTTACTATATTGTTCACATATTAAAATAGAACAAGTCTTTATATATCCAATTATATCATGGTACATATATATGATTATTACAAATAATTATGTTATTTTTAAATTAAATTATACGTTAATATTAATTAACTAAATTTGCGTTATATTTGAATTGAAGCTCAACGTATATAACAAAAATATAAAAAGTACGTAAGTCTAATTTTTCCAAATAACTCCTTCCCACTATTTATGACACCAAAAATATCAGTACCTGTTTAATTCCCACAATCATATCTCTATTAATGTGTAAAAAAATTTTCGGTGTCCTAACCCAACAATAAACATAATAAAAGAAATAAGACTAGACTTATAGATAATTTTTGGTATCATTGTTATGGATAATTAATTAATAGTAATGTATAAATTAATTTAAAAATAATATATGACTATTTATAATAACTACACATATATTGTGACATAATTAAAAAATTATAAACTTGTAATATTTGAATTAGAGATCAACGTAGAAAAGATTCAAGAAATTGTATATATTTAAAAACTTGAAACTGCCATCCTTGAATTTGATTATCTTAAAAAGATATAATTATAATTTGCATACTTTACGGCCAAACATTTATGAATCTGTTTGGTACACTAAGTCTGGATAATTTGAAATATTATTTTGTATTTCGAGCGTAATCTAAAATTAAATGTAATCCATATGGTTTTAATAGAAACCAAATAAAGTGATTGCATGTTGATACTTCAAAATATATTTCATGTGTGAAAATTCAATTTTTTTTATAAAACTTAACATTACTACAAACATTAAAATAAATTTAAAAATTTTGATTAAAACACGACACCTTATATGTCTTTGAGTATTTTAACTATTAATCAAATTAGATCTAGATTCTGATTAAAAAATAAAGATTAAAAAATAAAAATAAAAATACAACTCGTTTGGAATCGAGATCAAATCTAGATCTGCTATAAGAGATAGCCATCAAATTAGATATGCTGTTTGTTATCGAATTAGGTGGATTCACCAACTTTAACTGCTTCAAAAATGCCCCACAAAATAAAGCAGTCGATCCCATTCAATTGTAATAGCAGTGATTAGTTATAAATCTTCATGAGAACGTTGCACCCAAAAAAAAAAAAGGAAAATTAAGTTTAAATTAAGCAAAATTTAATGATTTATAAAAATTTAGATAATAGAAATGTAATTAGTAATAATGTTTATAATTATTGCTCATGGAGAAAAAGTCCTCTATTTTTCAACTTGATATTATTTTGAAAAAATTAAAAGTTTCAAAATAATCATTAACTTTTAAATTTAATCTCATTGTAATTCTTCGTTATTTGAAGATCTCAAAATAATTATTCACTTTTCAATATCTTAATATAAATTATCCTCCACTTTTGAGTATAATATTAGGGAAGGACTAATTTGAGTCTCAAATTTAAAAAAGTTGATGACTACTATTTTAAATTTTTTGTGAATAATCAAAATGAGATTAAATTAAAAAATAAATGATCGTTTTAAAAGTTTGAAGAATCAAAATAGAGCTAAGGCATCTATTGCAGATGCGTGAAATCAAAATGATTTTCAATAGGTTTAAATGCTTCTCGAGCTTTTGCAGAATTGAGGTGTTCATATGACCAATTGCATGTAAAAATGACTTGTACTAGACACTACTTTACTCGGTTTAAGATGAGGTATTTAGATTACGACGATCATAATTTAAAATGTTCACTAGCTCTGATGAGTTTGATTTGAATAAAATAAAGTCCAAACCAAAAAATTAGATTAAAAAGGTTCAATTTGTGAAACTTGTCATGCTTGAACTTTTTTTTAAGTTCAGCCTAAGTTTAAATGATTTGAATAAATATTTTTTTAAATAATAATACAAACTTATATGTATTTATAACTCATTTGTATTTACAATTTTTTTATATAAATCTTACATATAACAATAACAATTATCTATGTTATATATCTAAATGTTAAGTAAAAAATTGATTTGACAATAATTTTAAAAAGTTTGATTAGTCCAACAACTCTAACCCAAAAAATATAAATAAAAGTTTAAATAAAAAAAATTGAGTAAAACATGGGCTCATGATTTTTTTTAGCCTAAATTTAAACTTAATTTTTAAAAGTTTAGTCTTATTATGAGGTTTAGTTATGACCACTGGTAAAAAGGAACAAAATAATTTCGACAATATTCCTATGTAATGTGTCACGCACAAGTGTACAATACATAATTTAAACATTTCAGTTATCCGATTCATAGAATTGTTTTGGTATTTTAATGATTTTATTTATTCATATTTTATAAGGATAGCATAATTATTAATTAACAATGATATAGATTAAGTGATTAAGAACAGTTAATTGGAGTTGTCTTCATGAAATACTTAATAATGTGAATCATATAGAGAAAAATACTACTTTTGATCAAAGTATTAATTTAATTTTCAAAAGATAAAAAGTATTAAATTGGTTCTCTAAATATTAAAAAATAATTAAACTAAATTAGTCTTTTTGAAAGACTAAATTAATTTTTAAAAAAATTTTATTTTATAAAAGGTTTTATTTTTAAAAGATTATTTTAATATTTTTTATCTTCATATAATTAAATTAATCTTATACTAAAAAATAAAGAACCAAAATTATTTTTTTCTTGAATCATATATAATGTAGAAGTTCATTAAGCAAATTGTGCTTTGGTTTTGGTAGAGCAGAAAGAGGACTAAGAAAGAGGGAGAGGGAGAGCACTGCCTTGCAGTTTGGTGTGTTGGAGAGCTGATTCCACGAGAGCCCTTTCCATTGCTGTACGGGAGACCCGATTCCAGTGATGGAGCTATGGAAAGACTGGAGATTGATGGAGAGCAATATTCTTTCTAAAATTACCCTAAAGCAAAAACAAAAATCGCAGACCATTCCAAAATATCTCAGACGTCGAATTTTGAATAGGGTTGAACGACGTTTATTCTCGTCGGTCGTTCTCGCCCATCGTGCTCCGGTGTTGCAGCGTTCGATTTGCCTTCATTGTTTGATCTACTTTTGACCATCGGCGTCGTTCTCACTCGTGGGTCGTGCTCTAGCATCTTTTATCTGGTAGTGTGAGGGAGGGTGGTCGCTCCAGAAAGACGAAGAAATAAAGGCAGCGATAGTGTGAGGGAGGGTGGTCATTGACACTCGTCGGTCGTGCTCCAGCGACGAAGACAACAAGAAGAGGGACAAAGAAATAGGCGACAGGTAAGGTGATGGTGAGAGAGAGAGAGAGGGGACGAAGACACAGGCGAAAAAGAGAGACGATTAATTTTTAAGGTCAGGGTACTTTGGTTTTTTCATTCTCCTTTCTTTTAATTACTTTCCTTTCTTATTACATACCCAACGTAATTTTGTATTTTATTTTTATTTTTATTCTTACAAAAGCACTTCATCATATCAAATAGGGTCTTAAAAAAATATTAATTAATTTTAATACACTTAATGACAATTGATTTGATCAAAACTGATTAATAATTTTTTTTAAACAAGTCAAATAACGTATAATAATAACAAAAGTGAGACACCTTCGGTAAATTTCACCGAATTAGACATTATCTTGAGAGAAAATTAAATAACTTATTCAATGATGGAACTTCATACACAACCTTAAATTACGTAGATTTTTCTTCTTCATAAGGAGAATATAAGGGGAAAAACAAAAAGACAGAAGTATCAAAAAGTCAAAAAGTTGTGCAAGAGCTGTGCTGACATTTCCAAATTGATTCAGTCCAGGCCTAGCTTTCCCACCCAAACTGATGAAAAATATTTCCTATCAAACACTACTTCTCATTAAAACCTTCAATTTGGTTTATTTTATGTTCATTGCAAAAAAAAAAGACTATCCCCCAATATATGCACAGTTCCCTCTTCAAGCTTCAATCACTCTGATCAACTGAAACATACAAATTTGCTGGCACAGCCTCACTTGTTTCAATCACGACCCGATTATCAGACACATTTCTCAGAGCATGATTAGGGAAAGCTCCACCTGTTGAGCTTAACGAATACTGAACATGCTTAATAAGATTAGGAAAAAGCAAAACATCACTAAAATCAGCGATCCAAGAAGTCCCATTTCCTTGCATAGACACTCTAGCAATAGTACTCTTCAACTTCATCCCCTTCACAACGTTCCTATCAACCACAACTTGATCAACTTTCTCAAAATTACTACCACTTGATTGGTCCAGCTGGACGATTCCGACCCCACTATTGGACCCAGAGAACATGTTGTCCACAATGTTGACCCCACTGAGAACTCCATTGATGGACTTCAACACAACATTAGCATCACCGAGGAAGAAGCTGCTAGAGACATGAAGCTGAACTGGGTCTTCTGCAACTATGTTGGTGTAATCCATGTAAGAGTTCACAACCCTAGTTTGTGTCAGACCAGGAAGTTTCAGGTAAATCCCTGTGCCTCCAAACCCTGTGGCTTTGTTATAGCAATGGACACCAGAGATTGTGTTGGCTTGACCTGTGACCATGATGCCTATGGCGGCTGAGAAAATGACGACGTCAGTGACGGCGTTGTCGTTGCCCTGGAGGCTGATTCCGGTGCCGGAGAAGTTCCGCTCGCCCTTGTCGCCGCCGGCGGTGACGTGTTGGCCGATGAAGGAGCTTCTGATGTAGGTTTCATGGCCACTTTGGACTAGAATTCCGTTGGAGGTGAAGTGGGTTATGTAGCAGTTGTCTATGGAGATTCTTAAGGAGTTTGTGACTGAAATGCCTCCTCCTTTGTAGTTTGAGTCGAATAGAAGGTCTTTGAAGGTTATGTACTCGTAATTGTAGGATGAAGGAGTGGCATTCTTGTCATTTCCGTTGATGGTTGATAAATCAATGAGGTACCCTTCTGATGGAAAGTTTTCTGAGGCTCTTATGGTTCCACCATGGATCTGTTTTCACCAAATCACACACAAAAAAAAAAATCAGATGTCTACTTTTAGCTCTTTTAGATGACTTGTTGAGTACAAAGGAAAAAAAGGGGCAAAAAAATAATTTTTCCTTTCTTGACTTTTTGTAGCCATTTGTGTTGTGTGTTTGATTTGACCAAAAGACAAAGTATATTTTTGCTGAGAAAAAAGAATAAAGTTGTAGCTGAAAAGGAAATGGAATTCAAGATGTTCAAATGGATTATGAGAATAGGAGCTCAGATCTCCTGCATTAGAAGGTTTCATTGTAGATTTTGTAATAGGTTTATATGGACTATTAAATTAAAAAATTTACCTTTATCAATTTCAATTTATAAAATTACTGAATTCAATATTGATCATGAATATTG
Organism: Delonix regia; assembly: GCA_037074485.1. Lineage (NCBI taxonomy): Eukaryota > Viridiplantae > Streptophyta > Magnoliopsida > Fabales > Fabaceae > Delonix > Delonix regia. The sequence continues at coordinate 37,589,858 of CM073450.1, read as the reverse complement.
ATTGAAAAAAAAAATTATAAGTCATTTATGAAGATGTAAATTTAAACATAAATCGTCAATTTTGTATTATTTTGGGAGTAGGAATACGAGAATTTAAATTTTTTTAGGGTTGTGTCTTTTGATTTGGGCAAAAGACAAACTACATTTTTGTTGAGAAAAAGGTAAAGTTGTAGCAGAAAAGGGGAAAGGAATTCAAAATTTTCAAATGGGACTATAGGAATACTCTGAAGCCATTTTTCTAGTTCAGGTTACACCAACCGTTTCACCATATCATCCCCAAAGTAAAATAGGACTCAGCCTCAGTCTCACCAAACAGTGCCACGTGGCACCAAATATAGAAACCCCATCGAGTTTCACATTTCATGATGAGTTGTAAAGGCATATCAAACTCATTACTTTCATACTAGAAACCGTTCAAAAAAAAAAGTTTCATATAATAATTTCTATGTTGCTGATAATTAAACCATAATGAGACAAAATGATGACGAAGAAGAAGAAGGTACCATGAAGTTTCCAACGCCGGTGACCGGAAACCGGAGCGGCCGGCTGATCAAGTAGTTGCCGCCTTGAAGATTAAGCTGTGCCCCTCCAAGATTCGCGATGCCCTGCATCAAGAACCCTTCACTTGGACCATTAACTGCATCCGCCATGGCTGCAAGTAGAGCTTCTGTACTATCCATCTTTCCTGTTGGATCCGCACCGTATGATGTCGCAAGGTATACGCGTGCATCATTCAACTTCTGCTCCACACAAACACATCTAAAAGTTTCATACTTTTCCCATCATATACTGGAGACAATACTAAGTTGGATTTTCTGCATTTTTTAAAAATCCCACAAATCTGATAATTGATATTGAATGAATTGCGCAATTATGATGTAATGATAGTTCATGTTTAAACAAGATATGCAATTAATGCTCTCGACACGACTGGATATGATGCAGTTCAAGTAAGTGATAGAGAAGATGGAGAAGGAGAAGGAGATGGTGGTGAAGCAATGAAATGCGCAGATATGATGCACTGATGGTCAACATTCATTATTAAGTAAAATCTGGATTTAACACGACACGGTGGATGCAGTATAAGTATTTGAACACTAATTACCGTTTGTGAGAGAGAAGAAGGAGATGGAGATGGAGATGGAGGTGAAGCAATGGAGTTACTGAGTCTAACGTGAGAAGCCTTCAAAGCCTCGAGTCTGCGAAGTGCTTGGTGGTACCGGTCGCCGGTAATGGAGTTCTGATCTCCAGAAGCATGGACTACGATGAAACTGGGAAGCAACAGAAGGAGGAAGATGAGAGCTCTTCTTGTTGCCTTTGGTGCTTCCATTGGAGACTGTGTTTGAGGTGTTGAGGTTTGGGACAAATAAAGGAAGAAGATGAAGAAATTAAAGCATTCTAACTGTGTGGGCATATAAACAATGAAGACATGGAAAGAGGAGGGCTTAACTAAGATTTGATAAGAAAATGATGTGGGACATTTCATATTGAAATGTTACTTGTAACGCCCCCATCAGTTTTAGAGATATTGAAGGTTGCTCTTCAAAGAAAAATAACGGGAAAATTACACTTTTGGTCCTTATATTTTACTTAATTTTCAATTTAGTCTTTCTAGTTTAAATTTTTTATAAATTTGTAAAGTTTATATACTTTTTAAATTAGTCTATGTCGTTATATTTTTACCATTATTTTACCATATATATTAATTAATTTTACATTATAATTTAATTTTATCTTTTTTATCAACATAAATTATATATATTCACAATACTAAAATTAATAAAAAAATTTTATATGCAATTTTTGATATCTTTAGTATGTTATTCACCAATTATAACATGATAAATATATGTTTTTTAAATTATTCATTTTTTATATTAGTATTGGTTAACCATATTCTCTCATATTCTTGTGGAAACATGAAGTCATATTTAATTATAATGAATCGTTTGATAAAAGTTGAATAATCTAAATTTATAAATTAAAAATATAATTACATATAATTATATTAATTTAATATAAATCTGAATCATTGAACTTTTATCTAACAATTCACCATAGTCAAATATGACTTCATATTTCTACCAATACACAAGGGGATTCAAATTAAAAAATTTGATAACAGTGATATAAATAACTATCTAAATCTAATCATTAAAATAATGTACAGTTAGTTACAATAGTAAAATAAAACAGAATATTAACAATGAAACTAGATTCAAACATTTAAACGATAAGGAATTAATTATAATATTTAAAATTATGAGGACTAAGCTAAAAATTAAATGAAAGTCTGAGGGCTGAAAGTAAATATTTCCAAAAGCATATGATTAACCTGACCTGACAGAAAAGTAAGCAGTTACCAACCTCTTACTTTTGAGACCTTTAAAGATTGACGTTGTGTAAAAGGTATATTGGAACAGGAAGCAAGCTGGTTGTACTAAAATTAATAATTTAATTATAATTAAGGGAATTATAGGATACAGGTGGGTCCACCATACATGTCTTGTACCTCAGGGCAACGGAATGGGTTTGGAAGATCGGGGAAGGTAAATTGGGAGACTTATTTGGTGGGTAGTTATATGAGTAGGTCCATAATCAACTTCTTAGTGGGCATGTTAAACAACTACGTGCTGACGTGGATATTGAAAATGAATTTTAAGTTAATTTTTTCAACCAAAAAAAATCTCAGTTTAAGGGTATGATAGTGTGGAAGACACCATGAAGAATTGTATTAGAATAATATACTTTACAATGTGCATGAATTTTATTTTTTATATTGCTTCTACTTTTTATAAAAAAGCTTAAAAATACCTTTTTTAAAATATTAATAAAATATAATTCTAAATAATAAATACATGTTAAAATTCAAATTGTTTTGCCTGATTGTTACATAAATCACTGCAGAGGGAATGGATTTTTTGTAGTTAGATTTTTTCAACTGTAAGTGTCAGATTAAGTTTTTGAATCGTTTGTAACTATTAAATTAAAATATTAAAAATTATTGATTTTATTTTTTTAATTTTAAATATAAATCATAAGATGATATTATTAATGTAATATGGATTATCAAATAGCTATAGTTAAATAACAATAGGAGATCTGAAGTGCATTTAGGAAAAGAGCGTTCAAATTTATCCATTTTTAAATGAGTTTATCAACTAAGCCCAACTCAGAAAAAATAGAGAATAAAAACAAAAAAAGGACAAGAAAGCATAAAAAGAGATTCTTTTTTAGGAAAAATGAAATGAAATGAATAGGAGTGACTAATGTATAATTCTACTTTGTAGCTTTTATATATATAAAATTATAATCCCAGAGAAAGTAGATTCCCAGAATTGATTCATCAATTAGCTTTGTTGGTATCCCTTAACTTGCAATCGAAGTATCTTTCAGCACTTTACCCCAAACTTTTTGTAAAACCTGTTTCTAGGAGTGGTGGAACTAAAAATAGTGATAAAATATTTTATATATATATATAAAAGTATAGTAGAGAAAATGATTATTTTGATCTTTTACTTTTTATTTCAATGACAATTTGTTTTTCTACAAATTTATAGTGTTAAAATGATCCCTTAAAAATTTAATATTAATAAAAAAATAGTCTTTTAAAATGGTTATAATTAACTTGATAAGATACTACTTTTAATTAATGTTATACACTCTAAATTTATAAAAGATTAAATTGACATTAAAATTAAAAATGAAGGACCAAAATAACACTTTTCTTTAAGCGTAACACACAACTTCACGTAGAGTCTCAATGAAATGAATAAATAAATTGTTGAATAAGTTAGTGTACAATGCATGTAAATGTAATAAAGCTGGATTTGTAGGGGAAGGACAGTACATGAGAATGTTGTTTGCCTTAAGATTAAGAGGATCCTAGAAAATAAATTAAATCATGCTTTGCACACTCCTTCAATTTTGAGCAAGTGATTTTTGAAGTATATACACATGGTTCTCATTTTTATTTCTATTACTGAGCATAGGGATCTTCTGAGAATCTCCATATTTATATGGTTTTATGAAGAGTAAGTAAAATTTTAATGTAATTAAATTATTTTTAAAATCATAATGATATAATTTTAAATTTAAATATGTAAAAATTAATTAATATAAATTATATACATACGAATTTATACTTTTATGTACTAAGATTAATGGAATAAAATAAAAGTCTAACAATTGAGTAAATTCCTCTTCTTCCTCGGATAATACAAAAAGTGTTAAACCAAAATATACATATTATGGGCCATCCTATAATAAGCTTAACATCTAATACAAGAGTTAAGATCCTTCAAATTTCTTTCTATAAAATATTTTATAAAGTTAAAAAAAAATTAAAAAAAGGAGAAAGTATATATATATATATATATATATATATAAGAGCTATGTAGTCGCCAAAATGTCAGGTGTGACGGGCACATCTTCACTCTCCTTTGTGTCATGGCTTCTCCAAAATTTACAAGAAAGAATGCAAATGATCTATTCAACTAAGGAATTGGTCTTAGTTTAGAAATAATTATAAAAAAAATGTTTAAATTTCTCTTTAGATAGGGTGAATGTGAAGAATGAGAAAAATTAGCAATGATTATACTGTGAGTAATCTATGAGAAGCTTGGCCTCTAAAAAATTGAGTGGGTTGTTATAAAATTTTATTTTTTTACTAAATGAAATAATTATCTAAAAATTAATCTAGTGGTCCAATTACTCAATCCTTTTAGGAATTGAGTTGTTCATAATTACTCATATAGTATAATCATTAAGCGCATACTTAATACTACCATAATAAAAATTAAAACTTTAGAATTTTTCTTAAAATGGCATTGACGATTTGAAGATTCACAGGGCCGAAACATGGAAGCTGAAGCTAAGTAATGATGAACGAGGTACTCAATATATGAAAAACTAACACAAGAAAGTTAATGATTCGATGATGTTCATCTCTAGGGCTTCAATGATGCTATGAGGTTGAGTGCTTCAGTTGGTTGCGTCGCCTTGAAGAAGCCACAAAGGTACACAAATCTCTCTTTGCTTGAAATTGCAACTATGCTTTTTCGTAAGAATACAATAAATATAATGTTTGGAGTTTTAAGTGACTTGGAGTCAGGATGGCCGAGTGGTCTAAGGCGCCAGACTCAAGTTCTGGTCCTCGTGAGAGGGCGTGGGTTCAAATCCCACTTCTGACATTTTCGTACCATTTTCTTCTCCAAATGCATATTATTTTTGTCCTTTTCCATAAGGAATAAATAGAATCAAAATATAAATTCATAATTTCAAATTTAATCTCTTTGAATTAGTAATAAGTATTTAAAGAATAAGTATATACGCATAATTGTCTTATAGAAAAGTTCCAATCTGGTGTAGGTTTTCAACTCAGAATTGAACCAAAGTTATTCCTAGTTGGTATCTTTTCTCTCCTAATATTGGGAGAGTGATGAGTAAAAGATGATGCATTCAACTTTATAATGCTTAATTTATATTGATAAATTGAATTAGCATATTTTATAGTGTATATTGTTCTGGAAAACTGATAGACAAATGACACCGAAATCAACATCAAGAATGAAAAAAGGGGAAAAGCCAACAGAAGCATACTGACCTCCTAACATAGTCTTAATTCACTTGTTTCAAATACACCTGCAAAAGGAAAACTACTTTTAGTTACACAATGTTAAAATGGTGTTTCTTTTCAGAGTACAGGAATTAGAAACCTGCAGAATCTAGTTATAGAAATTTGCTGAGTGGATAGGAAATTATCTCATAGGATTTGAGTATGTATAAGAGCCTGTCACATTTGAAACCATGAAAAGGGGTAAAGACTTAATAACTAGTAAATATTATAATAGATAGGATTATTTAAAATCTAATGTATTTGGTTTTTCTTATTTAAAAAATAGAAAAAAATTTATATCTTTGCTATACTATTTTCTAATTACAACATAATAAGTATTTAATTATCTAATAATATCATGATATGTATATTGCAAATAATTATTTTATTTTTAAATTAAATTATATATTATTATTAATTGACCAAACACTTCTCATATTTTAATTAGATAATAGCAACGTATATAAATTTAGTCCATAACAAATAAGGTCGCTTTGTTTTCACATTGAGGCTCACAGGTTATGTTTGGCTTGGTGGTGGGAAGATGGGGTAGCAAAAGAGAAAGGATGAAGGGTTATTGTCCAAGTCTCGAGAGTCCTTCCATAGTGTTTGAATGGTCAAGTTTGATGGAGAAGAAATTTTCACACAAAAAACATCTATTTGGTACATGACAATTTTAATTTCGCAAAAATTCATAGAAATATTTGTAAGATGTTTAGATATAAAAAAAATTATTCATTATATAAGCCTAAAATTGAAATTTTTCAGTGATTGTACGTATGTCTTACATGAATTCAGCTGTGGTATGCTTAAGTATATTCGTTTTTGGGGTTAAATTAATTCATTAAGATCCAGCAATGAAATCTCTAGCATATCACCAAAAAATAAAATAAAATTTTTTATCCAAAGAGATAGTTTTGAAAGTAGATTTGACAATTTTGATAAGGTTTTGTATTTTAACGAGTAATTCTACCAATACAAAGGTTGCGGTCAAAATTGTGCACTATTAACATGAGGTATCGGTTCCTAGCTGTCTATTGAAGAACAAAAAAATTATACATTCAATTTGTAAAATGCCTTCTAAATTTCGAAATGAACTATTACAATTTTATGATATAAACGCACTAAAAAGAGTATAGGCTTTATAATCTGACACAGTAAAATGGCTCTATACTATGAGCATAATTTTATAAGCATTGCGATGAACATGATCATGAGCTCCATATATGCAGGATGGAAATAATAACTCTAATGCTTGATGAGCATTATAATACGCCTTCAATGATAGTGCTTCCTGTAAATTTTTGAAAATAACACAAACTTTGCCGGGTTTACAGAAGCCTGTACATGAATCCCACCTACTAACACGGTAAGCCCTAAACGGTAATGCTGAAATAAATAATCTATTCTCATTTATCATTCTTCTGACACCAAAAGAAGAATTAACCATCCACAAATTTATGTATAGTGAATGTAGGTCCCATGTTCAGAGGGAGGAGGCTCCAGTAGGAACCTTCACTATCTACCAAACAACTATGCCATTTGATTCTATAAGAACCCACAGGAAAATCAGATATATCAAGTAGGCAGCTTGTGAATCCCTGTCCTTTCTGGTTAGGCACAAAATGCAAAAATGTTTCCACGGCCCTGTTATTACCATCATCCCCTCCACGCTTACTACTTCTGCCATTATTTGCCATACAATCATAGACATGGCTAAACAATTTCTTATTCAGCTCGACAATTTCGTCATCTTTCCAAGCTTCATAATCCAATGATAACTTCTCCGGGGCCCGTACACCCAGGGTCAGTACCTGGCAGGACATCGGACAATAGAGGATGCAATACAACTTTTTCGGTTGAACATGGAGGTCTAGTGGCACGTTTTTTAATTGAAGACAAAGGTTTAGTGATAGGTTGGAGCCTGGAAAAACAGAAAAACCAGAAGCATTGTTTGTGTCCTCACTGCGGACAAACAGCTCAGACCCAACAACTTGCCTGGATATTAATGCAAGTAGAACATCAGAAAGCTGTCAAGAAGTGATGGGTTCACATACATTAGACTTGGAAAACAAAAATATAAATATACACCAAACCACCATCTATCCTTTAAATCAAATCTTCGCCAATCATAGGGGAAAATAAATACAAGGTTCACTTAACTAGTTGTAGATACTGGGAAAGACTACATGATAAAACTGGAAAACATTAAACTGCATACATGAGTGTTCTAAAGAGAAACAATTATTTACAAACAGTGAGAGAAGACAGATTCACCTTGAATCACTAGACAACGTATGATGAACATTTCATTGAGAAAACTCATATAGGGACACCCAATGCAATGTACTCAATAGCTGACCTAACATTTAACAATTAAAATCCTGACCAATAACATATGAGATAATTATATAGTTAACTCTACCTCGGCAAAGAAGGCACAGAAAGGCCATATATAAGATATTTACTAAAAAAAAAAGGAGAAAATGGTCCAATCCATATTATTGACGTTTTGAAACATACCACTTGGCAATACCAGCAATCTCCCATGCTTCCAAATTTGAATTGTCACTTGAAGTTAATATTAATATAAGTGTGTAAGACATAAGCATACCTTACTTTAAAGAAATACTTGGGTATCCGAGCAGGAATGTGGCTCCAATTCGTTATAGTATTTAATATCAGTACTAAACCATTCCTGGCAACCTCAGATTGAGTTGTTTCATTACGCTCCTTGCTTATTTCATCTCGCAAGCAGACAGCTCCAGAGACAGCATTGCAACAAAGGTTAAGAAACTCTCGATATTCAAAACCAATTTTACAAGTTTGATATCTAGGCTGCAGGTGAAAACAGTTTGTGGGCTGGTCAATAAAATTCAACAGCAAGGAGAATTTTGTGCTGGTTTCATGATCCACATGCCACAGACGCCCCACTAAATTTTGCATTGCCAAGGCTGGAAAGAAGTTACAAGATTTTTTATAAAATGTAAAATTTCCATGAGATTGCTGGTCTACAATGAAAACTGCAAAAGCAGAAACAAATGCCAATAATGAACAACACAGAGCAAGTGCTGCCACAACCGAGGAACTTTCACTGTCCATATCAATGAATGATGTTCCAATCAGATCAAGTTCCTCTGCTAGCCTATGAAATTGAAAAGAAATATGAGAAATCTCTTCAAAAGACTTCGGACATCCAAGCAGAACATTGCTCTCAACCTCTACCTGATTGCACCAATCCGAGTTCAACAAAAGTCTCACAACTTTATGTATGCCGACCACATTTTCCAAAACTCTAGCCCTTAAGGATAAATACCATCTCTGGAAACAGAATGCATGAGACCTTGTGACAGCTGCTTCTAAAATTCCCATGGAAGAGCAAAGTGCCCCATGAGCTGAAGCTAGCTTATCACAGTAATGATAATCATTGTCGCTCCCAGAATTACTTGGATACTTCACATCCAAGTAATCACTATAATCTACAGGAAATTTATTATTCTCCAACCATTCCACTAAGGTGGAACCCTGTTTTGGTAAACTAAGAAGCTGGATTACTTCTTCAGAATGAGTGTATTGGAATAATGCTTTTAACCAGTTATGGCACGAATCAGATTGTACCTTCTGAATTAACTTGCTGAATATGGCAGTAGAGAAAAGCAGTTCTCCTTGACATGCTGCATATGCTCCAATCCTATAAGCAGTCCAATTATCTATTTCTGCCAAAATGTGGTTCACAAATTCAAGTGTATCAATTTTACACTTAACAAGACAATTATGAGGACATATACTCAGGTTATAAAAATCACACGTTCCTTTAACCTGATGGACCAGGCCACCCCAAATATGTTGACTGTGTAACAGTAGACAGTACATTGTGTATGTATAGGAATCAATTAAGCTGCACCGACACACAAGTTCAACCAAAATCTGCACCCTGTTCAATACTTCAGTATCAACGGCACCTACTTCATTAAGAATTTCAAGATAGGCCACCAAAAATCTGTATATTTTGTGAAAAAATTTTGACACAACAGCAGTGTTCTTTTCTCCATTGAATTTCAAAGCCACATACGTTGATGGCACCGCTTGAGCAGTACTTTTGATAGTCAATAGAAATTCAATCGTTGAATTTATGTTATCCAGTACCAAGATACCCAGATAGGAATGTCTTCTAATAATAGATAGAAGAATCTTTAGCAGATGTTGAAGACGTTGAAACAGCTTTGAAGAATTTTGACAGACTTCCAACAATGGCATTGCCAGAAGCTTGATCTGATCTTTGATTAGTGAGACAACCCTTGAAGGCAGAGAAGAACAAAAGACACCATTTTCAGTATCAGTGCCTCTCACAAACATACAAGACAAATCTGCCAAAATATGGATGGCCAAATGGCTCTTCATCAAATCGCCATGCTGTATTGCATTATCTGCAACAGTAATCAGCTTGACAAATTCATGAAGTTCCATATAAGGTAAAGGTGGAATACACAAAAGTACCTGCAAATCACCTAATACAAATCAAAACAGTTGATGACCAATAATATGAAATGAAACTTTCATTTTGCATAGAATTAGAGCCAAACCTTATGCAAAACCTGTAGGGCTTCACATTGCATGGCTAATGAAACTTCAGGTTCCTCCAGCATGCAAAGTAATCTATGGATTAGATTGGAATTAACTGAATTGTGACACAGCCCTTTTGTGACTAGGAATTTCAAACATCTTAACGCTATTTCTTGTATATGTAAATTTCTTTCTTGGTTGAGAAATGAGAGCAGAAGCCCCACCTGAATCCAAATGTTTGAAAAAATATATTATTAATTATTAAAAGTAAAAGATGATAGTGAATGCTATAACAAGGAGGCTACAACTTATTTGCATAGACAAGCTAGTGGTATAGTGCTTCATTTTATTACTAGCTTTAACCAATGTGTTCTATAATCATCACAACATTTGCAGATACAAAAATAAAGAAATACAAGACTTTCTACCAGTTGAGGATTAAATAGGCAACCATGAGTATGCTCACAAAAAAGATTACAAACTGAAAAGATACAAGTTTGGAGAAACCATTAAGTAGGTCCTTTCATCCTGCCCACCCAACTTGGAAACTCTAGGTTATATAGTAGACTGAAAGGTAATCACCTGTTCAGATATAAGAAGTGTTGACATGGAAGCCAGTTTTGAGAGTGAGAAAAACATGGCTACCAAAAATTGTTCGTCTGAAGAATTCAATATCAGCTCTAGACCTGTCTGCATTACAGCAATTAGCACACAAGAAACCCACTTAAGAGGTCGTTCAGAAAAAGAAAACAAAAAGGCCACAGGTAAAAAATACAACCTTCAAGAGTTCATGGTATATATAAACAGTTATTATATTGTATACTAAAGTTAGAACACAGAGCTTAGAATTGAATACAAGCACTAAGGCACACGCAGTAATTGGTAAACCACCCATATGATGCACAAAAAAATTAAATTCATTGCTGCAGCAAAATAAGAACCAGTAACAAGTCATACCTGAACGTGATCTCAAGATTTATAGTAATAGTATAGCAATATAAAGATTAAGAAAATCTATAAGATGAGTGAAGGATTCATTTATAACAAATTCACCTGAGTCGGTTACATTCACGCATGGTGCAGTCTATTCTACCTGTTATCACAAAGTATCTAAAATTCAAAATGTACATGCAGTATAGATTCACAAATGCAAAGTAATTGAAAAAATACTAACTTTTACATAGATAGGTTTGAGTGTTCTTGTGTCTACATCTTTAGTATGTAATATTGAGCCAGCTGAGGAAAAGTGGAGAAATCAATGCTCAAAAACCAACTTTAAACGCTCAAAATTATTCCAGGCTTTTTCTTAATTTTTCTCAGGCCCCTCTTTCTGCCCATTCCTCATTCTTGCTCCCATCACCACCAAACCCAGCCAAAGAATTAAGAAACTATATGTGGAGAAAGACAAAGACACAAATATACACGAAGACAAACACAATAATAGTGTCACAACATGCCCCACAGCTACCAAAGAAAAGAAACAGCACAGAAACAGGTAACTTAAAGAATAAGGAAGAGTATACCAACAAAACCAAAGTATATTAGATCTCAAAAGTTAAAAAAAAGGGTCAAAGACCTTATATGCTTTATTTGCAACTGAATATGAGCACCTGAATTTTGCAAAAATTCGAGCAGCATCTAACTTGACAGGCAAGGAAATCTCAGATGAAGTCACCATATTAACCAGCATCTCTAATGTAGTACATGAAAAATCATCTGATATTTCACAAAAGCATCCTGCAGCAAATAAAGATGCTTTTACCTGCAGAGACCCAATCAAATGTTTAAAGCATAAACAAGTTTGAGATAGCTAATAAATCAAGCAAAAAAAATCTCTTCTAGAAAGAGCAGCTAAAAGAGGGACAGAAGCAAAGGAAAATGGATCCAAACAATTAACTCCATATACAGAGAGTCCAGAACTGGAATACAGAGAACAGCTCAATATCCAATCACTTTATAGTGACAATCCATAGTTTAGTCTCATAAATTAAATAAAGAACGAACTTTCTGCGTCATTTGCCACACCATTGTACAACAACAATTTTGTCATATCAGTAACAATAAAACATCCAGTCATTTTAAATAAATCATAGTAAGCATTAAATAAATCAAGTGATCATATTCTTATATCCACTAATCCCCCCACATTGAAGTGTAAGTAGTGTAAGTACCCACAGACTGCTTGATGAACTATACAGTATACATCAAAGGTTGGTACATAAGCATAAAATATGACTAGGCAGATGCTATCATGAAATTAGATATCCAGAAGAATAAAAACATTGAAATACATTTATATTACCAATGAAGTATGAGGAGAAACAAGACTGGAAAGTATTAAGTATCGTATCTGAGCATTGTCTTGAGCTAGATCGGCCCAGCAACCGAACAGAACCAGAGCCAATGCTCTGGACTCCTCATCACCACTATCTAAAACAGATTTTACTCTTTTCAACAACTCTGAGCGGTTTGGTACTCTGGCCTTTGACAGTAACCCATTGTATCGTTTGTGCTTCATCTTGTCACGGTGCTTAAGCTCAGATAAGAAAACCCTGACAATAGAAAACCGGGTCTCTTTGTCACCAAATGCAAATGCATCAGCAAGCCGCAAGAGGATGACATTGGCAAATAGCCTTTCTTCACCTACCACCAAACCAAACATGCTATTGGCAGCCATGTTGGATTCAAACTCTCTACTCCATCGTTGAAGCCGAGGCCCAATTTGTAATATGGCTTCAACAGGTCCACCTGGACAATTAATCAAATTAAATGACCAAACCCAAGAAGGAGGTAATAAGATCACATTCATTTGCAACATATTATCAACTAGAATGAGATTAGGAATGACACTAGCCAAAAGTTAGTTTATATCCATGAAAAATCATCTCCCTTACCTGGTTTCTTAGAACGAAGACCCTTTTCAAGTTGAATGCTCCATTCCATGGCAGAAGCTGAACAAGTTCTTTCCATGCTTGAGAAGACAAAAGGCACAGAAGTTTGACTGCAAGCAAAACAAAGAATTTTCAATTTGCTAGCTCCTCAATTCTATTTTTTCCTTTCCCAAGAACCTTGTTCAATACGCATCTTAAGGTAGACCTCGCGAGACCCGTTCACAGACCACGCTCAGGCCCAAGTCCAACAGGTTTAGCATATATGGGCTTCGGCCTAGTACCGTATTATTTGTCCAAGGTGGGAATTCACAAATTATCTTTTAGTGATCAAAAGATACAACTTAACTTTTGTAAAAATAGAATGAAATTAAAACTGTCACACATTGGAAGAGCAGTCATGGATGAGATTAGTCATTCACTTAACGCTGTGTGGAGATACTAGTAAAAAAATTACTACATATTGGAATCTAATTGTTTATGACTATTAGAAAAAATGAAAGTATTTCATGATTCGTTAAATTTCTATACAACTAATTGAAACTAGCCACATTTACTTTTAAATCAAAAGGAAAGACACATACACTTCATAAATCAACAAGATACTCAAAATGTGATTAACCATGGCAAACTCAATGCACAAGTAGGACAAAAAATTAGGAAATAAAAATTGATATGAATTTTATATCACGCTATTAGATTATCCAATACAAACATAGCAAGTGTACAGTTTATAACCCTCAACATCACACAGTTGGGGTCTTTTTTTAAAAAAAATTCACATGTTATATTTTTGTTAAAAAAAAACTGGATAATAAAGATAAAATGCATTGTGCCTCAGTCTAGTCTAAACAATTAACCATAAAACTTCATACCTTTTTTAAAAGATATTATAATAGAAGAGTCTTCAAGCTTCCCAAAACAATATCCATAGTTCACGTTAATGGAGAAGAAAACAGCATAACTATCATTCCACAAGAATAAGTTATTTTAGGCAATGAATGAAACAAAAAACACATCAATACAATCAAAGTATTGATCCCTATTGTATTGATAAGTTCAAACATTAAGCAGAGAAAAACAGACAAGCTTGAGATTCTGATTAGCCTGAAGAAAACGAGTTTTGTTTTCACAAATAAAACTTAAAGCAGACAAAATTGTGTAACATTATGAATATATGCCTACTGGTTAAGCTAACATAATCTTCGTAAATAGTACATGACAAAGGAAAAGATTTCTTACCATCATTGACACATACATAGTGTGAATAGCATTTTCAGAGCACAAAGACATTAATTGATGTCTTTTATCTATTTAAGATAGCCCCAAAAACAAATAAAAACAATGGAAATTAAGTCATGGAACAAGAATTAAGGTACTTGATACTTCGTCTTAGGAAACATACCCAGCAGTCAACAAACCAAGATACCCAATAACCATTTCACCACTATCTATCTAAAACAAATCTTTTCTAATATTCATTTTCTGAGCTAATGAAGTTAAGATCCCATTTAAATGAACATTGGACGCTATAAATAGAGATTTCAGTCATTTCTGTTTACTATATAGTATACATCTCTGTATAAACTGCCTTCGAAAAATCCTAGTTTAGACATAAAGAATGTCACTCCAGCCGCTGAAGAAATTCAGGAAGAATTACGTTTTCACAAGCCTAAACTTCCTATAACTTATATAATTCATATAAGGTAAGAAACCTATAGGAAATTAACAGTAGAGGATTTCCATTAATAAACATAAATGCAAGTACAACAGTTTGTAAGAATTTTGGCAAAGTCTTCCCTAAAAGTTGGACCCTCCAAAATTTTACAAGTTTCTCTCAGCTCGACCAATACTCACAACACAGGTGTCGAATTAATACTTCTTGCCACTACTTCAACAAATCGCCAGATGCGAGGATGTTCTCAGAATTCTCTTCGAAAGCCATTCTTCCACTTTCCCCTACACATTGGGAATAAATAGGCAAGACAGAAAACCTTATCTAATGTAGCATTCAAATTAAGGATCATTAGAAAAACCACTCCTAACTATTTGTAAGTAATGTGTGTCCACATCATGGAGGTCTCTACACTTGTAAGCTTAGATTGTGTCAACACTGAAATGTACAGTTTAATAATAAGGATGTGAAGGCAGTAAGAGTAGGTAAACAAACTAAATCTCTTGAAGACATCATGGTCAAAAGGTATCTGAAGAACTCCTATTGCAAGGCTCATGATGTGGTAGTTAGCACCCAGTCCTTCTTGATTTAAAGTTTTTCCTTTGGAAAAAATTTTTGAATTGAACTTTGAAGTATATTTTTCTCTCCATTCAAGGTCAACTTTTCTTTCCTTTAATTCAAAATTTCATTCTTTCATGGTCTCTTCAAAAATCTTTAGATACAAAAAAGGAAAAGTAAATATTCAGATTTTAAGCTATTTCATAGTATTTTCTTTTCTTTCATTTATTTATAAAGTATTTCCTGTTGTTTTTCATCTTTCAAGAATCTTCATCATAGTTGCCATTCAAGTTCATTCTCGTGCCATCTTAAACATCTACAACCATCAGAACAGCTCCCGTTGCAAACAACTTAATAAGAACTAAAATCATGTAGCATGATCACAAACTTAGAACATAATGCCTGCTTTGTCAAAAGAAGTAATTTCATGGTATCATGATGCATTTAATCATCTGATAACATAAAAGTAGCTAATAAAAGTACGACTTATTAACATAAGGTTGTGAATTATCTCCGTGAAATTTACACCAGTACAAAATGTAGCCACGTTTGATCATTTAAGCTGCACTATTAGTTTTTCTGTCATTATCTTCCAATTCCAAAGAAAATTTAATCTCATAGTACAAGAAAACATAGTTGGTCTTATGCATATGCAATACTAGATAGTATCATTATTCGAATTCACCATTTGTAATAATACTGATGATGCCTTGAGTAGTCACTTTTTCCTTGATATTGTTCTAATAAATGTTCCTTCCTTCTAAGTTAATTTGAATGTTACTTGGAACCCAATGAAAAATGAAAACCCACCAAACCATTTTAGCAGAACATGAAAACACAAATAAAGGCCACATTGTATCCAATTATGAGTGACATATGGAAGGAACTACTATGAAAACACAAATAAATGACGACTAGGCTCATAAATTTTATACAGCAGTACATCCATCATCAAATACAGCATTACAACTAGGCACGTAAATTTCACTTTATCGGATTACTTACCAAATAGAAGAGGCACAACACAATTTGAAGAAATCCCACACCAATTGCGCTCAATTCCCTCTCTTTAGGGACCCTGACGTCGAGTGAGTGAGAGGGGAGAAATTCCGTCAAATTAACGGCGGACTCCAGACGCCACCTCGCCGGCGATGGTCGAGAAGTTGGCACGATGGCTCCTCTGGCCGGAACTGTGGCGAACGGCGGTGGAAAAGGGGGCTGCGAGAGAGAGACGTTGAGCGGAGGCGAGACGTAGGAGAGAACGGAAAAAGAGGGGAAACCAAAAAACGGAAGCAAGTAAAGGTTTGGGCTGTTATATTTAGTTTTTTAATTATTTTTTTAAAATTTTTCTTTATAATTATTTTAAATTTTATTCATATTTCAAGTTCATTATCTTCGTCTTTTCCCTTTAAAATTTTAGTTTAAATGTTGTTTTTACTCAAATGAACTAATAAGTAAAAAAATTCAAGAATATTATATTCTACTGTTAAACTATTAAGTCACTTATAATATATGTATAAATTAATATATATATATATATATATATATACACGCTTAATTTATTCATAATATTTAATAGTTATCTTTATTTGTAAATAAATTATTTTATACTCAAATTTAAATTAATAATATTTGATTGTTCATATCTATTATATTACATTTTTAATATATAATCTAATATATATCTATAATAATAATAATAATAATAATAATAATAATAATAATAATAATTTATTACTAATTTGTCTCCTATTTATTTAGTAAATACTCAACCAATACCTTTATATGTTCAACATTTAATTTGATTTTAACGCATTGATTTTAATTTTAATTAAGTAATTATATTTTTAATAATTATTAATGTATATAAACTCTTTTAAATTTATATTATAAGTCTATTTCTCCCTTTACTTAAACTTGTCTTGTATGTTTGACAACGTAATTAATTATAATACTAATTTATTTGCCTGTATTACACAGATATTTAAGAAAATTAATTTGCTTTATTATATCTTAATATACTTTAAATCAACAATATTTATAAGTATTAGTAAAAAATTAAAATTAGTAATATATTATGATATAAATAAAACATAATAAATTAAAAAATTCATAAAATTAATTATGTAAAATTAGTGAGAGAAAAGTAGTAACAATGAGCTCATTGAAATGGTACTATTATAATCCATTTAGTCATATATTATTTTATCTTATTTTAATTTTCAATTATGTCAAATTATATTTGTAATTCTATATTAAAAAATTTAAGATATAGTTAATTAATTAATTTATTATTATTCTTGTTAATTTCAAAAAATATATGAATTTCAAATAATTCCTCATTTAAGATGCAATTAATTAATTATTTATTTTCTCATTTACTTTAAAAAATTTCTTAAACTTTAGAGAATAATTCATTAATTTTCTCGTTTACTTCAAAAAATTCTCACAATCTTAAATATTTTTAATTTAAGATGCGGTTAATTAAATTATTAATTAATTATTTCATTATTTTTCTTGTTATTATGAATAATTTACACATTTCAACAAATTCTTAATATATGTATGAGAAATATGAAAAATTACCGCACGAGGAGTTGATGACCTTAAAAAAAATTTTAGTTTGTTTACTATATGTCAATACAATTTAAATCAATGATATTTGTAATTATTAATAAAAAATTAATTTGAGTAATACATTTTGATATAAATAAAACATAATAAATTTGAAATGTCTATAAAATTGGTTATGTGAAATTGGTGAAAGAAAGTGATAACTATGAGCTCATTGAAAAAATATCATCATAAGTTATTCAACCATATATTATTTTTTCTTATTTTAATTCTTGGATTATGTCAAGTTATATTTATAATTATTTATTACAAAATTTTAAGAGATAGTTAATCAACTAATTTATTATTTTTCTTATTAACTTCAAAAAATGTCTAAACTTTAAAGAATTCCCAACTTAAGAAACAATTTATTAATTTATCATTTTTTTTTTCAAGGTAAAGAATTCTCAAACTTCCAAGAGTAATTCGTTTATTTTCTCATTTACTGTAAAAAAGTCTTCCAATTCAAAAAAATTTCAATTTAAGAGGTTATTAATTAGTTTATCAATTAATTACTTTATTATTTTTTTTGTTAACTACAAAAAAATTATGCAAATTAATAAATTTATTATTTTTTCGTTAACTATAAAGACTTTACACATTGCAAAAGATTTATATATATATATATATATATATATAATAAAAATAATAAGTCATTGTATGAGAAATTAAGATTTTATGATTTATAGTTTATGCAGTCTACTTTATTTAAATATAATATATGTTTGATTTTTACATTTATAATGTTAGTCATTCTCTACGTGCTTGCAACTTTTTGTAATAAGTTGTGAAAAAATAAATAATATTCCACATTTCCCTTATATTAATAATTTTTTATTATTCAAATTTTATTTTATTTTATTTTTTCATTAATATATATAGTTTATGGACAAATGAAGAGAGGACCAAAAATTCACATATAATAGATAAGTAACAAATCTTTTTTTTTTTTTTTTTTGCCAATGTAGTAACAAATTGACATGATTATTGGATTGCATTTTTAAAAATTGGGTTTGAATTCAAGCTTAAAAAAAGTCTTAACCCATATTATAATTAAAATTTTTTACTCAAACTTTTATGCATATTTTTTAGGTTAGACCTATCGAGCCAATTAAATTTTTTGAAAAATAATTAAATCAATTTGTTACTTAAAATTTGAGATAAATAATATATATAATTGTTATTATTTCATTTAAGATTATATATAGATGAATTATAAATATAAATGAGATGTTATATTTAAAGGAATTAGTTTTTATTTCTTTATAAAAGTGTTACTCTACACTAAGTTTTTATTTAAATAATAAGTTTTTACCTATTAAAAAAATATTCATTTGGATTTTTTGGATTCAATCGAGCATTAAAAAAAACCCAAGCATGACCAGTTTTTACAAATTATGCTTTCAAATTGATTCTTTTTTTTTTTGTTCTAACTTTATTTTTTTTTAGTTGAACAGGCTTTTTAGGTTATAATAAGGTCTAGCAACAAATTGACAACACTAAAAGTAAGATTGTATTTCAGTGCTGTCATTTTGGAGAAAATATTAACCAATATTAATATACTTGTGTTGCATATAAGATAGTTTATTTGTCCAATTAAATTATGTAACTTTTCTTTTAATTATGATTTAATTGGACTAACATATCATATTTATCTAATACATAAGTGTATTATTAACAGTTTGCTCTTCATTTGAGAGTAACTGTTTTATTGTAAGAATAATGAGTAATATATTATTTTGATCTTTTTCTTATCATGAAATTATCACTTTGGTCTATTACTCATTAAAATATTTAAAATAATTTCTGCTTATTAAAAAAGTCATACTTAGTACTTCACGTAAAACAAAAAATAGATTGAGTCCCTTGGATTTAGTAGTAAAAAAATTAAATTTTGTAATTTTCTAATAAGTAGTGACTAAGTATGATATTTTTTTATTAGTGAGAGACTATTTTAAGTATTTTAATAAGTGAAAAAAAGATGATAATTTTATAATAAATAAAAGATTAAAAGAATATTTTTTTCTTAAAATAATTAGATTCCATGGTGCGAGAATTTTCCATCTTTTTTGTGAGATCAGTGTTTTGTGTCTTTTCAAATTTCTGGAATGATAGAATTTTGACTGTGAATTCTATTCAGGTCAGACCAAAGTTTGATATCATATTGTGCTTTCTTCTTTAACAGTTTTGCGGGGCAATACATGCAAAGAGACCATGTACCGGACTTCCACGTCATAAAGTCAAGAGTTCTTTATGACCTTAACTATAGGCACATACACGTCGAATCATGTCAGGTTTTGTATGATCACAAGACCTAAACTAATATTAGGATGGGTTTCTTTCTTTAGATTTGACACTCAAGTAACTTGATATTTGATCTGATAAGTAATTAGATCGGTTCGGTCTATTAATTATTTTATTAAATAAAATTTTTATAAAATATAGATAAATTAAGATTTGAAATAGATAAAAATAAATTAAAATTTATAATAAAAAGTTATTAAAGTTTAAAAAGAATTAATATTATAAATATTTATTATAAATAATGTTATCATAATTAAAATAAAATTTTTTTTGAAAAAATAATAATACCTGAGTTAGTTTAATTCAAGTCTTATGTGACTAGGTTGGTTTAGGTTAACCAAACCATTGCATTAATTGTTCACCCATAACTAGAGCTATCAAAATAGATTCTACTCATCGGGTCGAGTTTGTATAATTTACTTGAGAGGTGGGTTGGTTGAGGGGTTCCTTTAAGAATCCATTTAGTATACTTATATCAACTCACCTCGTTTAACCTACGAGTTAAATGAGTCAGCTTGTGGGTTAAACGGGTTGCCCATTTTTTTTTTTAATTTTCCACTCACTCAATCAGCACCCCAACCCACTGCACTTTTCTATTTTATAAAATTAACTATAATGTATATGTTGTATTGTCTCTATTATTTTATAATTTTCCAAATTTGAATATTATACTCATAATTATATTCTTATTATTAATGAATAATTAAATAATTAGATTACTCTACTTGTTTTAATCAATTGAAACTTACTTTTTATTTAATTATTTTTTTGTTTATTTATATTAATATAGAAATTAATTGATTAAACACGACATGTATTTTAAAAAAATGATATTTGAATTTTTATAATTAATTATTTATTTTATTTTACTTTTAATTTTTTGGTGGGTTAAACGGGTCAGCTCGTTTAACCCATTAGGTGAGATGGGTTGAGATTTTTAACTCACTACCTTATAGTGGGTTAAATGGGCTAACTTGTTTAACCCACTAACTCAAGTGAACTAAATTAACCTATTTTGACATTTATACCCATAACTGCACCAAATATTTTATGAGCCAATAGGCCAAAATCGTGAATTCCATTGTTCTAGTGGCTTTATCATTCTACAGGCCCAATTATAAGGTGGATCGACTTATGGCTTGTGTTGGAAATTGAGTCACTCAGTATATGCTAATCTAAATCCATATCAAAAAAATTATTAATTAATAGTACTTATAAATTTTAAATTTAAATTTTGTAAGTTTGAATTTAAATTAGGATATCAGTTACTAAAGGGTTACTAAGAAGTTAATAAACTGACAGCTTATTTAATAATAATAAAAAAGACTGATGTACATGAAAGATTAGTTTGGAAAAAAACTATTTAAATGGCTTCCTTTTTTAACATACAATGGAAGACAAATTTTTTAAATTCTCAGTAATAGCTTTTTCTAGAGGATTATTGGTGCATTTGTTGTAAAAAAGGGTGTACTTTGTTTGTGGCTACAATTCGATCCACGTGGGATAATCAAAATCAAGATATGTTTTCACCAATAAATAATTACTTCAAACTTCTTTATAATATTTAGTTAAAATTTTATAAAAATACATTTATTTTAGGAATCTCTTAATTCTCATATTTCCAAAATGGATCTTCTCCAATGACTTTTTTTCACTTTTATACTAACTTTTCCTTTAACTTTTCACTTCATTTTCTATGTCTTCAACTTCCAATCCTGCTTCATTCTTCTCAATATTTTCTTTCTCGAAAGAATTATTGAACTTGGACTAATTCAGTCCAAGTTCAATAATTACTTAAAAGAAAACAGAAAGAAAAGAAGTCCCCTTCGAAACATGTGGAAAGTCAACCTCACTTCTGAGTTGAAACACCTATAGCATACGAGTGTAATTCTTTTTGTACTGTATTATTCAAATAGCCCATACTCCTCTAATGACAATTGATAAGGCCAAGTTTTCCTAAGCCTTCAAAGCTTGTCCCCTTTCAAAGATATCATACCTCAAATATACAATAATTAATTAAAGGGAAAAAATATTTTTTTTATCCCTTACTCATCATAAAATAATTATTTTGATCACTCACTTATTAAAATATACAAAATAGTCTCACTAGTTAAAAAATGTCACATTTAATTTTATATTTTTTAAAAAAGTATTAAATTTAGTCTCTCTATCAAACTTTAAATCTTAAATTTGAGAGACTAAATTTGGTAATTTTTTAAAAAGTAAAAAATCAAGTGTGATATTTTTCGATATATGTAAAACTATTTTGAATATTTCAATAAATGAGGAATCAAAAAGATATTTTACAAGTAAAATATTATTTTTGTCATTAAATTATTTTGATCCCTCACTCATTGAAATATTCAAAATGGCTACCGTTTATTAAAAAATGTCACATTTGGTTTCCTACTTCTAAAAAAATATTAAATTTAGTCTCTTAAAATTAAGATTTAAAATTTGGTAAAAGAACTAAATTTAATATTATTCTAAATAGTGAGGAACCAAATGTGTGTAACAGTTTTTAATTAGTAAATGACTAAAATTTTAATGAGTAAAAGATCAAAATAATAATATTGTAATAAATTATGGGCAAAAAAATATTTTACTCATTAATTAAATACACTTTTTCTCAGCTTGTTGAGATTCCCTTTGTCTCGCAAATTAATTAATGATGGGTTTAGACAGTTTGATACTGATCTTGTCATCATTCCACATTATATAAAAACCACCACTGTGTGCTTCGTCATCCATTAATCTTATATTTCCTATTTACCTTATTCTTCTGCATTTTTTTTTTTTTTAAATATAGTTTTGGTCCCTTGTTTTTTACTTTAAGATCAATTTAGTTCTCCAAATATGAAAAGTATTAAAATAATCCTCTAAAAATAAAATCTTTTAGAAAAAAAATATAGATCCTTTAAAGATCAATTTAATCTTTTATAAAGACTAAATCTATTTACTTTTTTATTTTTGGATGACTAATTTAATACATTAACACACAAAAATGAGGGAATAAAATTGTCTTTTTCTCTATTTTTTCCCACTACAGAAGGTCTCAATAATTGCTAAGATATGTCAATGCCATTATTAAAACAAGATCATCAACTAAGAGAATACAAGTTTTGGCTAGTTTTGCCTTACCACAAAAGAATAGATATTTGAGGCGCACTATACATAAGAATATTCTCTAAAGAATTATTGCCATTGAACATGGAAAATGAACAGATACATAGGGCCGTTGCATTCCTTACATTTCAGAATTCAAATTTCCTGCATTTGATGGTTTTAAGTCATTCAAATTTTAATGAAAAAAGTTTAGAATTAGTTATTTACTTTTACACTTTGTAACAATTTAATCATTCACAAATTAATTAACACAAATTAGTTTCTCACAAATTAAAATTTATATAAAATTAGTTACTCACAAATTTAAATTCGTACAAAATTAGCCACTCTATTTCAACTGACGAGAAAATAATTTTATATAAAATAAAATTTGTAAAAGACTAATTTATCACGTATATTTATAAGAAATTAAATTATCACAAAATATAAAAGTGAATAACTAATTTTATTTTTATTCAATAATTTAAATTTAATAAACATTATATGATTTTTAATATTTTAAAAAATTTTAATTATTAAATTATTATCAAGCAATCCAAATTTTATTAAACACACCAGCATTTTATATCCAAACACAATGAATCCATTTTCGGTGGTTGATATAACTGAAAAGACAGTACACTTGTTCTGTCTACTTTGATTTTTCTTTTTCTTTTTTGCATTATAAAGACTAAAGCATCATATGTTTATATAATAGGAAGCCACATTTCACAATGGCAATAATTGGACTGAAGAAAAGGTTGATATTAGTCTACTTTTTTTTCTCATTAAGATTAAATTAGCAAATTTTATAAATGATATTTTACTCTGGCAGTAATATACATCAATTAAGAATCTTTAACTGTAAGTATTTTTTTTTTTATTGCCAAACGACGTCAATTTTAATGAGAGAGATTTGAGTCTTCATCTCTAAACTCTTAATTCTAAATTCTAAATTTTTATATTTATTAAAAAATAAACACATAATCAAAATTGAGTTGAGTGGAAGGAATGTTTGTGATGAAATATTTTTCTGAATTAAAATTAATTATAAGTAGGACCACTTTATCACTGACAAATTTTGTGTGTTGAGAATTCTCCCACGTGTCCAATTTATGATTAATTGATAAAAAATTAAATTGTTATTACTTTTAATTTAATGTGATGTTTTAATTTTAAGGTATTAATCCAATATTATCTATAGTGTTTTTGGTTAGGCTTTTAGAGTCTATTACTTACAATTTTAATGTGATGTTTTAATATTAAAGTATTAATCTAATATATTTATAGAATTATATTTTTTTGTTCAGTGTTTGAAAGGTTTTAAAATTGGTTTACATAGTAAAATAAGAATTGGCCTCACAAATAGTTTAGGTTTGGTATTTAATTTTATTTTAACAATTACTTTTATCCTCCAAATCCTCCGTTCATATATATAAATGACCAAAAAAAAAAACTTTACAATTCATTGAAGGAATTATATTGTTGAGAAAATTGAATTTTTAAAAATAAATTACAATTATATAACATAAATCAATTGTGAAATTAAATTAGATCAACAATCATTTTTCTCCGACTCTAATCTAAGAATACATTTATACTTTGCCAAATATTAATTATAATAATATAAAATTATGTTTGATTAAAATTAAGTTAATAAAAAATCACTTTTACCCAACTTTCATTCAAAAAACTTTTTCAGTGCACAAATGGTTGACAAACGCTACCCGATGATTGGTCCTTTAGTTTATCTGTAGTTAATTGGTAATTATGTTGTTTTTAATTTAACATTGGTTTAGAAAAATTAAAAGTTCATGTACACACCAAAATGAAAATTTGCTATACAAATAGTTTTTTTTTTTGGTTTAGTATTTAATTTTTTTCAAAATTACTTTTGTTTTTTAAATTCTCTGTTCAATAGTGAACATCAAGTAGATCAAAAGTCATCCTTTTTCAACTCTAATATAACTATACACTTAAATTTTGCCAAACATAAATTATAATAATAAAAATTTATGTTTGACCAAGATTAATTTTAAAAAATAAATTGATCTAAAATTACTTTAGCCTAATTTCAATCCAAAAAACTTTTTTAATATACAAATGGCCAACAAACACTAATTGATTATTGACCTTTCAATTTATCTACAGTTAATTGATGACTACAAATAATGTTATCTTAAAATAAATCATTAGATCAATTTATTTCCTATGGAATTAAAATTTTAAAAATTTAAATTTTTGAATACAAATAATTTTTTTTATTTTTTAATATAAACCACGCATGCATTAATCAAAGAACTGTGTATTATGATAATCCTAGGAAGTGAGGCTAAGGTAGGGCCCAATTAGTTTGTTGGGTGGTGCCTTCTAGTCTGGTCTTGAGGAACACGAGGGAGTGGCGTCTTTTGTCCTATTTCTTTAACACCACCTTGCAGCTCACCTCATAAACTTGATTGTTCCGCCATTGAAGGTCCTTCTCAAGCTCCTGAGATTTTTATTCTTTGATTCCTAAAGCTATGGCAGGCATTTCTTTTGGGAATATTAAGGTATGAATTGTTACTAATTAATACTCATTATATCATTACATTTAATATTGCTTTGTTTGCATGTCTGTTTATAAATCTTGATGAGGTCCATGGGAATTATTTTTCTGGTTTTGAATTAGATGGTTGAGCTGGGAAGAGTATGAATATTTTTAGATTATATATATATATAGAGAGAGAGAGATGTTAGGAAATGCTTGAGCAAATGTATGTATTTTAGATTATTTGTTAAGATGCATAAAACTTATTTAAAATATTTTAATTTAATGGCCAAGAAATTAAGTGCTTGAGCTTCTCTTAATAGGTTCCCTTTTGAATAATTGAATGTGGTGTTTGTATATCATTTATGACTTTGTCAAGGATGACTAATTAAGTCTATATAATCTACTAATTACTCCTAACTGAGTTTTTTATTATTTAATTTGATTAGAAAAAAAAAAAGATTTAAATGCACCAGTTCTGCATCTCAAACTAAAAGTTTTAGACTGATAGGCTTGTTCAAATGTAATTTGTTTAAAATTTCTTTCAGAATTATCTTCTTATTTCAACAATAGTTTTTATAATTTATGGGTTGAGAAAATAATAAAATAATTACCTTCTCATAAAGAAATTATTTAAATACAATTTAATTGGATTTGAATAAATTCAATGACATATTAGATTTAAATCTCCTAAACGTATCATGCGGTAAAAACAAAAGTAAAATGTGAGTATATGAATAATTTTTTTGGAATAAATTAATAACTTAGCCATAAAAAATTATTCTTCTTTCAATTTGGTTATCTAAAAATAAAATCTCTCTGGTTTTTTTTTTTTCTTAACTAAAGCAGTCATTGATTTAGGCAAATTTCTCCTAAATTAATAATCGGAGGCTTACGTGGCTTTTTAACTCATTAAACTGACATTGTTTAAGCAAAATTCATCCTAAAATGACGTTTCGACAGCCACTTGGTTTTGCAAAATTTACCTAAATGTTTTATCCAAAAAAAAAAAAAACACCTAAATGTTTAAAACAGAAAATACCGAATAGACAATTTCTCATCATGAATTTACCAGGTGTGTGAACTTTTATTTATTAATTAATTAAGCAATTTTTGCCTAATGAAGAAATTATTTTAACTGAAAAAGGATTTTAACAAACTAAATTAAAAGGCTTTAATTTTAAAGATCAAATCAATATAAATAATCTTTTAAAGACTAAATTATTAATTTTTTCAAAAAAATAACACACCCACAAATATCCTCTTCAACAATCTAATTTTTTTTTTTATATTTCTTTATAATTATGCAAATCAACGGTTAGCACGAAAGAATTGTATAGATAATTGTCTATATTTAAAGTTAGATATCAAAATCAGTAATTTTTTAGTTATAAAAATAATAATATTAAAAAATTAATTTGACAATCTGCATTAAACAAATTACACAATTAACAATAAACAATTGGCTTAGAAAATGTACAAAATTCAAATCCTTAAAAAACCAGCCGCCTCAAATTAGACCTAATTATCGGGTTGAGTTTCTAAAATTTAAGCTTGAATTTGGGCTAAAAAAAAAAATCTAAGACCATATTTTAATCAGGCTATTAAATATATTTTTTAAATTGGGTCAATTGATTTTTTTAAATAATTATTAAATTAATTTGTTACTTAAAACTTAAAGATAAACAATATAAATAATAATAATTATTATATGTAAAATTATATAAAGAGACGTTATAAATACAAATAAATTGTTATATTAATATAAATTTTTTAAATAAAAAGTATTAATTTTTATTTTTTATTAATATGTTATATTACATTAAATTTTTTTTAAAATAATAATTTTTTACTTATTAAAAAATTTATTTAAATTTTTTGGGCTTTAGTTAAATTTAAAAAAAACACAAGCCTAGCCTATTTTATAGATCAACATTTTTAATTCAAACTTTATTTTTTTAAAAAATCAGACTTATTAAAATGGACGGACGGTAGGATGAAATGTACCTTAAACTAATAAACCAAGGACCTTGATCATGAAGTTCACATGTCGTGTTCGCCATTGTGTATCTTTTTTGTCATCTCTTTACTGTATTGAGGGGTCCATCATAGTGAGTGCTACTTTCTTTGTTTGCCTCTTTTATTATTCCGCCTTGGCCCACTGGTATTTGGGCTTAAATACCACATCCCTCCCCAATCTCAAGACTTAAATGTATGCCTAATTCTTTTTTTATTAAAAAAAACTTATTTGTTTCCCTGGCTAAACGGGTGGATCAATTGTGGTTAGGAGAAAAATAGCATTTTGGTCCATAAATAAAAATAATTATCTTTTGATAATATATACAAAAGTTATTCAAATACATTTTAATTGTATACTTGAATAATTTAAACAACTGGCTTACATGAAGTTCCTTAACTATTAGTTATTAAGTATTTTTTAAATGACTTAATTATATGATCAATGATTAACTAAAAAAGAAATCAACTTATCATATGTTTACTTAAAATTTTATAGTAGATATCTAAAAATTGTATCGATCCAAATTCTTTTTTCTAATTTGACAGACATACTTGATTTAAATCTCCTAAACAACTCATGCTGGAAAAAACAAAAATACTCAAATATATTTCTAAACTAGTAATTCTGGCCGGGACTTTCTTGGGCCTAAACCCTTGATCCTCCCCAATTTCAAAACTAAATACATGTCCAATTGCATAAGTTCCTTGTGTACTCTGTATCAAAAAGAGATATA
Organism: Delonix regia; assembly: GCA_037074485.1. Lineage (NCBI taxonomy): Eukaryota > Viridiplantae > Streptophyta > Magnoliopsida > Fabales > Fabaceae > Delonix > Delonix regia. Next base: position 37,561,255 of record CM073450.1, on the reverse strand, counting down.
TAACTTACACCAATAAAGATTAAAATTATATTGATTTGAAACAAAATTATTCAGTTAACTAAAACTATAATGGATCTTTTAATAATTAAATTCTTGTTTAAAACAAGCATATTATTAATTGTCTGATTGTGAACCCAAAACACAATTAAATATTCAACTTCAAGAAGGGACGGCCAACATACAAGAAGTTAGTACCATCTAATTAACATTCAGCATCCTTTAGTGCAAAGGAAAGGACATGAACATCCCCTTTTTGGTGCTTTAGAGTGAACAAGACAACATTTATAATTTAGTATTATTGTATTTTGATCATCGATGGAAAACCCAAAGAGACAAGCTTCTTATCTTCGGCAAGGAATCAAGATATGACAAATTCATAACCAATTTCCATAGCCTCAACTTAAAAATGTGTTATCTATCTAATTCTACATATCCTATATTGTCAATTTTAGAGAGAAAGATAAACACAAAATATATAAAAACAAACATATGCATGATTCGGATATTGTGTTAGTCGTTTAGTTGTTGTAGCATTTAACCGTCTATATTAAATTAATAGTTCCATCTAAAAGTCAGTATCTAAAATTTAAAAAATTGAAATCGATAATTTTTTAAAATTTTATCTAATAACTACAAATTATTTAAAAATTTGATTCACCAATTGTGACTAACTTAAATACTACCTGATGTTGAAAAGTCAAGGAGGGGATTCATTTTCACATATAGTATAGTTTACTGTTCAAGTAAAACCTATATCGTAGACTCTTTGTATTTATTTTCTTGAGAAAATGAGAATTTATTTATTATTAAAAAGATGATAAAATATTTGATACACTTACAATTTTTAATATATCACTACTGTCTACTAAGTATAATAACATTGGATTTAACACTAATTAAGCACTTTGTCAATTTCCTTTGTTTGCTAGTTTCAGGAACTTTAAATTTCTGTATGATCAGTATAAACAAGTTTCAGAAGCCACAACATTTTCTCTCATTTCCCTACCCACAATGACCTTCCATTTTCAAACCACTTCAGGCAAACTACTCCTAACCCTGTACGTCTTCATTCTTCTTCTACCAAACCTGGTCTTCTCACAACAAAACTGTGGAAAGAACGAAGCAGAAGATGACCATAATCTTTCTTCTGAGGCAATGAAGTACAAACTGATCGCGGTAGCTTCAACTTTGACTGCTAGCACAGTGGGTATAACCCTACCAATATTTGCGAAAAACTTGTCGTACCTAAAGCCAGAGAGTGCCTTCTATTTCTTAGTGAAAGCCTTCGCTGCTGGAGTGATCCTAGCCACAGGGTTCATTCATGTGCTTCCAGATGCATTTGAAGCCCTAGAGAGTCCGTGTCTTGCAGAGAAGAAGCCATGGGGGGGAAAGTTTCCTTTTGCAGGGTTTGTGGCTATGGTTGCAGCCACTGCAACGTTGATAATGGAGGCTTTGATTACTGGGTACCATAAAAGGTGTGAATTGATGAAGGCTAAACCATTGACTGAGGATATTGATGATGAAGAATCTGCTCATGGAACTGCTGCTTCTGCACTTGGATCTGAGAGATTAGAATCATCGGAAAATTTGCGCCATATCATAGTTTCTCAGGTAATGTTGATGGATCAAAATTACTTTTAGAGAATATATTATTTGTGGTCCTTATAGTTTGACTTACTTTTAAAGTTGGTCCTTGTTTTTTTAAAAGAACTTTATAATTAAATCTTTAGAGTTTAGATAATTTTTAATTCATGTCATTTTTTCTACCAATATTTAGCATATATATTATTACTTTACTTAATTATCTATCTTTTTAATTTTTTAATTAACATAAATAATTTATATTCAGAGTTTCTTTCCATTTTAATTTAACTTGGTCATTATTTTATTTCTTAAGTTATGTTGATGAGTTAAAATTTTTTTAGGGAAAATTATACTTGTGCTTCTAATAGTTTCACTTAACTTTTAACTTGGTTCATATTTTTTAAAAAATATGTAATAAATCCTTAGAGTTTAAATCATTTTTAATTTAGTCCTTGTTAGTGTCATTAATTTTTACCTTTACTTTGCCAAATATGTGAATTACTTGTACTTAATTAACTATTTTTTTATTAACATAAACCATACATATTTGGAATGTTATATATATATATATATACACACAATTAATTACATTAGTAAATGTTAACAAAATTTTAACATTAAGGATTAATTAAAACACTTGTAAACTATAAGGAGTTAATTATAAATTTTAAAACTATAGAGACCAAGTTAGAAATTAAATGAAATTATAGGGACTGAAAGCATATAATTTTTCTTTCTTTTTAAATGAATTGATATTTAGTATAAAAAGAACTAAAATGCAATCGTAACATATATTCTCAATATAACAATTAGATAATTTAGAATTAAATGGAACTCTATGTTTGGTCATATAATTACTTAAGATAGTGCAATGATCAAAGATAAATATGACATGTTGTGAATATACAGATTTTGGAGTTGGGAATTGTGGTACACTCAATGATTGTTGGCATATCTCTCGGTGCATCTGGAAACCCTAACACCATCAAACCTTTGGTAGCAGCACTTAGCTTTCATCAATGTTTTGAAGGCATGGGACTTGGTGGGTGCATTTCCCAGGTATTTCTTATCAAGAATTTATTATTTTGTTACTTTTTATAGTTTCACTTTATGTTTTTTTATTTGATTTTTAGAATTCAAAATTTTATGCTTGAATTCTTATGAGATTTTAAAAAGTTATTAAAAATTGAAATTTTTATGAAAATTAACACTAATTAGTTAGTCGAATTTGATGAGCATATTCAGTTTAAGTAGTGTTGCATCAGATTTCTCTCTCTAGGAGAGCAATGCTTCTCTTTTCGTCTAAAAGAGTAGTCGTAATTCCCTTTGATTTTGTTTTCAATGGTTCTTGGATTTTTTTTCTCTGTGTGAGCAGGGAATTGTTTGATCTTTTATATTTCGTTAGTCTTTAGTGTGTTTGAAGGTTTCAGAGATCTAGACGGAAGGGGATGGAATTACTGGGGATGATATTTTTATGAATCTATTTTGGATTGAGAAGGAAGGAAAGAAATTGGATAACTGTACGCTGGTGGGTAAATTGATTGCTTTGAAGCAAATTAATAGAGCAACTGTGATCTTAATGATCAAGAAGGGCTGGAATATATGGGATGAGATAGATATTTTGGAGGTGGCGGAGAACCGTTACGTTTTTTCATTTTAGAGTGAGGAAGGGTATAAGAGAATTTTGAAGGGAAGGCCATGGTCAATGTTTGGTCGTATCTTGAATATTCAAAAGTGGTCAAAGTTTAAAGTTTTTTAGGAGTTTGATTTTTATTGGTGTCTTTTCTGGATTTAGTTTCATAATATTTCGTTAGAAAGGATTTGCAATGCTGTGAAGCTTGGTAACATTATTAGGGGGACAATAATGTTTAAGGAACCTACATTGAAAGGTAGGCTTTTGAGAAATTTCATTTGAGTAAGAGTGTTGGTTAATTTAAAGAAGCTTTTGCCAATGGGAGTGTGGATACCTAAGCCTGGATGAGAGCAAGTTTGGGTTGAATTCAAGTATGAATGCCTGTAGAATTTATGTTTCAACTGTGGTGTGATTGGGCATGAAGCCAAGGCTTGTAGCTCAAGAAGAATGATGTCTTTTATATGGCCTAAGAAACCTTTATACAGTGCATCAATGAGTACAGGTTTGGTGAGAACAATAGTTTTCTGCAATCAGGATTGGGAGAAGGTAAAAGGGAGGAAGAAGGAGCATGAGCCTTATGATTGAGGAAGGGCTTATAGGCTTGATGGAGGCAAAGAGGGTGTGCATGAAAAGGCAGTTAGAGGAGAGAGAATAATGAGGATAATAGTTTATGGTTTACAAGGGTGAAAGAGGAAAAAGGCAAAGGGCAGGGAGTCACACATGAAGAGAGTAGATTGGATGTGAGGAAAGAGGATTTATGATTCTCTTATGGGTTGAGATTTAAAGAGTTAAGCTGGATTAAAGCTAGTAAAAGTGGTGCTTCATCAGAGTTTGAAGAAGGGCGAATGAAGGATAATATGATGTATAAAAATATTGGCCATGGAATTTCAAAAGAAATAAGTGTTAAAATTGAGGAGCTATATGGGCCGTGTCAGTTAGGTAATTCGTCTTGATATTTGGTTGAACTACTAGTTGAGGAAAAGGGAGATTGCAGTTCAATTGTGTTGTATTAGAAAAAAGTCCTTTATTGGATATAATACAATAGGGTAAGCCTAAAAAGGAAAAGGGAGGATGAAGACTCTGATTTAAAGATCAAGAAAGTAAAGGTTGTGGAGAAGTTTTTAACTTAGAAGTTGATGCTGGTTTTTTATAAGAAGAAAAATGGAAAATATAATGGTAGATGTTTTTCATTATGATATCTTGTGATTTCCCGAGTGATTGGTTTATGTTTGGAAGGAAATTGAAGGATAATGGTAACAATAATTTTGTTGAAGGTGATGGTGACTAACCTTCAACAACCACCGAAGGGAAATGAAGCTGATATCATGGAATTACCAAGGCCTTGGGGTGGCTTTGGAAGTAAAGAACCTTATGAAGGTGTGTAAAAGTCACAAGCCTTTCTTTGTGTTCTTGATGGAAACCAGGATGAAGGAGGAAAAAGTAAGAAAAATCAAGAAAAAAACAAATATGGTGAATGAGTGGTGTATGGATCCTGAGGGGCTTTCTGGTGGGTTAGCTTTATAGTGGACAGATAAGGTTAAGTTGGATGTTAGGTATAACTGTAAAAATTATATCCATGTAGCTGTATCATTAAGTATAGAGGATGTGCCTAAATTCATCACCTTTATCTATGGCCTTCCTAAAGAAGCTGAAAGAAAGTTAGTATGAGAAAAAGTTAAGAAGTTTACAAAATCAGTCTATGGTGAATAACTTTGTGTTGGGAATTTTTATGATATGTTGTATCAAGATGAAAAATGGGTAAGGAAGCCTAGAATGACAAGGAAAATTATGGGTTTCCAGAATTTACTGGCTGATTGTAATTTCATGGATATTGAGTACAAAGGAGCTCATTTAACTTGAAATAATAAAAAATTAGGTAAAACGTACGTGAAGGAAAGAATTGATCATGCTTTGGGTAATGAGGAGTTTAGGGATAGCTTTCCAAAGGCTTTGGTTCTAAATCTAAAGCTTATTAGTTTGGACCATAATCTTCTTCTGGTTAATTTATGTTTTTCAAATAGGAGGATGCCTTAGGTGTTTAAGTTTGAAGTTATTTGGGCTGAACATAAGGAGTTTATTCAGATAGTGAAGGATAGTTAGTTCAAAAGGGAGTGTGTTGGAAAGCATTGTGTGTAGAATTTAATTATGAGGCTTGCAAGTTGTATAAGGGCCCTGACTAGTTGGAGTAAAATTAGTTTTCTTAATAATAAGAAAAAGCTAGAAAAGTTAAAAGAGAGACTCATGGTTTGTATAGAGGATGCTTTTGATGAAGGGAAATTGTTAGAATTTGAGAAAGTTTTTATAGAGATTAAGCGTGTTTGGGATTTGGAGGAATATTACTCAAAACAAAGAATAAGGCTTAATTGGTTGAAGGCAGGGGATGGGAATATGAAATTTTTTCATGCTTGTACAATCCAAAGGTGCAGACGTAATAAAATTGTGAGGTTGAAAGTAACTGAGGATAGTTGGGCGGATAGGGAAGAGGATATAGTTAATCTGTTTATAAAGTATTAGTTAATTTGTTCAGCACAAAGGGAAGCAAGGACTATTCTCTAGCATTAAACTATATTTCGAAAGTGATATTTGAGGATGAGAATAGCAGTCTGATGCGCTCAATTTTAATGGAGGAAGTGAAAGAAGCTATTTATTAGTTAGGAGCTTATAAGGCACTTGGGCCTAATGGATTTTTGAGGGTGTTCTATCAAAAATCGTGGAATGAGGTTAGAGTGATATCTTTGAAGTTGTGAGAAGTTTTCTTGAATATGAAGTCTCCTTAGTAGATTTGAATGCGACTAATATGATTTTTATTCCTAAGGTTGATAAGTCAGAGAGAGCTGAGCAATTTAGGCCTATTAGTCTTTGTAACTTCAGTTACAAAGCCATTTCAAAGGTTCTTGTGAATTGTATGAAGGGTATTTTTGGCAGAATCATCTCACAAACCAAAGTGTTTTTGTGCCTAATATGCTTATTCAGGATAACATTTATATTGTCCATGAAGTTTTTCATTATCTTATGAATAAGAGGAAGGAGGATAAGGTAGAGTTTACACTTAAAATGGATATGAATAAAGCTTATGATAGAGTGGAATGACATTTCTTAGAGGGTGTTCTTTTGAAGTTGGGTTTCTGTCAAAGTTGGGTGAACAAGGTGATGGAATGTGTGAAGTCAGTTAAATATAATCTTCTTCTATATGGGAAAAAAGTGGCAGAGTAGAAGCTAAAAAGGGGAATCCGCTAAGGTGATCCTCTTTCACCTTGTCTCTTTATTATCATAGTTAATGTTCTCTTTGTAATGATAAAGTTTCATGTTAGTAATGGTGATTTATAAGGAGTTAAGCTTACGAGAGTATGTCCGGTTTCGTCGCATACCTTTTTCGCTGATGATATCATGTTATTTATGAACGCTAAACTGGATAATTGTATATTGCTGAGAGAAGTTTTGAAGGTCTATTGTAAGGCATTTGGTTAGCTTATAATATGGAGAAGTCATGCATCTTTTTCTCGAGAAATGAAGTTAAGGAAGTGGTGGATAAAGTATGTAGGGTGATAAGAATTGAAGGTACTAGTGATCCAAGGAAGGATTTGGGAATGCCTGTTATTTCTGGAAGGTCTAAGGTTGATGCACTTGCTTATGTAAGGGACAAATTCAGTAAAAAGGTACAGGGTTGGAAGCTTAGTTTACTGTCTTATGCTAAGCGAGAAACTTTGGTAAAAGTAGTGGAAAGTGCTATACCAACTTACCCTATGGCTTGTTTTAAACTTGGAAATCATGTGAAGAATTTGATAGTATTTTGGCTAATTTATAGTGGGGTAGCAGAGAGGGGGAAAGGAAAGTGCATTGGAAGGCTTGAAGGTCCCTTACTAAGTCTAAAGTGGAAGGAGGGTTGGGGTTTAGAGACTTTGTTAATTTTAATAATTCTTTGCTTGCAAAAGCTGCTTGGAGGTTAGTGAATAATCCTAATGATTTATAGGTTAAAGTTTTAAAAGGGGTGTACTTTAATAATTATAGCTTTCAAGAGGCTAAGACAGGTCATAAGGCTTCATAGGGTTAGTCAAGTCTTTTAGCTGGGAGGGACTTGCTGGTGAATGGCTTTGGATAGAGGATTGGAAATGGAAAAAGGGTGAGAGTCTGGATTGATAAATGGATTCTTTAGGCTAATAATTTTTCTATGGATTCTACCTGTTATACTAATGCTGAGAGGAATTTATTAGTGTCTGATCTTATTAAGGAGAATAGATAGTATTTAGATAAAATTAAGGATAGGATATCAAAATATGAGGATGAGGCAATTTTAAGAATCCCTATTCCTCTAACTGGGGTTAAAGATAAGAGGATTTGGTTTTTCAAGAAAGATGAATGGTTCAATGTAAAGTAAGGTATTAGTTTGGGAAGAGCTATGCAGAAAACGTGGAGCTTGATATTCCTAGTTGTTCTTACCAGTTTGGGAAAGGCTTTTGGAATAGTATTTGGAGACTATCGGTTCCCGATAAAATTAAGCATTTTCTTTGGAGATGTATTTTTAGGGTAATGGCAACCAAAGAAGCTATTGTAAAAATAAGGTGTGGTAGCAACCCTCTTTGTCTTAGATGTGAGAAAGAAGTAGAATCTATTGAACATATTTTGGTCTTGTGTCATTGGGTTAGGAAGGTGTGGTTTGTTAGTATGTTAAATTTAAGGATTGATGAATTCAAAGTTAGCAGCTTTGGAAGATGGTGTGAGTCAATGTTTCTAGCTGAAGGGATGGATAAGGATGGTAAGCCTATAATGGCTTGTATTTGCTAGTTTTTATGGAAGGAAAGGTACAGTAGTGTTCAATTGTAGTATAGTAGATGGTAGCAAGGTTTTAGGGGCTGCTTATAGGACAATGAACGAATTCTGGAAGGCTAGGGGTTTGTTTGGAAATATGGAGCAAGTGAATGCTAATGCTAAGGCTTCTCAGGTTCCTTACTGGTCTTTCCCATTGGCTGGTCAAATTAAAGTAAACATGGATGGGGCTTTTGTTAATGAGTTGGGAGAAGCAAGTATTAGAGTGATTGTTAGAGATAATAGAGGAAGTTTTATTAAAGGGTTTGGTGATAGTGTGAAGGCTACCTCCCCTTATATGGGTGAAGCTCTGGTCCTTAGGAAAGCTATTTAGTTGGCTCGTAAGGAAGGTCTGGAGGACGTGTGTTTTGAAACGGATTGTGAAGCTTTGTTTCATGATGTAATAGGGAATAATGCTTGCTGTGAGTGGGATTGTGATGGTATCTTGATTAATATTCGCATTGGCTTTACTTTGGTCCCTAAGTTTAAGTTGTCTCTAGTAGCTCATCAAAGGAATGCTACAACTGATTGGATTGCAAGTGTTGTTTTTAAGAGGATGCATCCTCCTGGGTTAGTTTTGATTCCACCATCCTCATTGTACATGATCTTATCTAAGTACCTGGTGTTAGCCGTTGGAAATGAGAGACCAAGAAAGGGAGGGATAGTTTCATTTGTATGGGGTATTCCTTTTGCTGTTTTTGCTTGTTCTGGATTCTTTGGTTTCTTTCTTTTTGTTTCGTGTTTATTTTGCCGTTTTTGTTTGTTTTCGTTGAAAGTTTATGTTATCCAAAAAAAAAAATTTGTGAGCATGCCTATAACGTTTACTACTTAGGCCCCGATTGATACGATAAATAGGAATGGGTCTTCATGGAAGGAAATCACATGGTTCAAAATTATGTTTGTTATAGAATAGAAATAAGTGGGAATGAAAATTTCTTTTTCATTGATAAAAATAGAAAATAATATTAGTATATTAGAGACATTATGGCCTTTCATCTCCTTCATTGTTGTCCTAATATAGTTAACCCATTTTAAAGGTTTCAAAGGCAAATTATCTCCAATTTACTGCATTCTAGCCTTTGTATATGATAGGTGTCTAATTAATACCTAGGCCAAAATCTTTTCACTTATGCACAAATCTTCTTACCAAATAAAAATAAACACATTTAAGGTTTTTTTTTAAACTAGATATAATGATAAAAATATAAAATGAGAAATTGAAAGGTAAAATTAAACTAATATAGAATTGGACTCAGAATTTAAGTAGAATTTAATTAATATTCAACACTTAAGCTCATAATTTTAACAATGAACCAAAAACCTTCAAATTTTGCATTAAAAAAAAAAAAGGATATTCTTACATATAAATCATGATAATTAAGTCCTTGAAAATGCTGTTCAATTTTATGCACAAAATAAAAACTATCATATATATCATTAAATTTCATTGATGTGACCAATCATGAATTATCTTCATACTTTAAACATGTATAATTTTTGTGTCTTCGGCCTCAAAGACCTAGTTGGCCTCCCATACCATGCACATTAATGCACTTCCTCCCATTATCTATCTTTTACTTCTTTTATTAGCATGAGTAATCTGTATTTAAAGTGTTCAAATAACACATAATTAATTATATTAGTAAACTTTAACAACACGCATGAGATGAATATTTAATAGCATGGATAGAATTAAAATTTTTAGAGTACCGAAATTTAATTACATATGTTTAATAAGTCAAAATAAAAATTGACTGAAACTCTAAATATTAACAGAATAATTTTAATTAGCTTGTTACAATAATTTATTACTATGTTTGGTCGAATGAATATTTTTACTTGCTGACACTTCTTCAATTTTTCCCCCTTTTCAGGCGCAATTTAAATGTCATACAATTATAATAATGGCACTATTCTTTTGCCTCACTATCCCAATTGGAATAGGTATTGGCATTGGCTTGTCAAACATCTACCATGAAAACAGCCCCGCAGCACTAATAGTTGAAGGGCTTCTCTTGTCTGCTTCTGCTGGGATTCTCATTTTCATGGCTCTCGTTGATCTTCTTGCCAGTGACTTCATGAACTCTAAAATGTTAACCAGTTTTAGGCTTCAACTTGGTGCAAGTTCTGCACTTCTTCTGGGCCTCACTTGTATGTCAATATTGGTTGGGTGGGGACAAACCTAAAGCTAGATAGCTTGTTGTAGTTTTATTTTCTTTACACTACATATATGGGAAATTAATCTAGATTTCCTGCATTTCTTTAAACAAATTGTTGGATTGCGCAGTTTGCTTGATGTAGTCTGTTAAATTAAGTTTTGTGATTATTGAAACATTACCGATTCTGATATTTAAGTATTTAACTTTAAATGTGACGATTAAATTTACGTAATATTTTAATACAAATCGTATGATCTACACATTTATGAAGAAATGCAAGAAATTCGGATCGATGAGAGATTCTTGATAAAATTTTTGTTTTTTAGCAATCATATCTGCTTTTCATAGGAGATATGATAAACTTCTTTTGATCATCTACTTTCTTTCTTTCTTGATAGATTTAAAGGTTTATAGTCTCTTAATTTGGTGGATCAAAAGGTTTTTTCAGCACCACTTCTTTTTGTTTTTTTCGGTTATACGATAAGGGAATCATATTGGATCAACTTGTGGTCCATCTATAATACTAGTCTTTGTTTAGATGTGTACTCATATTAATTTGGTGAACTTAAAAAAATAAATTATTTGTGGTGTTGGCTTCAAATCTTGAAACTGAGTAGCCCAACTTTGACTGGTGCTTACTTATTTCAATATATAAGTGAATAGTTTTGATGTTATCTTTTTCCCTTTTTAAGTCCATATATTTTATACGGTGGAAATCTGATCAAGTGTAAATAGATGTAAAGTGTTTTTTTGCATCGGAGCATATGATAATAGTGAACAATTTTCATTCTAAAAATATAGTTCATATATATATATATGTGTGTTGTGTGTATGATAGGTACAGTTTTTATTCATCTTTTAATTCGACCAAAAATAAAATATTGATATGTTCATTTATTGCTTAGGTTTATGATTTTTAACATTTTTTGTGGAAAAAATTTCGAACGTTAAGTTAATTTTCATAAGAGATAAAAAAATTAATTTTAATCATCTTCATCTTTACCTTCAATTATAATCACAAATTCTATAATTTTACATCGTAAAAACTATACCATATGATATTTAAGAAGTTCTTTTTTATTCCAAAGAATAAAAATTGGGTTGATTCCCTATAAAATCCATCTGCGCTTTTTTTTTTTTGGAGATTTGTTTTAATTAGATAGTGGTTTTTAATCTATTTAAAAAAATCATATACAATTTCTTTTTTATATATTTTCATTCTGTTCACCAATTAAAATATGAGAGGTATATAATTTTTTAATAACATTATGATATGTGTATAATTATTATTTATAACTGTATAAGATTTGAATTAAATTATACACTTTTTATATTGTTATTGATTGACTATACATTTATTATGCATTAATTAAAAAACTTGATGGTAAAAATGTAAGATATTGTACTTAAGTCTACTTCATTTTAAAATATTCTTTTATGAAAAAGATTGTGAGGGAAAAACAATTTGTGTTTGACAAAATTATTTAATTAACACTTCTATTATTTTTTGAGAATATTATCTTTGGCAAGTTTCTTAAAAGAAGTTTTTTTTTTTCAGGAAAAAAGAGCTTTTTTAATTAACAAAATACTTCAACGGCAAATGCCTCAAGTAGGAAGGTGAAGAAAGAATAGAATTCATACCAATAATTAATTAATGTTTCTGAGTTTCTGTGTTTAAATAAATATTTCTATTTTGAAAAATGATACCTTGTTTCCTAAAAGCTTGGTTAAACAAATGAACAAGTCCAATCCAATCTTTGTCTGGTCGAATATATAAAAAAAAAAAAATAAATAATAATAATAATAATAATTAAATAATTAGAACCATATAATTATATATAAAACTCGGTTGCTTTGTTTGACTTTACTTCTCTCCCCCCAACACTACAGAAAAGAGACGATGTGAGTGAGGGATTGCTTGGAAGTGAACGCAAATTACCAAGTTTGTTTGGTTAAGCTTTTTCCAGAAACGGAGGGTTCCTTGAAGGAAGCCATGAATTTCCAAATCTGAGAGCTCCCACTTTTTCCATATTTTGAATGCTCCTGAGACAAATGATCCATAATGCCTTGAAAGCTAAACAAATAAATGGGATTGACGCGAACAACACAGTGTGTGTGAGAGTGTGATTCTGACTGAGATTTGCTTCCCCTTAACAAAACCAAACAAAAGCCAATAGGCTGTGAGAAAGAGAATATTATGACTCATAGAAAGAAGAAAGGAGGTGTCAGAAAAAAGCAAGCACACAGCCTCTTTACACAGAGTGAATGAACTGGGGTGTGTACTTTGCTTTGCTTTTGCGAGCTAGCTATATTAGCTGCATTAAATTAATGCATTCATTCTCCAAAGGCTCCCCTCTTGCGAAATGCAAAAGCTTTTGGTAGTTCACGCCACACTACTGTTACTGTGCGATGCAAAACCCATCAGTGATATGGGATTGGACGTATGATCTGACATACTGTTCCTCTTATTTTCACAAACTGATATATATATATATATATGTATAATGGCTGGCTAGTGGTGCTAAAATTGTCGCATTTGCCTTTATTATTAGTCATTCTCTACCAACCAGATACATATTGGAAATGCCATATATTCAGGGAACTGATGTTCTTGTTTTATCTCCAAAAACTTATGTATATCGTTTAATACACTTCTGATGTTAAAATTTACCGAGGAGCATTGATACTGTTGAAATTTGAAGATACAGACATAATCTATGTATGTGTATATATTATAATAGACACGGATCATTTGTAGTAAAATCTACTTAGGGTGGATTTTACAATAAATTATGTCATTGGATTTTAGTTTAATAACTCACATTTTATTATTTATTATTTATTTTATTTTAAGTAAATAATTTTTAAAAAGATGTGCTCATATATTACTGCAGTTATTGCAAATCATCCAAAAGCTAGTATAACATGTAGTGATGGACTTTTTTTTATTTTGACTTCTAGCTTAATGTGATAAAGAAAATTATAATAAGCAAAGATAGATGAAAATGAAAACTTAAAATTTAGTGAAATATGATAAAAAAAATTATCATAAAATGAAGTCACAAATCATTACAAAAATATTTTAGTACTAATTTAATATTATTTAAGCACATTTTGAAACATATATCTCACAACAAAAAAACCCCTTGATATGTATACAAGTATATTATATGTATATCGTATCAAATATATATATATATACACAAATATGTCTCTTATTTGAAAGTATATGTGCTTAACATGATGCTGAAATTAGTTCTGAGTGTTAATTTGTGTGATAACGTATTAATTAAAGACAAATTATTTATAAAAAACTGAAATGGAGTTTTTACATTTTGAAAAATTAAACAAGAAATAAGGTATATTCTGCAAGAACCAAAATATTAATTCATTAAAGAAATTATTAAGGTGTCAATGCATGGACAGGGATTAATGTATGGGATGGGAGACTTTTGTTTGCTGAGATGTTTCAGATGCTAGCTTTCACGCAGGCATATCTATTTCCCAAGATTTTCTTGTACACCAACATTGCCTTTTCTTCAAGAGTCTTCAGCTACATACTTATAGATGGTCTATTTTGTCCACTTCCGTGAATAATCGATGTTTGAACAAGTTTAACAAGAAAGAAGAATAATCAGGTTTTGTTTTTCTTTAAGAGAAAATGAATATAATCAAATATTATACATAAAATGAGCCATGTGTGTATGTGTACTTGCAAGGTGTTTTGGCTCTCATCAGTCATCAGTAGCATCTTTCTCCCTCTTTTGAGTGTTTCTGCAACTTCGTCCTTCCAATCCTCGGCCTTGACAAAACAACACTGAAATGATAGACGCATCCATCCCAATCACTGCACATTTAATTCTCTCTCCAAAAAGAAACCACGAGATGTATCAAAAAGGAAGACCATATATGTACTATATATATATGAGACCTAGCCAACTCCTAAACCCACCTCCAAGTTCTAATCTAACTTCCACAACATTTCTTCACCAGTTTGGAAACTGATCCTTTTTCCTCTTCTTCTTCTTCTTCTTCTTCTCCTCCTTCTTCTTGTTCTGATTAGCATCCCAAAAGGCAACCTACCTATACTTCTTTCTCTTATTAGGTGCTTTCCCTATTATCACCCCCCAAGCAAAACCCAAAACAGAAAATCCTTTCCTTCTCTAGATTTTCCAAGAAAACCCAGATAAATCTTTGTGCCATATATATATGGAGGGTTTTCACTCCTCTTTGACTTCCTCACCATTTTCTTACACATTCAATCTGAGTGCTGGCTCTGGTGTTCCCTCTACCAGCGCATACACCAGTACTCCATGGATGGACAGTAGAATATGGAGCAAGCTTCCACAGAGATTGCTTGACAGAGTCATAGCCTTCCTTCCACCTCCTGCTTTCTTCCGAGCACGTTGTGTCTGCAAGAGGTTATATGGCCTCTTGTTTTCCAGCACCTTCCTTCAACTCTACCTCCAAATCTCACGACCCCACCATTGGTTCATATTCTTCAACCACAACAAAAGCCTCAAGAGCAGCTACATCTACAATAAGAACACTAATAACAATGGTGGTAGCGGAAGTGGAAGTGGAAGTGGAAGCAGTAGTAGTAGTGCTACACACTTTTGTGAAGCATACCTATTTGACCCCTATGAAATTGCATGGTACCGCATTCCCTCTCCACTTCTTCCTTCTGGTTTCTCTCCATCTTCTTCTTCTTCAGGCTTAGTCTGTTTTGTCTCAGACGAGGCTGGTCCAAAGACTCTCATTCTCTCCAATCCCATACTTGGTACAATGACTCAATTACCTCCCACAATAAGACCAAGACTCTTCCCTTCCATTGGCCTAACCATTACTCATTCCTCCATAGATCTCACCATTGCAGGGGACGACATGATCTCTCCTTATGCAGTCAAAAACCTAACATCTGAAAGCTTCCATATCGACTCGAGTGGGTTTTACTCCATATGGGGAACCACATCTTCTCTTCCCAGACTCTGTAGTCTGGAATCAGGAAAAATGGTCCACGCAGGAGGGAGATTCTACTGCATGAACTACAGCCCTTTCAGTGTTCTATGCCACGACATCTCATCCAACACTTGGTGCAAGATCCAAGCCCCAATGAGGAGATTTCTGAGGTCTCCGAGCTTGGTGGAAAGCAGGGGAAAGCTGCTTCTAGTCGCTGCAGTGGAGAAAAGCAAACTTAATATTCCGAGGAGTTTGAGGGTGTGGATCCTTCAGGCGTGTGGGACGATGTGGGTGGAGACAGAGAGGATGCCTCAGCAGCTATATGTGCAGTTCGGGGAATTGGAAGGAGGGAAAGGGTTTGACTGTGTGGGGCATGGCGAATTCATCGTGATAGTGATCAGAGGAACAGATAAGGTTTTGCTTTTTGATATCTGCAGGAAGAGATGGCAGTGGATTCCACCATGTCCGTACACTGCAGCTTCAAGTGCCAATGTTAATGGAGGAGGTAGCAATTGTTATCTGCATGGCTTTGCTTATGAGCCTAGACTCGCCGCCCCAGTCACTGCTCTTCTTGATCAACTGGCGCTGCCCTTTCACAGTTTCAATGGTTAGTTCTCATGGAAGAAAAATAATATGCAGAAACAATCTGTTTTAACTTTAGATCATTTACAAACACCCCCATCAACTTCAGATACTTTTTCTTGTGACCTACGCGCTTCACTGGTACGAAAGCATTCAAGTGAATCACAGGCGTGCCATGTGCTAGATGTTAAAAATGATCACGAAGTGGCATATTTGTTTTCACCCAGAAAATGACATACTGGAATAGGTTTATTTTCCGTTTTTATGTGTTGTTGAAGGGGATGTTTTGCGAATAATTTGAAGTTAAAAGGAGTGTATTTGCAATATTTTTTTTCCATGGTTGAAGAAATGGTTATGTATATGCAAGTGTTGAGTTGAGGTTATAATATTATTCTATTACGTAGAAGCATAAGAACGAAGTGTTAGCTAGAGACTTCATTCATATTTGTTGTAAATTTCAGGAGTACTAGTGCTTAGTTTTAAACTAAATGTTCAGCCATATATATATATATATTGCTTGTTTCAGTGTAATTATTTTTAGGCCACGTTTTATGTTAGTGTCTTTTGTGTTAAAGTGAAAGATTGTTGATCTATAAATGTCCTCTTGGGTTATTGTTAATTAAAGGCAAGTGAGACATATTGTTAGAGGACCAAATAAAGAGTGTGTTAATTTGGCTTATGTAACCAAGTTTCGCTTTTGATTTGGAAACCAAAGCAGTATATGTAATGCTTGGGGAAGGTTGAGGCATGTGAATTAATATATATTTACCAAAGGCAATTAGATTTTTGAGCATAACATATATATATATATCTATATATATATATATATATATATATCTATATGTATAGCTTCTGCTATTTGAGACTATGACAGCCGTCATGAGATCAGCTTTTCATAATGTCTTAATACTATACTCAAACTTCTATACAAAATTTTTGCTCATGTTGGAGTCGAAATAAAATGAATAAAAAATAATTGTAAACGAAGAGTAAGTTTATGTTTGCATTTAAATTAATATATCTATTTAAATTAGAAGTTGTGTTTATTTTATTTTATTTTGTCAATTCAAGCACAATATTAATAGATATATTTTATTAATTAACGAATGATAAAACAGATTATACATAGGAAGTATTGAAGTGTTTTGATGAACTTTAAATTTAGTCAATTACTATTGGTTAAGGCAACAGCATATGCTTATAATAATCAAACTACTCTTTTAAGTCTAAATTCCCATGAGAATATAAATAAAAATCACTCTTCTTTTGAGTGTATGTATATATATATATATATATATGGAATATTAAAATGTCTCTAGATCATATTAAACTATTGAATAATAATACTGTTTATATACTTTACATCACATCAACATAAACTTAAAAAAAGTACTTTCAATGACAGATTGATCCCCCAAAATGAGACACCCCACAAGGCCTACGCTGTAACCCTAATAAAAATTCAAGAAAGCAAACCAAAGATATGCAGTCTCCATCCAATTTAATCATATTTGGTTCAACTTTAACTTTTGGGACTTGGACTCTCAAATTTGGTTCGATTGTTTTGTTCGAATTCTGAGCCACAGTGAGGTACACGTAATTGCTGGAATTCTCGTATGTGCATGATTGCAAATTGACACCTTCATATTGACTATGTTGTTCACACAGCTTGGTTCGTATTTGTTTGTTCTTATTGTATGTCTCTCTCTATCTCTCTCTCTCTCTCTCCCTTAGGTTTATCATGTGGCTGCGTATGATGAATATTGAACAGTGATGTACCGTCTGATTTTAATGTTCTTGTGCTTGTGCTCATTGTGCCCTCTCGAATCTCCCAGATCATTTAGGGTTTTACTTTCTTGGCCGAATGGTTCTAATGAATATGTGTGTTTGAGGATTGGGAACAGACAAAGAGGAAGGACAAAAAGTTTTAATCTAAATATATTGACATTTATATTTATATTTAATTTTTGTCGGTTCTTTTTTATCTATTATCCTTGGTTTCAACATAAAAAGAAAATAATACATTTAAATCAAAGGCTTAATAATTTCCATTACACACAGAGAAAATTTTAATCAAAGAAAAGGTCTAATTTTTTTTAAAAAAAATATTTTCAAATTATTTTTTTCCTGAAAAGGAATTTTTCATAAATTCGTTTTTTAAATTTGGGCTGAAATCATACTGTTTTTTTTTTTGAAATATCTTATTCGGGTCAAATTTTGTTTTCAGACTTCAGGGTTTATTGGTTGATACAGTGCTTCTTAAGAACAATTTAATTGGATCGAAGATTTTATTTAAAAAGTTTTTTCATATATAGTATACTATTATTTTAGTTCCTTCACTTATTAGTTCATCTCAGTTTATTTTTTATTAATTTTTATTTTCAATTTGATTCATTGCTAATTTAATTATTATTAATCATATTAATAAAAAAAATTAAATTGAGAATATAAATTAGTGAGAGGCCAAATTGATAATCAATTTTACTCTTTATTCTAATAAATCATATATGAAAATTTTTTGTAATTTTTAAAGGATCTAGTTATGAAAAGTTTTCAAAATAAGAGTTGGATTAAAGTACATATATTGAAAAAAGGTTATTAATCAAGGTTTAATTACATGTGATTAAATACTCTGAAGATGAAAAATCAATGTGTTGAACTCCTGGAAGCGCATTAATTTATTTGAATGGTCAACCCCAAAGTAGAAAAAGAAATATGGTATGCCTCTTGGACGTTCAAATTTAAAGAAGTCAAGTCAACTTGAAGCAGATTTTACATGAGACAAAAAGCAAAAGTGGATATTGGTGCACTTGAAATTGACGGGGAGATCAAATTGCAACTATCACAGACTCAAGCCTTCACTGTTTTAAGAATACTTTGTTAAGATAAAAAGAGAGCATGGAAAGCTTTGAATAAAATATTTTGTGAAGGTATTATTAAAGTCTTGCACTTAATTATTTTATTGCTCTTAGTGCACAAAAATTTTCTGAAGATATTTGAGTTCAAGGGTCGATTTGGGATTTGGTTCAATGGGATGAAAATTTTTAGATTAAAGATTTGAACTAACATGAGTAAATTCTTACAATAGATAAAAGAATGAAGCTCTTGGATAGATAAATACGAATTTTGTTATGATGTTCTCTTGGATTTTCGGAGAGAAGACTTAGACTCACGCAATGTCTTAGAATGAAGCTCAAAAGGCTAAAAGAAGATCACTTTGTGGAAGAGCATAAACTCTCTAGGAAGACTCGTCATTAATTATCTTGTAAATTCAACCCGAACCATATGATTTTCATGAAATGAAACTAATTTTTCTTCTTCTTCTTCTTCTTTATATTTTATATTCATAAAAGTCCCTTGCGAAATCCCAAAACCCTACAAGATCCAACTGCATAATGCACGCTAAAAGCTCAAAAGGCTAAAGACTTTCATTGACCCTACAAAATCCCAAAACCCTTGAGCTTGTCTTCCCAATGGGAATGCCAGAAGAGGTGAAAAAGCAAAGATAGCTCAAAGCATAGGAGTTAGGGCAGAATTAGTATTTGATTTTAAAGGCGTATGCATTTTTTAATAAAAAATTTGAATTATGTAAAATAAATTTTTACAATTCAATGGAACAAACTCTTATAAAATTGAAATACCAAATTAAATATATAATATAAATATTCAAATTTTAAACATTTAAGAAGGCAACCGTCCCCCTATGTCTCCTTTGGATCAATCCCAAGTCATATCATAAGGGGGCACCAATGCATGTGGGCATGGATTGTGGAATGAAGACTTTCTTCACACGTGAATACTGGTTAGCCAGGCCCCATGTGCCCCTCATGTGTTTGTCACTGTTAGATGCTTAATATTTTTTTTTTAATTTTGTAATGAAATAAAATATTATAATTTAAAATTTACGTTATGAAATTATAATTACACTAATCACTACTACATGGAATATTCATGGTTCGCCCAACCACAACTAAATTGAGAGTGGCTAAATCCCTTAGCCGCAGCTATTTCTTATAAGATTTAGTTGTGAGTTTCTTTATTATTATAATTAAATTACAATGCTCATTTTTTAAAAAAAAAATACAATTAAATATTAAATTTACTATTTCTTTTCAATATCTATTTATTTCACTTTCAACTAATGATCTCATATTCTGACACTATAATATTAATACTAACAATCCACATTATTATTAAAAAAGATAACTTTACATCCAGCAGAGTTTATAAAGTGAAACACCAAAATAACTTAATACATAAAGTTAAATACCAATAATATAGTTCATAAAATGCAACAGCGGTATAACAAAGTCCTCATGACATTCTAACATCATTAAAGTTACGCATTTTTTTCATCAGAAACATGTGGAGAATGATCTCCTACATTCAGCCAATGTCTACTTGCTCGATCAGGTACCTATTTTGGAGTATAAGAAATAGTAAGACATAGAGAATATATTCTAACTTGTAGCCAGTTATCTAAGACATGAAATAAAGTATAATGTATGTATTGAAAACATTAGCGGTGATGTTTGGAATGCACTAAGTATAGGAGGAGGCAATTGAATTTGAAAATATTCTGCATGATAAAGCTCACCAGAAATCAACTTTTTTATTTTGATCTTGTATTTGTTGACTTTGAGTTTGTATCACTGATTACATTTGATTGAATTGATTTTGCAACTCCACATTAGAAAGACAGAATGAGATTGCTCCACTACAAGAATGGGAGCTACGTCTAAACATTTGGGATGGATATAGACCCAATCCTAATCCTCATGCATAACTTGTATGCTCTTGCCTCTTTAAAGCATAGGTTAAAGAATCATTAATGGAAATTTTTTGACACATGGACATGAAGTTAGATTCAAGGGCAACAATTACTTCCTACATAAAAAAAATGGAAGTATTTACAAGTGTTTCAATGCATCTGCCTAAATGTTTCTATAATATAATTACTTTGTCATAAATAAATGGAGTATATTGACATAATCAAATCAAAGCTTAACCCACTTCATTTTCAAAACAAAGTATAAGAGCACTTATAATTCTAGCATCGTTGTTCATATGTTGCTATCCGTACTTCTCCTCTACTTACCAGATGACCTAACTCTAAATCTTGCAACTGAGAAGTGTATGATAACACATATGTACGTTAAAAAGAAGAGTGCAACATAATCACTACAAATTAATGTTACCATCTTTGTTTTTTTGTGAGATAAACTATTTGTTCCACCCATGTGAGGCATAAGTTGCTTCTTTCTATTATCTCTATTTTTTTTAGAGTTTTCTTATTCATAAAAAATATATAGTCATACTTTATTAGCACAATTAAAAAGAACTTATTAAAACAATATTACTTGTACCTTAGTCTTTAAGCTGAGATAGTAGTCAACAAACAATGCCCAATGATATTTATCAATGTTGTTGGGTCATTTACTAATCAATTGCTTTCAGTTACTAACACGATCATCCCTAATTTGCCACAAATCATGTCTTCTCTATGGGTAACTCTTTCTACTTTTTACCACCACTTGATATACCTTTCCTAATAATTTTCACCTAGATATATTGCAATTTTTGCAAGTATCTTGTTTAACATCTTTTCCCATATATAACATATATGAATTTTGGTATAGTCAAGTCTAAGTTTAGCAATAGTTTTCTTTACCTCATAAAACGAAGGTGGAATTTTAGCAATATCAAAAGCATTTGCCAACAATGCAAATATCATCGACATTGGCTTGCCAGTTATTCTACGCATACACTTTATGTGGTACAATTTTACCAAGAACAATAACTTTGAATACTTTTTACACCATTTATACGAATTTTGTTGTTCATCTTTTATTAATTCTATGAACTCTACACTATCATTGGTCATTGTAGGATTTGGTGGTGGTGGTGGCGGCATTAATTCATCTTCATTCATTATTTGGATGATACCTTTAAGCATCATGGATCATGTTTATTATGTGGTCATTAACATTAATCCTTTCTTCAACCACATATGGTATTGTAGGAGTTTTAGTTATAGTAATTTATACTACTTGTCTCTCCATGTCTCAGCTAAAATATGTAACCTTAAGGAAATGGTTTGATGATCAAGTAATCCATAACTTCTTCTATGCCATGCCATTTTTTAAACTTGTAATCTAAATATAGACATATTGTTCTACCCCCAATACTACTATTAGCAAATACAAAGACTAAAAAATTATTCAATCCTTCCAAATATTGAGGAGTATTTCGAAGCATGTGAATCCAACTCCTATCCATCTTAAAAGACAATACTTATATGTCTTCAAGACACCTAAAACAAATCTAAAATTTAATCCAAGTAACATTAATCTATATTGACCATCATATCTCATAAAAAATTATAACCACTATATTCACACTAATTAACAAGTATGATACAATAACAATTAATTAGACACAACAAAGTTTGCAATTATTACAAAGTAATTTCCATAAGGGAAGAGACAAGCATATAACATTCTCACACATTTGACATTACAATAAGGTCTCTTGCCATAAGTGTTCATTACACAAGCTTTAATATGTCAATATAATTCTTATATAGGTTTGCAATATCTCAAAAAATTTAATATTTTGCTACATTCTAAGAAATTTAAGTCCTGGTTGAAATCTATATTTTAACCTCTTCTAATGGAATTAATGAAAGATTTTGTGAAAATGCCACATTATAGAAAATGTAACATTTATTATCAAATATAAATTAAACGTAAATTATATTTCAATAAACTTTCACCATTTGTGGCATGTAGCCAATATAAATCACCTTGTGTCTTTCATTTGAAAGCAAAGGAAAGCTTGAGAATATTACCTTCAGCCATCAAAGTAGGGCTTTTATTTTATTTTTTCTAATTCTATTCATAACAACTGTAAGTAACGTATCTCATATAATTTATTTAAAATTTTGGATAATGAAACTTAATTATGGATAGAAAATATTTAAATCAATTATATTTATGATAATTTCTTTTACTAAAGTTCATAATATTGATTTTAAAATATAATTTTATACCTAAATTAATATTGCAAGTTCTTCAACATAATATATCAAGTGATTTTTTAAAAATTTTCTTATGCATCCTCAAAGGAGGTTATAATTATACATAGCATATTAAATTGATTATTTGTGACAATAATGTGTCAAAATATATTAATTATGCTAGCTTGATACAATTTATTGCAATTATATATTATCTCAATATCTTTTTAGATTTTCTTCATAAACACAAAGCCTATTATTTCTAAATTTGTCAACTTATATATTTTATTTTTTAAATTTATTAATATTCTAAAAAATATTTAGCAATAAGTAAATTTGTTAACTCAGCTTTATACTTTATTTTCAATAACCTCAAAATCTTTAATTCTCTTTTTTCAATTAATAGATTGATGTTTAAGAAGGTTATTGGAAAATAAAGAAAAAATAAGAAGTAAGTTAACAAATTTAAAAGAGTTTTAAGTTCATATATAAAAGAAAAACTAAAATATATTGGAGTTAAAATGCAAATGCAAAAAATTTATTTCAAGTTGGCAATTAGACCTAGTATGTATATGTGTGGGTGTTTGTAATTTAGTTTTTGACCCATATAGATAGATAAAAATTTCATTTGACCCCTTACATTATTGATACAATATTAAATGCTAATTTTTTCAAATAAATCAAAATTTAACTTTTCTTGTTTAACATTTTTCAATGTGTTTTTATGCTTATTTCTTTGCCCCTCCATTGTTTTGTCAGGTTCTTTTATTTCGGTCATGTATTTTATTTGAGCTCTTTCTATTTTTCATTTACTTAAATCTTTAATCTTTATTTTATCACAGATATACACACAACTTAATGTAGTAGTTAGTAATAGTATTCAGACAATAAACCTTACTAGTTATTTTTCTTATTTTGTTTATACTTTTTGTCTGAGAACTAGTTGCGATAATAAAATTTGATAAAAAAAAAGTTTGTTTGGTTTAGTTATTTTATATTATTATTATTTTTACTTAAACCCATTTTTGGATACTTCTGTTAGAATAATGAATGTATTTACGCATTGCTATTTGATGTTTGATGATATATACTATATAAAGTAATATATATTATTTGACATATTAATATTTTTACACAATATTTTGGTGATAAAATTCTTGTTAATATATTGAATATCTTAATTGATTTGTAGCTCTCCTTATTAGATAATTTTGATTCCATCACTGATTAAATTAAGAGATAACAAAAATTTCTCATATTTAGAAATTTTTGAGATTGCCTCACTTGGGGATCTACATTTAAAAACCTTTTTGTCATAGGAATAAGGATGGGGAAAAACTCCTTAAAAGTAGTTTGGAATAATGACGAGGATCATACTTCTTTCTCGTGCCTTGGTGTTGTCCCCATATTTGACAATGTTAATAATTTAAAATTTTGATATACATGTATTATTAGTTACTATATCTTAAAATTTGACAAATATGAGTTCTCTTATGAAGATACAAAATTGAAAGTGCAACTGTATCTAATATGTAAAAGATATTATTTTAATTAGTAATATCAAATCAAAATTATATTGCTATATAAATAAGCCTATCTTGATAGATGCTTTCTAAAATAAAAGTTTTTGATAAACTACGTTGATGGAAATAAAATGGATTGAAATATTTAATTTGAATATAAGGGATACATAATAATGGAGATTTCACATGTAGTGGGCAAAATGTCTAGATGTCAAGATGATTTGAACTTGATTTTTTTAAAGCTACTAAGTCTTTGGAATTTTGAAATTATGTGCCTTATTTAAAACTTGTCATTTAAATTTTGTTTAGCTTTTAAAATTTTATTAGAGCTTATTGAATTAAATAAACAAAGAGTTTAAGCTTTAAATTCAATTTTTATCAATATATTTGTTTATAGAATTTTGTTAACGAGTGCCTTTAATGCACTAATTAAGGATGGTTTATTACATATAATAAATGATAATTTGTTAAGATCATTTTTTGTGCCCATTATCAATAATAATAAGTACTTACAGACTAATTTAATTAGTTAAAGTTGATTTATTATGTATGATAAATAATTCTTAATTAGTGCTCTAAAGGCACTCATTAACAAAATTCTTATTTATATTAAGTAAACTTTTTAATATACTTAATTATAATAATATCAATATAAAAATAATATATTGATGTATTCAAAATTATTAGTGCTTGACATTATAATTATATCCATGTGTATAATACATGGTTAATTTTTAATGTTAATATAATATATTTTTTTATATAATGTATATAAAGTAAATATAATTTTTTTTTTATGAAACACCCTCTACAAGAATTTTTTTTCCTTCCGGCTTTGATAATAAAATTAGTGACCCAAATTCTTTACCCATCAATTTTCGATTTCGTTTCCATCAATAAATTGTTTCTGTTCCAATACAAGAAATGGCATAAATGAAAGAGTCCACAAACAGTGGGGCTAAGGGTAATTCACCCCGAAAGAAAAATAACTGAGAAAGGCTCTGATTTATAAGAACACAGTAGCTAGTGGAAAGAGCATTTGGCGGGAAAAGGAGAAAAACAGTGGGAGGAAAGCGATGCCAGTGGCTACGCCAGAGACATCTGATGCCAGAATAATCGCTCACGTAGATATGGATTGCTTCTACGTTCAAGGTTCCAATTTCTCTTCATCATTTTTCTTCTCGCTTTTACCATTTACTTTTTTTTTTTTCCTTAGTTTTCATTTTAGGGATTAGGGTTTCGACAATGGGTTGAAGATCGTTGAGGATGCGAATTCTGTAGAAGAAAATGGTTTGCCTTTGACTAATTTGTAGAATGATTGATACTTTTGTGCCCATTACGTATTTCAAATCAAACTGTATAAAAATTTGAAGATTCTTAGTATAATTATTGGAAGATTCTTAGTATAATTCATCTAAAATTTTTGTTGGGTATGTGAATTATCCTTCAAGTCCTCAGATTGTTGGGTGAAATATCAAGATTGAGAAGGATAGGCTGAATAGAATATTCTGAGTGAACAACATACTAATAATAATGTTGAAGGGTAAATTTGTAGGAAATGATGGTATTCGTTCCTTCCTCTTCTTTGGAAAATGATGCAGGGAAACATGTGAAAATTGGATTCCTATAGAATATTGAGGAGAATAAAT
The DNA here is from genome assembly GCA_037074485.1 of Delonix regia. Lineage (NCBI taxonomy): Eukaryota > Viridiplantae > Streptophyta > Magnoliopsida > Fabales > Fabaceae > Delonix > Delonix regia. The sequence goes on along the minus strand of CM073450.1, from coordinate 37,535,345 downwards.
CAAAAATATTATTGATCAAAATTTGGGCGTTCTGCCCATTGTTTATGAAAAAAAAATTTGGTGTACCAATTGTTCAAGAAGGTTTTTATATGACGCCCTAATCAAAATTCAATAAAAAAAAAAAAAAAAAATATATATATATATATATATATATATGTATATATATATATATATATATGTATATATATATATATATATATATGCATTGAAAATTTCCAAAAATAAAGGAAAAACTTAAAAGGCCTCAAAGCTTTTTTGAAAACGGTCAAATTTGGGCTTCAGACTAGACCCAACCAGCTTCTCTTGTTGGTTTAGGTGGCAGTCCTTGAATAAAATTTCCAAATTGGTATTATAACCCTAAAAATTTCATACTTGCTGAAAGTCATGTCTCATGGAAGTCAGATCCTTTGTTTGGGCTTACACTTGAGCCTTTGACACTCAACTTACTCCAAATATTTATCTGCTATATGTTCCATGTTAGAAAATAAGGCAACTCAACCCATGAGTTTGAAATAGATTAGGTGTTTTCCTTAAATCAACATTATCAATTAGATCAATGCCTACTTGAGGTTGTATTGAGTTTTGTGCATTAGCTTTTCTGTTTGTTTAGGATTTGTTGACCAAATAGTATACATTGTACCACTTTCAGCGGGAAGAGGATGTGGAGAATCATATGTATAGGCCTTCTTTTAAGGCCTTTGTGCTAGAGGTTGGGAGCTGTTGTGCTTATATTTTCCCTTTCTCCATTGTAGTAATTTGATGTATATTCTGCCACCAGTATTAATAAAACAGCCAACGTTCGTCCTCCAACAAATTGTTCTGACCTTCCCACTTTCCTTGTTTCATGCCAAGAACTAGAATATATGCCAAAGTCGATGAGTTGGAGATAACTGTGGTTGCCATTGAAGTTAGGCTTCAAACACAAAAATTAACATCACCAAGATGATGGATGAAAAGTTTGGTGAACTGAAAAATCTTTTAGCAGGCTTAGCAATTGTGTTCGTAGCATGGCTACTGCTTCAAACTCGGTGGATGAGGTAACACCATTGAACTGGCACCAATGATAGTACCTAGTGCTTTAAGAATAGGTGCATTTCTTCATGCACAAAAGTGGCATCCCATGCTTTGATGGGATAGATCTAATTGACAGGATTGCTTGTGTGGAACAATTCTACATAATCCAAGGCACCAAGGAGGAGCAAAAAGTCCCAGTTGCCATAATTGCTGTGGAAGATCTAGTCCTCCGTTGGTGACAGTGTTCTCCCCCATTTGACTAGGAACACACTAACAACAAAGTTGGTTGGACGGTTTGATGGCCAATGAAATGGCAAGCCTTCAAGTGCCTAGCTGCCCTTCTGAGGTAGGTTTTAGGGGATGAACATAATGGGTACTTCACAAAACTTGCAACTCTAGTCCCCCAACTTTCAACCATCCCACTGCCTTGGCCTCTTTATGAATGGTCTTCACGCTGCCATCTGCCATCTCTTGTGCTTTCACAACCCATCTGATTTGAATCATGCTATGGAGCTCGTCTGATGCATCAAGAAGGAGCTGCAATTTGAAGGAAAGATGCGTTCCTTTAATGGGACCAATTAACCTACCTTGGGTGGTTACATAGTCTAGCTTTGCCACCCCTCTACCATGATGACTCTTCCAGCTAACCACAAGCCTATGCCATGTGTGCTTTGTCCATTGCCATGTTGGACAGAACAACAATACCTCATTGCTTTACCTGGAGGCTTTCCAACCGTGAGTACAAACAATCTCTAGAATTAGGCAAGTGTTTTTTATTCAACTGATGTTTGCTCATGCAAGGAATTAAGTGCTTTTTTTGTTGGGGTGGACATAGATGGGGAGGAAGTAGCAATAGTTGACACCCTTGATGCTGCTGGAACACTCACCTACCAAAATGAACCCAAAAAGAAATCAAAGATTGGGCTGAAATGGAATTCGTTCATTTGGGCCTACTCCAACAAAGTCATGAACCTCCAAACCGACAATTTACATGAACAATACTTGCAACATAGGCTTATGAATCTTGTAACCCCATTAGATTTGTCACTTTTCTCTGAGAGCAGTATAATCAGATTTTGACCTTGTACTATGAAACTAAACGGAACAATTCTTGGGCATGGTATCATTGTTGTGATTGATAGTGGTGCCTGCCACAATTTTGTGTCTCTCTCCTTAATTGAACAATTTTGGCTCCCCATTACCACAACTCTCAGCTTTAGGGTCAAATTAGAGGATGGACACCAAACTATGTCATCTAGAATGTGCGTTGGATTTGTAGAGATTGGTTTCTGCCTGTTATTACATATTGCTATTTATTTGATTTGGGTGTAGTTGACTTAAATTTAGGGGTGGAGTGTAGTTGACTTAAATTTAGGGGTGGAATGGCTTGACACCCTTGGAGATGTGAAAGCATATTGGAAATATATGTAGCTCAATTTTCAAGTTGAATGTTACACAAATTATGCTTATTGGTGACTTGGTCCTTTGCAAAACTTTAGTAGGCCTTTACTTCTTCAAGACCATAGACATTGATCTTTAGGCCTTGGTGAGGACAACTTCCCAAAACACTTCTCCCAACTCTATCTCGACAAATCTCTTTATCATTTAGGCAAATGGCCTCCATTAGTTGTTGTAGAGATAGTATTTGGTGAACCTACTAGCTTGCCATCCTCACAACCCTCTGGTGATTGCATAAAGCTCAATTTAAGCACCAAACCCATCTCTGTTTGACCATATTGGTATGATCATGCTTAGAAAGATGAAATTAAATGGTTAGTTGCTGAGATGTTACTTGTAGGGATACTTAAACCTAGTTCTAGCTTGTTTTCTAGCCAAATCCTCCAAGTTCAGAAGGACGATTGAAGTTGGCAGTTTTGTGTGGATTATCGAGAGTGCAACAAAGTTACAGTGGTTGACAAGTATCCAATTCCCATTATATAAGAAATGTTGGGTGAGTTGCATAGTCCCTAATTCTTTTCCAAAGTCCACCTTCTCTCTGGTTACCATCATATTTGTGTTTGGGATTGTGATATTCCAAAAATTGCCTTTTGAACCAATAACAACCACAATGAATTCCAATATGATGTTTGATCTAACAAACACATCCTCCACTTGATAAGCAACAATGAATGACAACTTTGGGCCCTATTTTTGTCATTTGGTTCTAGTATTCTTTTATGATATTTTGGTTTATAGGCCTATGTGGGATGCCTATTTGCAACATTTAACATGTGTTCTGCCACTTTTACAAGAGAATCATCTCATAGCTAACCACAAGAAATGTCAACTCTGGCCATTAGTGATGGAATATCTTGGCCATATCATCTTAGCTTTTAGGGTGGCAATGGACCTTGTAAGAATATTTGTTGTCCTATGCTAGCCCACCCAATGCATTGTGAAGGCTATTTGTATATTCCTCTACCTAGCAAGATATTATTGGCATTCCATTCAAGATTACAACCAACTAGCTTAGTCTCCAACAGCTCTACTCAAGAAAGATGCCCAAGCTTTTTCTGAATGGACTGATGCTGCTAAAAAAGGCATTTGAGGCTCTACAACATGCATTGGCATTAGCCCTTGTTCTCAGTATGCCAAACTTTAGTAAATAATACATTATTGAATGTGACGTTTATGGCTACAAAGTTGGTGCTATCTTAATGTAGGATGACCAACCAATTACTTATTTAAGCAAAATGTTATTCAAGTGCTCACTTTCCAAAGTGGCATTTGTGAAGGAACTTATGTTGTTGGCTTTAGCGGTTTAGCATTGGTAACCTTACATATTAGGGCAAAAATTTGTTGTTTGCATAGATCATTGCAGCTTACATTACTGGCTCCTCCAAAAGATTGCCATGCCAACTTAGCAAAACTGGGTGGCCAAGCTGTTGGGCTACGCGTTTGAGGTACTTTACAAAACCAACCATTCAAATCAAGCTATTGATGCTTTACTTTGATTGGAGGATGATTGTGAACTTACGACCCTCAGTGCACCTATTTGGTTGGACAAAACCAGCCATTGACGATGAATTATATTAGGATGAGGACTTAGAGGCTATCATTGATGATTTCCAACGTGATTTTGCATCTGGTCCCCTATTGTCTGATATAAGGTCATTTTTTTTCTTCGAGGCCACTTGGTGCTTCCATCTGCTTCCACTTGTATTCCAAAGCTTATAGTTGAGTAACATTCTACCCCAATTGGGGGCCATTTGGGGCTTATAGAACATATGGTTGCCTAGCTTCCTACTTATACAAGCGAGGTATGATGAAGACCATCTAGCAATTTGTGGCCTCCTGTTTAGTTTGCCAGTGCACCAAGTTAAAGCTTTGCAACTTGTTGGCCTTATACATTTATGCCCGATTTTGGATGCCATTTTGGAAGGCCTCGCTATGGACATCATTATTAAGCTTGCATTATGGTGGTGGTGGACAGACTCTAAATATGCCCCTTTTCTACCTTTCAAACATCCTTACATAGCTTGCTTGGTGATTCCAATTTTTGCATAGGAGATCATTCGCTTTCATATCTTTATGAGCACCTTTAGGCAAGAAATTTCCGAGTTGCAAGGGACACATCTGAAAATGATATCTACTTATCATTTGGAAACTAATGGCTAGATTGAGGTCCTCTACTCTTGCTTGGAGAGCTACATATGATGCTTTGCATTAGAATAGCCTTGCTCTTGGGCCTGCTGGTTATCATGGGCAAAATACTCAACTTCCTCTTTTGAGGTAGTCTATGACTGCCCATGTAACTTGCAACACTTTCCTCCTTGTGAAACACAAGTGGAAGCTATGGCAGCAACAATCATGGATAGCATTGAGATTCTTAGGCAATTAAAATTAAACTCAAGTGGGCCCAGAATCGCATGCGTTGTACTGCCAATGCTCATCGATGAGATGTACTATTTAATGTTGGGGACAAGGTCCCTTTAGAGCTGCGGCTCTATTGCTAGCATACATAAATTGCACCACTAGCAGAGGGAAGAGGATGTCGAGCATCACATTAGTCTTATGGGCCTTATTACAGCCTTTGTGCTGGAGTATATTTTCTCTTTCTCCACAATAAGCTGGCCTATTGTCAGCAAATAATATCAATAAAAGAGCCAACGTTCCTCTTCCAACATAATTAGTGTAAGCTGAGGGTATGAATCTGCCATATTGAGTAAAACTATGGATTATTTCCTGACTTATGTAAATATAGATAAGAAAGCAATTTGGGTTGTGTGAACCTGGAAATACTTCTTTTAAGTTTTAACCCCTATCAGCTGATAATTGGAAGCAATATTGCTAGTTGTGGCACACTGAAGATTCAAATGGAGGAACTTTATTTCTGCTTATGTATGGAAGATTTTTCTAAGGAGTTAAATACATCAAACTCTTATTGAGGCATAGATATGCAAATGAAATCTCAAGAGAATACTGAATAATTTGTGTATGTTGTCTTCTCAGGTTTTATTCTTTATTATTGCAGAATATTCTCTGTTCTCTGTTCAACAATATTTTTTCTTCTCTTTTTCTTTTAGTTTGTCTCAGCTAATTAAATTATATTTTCTTTCTAGTTGAACAACGAACGCAGCCAAATTTAAGGGGCTTACCTACTGCTGTCATACAGTACAACTCATATAAAGGTGGGGCCTTAATTGCTGTCAGCTATGAGGCCCGTAAATATGGTGTGAAGCGGTAAGGACTCTTCATAAATAGTGAGTTTTGAGTCTTTGACTGTTAAAATTAACCATTTACTGCATTTTTCTCAGTTCAATGAGAGGTGATGAAGCGAAGGAGGTGTGTTCCCAAATTCAACTGGTTCAAGTCCCAGTAGCACGTGGTAAAGCTGATCTCAAAACATACCGTAATGCAGGTTCAGAGGTGATTCAAGAATAGAACATTAACCACTTTAAAATGTGTTTCCATTAGAAACATTCAGAGGTTGAAATTATGGCGAATTTCATGTTTACCAGGTTGTTTCAGTCCTTGCAAGGAAAGGTCGTTGTGAAAGGGCTTCAATTGATGAAGTGTATCTTGACCTCACTGCAGCTGCTAAAACAATGGTAATGGAAGCTCCTCCAGAAAGCCTGGATGATATTCAGGAGGAAGTTCTCAAGTCACATATTTTGGGGCTCCATAATGAGGTCAGAGACTATGCTTATAGATCTTGCATCTTCTATGCTCTTTTTATTGTTTTTTTAAAACAGAAACCGTACTCACTTTCTTGTATTTTCTGTATCCTTCACTGAGGAACCAAAATTAAACTTGGTTTTATATTTCCCTTTTCACTTCTAATGTTGAATTGACAGGTGGTCTTCTAATATTTTACGTTAACATTGTAAGTTTGTAACAATGCACATTTTATTGTTTGCAAATAAAATTTATAGTCAGCTAGGCATGAGAGGTATGACCATATGAACTTATACTGAAATATTTTGCATTCAGGATGGAAATGATGCCAAAGAAGAAGTTAGGAAGTGGCTTTGCAGGAGTGATGCTGATTACCATGATAAACTATTAGCTTGTGGAGCAATCATTGTTGCTGAACTCAGGATACAAGTATTGAAAGAGACTGAATTCACATGTTCTGCTGGTATTGCTCATAACAAGGTGAGAAGCAGCCTCAGTCTGTTTTGATGTCAATTATTTTATCTTTAACTAGAAACTTTCTATGCATACTTCAATGATGTTTTAAATCGCCATTAACTTGTATATGATTTTGTTCACAGATGCTGGCTAAACTTGCTAGTGCTATGAACAAACCTGCACAACAAACTGTTGTACCTCGCTCATCCGTCAAAGGATTGCTTGAGTCTTTTCCAATAAAGAAAATGTCTGTAATTAATTATAATTTATAATTTATTGTACTAAATTACTAAGTCACCTTGGCTTAAATTTTATGCCATATCTACTTGAGCTTACATTTTAAGTTTGTGATAATATCAACAAAGCTGATTTGTTGATAGCTCTGGTGATTAAGGGATTGAAAAACTCTTTTGTGCTAATGACTCTGTAATTTTTTACAATTCTTAATGTTGAACAAACTTGGTTTTCAGGAAACAGCTTGGGGGAAAGCTGGGGAGTTCCTTGCAAAGTGACCTTGGTGTCAACACTGTTGGTGAGTTACTTAAATTTTCAGAGGAGAAGCTACAACAGCATTATGGGATTAATACTGGGTGAGTATCTACCTTCTGATTTTGGTTTTTGTCTGGTTTTGTTTTGTTTTTTTCTCGATTTTGTGATTAACATGGTGTTCTTTATGTCTCTAATTTGTGGAATGTAAGTGGCTGTATCTTTGTTGATTTCATTTAGGCAATCATATCATTTTAAACTAGCAATTTTTGTCTCATTATTCAATCACATTAATGTGTTATCTCAATTGAGAAGATTTGATTATTTTGAACTGAATCATATAATGCATCTATGTGTGCATTTCCTGTTTTATGTTATTTAAAACTCATGAAGTTTTCCTTGTTTTGTCACTCGTGGTTGTCCATTTGAGTGTCTTCGTAGCTATCTGTAAGTCTGCTATATTCCTGATTCTACCTGTTACAGCATTGCAGTACTTGGTTGTGGAATATTGCAAGAGGAATCAGTGGGGAAGAAGTGGAGGAGCGTCTACTACCCAAGAGCCATGGTTCTGGCAAGACATTTCCTGGGCCTCAGGCCTTGAAGACAATTGCTTCTGTAATTATCCTTCTCTGACTTGGTGAAATCACTTGCCACCTGATTCAGGGTGGTATTGCTTTCTGCAGCATTGTGTTTGAATTGCTATTCAAGAAATTGCTTCTTTCAACATAGCATGTCATTTTGTTGCACCAGTTCCCTAACTATGGAAATCTGTAACTAGATTAAGTGGTCAAAGTAGCATATACTTTAATAATGATGCCCTAGAAGTGGTTGAATTTTGTGATTCATACTCTACTGACAGTTAATGGTACTTTATTTTTGCAATGTGCAATGATTTAAAATGCCAACCACAACTGCAACCTAATAAATCTGTCATAGGTTGATATTCTTCAATCTCGGTCTTTTAGAAGCTGTCCCTTTTATAGTTTATGTCCAGTTACTGTTCTTCATTTTGACAGGATATAGCTGTCAGAAATGCCATTAAACTTGGGTCATATGATGTTGAACTTCTTTATTCATCATGCATCATAACTAACTTATTCTTGAAATTTAAAATATGATTTAATCATTGAAAAGCATCTTAGCCCAAAGGTTGTACTTGTCTTTTAACTTTGAGGTCATTGCCACAACATACAATCTGAATATCTCATTTCTAGTCACTCAATTACACCTTTTACTAATGAGATGTTCCTAGATCATCCACCATTGATTTCTGCAAACATGGCAAGTTTCTCTGTCAACTTGATGTTTTGAAGTTTAAAGAGTCTCTTTCTTCCTTCACCCTCTGAGCTTAAGTCCAATAATTTCATTATAGCTGTTGGGATCTGCTTGCATCATCCACTTTTTTTTGGTAATTATTGCAAGTTTTAACTGTCAAGTTGATTGAGTCTTAAAGAGTATAAAAAATGTGTGTGTGTGTAGCAAAGGCTGAGATGCATGATATAGCTGTTGAGATCTGCTTGCATCATCCACTTTTTTTGGTAATTATTGCAAGTTTTAACTGTCAAGTTGATTGAGTCTTGAAGAGTATAAAAAATGTGTGTATGTGTAGCAAAGGCTGAGATGCATGATATGCTTATCATAGAGTTTTCTGATGTTTTCCAATGCCTTGCCAGTTGCCACAGGAACAGGATATGCCCTAAATTGCACCTCATGAACATCATGTAATAAAACTGAGTTATTTTCTTTAATGTATATATATATATATATGGAACTTCTTTTTTGTAATTAAATAACAGAGGAGTGGATATTAAAGATGGCATGCCCATGACTCAACAATGCCTGGAACTGTGATGTTTCAGAATTTGCTTTATTTGAATTCTGAAGTTCATTAAACTTGGAAGGCACTGCAATTATATACTATGGTCCCTGTCAAACTATCACACCTGACAGTATATTTTCTTGAGTCTTTGCATGTTCGGTTTCCTGTTTTGTTTATCTATTCTTATTGCTTCTTGGATCAGATTCTCTCATTGCCCCAAAATAAGTAAAATACCTTTTTAATGTTTTATTGTGATTTTTGGTATTGTGGGCTTGCTTAGGAAAATGATTCTTTGATTTCTATTATTTTCATCACTTGGAACTTGATTCCTAGTTTCACTGTCACAAGCTAGAAGTTCCATTTCATTATATTGCCTTGTACAATTATTTGTTTCTTTGTTCAGGTTCAGCACTGGCTTAATCAACTGTGCGAAGAGCTGAGTGATCGTCTTGGTTCTGACTTGAATCAAAATAAACGGATCGCCCGCACCCTCACCCTGCATGCTAGAGCATATAAGGTGGTTGTTCTATGACTGATCTGTGCATGATTTTCTGTACTTAGATAAAGGGGCCACTTTCACTTTTTCCATTAGTCTTTTATTGTTAATTATGAATCTTTGTCAGTAGTTTTTATTCTATTTTATCCTAACTTTCAAGGTTTTTTGCTTTGGCAGTCAGGTGATTCAGATTCACATAAAAAGTTCCCTTCTAAATCTTGTCCTTTAAGATATGGGACTGCAAAGATTCAAGAAGATGCTCTAAATCTATTTCAAGCTGCATTACGTGAATATCTTGGTTACAATTATAAGACTCATGGAAGCCAAAACAACATTTGGGGAATAACATCACTTTCTGTTTCTGCAAGTAAAATTGTCAGCATACCATCTGTAAGTTTGGATTGCTTGAGTTGTGAACTTTATGTTGTAATTCTTGTGTTCAACTTGTGGCTTCTGACATAGGCTTACCTTAAAACTGTAAGATATATCACTAGATTTAAAAGTGAAAGAAAACTGTCTGTAGTTCTTGTCAGAACATGGTATTTATTGGTCCTCTCGACATCAGTATAACTTGGAACATTGTCAACTTCTGAAAAAAGCTTATGGATTGCTTGGGTTGTGTACTTTAGGCTGTCTTGTGTTCAACTTGTGGCTTCTGACTAGGCTTACCTTAAAACATTGAGGTATGTCACTAGTTTTTTAAACTGAAAAAAAAGAAACTGTCTGCAATTCTTGTCGGGACATGCTATTTATTGGTCCTTTCAGACTTCAGTATGGCTATTGTGTTCATCTTCTTCATATGCTGTCAGGCGTTGTGATATTTATTAGAAGCATCTGAATTGGGCCAGTTGCCTCTGATAATCTAAGGTCATCAGCTGCTATGTTCATCCACCTTTTCACCTTCAAAACTTTTTGAATATTACTAACTTCCTCTGAGGTTTGGTTAAATTACATTTTACCCTTGTTTTGAAATTCTCATTTGGCTCCCTTGAGATTTGATATTTATTGCAAAAACCCTCCTCCAATCAGTTAATTTTCGTACTATATGCATTTCTTCAAACAAAAAATAAAATTACTTAACCATCTTTATTGTCATATTATGAATAAAATCACATTCTCATGTTGGAGCTTAACATCAACTTAATAGCCTTTATAACAACATTAATTATTTAATTTCAGTCTCATTATGTAGAAAGTTCGTTTTATTGACAAAAAAAAATTAGAAGGTAGGTTTTAATATATATCTGGGAGTGTAATTTTTGAAACAAACGGATGATCAAGTTTAATTTAGCCAAACTTTATGGGAGGCTAGTTTAATTTGCTCAAACTTGTTTTGTTTGTTGGGTGGACTAAAACAAGTCTATTGCATAGTTATATTTTTATTATATCTTAAACTGCATTGATGCCTAGGGGACGCATTCAATTGTCAAATACTTTGGTGGGCAATTGCCACCATGCTCATCTTCGAAACTGCCACTGGCAAATCTCATCCAGGAAGCTGCCCCATCTTCACCTTCAGGTTATACATCATCTTGAGTTGCATTAATTATTTATGATTTGTTCTCTATTCCATTGTAATTTGATGGTGGCAATATGCTTAAGCAGGTAGTGAAAGTTGTTCAGGGTTGAATTCATATGAGTCACAGCTTGAATACCCTGAAGAAGACACAAGAATGAAGTATTTAAAGGCTAGTTTTGGTCAACAGGTAGGTGAAAGCAAGTATATGTGGATTTTGTTTAATAATCCATCAGTTTGACTGCTGACTGCGCTATTTCAGGAATCAGGAAATATGTTCCTACTGTTTTTAACATAAAACTGATTTGTCATCATGGTTTTTATGGGTTTTAGATGAATGCAAGATGGTGGATAGATTTTGAAAGGTCTACTAGTCTCTGATGAAGTTAGTAAATAGGTGGTTAATCAATGGCCTCTTAGGAGTCTCGTAATATAGTTCAGGTTTTCTGTAACCTGTCACATGAGCATTTCTAAGGACTTACTCAAAGGTACAATGCCAATATGATGCTTATAGAAATATAGAATAGCATTAGTAACAGGTAAAATGACTTTGATGCCTGGTCAGGAGGTACATATGCATTGTAGCCCCTTAACTTCTCTGGGCTTTAGTGTTCTTGTTAGGAACCACAAGCCAAGGCAACTTGGGAGTCCCATGTCGGGTGGAATACCATTTAGTGGGGGGCTTATAAGACACCCTCTCTTCATGAGTTAGCTTTTGGGGATGAGTTCTATCCAAGGGTCCCATCAAGTGGTATTAGAGCAGTTTCCATCTTGGGCAGTGGCGACGGTAGCTAGAGAGGAGTGAAAGGGAGAGGAGCCAAAAAAGAGAGCCTCCAAAGGGGAGAAAGGCCTGAGTACCAGCTGCCAACGCCGTGAATGTCGCTGTTTAAGGGGGCGGAAATGTTAGGAACCCCAAGCCAAGGCAAATTGGGAGTTCCACATCGGGTGGAATACCACTTAGTGGAAGGCTTATAAAACCTTTGGCATCTTGTCCTCATGAACTAGCTTTTGGGGATAAGTTCTACCCAAGGGTCCCATCAGTTCCACATTTTTTCCAACTCTGATAGTGTCTCCTGTTAGACATAGAGACTACCTGATATTTATTGTTATTAGCTCATTCTCAAAATGATAATGATACCGTGGCACTAGCTTGTGGGTACTTGCAAGATTCTTCTGGGTGCTTGGATGATATTATTTTCTGTCTTTGCCTGCATTATAACTCAAATAAACTGCTTTTATCTGCTATATGCAAATTCTTTTTTAGCAAGAATCATGCCAGTTTTTTTCCAAAGAAATATATTTATGTACAGGACCCATCTTGCAACTTATCCAGGCAAGGAGATGGCTTGATTGAAGAGTCTTCCCTTTTGTCAACCCAAGGTACTATGTCTTATACTGGCTTTAACTCCTTTATCGTATGTATCTCTTTAAAACCCCCCCCCCCCCTTCCCCCCCACTCCCTCTCTTTTTTTCTGACACTATGATCTGTGCCTGTTTTCATTCAGGAAATGAAAATAGAACAGAAGAGAGGGAGCCACAACAGGAGTTCCCTGCAGAAGAGCCTAGGCGCATTCACACTAAGCCTAGCTTGAAAGCCATTGAGAAGAAAAATACAGCTAGAGAGAAGGTTCTAGTACGCTTTCTGAGATTATAACTAATTTCCTTTGTCTAAGTGCTTTAAAAAGAAACATGAAGACCTTTTATTTTGTCCCATGACCATCATTCGATCAAATAAAACCCTGGTCTGTTATACTAATTCTTAGTTATTGTTACTTTAAAAGCTAAGGAAATGAAAAGAATGGTCATTTCACATTCCAGTTCAAGTTTATTCTATTGTGGGAAGAATATTAAACATGGTAGCTTTTGTTGATATGGAGCTTCAACCATGAATATGATGTTTTTATAATTTGATAGTTTTCTTTTCTACAAATATGGTTACAGGGTAATAGTTCTATTTTAAATTATTTCAAGAATTACCATGATTCCTGCACTTCATTGGAGAAGAAGCCTGCTACAAATGCCCAAGGTGTAAAATCATCATCAAATGGTAATCTTCTAGTCCTTTGGGCTTTATCAATGCATGCATATATAGGGAGATGTATGAAGTAGATCAGTGACTTCAGATGAGAGGTTAGAAGAGTAATTAACCACTGTTATATAGAAAATTAATGGTTAAAATTAATGCAAAAATTGTTATATATGTTTAGTATATATTTTCTTTGATTTTGCATTAATCTTTAATATTAATTTATAATCTAATGTTGGTTAATTACTCCTCTCACTTAATACATCCCCTATATATGTGCCATCCCTCTCATGTTCCTTATTCCTTAAGCCATATAAATCTGCAGGATCTGAGTCTGCTTGTAGTAGTTATTCAACAAATAATCAAGATGAGTCACCAAAAGAGACCCTTTTTGAAGAAATTGACACAAACAATGGTGGAAGTAGCTCAGCTCATGTGGTACAAGGAAGACAATCATGGAGTTACAAAATGGACGAGATTGACCAATCTGTCGTTGATGAATTACCACCAGAAATTCAACGAGAGGTTCGAGCCTGGCTTAGGCCCCTTAAACGGCCAAATGTGGTGAAAAGAGGTTCTAGTATTACTCACTATTTCTGTCGCAACAAAAACTGATCAAAATGACTAGTAGTTTTATTCTACTGTACATGATGTGTGATATTCTAGGCTAAAATATTAGGTTGATTTATTATTGGCTATTTGGTTGATTCCTTTGAGCAAACTCAGTCTAGGAATCGGAGTGTTATGTGATGGCTCATGTGTTAATGTGCTTGTGGTAGATTCCTCTTCAAATTTACATTTTTAATCTCAGAAGTTCAGGTTTGTTCTGTTTGTATTCCTTGTTTGGCGTGCCTGCCTGTTCTGTTAAAGTTGGCCTTTGTTCTTACTGAGCCCTTTCATCGAGTTTTCATGAATGAATATTTAAAAGAAAAAAAAATCCAGATATAGCGTGTACAATTGGAATTCAGGAGAAAAAAACTAGTTGTAAGACAAAAAACAGTCAGATTATTAATGAAAAGGAAAACGAAAATAAGAAAAGTTTAGTATATTTACAAGTAATTTGTTTTTATGCCAGAGTAAAATAGTAAATTATACATTTTCCGATAAAAGTTACATTATTAATAAGTACTCTCCTTTCATTAGGTTCGTGATAAGGTTTTACAAAGCACATTGTTTGTAGGTAGTGATTCTAGGAGTATTGGAACTGTTATTAATATGTAGATGTCTGTAGTTCCTAATGAATGATTCCCTGTAAATTAATTTCTATTCGTGATGGCAAAAAGAAATGAAGATTAATTTCTATTCATGTCAATTTAACTAATGGGTATATTATAATGGTTAAAAAAGGCTTCATTTAGAGATAATTAAAATTGAAATTGAAGGGGATGAGAATTATCTTTTCTTTCTCCTATGAATTTTTTCTTAGTCATGCTATATTTCTTAAATAACTAAAATCTTTAATTATAATCATTACCTTTTTGTTAAAAAAATGCGCCAAGATGGGGATGGGCTAATCAAGAAGCCCACCTCAGCCTATTAGTGGACCATCAATTAAGGTAAAAGAGCCATTATCTTTTTCTTACTTTCAACTCACCTACACATTAAACCAATATTTATCATTAAAGCGCGAAGAATCTCTCTTCTCATGAATCGGAAGTTTTAAAGTTTTATCCTAAATAAACGGAAATAGATCTGTGGTTCAGATATGATTCAAATGTTATATTATTTTACAAAGTTATTATATAAAAATATGTTAACGTTTTTTATATAAAATAATATCTTTTTAGAGAAAAATAAATTTTTAGACATGTGAAATAAATTGTAAACTATTAAAAATGATTTAATTTTTTTCCAATGGGATACCATTCTGTATTAAAAAAATTTAAAATATAATTATGTCTATATATAATAATTTTCTTTAAAATATTTAATTTTTATTTTTTAAAAAATCATGTTTCGCGTGACATTTGGTATAGATCCCGATCTATCTTCCTAGATAAACACGTGCAACACGTGTGAGCCTCGAGTTACGTGCAGAGATGGCGTACGTGGCAGTGGGTTAAAGCGAGGCGTTTTTATTAATTTCTTTTTCTGGTAGTTAGCGAATGGTTTTGATAATCCAAAAACCTTGTACTCCATCTTTTGCCAAACAAACCTGTAGACGGTTTTCATGACCATTGGTCTTGCCGTCACACTTCTCAGTTTTGCATATACACCCCTGTACTTTCCTTATTTACACAATAGGATACATCTAAAGCAACATGCTTTCGTTAACCAGAAAAACAATAAAGCACAAACGGTAAAAACAAAATTTCACAGATTAGTTATGTTTGAATATTCTAAATTAGTACAAAATAGATAAAATTTTTCAGGATGCTACACTCAATTTTGAAGGTCATCAAATATTTTGGTTTAACTAGAAAGTACACATGCTACAATAAATATTTAAAATTTATTATTCATCACAACCGAGCAAGGTTTTATGAAATTAACAATTTTTTATTTCTAATATGGAACATTAAATATTAGAACACACATTGTATACTAATGATTATATTTTTTTCATTTGTCTGTTTTTGGACGGTGAAAATTATACGTGTGTTTGGATTGACATTAGATTTATATAATTTTGGATCAACTTAATTTTTAAAATAAATTTGGGTTAAATGTAATTTTATATGATTGTGATTTATATTTTTATACTTTTATTTGAAAATTCATTTTTACTGTTTATATAATTAATCTAATGTAAGCTTTTTACTTCATTTATGCATAGACAACAAAATTAATTTTTAAAAAAATTAATGTCAAATTAAATAAAATGTTTGTAAGATAAATATATAAATAAACTTTTAAATATTTTAAATGTTAAACCAAACATACTATAAAAAGTTTGCACGTTAATAGTATGGTGATTGAATAACTAATATTTGTTAAACCAATTGTTTGAATCATTTATAACTGGTAGATTAAAATTTTAAAAATTATTGATTTCGATTTTCAAAAATTTTTAAAATTTATAACTTAATTTAAAATAATGCATCATTGAATTTACAAAGTTGTTTAACGTAAATTATTAAATTTACCATAATCTTGATCAGAAAAGGGTGGTTAGGTGGCCATTTGATTAACCTATGCCTGAAATCAATTTATTATAAAATATTAATAATTATAAGTACTGTTTTTCTTCAATAATGACATTGGTTTATCTTCAAGTATTTAGATGATTGAAATTTTAATATCCTTAAATTGTATTAATATTCAACCCAATACCATCTCTGATGTGAAAGGGACCCCCACAACGTAGCTAGGTAGGAAGAAAACTTTTATTCATTAAAAATCTTTGTATTAGCATATTCTTTATACTTTGCACGGAATTGTGATTATTTTATTTTCATTCGAATATTACAGACAACATAAATTATTAATAGGTCTAATCATGAAATTATAATTAATTGGAATGAACCATAAGAAAATAGTTTCTTGCGAGCCAAGATAAATAAAATATATTATGCATATTTTTCTCATAAGAATTTCATCTCCCGTGTATATAATTTATAACATAGAATATTTCTATGTTTAGTTTATTATTTGAAAATTTTTAAAGTTTATTTGTATATTAAAACAATAATTAGTCTTACAAACAATCTCATTTGATTTGATGCTTTATTTTTTTAAAAAATTATTTTTTTCTTTTATACTCCAAATTATACATAATTAAACAAAATTATTTTTTCTTATTATAAAGTTACTGGTGACAAAATATTTATATTTTCAAACAATCACAATCATACAAAATTAAATTAACCAAAATTAATTTAAAAAATTAAATTAATCTAAAGTTATTTATATTCTACACCAATTCAAATACAATTGTGAAAAGTTTATTATGAAACGATCAATTTATTAATTGATTTTTATTAACTTTGGTTTAAGATTTAGATTTAAAAATTTTCAACATGAGACACGACTCCAATGTCAAATCACATAACTGGTATCAAATTATTAATTTTGTAATAACGGCACAAAAGCGCTAAAAGTTGAATTTAATTGCTAACTTTGTTCTGGGTATGGCATCATGAATTGTATTAATTTTTTGTTATATGTTTAGTAAAGAGAAAAAAACGTAGGCAGAGAAAAATAAAAATAAAAAAAGAAAGATAGTTGTTATATACCTACCGGCTTTTTTCGTATTAGTTTATATGTAACACTTTAAAACTATAGAATAGAGAAATCAAATAGGGAGACATTTTGAAAAATTACCTTTTAAAAAATGTATATATGTCAAATTAATCCCATGACCAGGTTTTGACATTAGAGAATATTTTGGACCAATAAGAAAATACTAAATATGATGGGAAAATTGTACTTTTAATTCTATAATTTTATTAAAATTTTAATTCAATTTTTATAGTTAAAAATTTATAATGAAATCCTTACAGTTTATAAATATTTTAATTAGTCTTTACTGTTAAAGTTTTATAAACATTCTATTAAATTTTATTAATGTAATTAATTTTTTGTTATATTAACATTTTAAATATGTATAATTTATACTAATAAAAAATAAAAATAAATAATGAAATAATATATATAAAAAAATGTTAATAAAAAAATAATGCTTTGGATTAAATTAAAGATTATTTAAAATTTAATGATTTTATTAAGAATTTTTATATTATAAAAATTAAGTAAAAATATAAAGACTGTATATATATTTTTTTAAATTCACCAAAACCAAGTTGATTGCAATATTAATATCAAGCAGGGGTTGTTGTGGGCGGAGGGGGCAAATTACACATAGTTCGAGGGGTGAGAAATAAAATATGCATCGAATCAAAGCGAAAATGGAGAGTGGTAAATCATAATACAGCGGGCTCTCTCCTGCTGATTCCTACAGCTTTCCACTTTCAGCACTTGGGCGAGAAGGAAATTCTACAGGAAGCTTTTCTCACACTCTTTTTCTCATATATAATAATGGGCTTCTCATTTTGGATTCTTCCGTGGTTGTGTGGCTGAAGCTTCCTTTTCCAAAGCAGTTGGGATTGGCCAAAGCTGCGCAAGTTCTTCTAAGCTGTGGGTATGAGCAAAATCATCCCTTTTGATTTTTTATGATTGAAACTAGCTCATTTCTGAATAGGGTCAGATAATTTATTTTAATTTTTGTTGCTGAAATGTTGCGTGGAGACTGAGCATAAGCTAGTGCGTGTTCCTTTTTCATGCGATTCTGTCCGAACCGATCTCGTCTTCGTTTTGCTGTTTAAGCTGTAGTTTCCTTTCTCTTGGATCGGGCATTCAGTTTTTCTTTTCTTCTTCTATGTCTTCAGCATTTTGAAAATTTTCACAGCCTGCTTCGATTGGCGCTTCTGCGTTGCTTTGAGAGAGAGAGAGAGAGAGAGATATGATGTTAGCTGATGAAAAGCTGCATTGTTTACCCAAGTCCAATTAACATAAATCCCATTAACTATTTTAAGTTTTTGATTTTTATTTTCATCTTTTTGAAATTGCACATATCTTATAGTAGTTGTATTTTTGGTTATCTGATGAGGTATCCTCAGGCCTGACAACGAGGATAGGTTCCTCCTCCGGGCAATTTAAGGTCGTAAAAGATGCTTATTTTCAAAGGTGAGTTTGTTGATTCAAAGGAACGTTCCTCAGATGATTTTTTAGCCATCCAGAAGCTCTAGGGTAGGTGGGTTGGTTGCATAGATGCATAGATTCTTTTGGCTATTACAGTTATAGTATTCTCGGACTTTGTCTGGTTATTTTCTCCCTGACAATTCAAATGGCACTTTTCCCAATATTTGCCTAGTACATTTCCCCATAGATGCATAGATGACAGATAGCAAAGAAGATAGATGAGTTCTGTAAGTGTTGAGGCATCTAAAAGCTCTTCTTCTCTGCCTAATGCACATGCATGTATTTTGTATCGCTATGAAATTTTTCTTATTGTTATAAGTAGTTGATTGTCGTTTGAAAGGTAAACAGAAAAATATGAAAGAATGATAGAGCAGGACAAACTGTACTAATGAGCTATAGAGGAGCCCTTTGATATTTTGTCTGTTGATGTAGTGAGAAACTGAGGGATACTTAATTGGTATCTGAATATGCTTCAAATATTGTTACTTCTTTATATGATGATGCAGTCTCGTACGTTCTTCGAGTCTGAGCAGTTTGGAACAAAAACTAAGATGGTTCAGTGAGAGCATGTTCCATAGAAGAACTTTTGTATGTATTATAAAGGTCGGTGTACATTCATGAAGTAAGACACTAGAAAGAGTTATATTCTAGAATCTGCTTGATCAAGAGACAAATAATATCAATGTAATGAGATAGTTTTTTATTTAAATCTATTGGTGTAATAAGATAGGTTTTTATTTAAATAAAGCTTGTCTCAATGTGAAAAGTATTATGTGACAGCTAGAGAGCTGAATAGTTGTAACACAACTCTAGAATTTTTTTTTTGGTAGCACCAGTTAGGCGGTTGACAAACATTGAGGCGAAGTGGTATTAAACTAAATAAGATCGAATTCTATTCTGTGCATCTTTCTGATTATTGTTTTACTATGGTATGCATATTCTGTCCAAGTCCAATCTTTCTGGACTCAGAGAGAAACTCCCTTAATAAACCATGTGCGAAACACTAGAGGCTATAAGTTCAACCCTAAGCCATAACTTATATTTGGGAACATTTAAATATACAGTATAAAATTATTATATACCCTGAATCACCTCTATCAGTCATTAATATTCCCATCCAAAACAGTTTTGTGATTGATGGTGCACATTTCTGCATGATTAATAAAAGTGTGTGTTATCTGTTTTTTTGGTTTGTTGCTTTCTTTCTGAACTTATAGTACAATGCTGGTTTCATGAGTGTGTTTACAGCGAGAATATGTGTCAACTTTGAAACTCCCATGTTTCGTTAGAACTTAAGAGTGACTTAAATGGCATTTCTATTGGTAACCGTACGTACAGTGCATCTAAGAGACTAGCACTTTATATTCACTTCTGACCTATGGAATCTATTTCTTTTATTTTTCTGCTTGCATTAATATGAAATCACAATCATTTTTATGTTAGGCGGTGTTTTCATTTATGCAGAAAGTTCTTTCTCTCTGTTTTGTCCAGTAATTTAATTACAGTCTGTCATCTCGGAAACAATAATTTAATCATGTAAGCTTTGTTGTAAATGATACCTTTTCAAAACTAAGGATTTAATTTTGAAATTACAAATGCAGGATTTTTTAAAACAGTGAAGGTTTTCTGTGATTTACTTCATCAGTTGGTGCCTGGAAATTATATACCAGGATTGGTGTACTGGAAATTCCTCTAGTCAATATCTCAGACACTAAGGGCCTGCTTCATAATTTGTGCTACCATGTCAATCTTGTCCAGACTACGTTGTATTACTATTGATGTTACTGGTACACTAATAGCTTACAAAGGAGAACTTGGAGACTATTATTGCATGGCGGCCAAGGCTGCTGGCTTACCTTGCCCAGACTACAAACGTGTGCACGAGGGCTTTAAACTTGCATACAAAGACATGGCAAAGAAGTATCCATGTTTTGGGTTTGCAGCCAAAATGCCTAACATTGTATGGTGGAAAACCTGCGTGCAAGATTCTTTTCTCAGGGTATGATATCTGACAAAGTCATTGCAGTTGTGGGTATTGCCTATCATGATAGCTAACTTGTTTACATGAGCATGGTGTATGAAGAAGCTTGCATATTTAGCTAGGAATTAATTTGACTTTGAAACTGCTATACTGAAACAATAATGACAAGAAACTTATACCCCCACCTTGTTTGATGTATTGAACTGTATTATAGTTGTTATGATAAAGCAGTTACTTAGAGTTATGATAGCTGTAGTCCCATCTGTGCAAATTTCTTGAATGTCATGAAGGGGAAATCTTGTTTTTGTGGTAGGCTGGATATGAATACGATGAGGAGACATTTGAGAAGATTTTCAGACGCATATATGCATCCTTTGGTTCATCAGCACCTTATACTGTTTTTCCGGACTCCCAACCATTTCTAAGATGGGTCCGTGGAAAGGGTCTGAAAGTTGGCCTTGTGAGCAATGCAGAGTATCGGTATCGAGATGTGATTCTGCCATCCTTGGGTTTAAATGAGGTAAACCACCTATGTTTATATGTGAGTTTGGTATCAGACATGTATTTTGGATAATCTCAGCTGGTACCTACAAGTCCTAAAAGAAGATTTAGTGAGCATTACTACAAGAGCCGAATTATTAGGGTAAACTAATCTCCCATATGTCCTAAACTATGTGGCCTTGTATTTTGGAAAATTACACTTCTTTTTATTGAAATCAAAAGATACTTTACAGTTATTTCTCAGCAACCAAACATAATTTAAAATTACAATCATTTTGACCAAAATACCCTTATATCTATTACTTAATGATATAATAAGAATTAAATTTGTATTTATCAAATTATAAAATTATTTGTAAAAAAATAAATAATTATAAAGACAAAGACCATATTAAAAAAAATATAAGGTTAACCAATTTAAATATAATTAATAATATTAAAATTTAACAAACGTGTATTCAATATGTATTAATAAACATAACCATTGTTATAAATTTTATGAAATTTAGATTAAATTAAATTTATGATTTTAAACACTTTAAATAATAATGAAATAAAATTTTGAGATATAAGTAAGTTATATGTTTTTTATAAGACATAAATATTTTCGTTGGGAGTATTTTGATTGTCTTTTGAATTCAGGAAGTTTTGTTCTATTTTATCCCATGTTATCTACATCAACTGCACCGTTAATTAAGGGAGTGAGATAGAGAGTAACATAAGATGAGTACAAATGTGTATGGAGCTCACATCTCTTTTTCCCCTTGCTCTGTTTTCCTTTCTATCTTTGTGTAACTGTGCACGGTGCAGCTAGTTGCAGATGATCCTCTCTTTTTATATTTTCATAGATATTTTTATAACTAAGGGGGGCCCACTAAATTTAGACATTTTTCATGAAAGGAAAATGTAATTTAAGTGTCAACAGAATATTTAATGAGCATTACTAAAAGAACCTAAATAACAAGTGGTAGAATTTTGCACCCAGAAACTAGGGCATAAAACCCTGCCCGTACTTGTGGATGGACAGAATGAAATGTATCACATGATGAAATGCCTTTCATTTTGAAACACACTGCCATTATTGATTCTCTAATTTGCCATATATCCTTGTTTCATTACCAAGCAATGGTTAAAGAAAATTATGCTGAACAGTTATACTGAGGTGTTTGATACCTGAGGTTTTAATTGTCGAAGTGTTTGAAAACTTATTTGTATGATGTTTGGATATAACAATAACGACAACTTAAAATTTTTGTGTTGCAGATGCTTTAAATAATATAGGGATTATATATATGAATTTCAAACCCAACTTTTTCTATAAATATTTTCCCGTACTCAGAAAATTAGGATACTCTAGTACTTTCAAAGATTATCAACTCATGAGTACTAGTGTTTGAACACATGCCTCTACACTTATGTCTTTAGGTATGTTTTGATAGATGGTTGAAGAGAGACTGACAAGGAGTGGAATAGTTAAAATGAGTTGAACTTGTAATTGGATATTTTTTTAAGGAGGAATGAAATGGTAAAGGAGGGACAATAAAACCCTTTCTTGTTATTAAAAATTTTAATTTTATTGTCCGGAGGGTCAATGTCGAAATTGAGTGGTCTAAGAAACTATATTACCAAATATTATTATCTTGTTAATTATAATTATTATTATTGTTTGCTTAATTTTTAAGATTGTGATAAATGCTTTTATTATTTTTTGTTGACTTACTTTACAATGGTTAATTTAGCTAAAAATATAATAAATATATAATTTTTAGTGACAAATTTGATAATAAAAGTCTTTCAAACTCCATTTAAAAATTTCATTTCATGAACTCATTCTCACAAAATGAAAAATTTCACACTCTTTCATGATTATAATCATGTATCATGAATTCAACAATAAGAATGTTATTAATCATGTCTTTATTTTATAAAGACAATATTAAAAAAAATAATTTATAGGTCATTCTATTTCATTAATTTTACTGTAACTTCTTAACAAAAATTAAAGAAGTCACTTCTTTTTCTTATTAAAACTTTCAAATAATAGATTAACTTTAACTTTTATGTTTCATTTCATTTCATTTCATGTTATTTTATTATTGACCATTTTATTCCATCTTTTGAATAACTCTCAATCATAGCCTCAGACAAGAAATTCTGATGGCAAAACTTGTATAATTTTTTGAGAAATGCAGGGAAGTGAGTGGGACTTCGGTGTGTTTTCTGGTCTTGAAGGTGTAGAGAAACCGAATCCAAGAATTTACGAGATTGCCCTCGAGAGGGCTGGGAATATTGCCCCAGAAGAAGCTCTCCATATTGGGGATAGCATGCGCAAAGACTATGAGCCAGCCAAGAGTATAGGGATGCATGCTCTGTTATTGGACAGATTCAAGACCCCAGATGCTCAGGAGTGGAGGAAATCAGGGGCCGTTGTGCTTCCTGACTTATTGGCAGCACAAGAATGGCTTTCTTCAGAGAAGTCAACTTGCTAGAGGATCAATCTTTCCTCAAATAATGTTCTATTTCAATTTTCCCCTGCAAGTGATACAAATATGCGAAATTGAAGTTACTAGGGTGATTCTTCCCTTAAATTTTCCTGCGTAATTTAATGTTACAGTTTAGGGCCAGACTTGGAATTTGATGATGGAGAGGAGGGAAATTAGATTTCATGTATCTAAATTCAGTTGTCGTATAGGCATATTCAAACATTCCCCAAATAACTTTCTTTGTTCTTTGTGGTTAGTTAGGCTATGTTTTGAGAGTTTATAAGACAATAGAATAGAATGATAAAAATATTATTTTACTATTTAAAATTTTAAAAAGAAAATGGAGGGGTTATTAATATAATATAGTAACATGTAAATTATTTTTATAAGGATGTAATTGTAATTATATTATATAATATTTTATTTCATTACAAATTCTTCAATTTGAAAGGTTAAAAATTTAAATTTTAGATAGCAAATTCTATCAAATATAAAAAAACAAAATGCACTCTCAAAAAATGGTTTAATATATTTTAATAATTACTTTTCTTCTCATCCATTGACATCCTATATACTTGTTTTTCAGATTAATTCTTTCCATAACTCAATATTAAGTGATAGTGCTTTTTTCTTTTTCTCTTAATTTTTGTTTTCCATGATTGGATGGAAAAGAGTTATTGTTTAGTGTCTTTGCCTTAGATTAGGACTCTCTGAAGGTAAAAAAGACATGTATTTTTTTAAGCATTATGGGTTTGTAAGCATCTTGTTTTCTAGAACTTATTGTGTTGAGAATATGCCCTTTATACTCTTCATGAAAAAATATTGATAAGTTGACATATTTATATATTAATTGATTTAATATATCAGTCAACATTCTTTTAATAGCTTTGACTTTTTTTTGTTAAATAATTTTATTGGGACTAATATACCAAGTTAATTATCACATAAGTGTATTAAGAATGATCAATATTTTTCAGGAAGCAAGTTTATTATCCTCACATATAAAGGTAAGGTTTTCTCTTACACTGATTTTGATTCCAAGGGTTCGTGACCCATCCTTCTCAATGTTTTTCAGACGAACTTTCTATTCCTAGCCTTGGTCAGTGGATTTACAAAATTCTCTTAATTTTATATAATTTACATGAATGGTATCATTATCCATGTATGATCTCATAATACTATGTTTTATCCTTATGTTTCTTGATTTAATGTTATAATTATGAAATGAAGGTTTTAAATGTTTTGATTATGTCATATGTATTACTAAATTTTAATAAATTATTTTTGTCGAAAGTCAGAATGTATGAATATGGGCCAAAATGCTTGGTGGGCAAAGATTTAGAATACCTTGGTTTTGGGCCAAATGGTTTAACATATTTTAATATTGGGCTAACACGTTTTTGAACTACATGTTAGGTCAAGGTGCACCTTTTATCTTATTATATAGACAGAATACTAACATTTTAAAATCCATTTTATATCACATTTTGTGGAGGAAAAAATTGAACAGCTTCTAACGTAGAAAGCTATTAGAGCCCACACCTCACCGTCTATTTATTTTCCATAGGATGAAATTAGACTTTATCATGGTTTAGACTTACTTCAAAAAAAAAAAAAAATAATAAATGTAAAACTCATACAAATTAAGTCAGTTTTTTAGTTAACTTTTTTTTTTGGCTCATATTATTTTTTTGGTCAAACGACCTATCAAACTAAGCAAATTCTTTTAAGTCAAAATCAAATTTATTTGCTACTAAGAATTTGAGATAAACAAAGTGGTTAATAACTATTATTACTTATACAAGGGTATGTACAGAAATTATAAATATAAATTAGTTGTTTTACAAGTTTAAATTCTTTGAATGAAGGGCACTAGTTACTGTTTTCTTAATCACTTTACATTAACTTATAGTTTTATATATAATCACTTTGCATTAAAATTGAGCTAATTTTATTGATAAACTTATATTTTACAACTTTAAAAGTAAGCTAGTTTCATTTTTAATATTTTAACTTTTTAAGTTATGTTCTTTTTGTTTGTAGTTGGGGGATCCCTTGTGGGTGTTTTCAAGCTCTACATCAAAAGAATTTTAGTGTGTGTGAGTAGTCATAAATAGACATTTAAGTTGTTTGGATACTATCTTCATTAAAGTAATTTTAACCTTTAACTTTTGGTCCAAAAAAAAAGTTACATTCTTTTTTTAGTGATTAAATTAAGTTTTTCTTTACATAACAATTTTTTTTTATAAAAAAATATTGATTCAAATTTTTTAAATTTGAGACGACTTTAAAAAAAGACTTGTTTTTATAAAATCAAGTTACTTTAAATTGGGACTTTATTTTTTCTCGTATTCATATTTCTTTTAGCTTGACTTATTAAGTCCGATAAATATAATTTCAATTATGATCAAGTTCAAAAGAGTTCATGTTTGAAAAATATTAATATTTTTCTAGGTCTTTAATACTAATATCAAAAATTTTCAAACACATATCATTACCATTTTAATATAGAATCTAATGCAATATTAATGCATTAATAAAATATTATCCTGTACAAGAAATATATAGTGTCGGTATAAGATGTAAAATATTCTCATGTGAGAATTTATTTAATTTTTTCTCTCTCATTCACAAGGATAATCTACTATATAAGAAAAGATATAATATAATAATATTGTCAATGTATTATGATTATCATTTTTTTAAAATATATAATTTAATATTAACTGGAAAAAAAAAAGTGAACTGCGTGCTAGATTTAGATTTTCTTTATTTTTTTAAAATTGACACAAATAATCTTAAAAGTAATCTAATATACTATGTAATATATACTTAAATGAGATTGTTTGCAAAATATGTATTGTAAATTCTATATTTATATGGAATTTACCATTTAAATAAGTTAAAATGAGTTTGTATCTCTCCTAATCTTTTAAAAAATTTATATTAGAGCAAACAAAAATACTTATAAGGCAAATTATCATTATAATATACAAATGTGTCATTAAACTTCTTAAATGTCAAACTAAAAATATTGGTAAATAGAATTCACAACTAACCTTTTTTTTTTTTAAAAAAAACTCCATGTAAGGTTTGAAATACTCACAAAGGACAATTGAAGGGTGAAAGATAAAATTATCTAACATATGTAATATTTAAATAATCTAACATATGTAATATTTAAATAATCTAAATATTTATATATATCTATCTATACATGCTAAAACTCATTCAATGTGTGACTTAAAAGTATTACCCTATATATATTGTGTTTGGTTTAACATTTGAGAGGTTTAAAAGTTTATTTACACACTTAAAATGGGAGTTTGCTTTGCAAATATTGTTATTTGTTTTGACATTTAATTTTTTTGCAAAATTAATTTTTCCCTCCAAATTTTCATTTATAAAAAAAAAAAAGTTTTATTTACATTGAATGAATTATATAAATAACAAAAATTAACTTTTAAACAAAAATTTTTCAACATAAATCATAAAAAAAATAAAATCATATTTAATCAAAATTAATTTTAAAAATTAAATTAATCCAAAATTGTATTAAACAAAGCCTATCTAAACATATACGTAATAACTAACCTTAGTTTCTCCTCTTCTCGTCATATTTTAATTTAATTTAAAGTTTTAAATGATAGTGGCCAATACAACCGACCACTAACCTTCATCTTTGTTGGATAACGGAGAGAGGTGATGAGCTATTTGACTGTCTCTCCACTTTACAGAGTCCTACTTCAACTGCTACCATAACCATATGTCCTCCTTCATTCTTCCTTCACTCTCTTTTCCCAGCCCTTCACACACCTCTTCTTCCTCCTCTTCGCTTCGCAAACACGCTCCTCTAACTATCTCCGCCGCCGCCGGTGCTGCCAACGCCGTAACTTCTCCCGTCTCCCCCTCCACGGCCACCACTATCAACACCGGTAGTTCCACCGTAGAACCCATATTAGAATCTCGTTCTCCTTCATCATGGATAGAGGAGCTTCGCTCGCTAGCTCGGTCCAATCTATTCGAGGATGCCATTTTCACATATATCAAAATGATGACTCTGTCCTGCGTCCAACCCGACAATTTCGCTTTCCCTGCTGTTCTGAAAGCGGTGGCGGGTATTCAGGATTTGGATTTGGGCAAACAGATTCATGCCCATGTTGTAAAGTTTGGGTATGCTTCGTCTTCTGTGACTGTGGCTAATTCCCTTGTTAATATGTATGGGAAATGTGGAGATATAGAGGGTGCTTACATGGTGTTTGAAAGAATAACTGGTAGAGATGAAGTTTCATGGAATTCAATGATTTCTACGTTATGTAGATTTGAGGAGTGGGAGTTTGCTTTGGAGGCATTTCGGTTAATGCTGTTGGAGAATTTGGAGCCTAATTCATTCACTTTGGTGAGTGCTGCTCTCGCTTGCTCGAACTCGCGTAAGCACGATGGCCTTCGGCTTGGAAAGCAAGTGCACGCGTATACTTTGAGAAAAGGGGATTGGAGATCATTCACAAACAATGCTTTGATGGCAATGTACGCAAAATTAAGAAGAGTTAATGACTCAAGAGCTTTATTTGAGCTCTTTGATGACAGAGATCTGGTTTCTTGGAATACCATTATTAGTTCATTCTCACAAAACGATGATTTTATGCAGGCCTTGTTATTTCTTCGCCTTATGCTTCTTGATGGAGTTGAACCTGATGGGGTTACGTTGGCAAGTGTTCTGCCTGCTTGCTCCCAATTGGAGCTGCTAAATTCCGGAGAGGAAATGCATGCGTATGCCTTGAAAAATACTGATCTATTTCAGAATTCTTTTGTTGGTAGTGCTTTAGTTGACATGTATTGCAATTGCAAAAAAGTTGAAAAGGGTCGACAGGTTTTCAACGGAATCTTGAGAAGGACGGTTGCTGTTTGGAATGCTATGATTGCTGGTTATGCACAAAATGAGTTTGATGAAGAAGCCCTTAATCTCTTCATGGAAATGATAGCTGGGTCTGATTGTTGTCCCAATGCAACGACATTATCAAGTATTCTGCCAGCTTGTGTGCGTTGCGAAAAATTTTTGGACAAAGAAGGCATCCATGGATATATACTAAAAAGAGGCCTACAGAAGGACAGATATGTCCAAAATGCACTAATGGACATGTATTCCAGAATAGGAAAGATAGAAATCTCAAAATTCATATTTGGCACCATGGATGTAAGAGATATAGTCTCTTGGAACACAATGATCACTGGTTATGTTATTTGTGAAAGGCATGATGATGCACTTAATCTTCTACGTGACATGCAAAGTGAAGATGACAACACTGGTGATGATTATGAAAGAGTTCCCCTCAAGCCAAACTCAGTGACACTCATGACAGTGCTTCCTGGTTGTGCCGCCCTGGCTGCACTAGGTAAAGGGAAAGAGATTCATGCTTATGCTGTTAAACATATGCTAGCAACAGATGTTGCCGTAGGAAGCGCGCTAGTCGACATGTATGCAAAATGTGGTTGCCTGAACTTAGCTAGAAGGGTGTTTGATCAAATGCCTGTAAAAAACGTCATCACCTGGAACGTTCTCATCATGGCATATGGGATGCATGGGAAAGGTGAAGAAGCTTTGGAGCTTTTTGGAAAAATGGCAGCTGAAGGAGCTGAGAACTGGGAAATGAGGCCTAATGAAGTGACCTATATTGCTATATTTGCTGCTTGTAGCCACTCCAGGATGGTGGATGAAGGCCTTGCTTTTTTCAATGCTATGAAAGATGAACATGGGATTGAACCACAAGCTGACCACTATGCTTGTCTCGTAGACCTGCTCGGTCGATCTGGTCAGGTGGAAGAGGCATATAGGATTATCAATACAATGCCATCCGATATGGATAAAGTAGACGCGTGGAGTAGCTTGCTGGGTGCCTGTCGGATTCACCAGAATGTAGAAATTGGTGAAATCGCAGCAAAGCACCTATTTCTGTTGGAGCCAAATGTGGCGAGCCACTATGTTTTAATGTCTAATATATACTCTTCAGCTGGTTTCTGGGACAAGGCGATGGATGTTCGGAAGAAAATGAAGGTAATGGGAGTAAGGAAAGAACCTGGCTGTAGTTGGATTGAGTTTGGCGATGAGGTTCATAAGTTTTTGGCAGGGGATATGTCACATTCACAAAGTAAACAGCTTCATGAGTTTCTTGAAAGTCTGTCACAGAGAATGCGAAAGGAGGGATATGTGCCTGATACTTCTTGCGTACTTCACAACGTTGACGATGAAGAAAAAGAAACTCTGCTTTGTGGACACAGTGAGAAACTAGCAATAGCTTTTGGCCTTTTGAATACCCCTCCTGGAACAACCATTAGAGTAGCCAAGAACCTTAGGGTCTGCAATGACTGCCATGTTGCTACTAAATTCATATCAAAGATCATGGATAGGGAAATTATTTTGAGAGATGTTAGAAGGTTCCATCATTTCATAGATGGAACTTGTTCTTGTCGGGATTATTGGTGAAAAAAAAAAAGAATTTCTTTTTCTTTTTGCCTTTTCTTGTCTCCTCCCCGGAAATTTACTTTTTCTCCTCCCGCTAAACCAAAATATATCTTACAACTAAATTTATTTTCACCGCAATATTTTCAAGTTTTAAAATAACAACTTTTCGCAACCTAGTAAAATTGAGAATTTTTAGTAAAAAATAAATAATTATTAGAAAAAATATACTCACAAATTAATTTTATAAGAAATTTTTACCAATTAAAAGCAATATAAGGCGGACCATGGTGTGGGAGTTGGATATTGGAAATGTATAGAACTATAAATGCATCAATTAAATCATTTCCGATGGATTAAAAGTTCCCTTCAACTCTTTATTCGATGCATTGATCCTGACAGTGATTCATAAATAAAGAACATCTTACAAAAATGCTAAACACTGGCCCCTTCGAACACCTTATTTGATCCTCTTTCAGATTTAATCATCAAATCATCAGATAAATATATTTCATATCCGAATGAACATGATAATCTTATTGTTGAATATTTGGATTATGATTCAATTGCAGAGCACACAGCCATTGATAAGCATGAGAAGATGTTGAGGAAGAATACAATAACTTTAATGACTAAAGTTGGAATAGATCAACAAAACCAAGGTTGTGAGGCCATGTTATGTCAAAATCACTTTCCGAGTTGAGTTTTCAATTGGCTATATTTTGCCCCTCCTTGTTCATTTCATAACTCAATATAAGAAGACATCATTATTAGTCTACTTTATTAGATCATGTAATTATATTTTGAAATTTAGGATTTTTATAATTGAATAATGAAATAATTTATGAAATAACTTCTTGTAATTGCAGATTATCAACAAAGTCTTCAAGCCAAGGAACAAGTAGTCCTTTAGTAGAATCATAATGAGATTATAAGTGTACTATATTTGTATAAAATTGTATTTGGGTTTCTTTATACTTGCTTATCTTAATATTCTCTGCAAATAGACCTATTGCCATTATAAAAATATTAGCCCTTTCTACTGACACATAGATATCAAATTGAGCTTTATTTTGGATGTTATAGTTAATTTGATTTAATTGGTTCCTGTCTTACATCTTATCTGATTACTGGCCTTTAAATTCACCTAGATCATCATGAAGGAATAGGAGTAAAGACCATGAAAGAAAAGCATAGATTTGAACCTAAGTATACAACTCATGGGCAGAGAAATTATTTCTTGGTGCTATATGTGCATAATCATGCATGTTACAAAATTTCCTTCACATAACACAATTAGTAACTTGAGATCAGAAGAGTAATCGCTCTTGATAGATGTCTAATGCTTGAATGACTTTCTCTATGAACAATTTCCGGTGCAATCTATACCTGCACATGTAAAGTTCACAATAAACGCTATTCACAGAGGATTTCATCAGTCAACGAAAATGATATTAAATAATCTTATGGAACTGCTAGACAATGTGAAATTGACATACTTTATTGCAGCTTCACGTGTTCTAGTAGCATCCTGCAAAGAATCTGAGGTCATAATATTTAAGCAAAGTATTAGGTTTTATCAACAAAGACCTCAAATTAAAGAACAAATAGACACTAAATTTTAACTTCAACTTCATAGCATGCTCAATCCAACCTAGAGGATGACATTAAGTTATCATCAAAAATCTTATTAGAAGAGCAGAGATAGTAGTGGCTTTAACTGAGCGTATAGCATTCTTTGTTTATATTGTCAGACTCACTCCAGTCCAATCTGAATATTCCCCAAAAGATTGTTAGAAGTGCCAACACATAAGTAGGGAAAAATTTTCTTTCACATCCCGCTTACTAGCCAAGAATAATGTAGTCTTCTAGCTAGAGTTGTCAGTATGAGTCTGGTCTTGTGGGCTAGCTCATTCAACCTTCATAAAAGTATAAGGCCATGTTGAAAAAATGGCTTAATCAGCTCAGGCTAAGCTAGACCCTAGGGCTTGAAGTATTTGAAAGAAAAAGAATTTAATGATTGGGTAGGGTCGGGTTGAACTTTTCGACCAAAAGAAAAAAAAAAGGGTAGGGTTGAACAAGGTTATCATAAAAAATGTTTAAGAAATTAATTTACTAGCATTTTAAATACATAATTTTATGGCTGGCCTAGGAAGCCTAGACAGGACACACCACTGTGACATGATAAAATGTGAAGTGTCTATGTATTTTGAAGTAATGTATCATGCCTAATATGAGTATTCACAGGTATTGGACACAGACAGGGCTCCTTTTCTGAATTGTTTGTATTTCAAAGAGGTTGACCCATCAGGCCAGGTTCATAGGGCCACTTGTAGCCCTAATTGGCCTGGGCTAGGATTTTCCCAACCCTTTACATAAGTAGGGCTTGCTCAATCCAATCTCAAAAGAAATTAGGCTTTTAAGGCCTGGGCTGGCTTTAATGGAGACCTCTAGTTGTAGCTTTTTAAAAAATTTCAGCCAATTCTACTAGAATCCATATTCATGCTGATAATAGATTCTCACAAAATGCAAATTTTGCTATGCACATCAAACTTGCCTAGCAATTTCTGGTCTTGCTTGGAGGTTGTGGGAAATTCTGAAAGCATTCGTCGGCATTCTTCTTGTAACTCCTTCACAGCCTTTCTTTCCATGCTGGGGATTGGAGGTACATCCTCATCTGACCAAGTAGGCAGCGTTCGTGCTGCAGCTATGACTGCTCCGTCAACAAAAGTATCTCCACTGTTAGATAGACAATCTGCCACAAATTTTATCATGATTCTCATTAATGCCAATATAAATAGATAGATAGTTTTTCTTTTTTCATTTTTGAGTAAGCTAAATATTTGGTCCCTAAATTATTAGATCCATTTATCTTTTATCCCCAAAAATTAGCAAGTAAATGAGTTAGTCATTAAAAAAAAAAACTTGTCGCATATTAATTGTTTTTTTTTTTTTATATAAAATGAATCCAGAAAGCTGAAAGGACTAGCTTGTAACAAGTTTGTTATTTATTTAGAAACAACTTGTGTATTCAATAATTTCAAAGACTAAAACTAAATAGACCTAACAATTCAGGGACCAAATAATTAGTTTACTTTTTTGAAGCAAATTCCAAATCCAAGTTGCCCTACTATTATGATAATACTCTTCAGGAAGGCCAGATATATTGAACACTGACAAGAAGGAATCCAAATGTATACGTGCATTTCCAGAGAATTTGATCACATCCCAAGGATTCTGCAAATAGAAGTCACTCTGAGACTTCAGTAACAAAATAAAATAGATTTAACAGCAAACAATATCTATAAGAATTCACAAATTATTCACTAGAAGACATATGACAATGAAATATTAAGAAGCAAAGGATAATAGGAAAGGTAGGAAAGAAGTTTCTCACAAAAATATCTTTAACTGTAGCATTCAACAAATTATAGGCAACAAAAGTAAAAAAGGAAACTGCAACTATAAGGATTTAAATACAAACTATCAGTAAATATTGTGTGTAAGTGACTAGTGACTAGCAAACACATTAGAGATATATACAATAACTAGACAATTGTGCTATGCACATTATGTGCATCTAAACCATCTTATGAAATAAAAAGGTGATCTAGGACAACAAAGAAAAAGGGAGGGAACGAAGGAGGATGAGGGAAATTATAGAGAGAAAGTGAGGGACGAAGGAAAAACAAAGGAAGAAACTGATAAAATAGAACAGATTCTAGATTTCAAAATAATCAAGTCTATCAGCAATAGATGAGAGGGAACTATATATAAGAAGCCCATTACAAGAAAAATAAAATAACTAAAAATAAGAAATAAATAAAACTAAATTGGAAAATCAATAAAACATAAAACCTAAAGTTCTAATTCCTATGTTTATCCTTAATCACTAAGTTACAAATAATAAAAAAATATCTTTTAACCCATTCTCTATTATTCTCCCCTAGTTGGAGGAAACTCATCGTCAAGTTTTAAAGTATGAAAGTAATAGAAAAATCAAACTTGAAGCTTTAGAAATGACATCAGACATTGAGGGTAAAATTGATAGTAACAGAAATTTTGGGCTCTCCAATACATCAGAATTAACAAAGTCAACTAGCCGTAGAAACTCAGCTGGATGAACCTATATGTAGTCTTCTACAACTTGAGATGTAACTTCTGAACATTGTACAAAAGCCTCATGATCTTCACATCGTAATTTTGCTTCCAATTGCTCTTCATAACCTATGATATAAACATCATCATCAATATCTAATGGGCAATCAAGAGATTCCACTATAATATTATTGAGCTCCTCTGTGATGACTTCCTCTATTGTGTCATGGTCTTGTGACTTCTACCTTGCTCTAACACCAGTTAGCCTCAACTCTAACTAATTCTTCTAGGTTTTTGCCAATGAATTGATTACTTAATAGGTTAAGAGCATTCATCACCTCCTCATGAAGACAATGTATACATTCTCTAAAAGCCATAAGTCCTTCCTCAAGATTGTCACAGATGATATGAATATTTTGGGTCCTGTGTGCAATGGCGAATTGGAACAGCACAAGTTAACTTACCTAAACTCTAGTATAGTAATCATGAATTTACTAAAACAAATTATAGTATAAATACCTCACCTTGGCAATTTAGATAGCCAAAATGTAGTAGAAATACCCCAAACTTCTCTTATATGGTGAATAATTGCAATTCAGGTTTAATGGTATGAAATACAAGGTGAAAAGAGGCAGAAAAAAGAAGCTGGATGTTTGGCCTGTACAAGAGAACGGAGACGAGTGAAGCCCGCAAGTAGTATGACAGTGAGTGTAGGCAACTCTGTTGACTGGACTTCAGGGACGGGTCGAGTTTGGCCTTTTGCTTCCACTAGTGGTGCCAATTTGATGTGTGGGTGGTTGAAAGTGGGAGTTTCAATTCGTGCAGAGCGGTTTATGTTGTTTCTTGGTAAGCTTCCGGCAAGTTTCAGGTGATGGAGCATGGTTTGAACAAGGAAATCTGGCTCTGATACCAATTAATGAAGGACAACAAAGAAGAAGGGAGGAAAGAAGCAGGAGGAGGGAGATTATAGAGCAAAAGTGAGGGAGGAAGGGAAGATATAGGGAGCAACTATCAGAATACAACAGATACTAGATTTCAAAATAACCAAGTCTGTCTGACAAAGCCACTAAGGTAAGAACGGGCTATACCCATTACAAGAAAAATTAAATAACTAAAAATAAGAATATAAATAAAACTAAGTCAGAACATAAACATAATACCTTAAGGTCCAATTCCTATGTTTATCCTTAATCACTAAATTACAAACAGATAATAAAATCTTATAACCCATTCTCCATTAAAAGGGTTAAAAAGTAGAAACAATTTTGAAAGAAGATCAGGACACATCATCAAACCGCATTTCTACTCAAAACAATGATATTATAAAATTCATAACAAAATAATTAGCCAAAATTACAACTAAGGTCTGTCTTAGATTATAAATGCAACCATGTAGCATCTCAGTAGGGAAGGAGCGTAAGGACAGTTTGACTTAAAATCCAATGTCAACCACTTCAAAGACTACAATTTGCAGGCACCAACCATATGAAAAAAAATATAAAAGAAGAAAGAAATAGAAGAGGGGGTATTTTATTTTCTCTTTTACTTCTATAAGATATATTCCAAACCATGAGTGAATCAAGAACTGGGAAAGACAAGAAGGAGCAAAAGTTTATAGCCACCTTGAACTTTGATTTGTAGTAAAGAAAATATATAAGCATTGCTCTCATTTATTCGTTATCCTACAACCCAACCTTGTATGAGGTAGGTGGAAGCTGAATCTTGATCCTACTAAATGTTTCCTTTAACAAATCTTACAAATTATAAGAAAGCTTATAACCAAATTGATTCTCTTCAAACCAAACTAGACTTATCAGAGAAAAATGATATATCAGTTAAGAAATTGAGTATCTTTAGATCATGATTTTGAAAAACGGAAGGGTCAATGAACAAGAATGAGCAGTTCAGGGCTTAGTGGTTAAACTATAGTCAAACTAGGGTTCAAATGGAATATATATATTATCAGAAACCTTACCAATGGGTACAAAGTGCAAATATTAAAATGTTAAAGCTGTTTCAAATTACTGCCTATAAAAGATAATTAATAAGGAATTCAAAAATTACAAGAACTTATGTATATGTAAATTTATTAATTATATTTTAACTTTTTGAAACATTTGCAGTTAAATGTAACATTTCTCTTTGACATATAAATGGCATAAACAGAAAGCTTTTAAAATGTTTACATTTTAAATAAATGAAAAAATGCGAGAAGCATATAGCAAGAAGTATGATGCATAATAGTAAAGTGCCTGTCATCTTCATGGGGCTTAGGTTTGAAGTTTGAACAGAGTAGTGGACATCTCGCTCAAATAAATAAGGTGATTTGATGATGATGTCGCTTTAAGGACTAGTTCAACTGGTTGAACTTACTGGTCCAGTACGATTTTCAGAGCACTGCTTATATGTTGATATGTTGTGCCTAATTATCCAAAATGCAAGCAGTTTATCAAATTTGATTAACACAAGGTAATGCAGTTTTTCCCCTTATATCTCGGATACAGAATACCAAAGTTGTTACAACTCACAAACCTACCCAAAGATGAACCAATCATGACTCTGAAAGGGGAGAGGGGGTAAGGAGACCTCAAACTACATTTTACAGGTTACAGGAATAATTATGCTGTAGCTGACATTCATAATGAAATGCCTTTTTTTTTTTTTTTTTTACTTGCATAGTTTTAATGAGCATCAGTTGCAAGAGTGGAGGGTCAAAGCCATATGACTTCAAGAAAGAGTAACAAATTATAGTACATTCCTTTCATCACAAATAAAATGAAAAGAAAATTACCACGGGTGATGAAAAGCCATATCTCTGCATAAACATGTGATTCTTTTGTCTGCTCATGTAATCAACTGTCATCTGTTAAAGTTTTTGACAGTATAATCAGGAATAAACTATAAACTACAAGACAATACTTGCTTCACTCCACACGAAAGAAATTCATAAAACATGTTAGTCAATCTAATTAGATATACTGATATAGCTTATTAATAATAACACTTTCCCTCAGTCACTCTAAGTGTATCTGGACCATAATGCAAAAAAAGACAATTATACAATAACAGTTACATGGCAGTCACCTATAATTGCATCATGAGGTTGCTTAGGGATTGAAAACTAAGTTGTTTGGCACTTTGGGAGCATTAAATTTTGCACATACAACTTGGAAATTTTCTCTCACAAATACTCATATTTTGAAAGAAGGAAGGAGAGTGAGATGTTCTGGAGTTGCATTCTTTTGGTTGCACTGTATAACAATTTTCTTTCAGTTATAATCAAGTGTACTATGAAGTCAATTCTTGAAGCATGACATCAATTTTCAGGTTCATATGTAATTGTACTGTATCGATAATCTTGACATAATGAACAATGTTTGAAGGTAAAACCTAAAGCTATAATTCTCTCTGCATTCTGCACACAATTTTAGTTTCTCAGGTTTTGGACAATCAATTTATGTATAAAATTTGGCAGTAACATCAACTATAAGCAGGGAATCGAACAAACATGCTTTCCAAAAGCATGATATGGTTTACCTCATCTCCCTTTCTAATCCGCTGTCCAGCATTTATAAGCACCTCAAGCATCCGGTCCTTAAAACGCCAATGGAAAAAACAATTTGGCTCAAATGAATGGTTCAGCATGTCTGGAAAGTAGGACAGTTTGTCAAACAGATAAAAATAAAAGACAACTTAATCAGCAAAAAATAGCATATTACCACCACCACAAAGAATGTAGTGCATCCATTTTTTCATACTATTTGTATATTTGTTTCCCTCAACCATTGAATATCTTCTTATTTCTCATTGCAATTGTCATATTGCGATGGACAAATATGTTTTCACATTTAACAAAGCCATATCTTTTTCTATAAAAAGATGAACAAATTGACTATATAATATGATACATTATCTTAGAAGAGGAGAACATGAATGAAGATCTTGAATGTGTCATTTAATATGTATCTAAAGGCTATCAATCCTGACAGGTAAAGAAAATGAAAAGAAAAGAAAGTAAAAAAGAACTAAGCAGAGGGCCTCTATAACAGAATTAGACTGAAACACATGTGAACAAAATACCTCAACATAGATGAAAAATCCAACATTGAAAAAAATATTTGTAGGCATTGTGAAAATGAGACACCAATAAAACTCTAAAATGTGGAAATATAAATGAATTCATCCCACTACATGAGAAGTGTGTTTCTTTATTCAAAATTTATAGTATCTGCAACATTTCAACAGTCAATTTTGAACATTTATAAAATTAGCAAGAATGACCTATTATGGTTTTGAAGGACTCGAAAGGCTCTCTTTCCTGATGTTTGTGTTATGCATTTTCAGAGTTCAGAGACAAAAGATCTCCTTTATTTCTTTTGTGAGGTTGCATGGCAGCATTGGAATTGGATTTTAAGCACAATTAAGAAGCCACGGGGTTTGTCTATCCTCTTTTGAACAATTTTTGTCAACCAATTATAGAGGTTTTGGTTCAAAGAAGAATTTGAAAGTCCTTCAGAAGTGTCCTGTTCATGCATGGTCATGGTGCTTATGGTTGGTGTGCAATGCTAGATGCAGCAGATTCTTCCTTCACATTCTCATTGGATAGAGCTTTTTCTTAGTTTCTCTGAGGGTATAAGCTTTCTTTCAGGGGGTTTCAGAAGTGAATTTCTGAAAGGACTGAAAAGCCCATAGAAAGTAAAATTCGTTGTTTGCTTTCTTTTTTGTTGCTGTAAGAGGATTATTTGTCTCAAGAAAATTATCTTCTTCTGACAAATTGTTCTGTTGTAAAGTTGGAGCCCAAGATACAGTCAGTAAGACAAACAACAGCACCTGAATAATCCTCTCAATGGCTGAAAGAAGTATACATACATACACACACACACACACATATATATATATGGATTAGTGAAACAGGAATACAGCAGCACAAAGTCTTAACGTTAAATAGAACACACTCCTCAAAAGCTACTGCCACAGAAAATTAAAACACACATGAAAAAAAATAGAACAACCACACACAAATGTTTCTTAGCTTTCGTGAGGATAGGTCTCCCAGGGATATCCCTCCTTTTTCTCCAAATGATTCTCCACCCCCAACTGCACTGCATGGACCCTTGATAAACCCCCTCTCCACACCTTTCTCTCTCTTCCACTACATTCTCTCAACCTCCACTGATGTCAGAGTTGGTTACTCCTCTGTTTAATTCTTATTCTGCCCTTGCCTTCTTTTTTCTGGAATAAGTTTTCTGAATAGGTGTTTCTTTTGGGCCCAAACAGGTCAGAGTAGGCCCATTGCTACCACAGGGTCCATCAAAAGAGAAGTTGTTTTCAATACCAATGACTTGCATATATTAAAACTAAGATTTGAGGTGTTATCCATCTCATAGAAAGCACTCTATATGGCAAGCAAAATTCAAATTTCTTGATAATAATAAGCTAATTAACTAGCCTATTTGTTGGAAGGTACATATTAATTCGGGGTAAAGTACAGTTTAGTACCTTGTTAACCATGTGCTTTAAGAATAGGCAATCAAGTGGTATGAGGTTTGGTACAATTCCATTAACTCTTTGACAGAAAATAGCATGTGCATGTCATGTGACCTAGGGATCCCCTGAATTTACCCAAATTTCATCCCAAAATGCCGAATTTGACTGAATTTAAATTTTAGAAAACCTAATCACCAAATTCTTTGATCAAAATTAGAGATTTTAAAAGAGAATTGGGCATTTTGACAAAATTAGAGGCAAAGTTATTTTGTTTGAGGGCAAACTTTTGGGAAGATATTGTGTTTTGTGAGTTAAATTTAGGATTTTGATTGGCCAAGGGAGGAATTTCAGTCTTCAACGCATAGGAAACTAGGGATTTTGTGAGGAAATCCAAATTTAGAGAAAAGAAGGGGATACAATTAGGGATTCTGTTTTCAGGGTAAGATTTAGGGATACTGCATTGTGTCAGTCAAATTTGAAATTCCAATTAACCAAGGGAGGAATTTTGGTCCTCAATGTATAGAATTTAGGAATTTAGGCCAAAATTGGAAACAAAATTAGGGATTCCAATTGGGGACAAAATTAAGGGGATATTGTTTTGTGTTCATCAAATTCGGCAGTCCAATTGACCAAGGGAGGACTTAAGGGTTACAAAAGAAATAAAAAATTAAGGACAAATTGTTATGGATTCCGCCTAAAAGTGAACAAAATGAGACCATAGGGAACAAATCTGTCATCAATTTAAATCTCATACCACTCAAATGCTAACTTTTAAACCACAGGATCCCAAATTGAAATCAAGTCAAACTACAAGGTACCACATTGTAATTTACCGTATTTTTTAAGGATTGCCTAGGAGCTCTGCTATAGTTGTTTTTACCATTTATTGCACAAAAATGAGAAAATGTTCTCCCAAGACAATGACCAAAGTAATCTGAAGCACTATTTTAAAAAGTAAAGGGTACAGAAATTCAATTTAATACAAGAGACGGTAAAAGAGAAAATTAATATGTTCAAATCTACTGATTCATTCAAGCCACCCCAATAAACTTGACCCCCACAAATAGCAACCTTAAAATAACCAAAAAAAACTCCAAGATAAATGTAAGTGATATCCAATACGCACTTATCCTTTCTTTTTCAGTGCTTATATAAAGTTGGTTTTAGCAAATGTTCAAGTCATGTTGGAAAAATTGATTTAACAAACAATCTCATGCTACTTGTTCATCAAATTCTTATATTAATGAACACATAAAACAAACCAAGGGCACTGCAGACAAACTGTTGAGTAGATAAGCAGTGAAGAAGTTATGAAAATAAGACAATTGTTTGTTCATAGAATGAAAGCAAAATGCTTTATACAGCCAGACTAATTTAGATGGATAAGCTTACCGGCATATGGAACCAGCATATTTGCATCTTGATGTAGTGCACCAATCCTCATATGCGTGTTAATGCATCGTGATTGTGCTATACTCACTGCCCAAATGAACCTTTGAGGATCATGAGCAAGACGCTTTATTTTAAGGGGAACACCATTGTGCTGAGAGAGATTGACACATAATTTTTTAAGAACAAAAAATGAATTATTGAATTTGGTGGAATATGATAACTAGAAGCATGGTTATGTTATGCATAACAGTAATGCACTTGTAGCAGCAAGAGCTCTTAAATGCAATAGTACATGACTTGAGCAAGCTAAATTGGAATTTAGTGGACAGCATATTAAATATATCAAATATATTTAATGTATTCCAGAGTGTAAGCAGTATAATAATCAATCAATTGATATATTTGAAAAATTTATGCTTGTATTTAAAACATAGATGTCTAAAGTCTAAGTGAACCAACCTTAAAACACAAAATCAAACACCTAAATCATAAATATGTCTAAGAACTAACATTTTCCTTAGACACATACTAGAATGTAAAGAAAATTGTAACAGGAGTAAATCAGCCTTTTGCTGTTTGGTTAAAAATAGTTTCAGCAGGAATCACAAGGGAAATACTGAAATTGGGGCAGGGTTCAAAATGTATGAGCTGCATAAGTTCCAAAGCATGCACATTAAAGAATTAGCAAATATTAATGGATAATTCATATGGAGACTAAATAAAGCCTATTGCCAAAAGAAGAAAAAAAAATAGTCATTCCTAATGGGCGTCATCAGTCCAATGACCAAAATTGGAAGAAGAGAGAAAAGAGTAAGAATTATATGGAAGACAATTAAGAGTCTTTAAAGAATAGATGAGATGTGGCTGTTGATGAACAAAGGCCATAAAAAATTTCCTTCAAAGACATAGAATACTGGTTTTGATCCCTAGAAGGCAGCACATTTAAATTTTGCTCTTTTGTCCATATAGCACAATAGCAAGCACTAAAGACAGCTGTTATAGTGCATGTAGCACTTGCTATAGCTACAAGAAAGTTGCTTAGCAACAACTGTACTTTAGTGTAAGGACCCATGAAGAATGGCTACAGGCTATTGCAAGAGCTATAGCTGTCTACTAATAACTATGATCAGACGAAGAACAAAAATAAAACAGGTAATTTGCTCTCACCCAGTTCTTCTCCCAAAATTCTAAGGCTTGGCGTTGCTGGTTCCTAATGGTAGAAGCAAGATTGGGATCCTGCAGCTCCAAAAGTTCCTCCTGCAGGGTATACAGATAAACAGAAGAGGAGATGAATCAATGCTTTAAGACTGTAAAGTAAGTCTTAGAAAGTAGCTATGCAGGTAACTATAGATATGAGTTCTGATGATCTTTGACAATAAAACCTTAACAAAGAGGATTTTGTGTGAACAAGAGACAACATATATTTTCTAGGGCAGTACTAGTCATCTTCCAAGTCCACCGAAAAGAAAAAAAAAGAAAAGAAAAATAACAAATAGACCTTGAGTTATGATACATTGGCAAGGAAAGCCAAAAAGGTTAGCCAAATGCAATCTCACCAGTAAGATTACTTGCAAGACTCCTATAACCAATCATTGATTAGTCTCATCAAATGCAATCCGAGACAAGAATCAAGTAAAGCAGAGAGTCCACAAGATAGGCCCACAAAATACCAGAACAAACACCTTGCACTGTTTGAGAAAGAAGACAGACTACTTCAATATCATACAACATATAGAAGTAACAAAAAATAATTTTTCTGGTTGTGATGACATCATTTAACATAGTTACAGATTAAATTAAACAGAATAGAAAACATGAAACAACTTAACAAGAGAAAAATAAAATCTTCTGATATAGTATGTTCACAGTGTCACACTGATTTCAATCATCAGTCGGCATGCTTCTCATATTCTCACCTATCTCAAACAAGGGATACATCTAATCAAAACTAATTATTGAATCATGGTTTAATGATATAAAACCAGTTTTGTCACTTACCTCTGTTGCCATAAGTAAGCTAGTGCACTCATCAGCACTGGGTAAGAAGTCACCATACAACTGCCAGAAGTTGTCCTGACAGTCCAATGCATATAACAGGAGGCATGCTAATCTTAGGTGCCAGTCTGTCTGCCACAAAAGAGTCATGCAATTAGGATTAGAATAACCAGTATCAGCAGCATAGGGTCATGACTTTGCAAGTGCTACTGCAGACATTGACCATATTGAACAATAAAAAACAAGACATAAGTGATAAATTGATAAGAACTAGGTATAATCTTGTACAAACTATGAATCATGGACACACTTAGGCATGTCAGCATGTCAAACATGGATGCTGCCACCACACATTAAATAACCTATTCATATGTGTATAAAAGTAAAAATATTAAAATGAGAAGAAAAAAATTAATTTGAAAATAAATGACAAAAAATTATTGGGAAAGAAGCCAATTAAATGAAAGATGGGAGACTAAAACGCCATCTTAATGCAATCATAAGAGTTCTTTCCTAATTTTTGCTTGTCCAAGAATATTTTGAAGACTATAGTTTGATACCTAACAGATTTTTAGGAAGATAATAGTTCAAGGTGCTTAGAATATAGGGCGAGGCCTGCTGTGCATTTCTTTTTAAGGAATTCATTGAATGAGAAGCTTGAAAGGTTAAGATTTGGGTATGACACATTTGCCAGATATTGCAAATCTACGAAATTCTTATATATAATGCTATGAATCACCCTGTTTATAAATCTTCAATCGAATAAATGTAGTTTTAGATTTTATGGTAGATTCTCTGTTAAACATAAAAAATTAACATTCCTGCTTATGCTGCACTGGTTTAATGGTATTCAAAAAAAAAACAAAATCAGTTGATTTACTGAATTCAGAGAAAAAATGAAACTACCTCCGGATTTGTTGAGTTGATAATATCAAATATTGGATGTCCCACTGGAATTATATCAGGGAAGAACATCCACGGGAGCTTCTGACTAATGGTTAACATCAATTCAAGAGGAATTTCCATTATAACCTGCTCAAGCAAGTACAAATCAGACATTATTATGGAAAATGAACGTGGACTATGAGCAGGATCATAGGTTTTGTTCAAATAATTAATTGTAGATGAGTCTGGATCCTTTAAAGTTTTTAGTGTAAATTTCTCCGTAAATTTAGAGAGTTAGAGAGATAGAGAGAAAAGAGAGTGGGTGGAAAGAGGAAAATTGGGTCTCATGTGCACTCTCTCCTATCACTATCACTCCAAAATTTACAGAAAATTTACACCAAATCCATTCTGATAAAATACAATAGAGTGCAATCACTTGCCCTGAAGCTACTCACCCTGGCTCGGCGAAGAGGTTCAACATCTTTAGAAGCATACACACCAAATCCATCAGGCCCTTCCTTAAATTCAATTCCATAAGCTCGCATGCTTCGGATATAACCTATCTTGTAGAAATCGGGGTCTGCTGGCTCCAACTACAGGAACAGATAAATTTACGTAAAGCTATAACTGAAAATTTTATCAAAATTAAAGACCCTCAAACAACTAATGGTAAAAAAAACTTATGTATGGTGCTTAAATGTTAAAGTGCATATCAACAGATGGTAGCCAAACTTACTTTACTCACTCTGAGCTACTGTAGTCACACAGGTCCTAGTTGTTACTTCCTAACGACAACCGACTAAGAAGCGCCGATATAGACACAACAAGATAAAAACA
This sequence comes from Delonix regia, assembly GCA_037074485.1. Taxonomy (NCBI): domain Eukaryota; kingdom Viridiplantae; phylum Streptophyta; class Magnoliopsida; order Fabales; family Fabaceae; genus Delonix; species Delonix regia. Next base: position 37,490,658 of record CM073450.1, on the reverse strand, counting down.
CAGTGACACAATTTAATATACAATGCTTAAATATTTAAATGCAATATGAAGCATCTTGTCAAACGAGTGTTGGACACTTCTCCATTTTTAAAGCATCGTGCTTCGTAGACAACCGAAGAGTGGATAAGTGAAAGCAGGTTTGGAGTTTACCTCAGAAGCTGACTCTTCAACTTTGGGAAGTTCAAACAAGGGAAATGGGGCTGCGTTAACCGAAGCTTTGATGTGTCGAACTTTGCTTTCGGTGTCGCGGCTAAATGAGAAGCTAGTTCGCCGCAAGTCATAGCGGAAACCTTTCAGCTGCTTTAAATGAAAACCCAAAATTTTAAAAAACTTAGAGAGCGAAAGAAATACAAAGAGCGGAACAAGAAGACGGAAACTGGACCTGGGTGTTAGAGAAGAAGCTGTACGCAGAAGGCTGAGAAAGAGGCAAAGACGATACCATTGAAGATTAAGAGGATTGAAGCAAGTAGAATCTAAGAATACAGAGTGTTTCACACTCCCTGGTGAGTGATGATGGTACTAGGAACTAAGAATTACAAATTGAGCCAACAATGAAGAAAAACTGATAGGAACGTTATCCAGTTCTCTCCCGGGAGGGCGTTTAATTTCTCGCAACATGTTCCCCAGAGCCTCAAATTCTTGTCTTTTTCGGTCTTACAGTAAAAACAATGTTTCAAAGTCACACCACTGCATTAATTTCGATTGTTTATTATTTTTATTTTGTGAAAGAAATTTATATGTAATTTTTTATATTTTTATTAGGTTAATTTCATTAAAAATATAGTACATAGTTGATTTATATTATTATAGTAGATAATTATTTTATTTTTATATTAAATTAAATATTATTATTAATTAAATATTTATTAAATTATAATTGAAAAACAATATAATAAAATATAAAATTACATATAAGTTTAATCCCATGACAAATGTTTTATTTCTCAAAACAAAGACAACATTTGAGTTACAACGCAATAAATAAAAAAAGTCAATAACATAATTGTAAAATATAGATCCTTTTAGAGTCATAGGATTTATGAGAATTAATCTTTGAAAACTATTCATTTGGAACCAGTTCATTTGCAACACTCTACGTTAAATGTTCATTAATAACAATATATCTTGTTAACACTTTATTAGAAAAATCCAATGAGAATAGTAAAAGAGAGAAAATATAATATTTATAATACTCAGCATGCCTCATTAAAAAACCTTTAGAAAAAAAGCTTCAAAGGGAAACTACTTTGGTTATGGTAATAAGAATATAATTAACCTGCCTTTTATTTCTCTTCATAATTATATCACCTAGTCATCCCAAAATCATAAACCAATGTCTCAAGAGTGAAAATTGGTATTAATGAACAAATCTATGAGATTACCATGCAAACAAATCTGTTGGGCATTTCTATTATCATTATTTTGAACATTATGGGTAAAAACAATTTAATAAAATATGTTTCATTCTATTTAATGTACCATTTTTTTAACTTGTGTTGTTCATGTTAGATAATTTTCGTATAATATTATTGGAATCAAACTCATTATTGGCTTGTCTCATGCATCGCAATTACTCCAACAAGATTTGAAAAGTGAAAGCTAAAGTTTTCTTAGTTGAGTCTCACTGCATAACTACAACTCCCACATGTAATTAAATAATCAATTTGAGATCGAGGCTACATGAATTGAATAAGTATATCGTTCATCATTTTTGGCCAAATAGTTGTAATTTAAATTTTGTTGAATAAAATAACTCAGCGTTACCCTAGAGATAAGGCAATAAATTTTAGCTCCATTTCATAATAATTTCTAATAATATAAAAAACTAATACTTTTATAAAAGGCTAATTTTTTAACAAGAATAGTTTTTTAGTAAAAAAATAGTTAATTTCTTTTACAAAGATATTATATTTATTTTTTAAATCACTATTTCCATTCTTCCTTCTTTTTCACTACCATACCAAAGATGACATACGGGCCACATGATTCCACCCGATCAAAACTCATTCTCATTTTTATTTATGATCCAACCAAACGTACCCTTAGATAAGCTACTTTAAAACAATAAAACTTTTCTCCTGAGGAAGAAAAAAATCTTCGTTCACGTCATCTTGCAATTAGGATACTAAGTGAATACATTTTATCTATATAAAATTATTTTAAAATCTTTTCAGTTGATTGATAAAGAAGAATTCCTTGATCTTTTAAATCAAATATTTTTTAAAAAATAATTAACTGCACTTTGAAACTCAACAAGAATTTGATAATATTTAAATCATCATAATATCAATTATGACAAACTTTAATCCAAACTCTATATAAAAACATATAGGCACTATGGGCATTTTATATACTTCATACACCAGGTAACCAGAGGAAAACTCCATCTTTGCAAGTCCACCAGGTAAATCATAACTCAGAACATTAAAAGTAAAGCCCACAAAAAACATTTGGCTGAATTTCCATTTGTATAATAAACTATTTATATAAGGCTTAAGTTATGTAAAAATTTTGACAAAATTTCCCTTAAAATATAAAACCAACAATTAATGCCTACGAAATGTGTAGGATCCAGATTTTGGTTTTAGCCTATAAGCCATGACTCAAGTGATAATTTCTTAGAATTTAAGGTACCGAAAAACAAGTTTGGATTAGTACAAAGAGTTGAAATTAGGATGTAGAATTATAATTTTAATTTTAATTACATTCATAATCTTAAAATTTATGTTTGGATTATGTAAACAATTAGAACGTAAAGTTTTAATTTCAGATTTTATTATTTAGATGAAAGTAAATATTATTGAAATCAATTAGTGTGTATATATATATATATATATATATTTTGTATGTAGATATGTATATTAAAAACAACATTTTATTTATTTAATTTAAATGAGATAAGATGTTTTATTTAAAATAGTATTTTTAGAAAACTATTTGGCATGTCATGTGTGTTTGATAAGGGTCATGCAATGTTGTGTTATCTCCATGCGCATATTATAGTGTGATGCTATGATGTCATGTTGTGTTTGTGTGTGTACAAGCATATATTACTATCCGACATCATATTATATATATATATATATATATATATATATATATATATATATAATATGTGTCTATATATGTGTGCCCGCAATTTTGTATTCTATTTGAAATTAAAAACCTCTAATATGTTTGTATCGTATTATATATTTATTATAGATGTGTGTGTTAAATATTTGTTATATGTATGTGTATTCGTGTGTATATATATGGGCCTATGTGCATGCATTGTGTGTTTGAGATTAATATGCAAGATTATACTTTATTAGTTAACAATATATTAAAGAAAAGTAATTAATTATTTTATAAATATTATAATATTAATACTTAAAACTATAATTTGAGGGTAAAAGTTGGCAATGTTTTAAGAAATATATGTGTTGAAAACAATAGATTCATACATCAATTTCGTCTCATTGAATTTTAACTTTCAATATTAGAGGTAAGAATTAAAAATAAATTTTTCTGGTTATTTTTTCATTTTATGAAATTAGTGTACGAAATTAAAGATTTAATTTTCTCAAACAGAAACAATTAAAATTATTATATTTTAATACCCCTGTTCGATATCTCAATTCTATGTTTGATTCTTTGACACACCAAATGAGAGTTTAACGTATTTAGGTTCATGTTCTCCTTGCACTCTTTTCCAGTCCCAATGCATTGTGCCTCATTTGTAACCGAAATTATAAGTCACTTGTATTTTTCTTAATTTCAAAACACTTTAATAATATGAATTAGTATGTATTTATATATACATCCATAACCGAAGGTTTGAACAACCGTCCAATATGTTATGTATTTTAATTCCGCAAGGTAATAATTTCACATTTTCAAATATAATATACATTTCTTACCTGTATATTTCACACTTTCCATGTTTTGGACAACCTCATGATCAGTCATCATTTTGGCTGTTACCTGGCTGGAAATGATGATAGGTCTGTTTATAGGAAAAAAATTTTCCAACACCATTCACACCCAAGAAGTCAAAGGCAAATAAAATCCTAATATTTAAATTTTCCACTCTAATTATATCATATTCCCTTGTATGCAATTGACGCGTGAAGACAAATATTAACCCAGCCAGTCCATCCATATATACTACTCAGTGATGGCGAGGACTATGTAGTGTGTGTCTATATATATATATATATATATATATATATTGATATATTGCTATATACCCTAAGGATTCACAAACCCAGAAGCAAAACAGAAGGGAAGGGAGAAAGTTAGTCTGTTGGTGGTGCTTTGTTTATCAGAGAGATTGAAGATGGATTTTTCATTGGGACTGGGTGCTGCTGGTGGGTCTGGTGATGAGCTGAACGCTGTCAAGTCTCAGATGGGAAAGAAGTCCATACATCGTCACACTGCCTCTCAGATTCAACAACTTGAAGCGTAAGATCTCGCTCTTAAATTTTTTGTTTGATTTATGGGTTAATATGTCGCTTATTTATGATCATACTTGCTAGTTTGATATGAAAGGTATTTCTCAGGTCAAACCCTAGCCGTGAGCAGAAAGCTTATGCAGATTTCGATCCTCTCATGTGATATGATGGTCATGTGAGAAGAGAAATGAGAAGAGGCGAAAAACACTTGTGTTTATATATATCCTTTTTATATTATTATTATGTAAAAGACTAAATTTAAGCTAAGGCAAACGACTGATAGTTTTAGGAGATTAATAGTAGAAGCTATTACTCGCAAAATCTCAGTTCGCTTTGATCAAGTTCAATGGAATTCACCATTGAGAATGGAAGACTTCTCTAGCTAACATCTTTGTGTAACTTGATTTTTTTTTTTCTTCGTTTCTAATCTGAAAGGTGTTTTTTCAGATCGAAGCTAGCAGTGAGCTGAGATCATCTTATGCAGATTTCGATCCTTTCATGTCATATGATGGTCATGTGAGAAAAGAAATGAGAAGAAACAAAATAAACTTGTGCTTATCTCCTTTTTTTAAAGATTATTATGTAAAAGATTAAAATCTAAGGCAATGCTAACTAAAAGTGAAAGCTATAACTCGTGTCATCTATAACTAAATTCGCCGTTGAGAATGGAAGATTTCTCTAGCTTATTGATCATTGTGTGGCTTGATCTACCTATTTAAATTTAATTTGTCTCGGCCCTTAGATATTTAATATCAAGGTTTTAGGTCTAAATTATCTGTCCGTTAATAACAATCTATGGTTTCTGGTTTTGTGTATTTGATCTCCCTCCATCTTAAACTAATTGAGCTTCTCCTTTTTGAAATGAAGGTTTTACAAGGATTGTCAAAATCCTAATGAAAACCAACGTAATGAATTAAGCAGAGAGCTAGGGCTTGAACCCAAACAAATCAAGTTCTGGTTTCAGAATAAGAGGACTCAAACAAAGGTACGTGGTCCACTTAATCTGATGATTCTCATTGGAATTAGATCTTTCCATTGGTGTGGTTCTCATTCTCATCTGATGATTATTATCATCTTACGTATCTGATCTGAAATGATTCAAATCAGATTAGTTTTCACTCATGAGCAAAGCTAATTATCTTGTATTTCATGCAAATTTCAGGCCCTGAATGAACGAACAGACAGCAATGCTCTTCGTGCTGAGAATGAAAGAATGCAGTACGAGAACTTCGCAATGAAAGAGGCCCTGAAGCGTGTAAACTGCCCTACCTGTGGTGGTCCTGCATTAGATCAAGAACGCGAACGAACTCTGCAAAAACTGCTTCAGGAAAATGCTCAGCTAAAAGAAAAGGCTAGTCAACTAATTACTAGTTTAAATTCCTAAGCATTTCATTCGTTATTTGATCGAGTGAAACCCTATGTTTTGGTTCAAATGACAGTATAGCATTATTATAACAGTGTTCCAAAGAAAGGCTATAAATGATTCACTTCAATATGGATGCTTATATGTATATTTATAAACTGTTCGATTTTCAGCATGAGAGAGTAACCAGACTTCTTGCGAGCTACGTTGGGAAACCGATGATGACGACGCCAGAAACAGAGACCACCCTATCCCTGGGAACTCCATCATCAGGAAGTGGCCATGGAGGAGAGCTTAAGCTTGCGATATTGAATGAGAAAATTAATGAGTTGCTGCCATTGGTGCCAAAGGAGGACGTGGTCATGGAGACTGCGATTAGAGCCATGGAAGAAGTGGTGAAGCTGGTGCGGGTGAACGAGCCCTTGTGGATCAAGCCTGAGGCTGCTGAAGAAGTAGAAGAAGAAGAAGAAGAAGAAGACCAAGAAAGAGGGGCTTGCATCGTTCTTAACCATGACACCTACGAAAGGATGTTCCCTAGGGCTTGTCGTCACTTCAACAAGAGTCTCCATGCTCGTCATGAATCTTCAAAGGCTTCACGTATTGTGAGGATGAGAACCATTCAGTTGGTTGACATGTTTCTGGACTCGGTAATTGAACCCTTCAACTCACTTTTCTTTTCTCTTTTCTTTTTCCTTTAATATTTGATTTAATCTTTTGACGTCTAAATGACTTGATTAATTAGTTGTCCAAATTATTCGTGGTTTCAAGTAATATGATAAGTGATATTATGATCTAACATGAAACTAATTATGTGATTGTTAACCATCGAAAGTATGTCGGAACAACTTCAAATAATCTTGATAATATACAGTGTAATGCTTTATTGTGACATCTTAATTTCAATTATAGATGAAATTATAGTTGTGTGAATATATTTTATATTTCATTTGTCGTACTATATATAATTTCTGGACTGGGTAAGCTCTTCATACTACGTTTGTTAATGGAAATAAGTGATACATATGATTTATCGTAAAATTAATGTGTTTGTTAAATATCACTAAAAATATGCAGTAATGTAACATCATTAATGTAGTCTCATGTTATGTCAGGTCAGGTCTGGTCATTTATTTTTATTATAAACTATTGTTATTTGACTCAACATAAATAGAGGATATTAAAAATAAAATACTCTTTGAAAACTTAAACTACAATATTAAACTTTAAAAAGTCAAATTAAGGCAGTGTTTAGAATATCAAAATGTCAGTTCATTCGTATAATACTATTGATTATAAATTGATTTACTTACTTGATTTTCTTAATAATTTGTAGGACAAATGGGTTGATCTGTTTCCAACTATTGTTGCGAAAGCACACACAAAGAAAGTACTTGAATTGGGTTTTTCAGGAAGCCGAAATGGAGCCTTGCAGCTGGTATGTTTATATGATTTCGTGGAATATTAAACCCTAATATAATTTTTTAATTTAAGCTAATAATTTGTATAATTTTCTAATTAATTATATTTTGTACGCACGTGCAGATGTACGAGGAAATGCACATTCTTACACCAATGGTGCCACCTCGGGACTTCGTCTTCCTTCGCTATTGTTACCAAATAGATATAGCCACGTGGATGATAGCTGACGTGTCATATGATCCACTTGAAGACAGAGATATTACTAATAGTGACACTTGGAAACATCCTTCTGGATGCATGATTCAACAATTGCCCAATGGCTCCTCCAAGGTTAGTACGTATATACGTATAATTATGTTTGTATCTTTACGATTGAATGTATTATACATTTAGAGAGATGATAGTGAGGGAGAAGAAAGCACTGAAAGGAAAAAAAGAAAAAAAAAGTGAGCCTATATACATTTCTACTCTTAATATTGTTTTATGCTCTTAATTTCTTAATGCGCGTGCGCGCATATATATATATATATATAATTATTTATTAATTACCAAAGATATTTTAATTTTCAATGTGCTTAAAGATTTATTCTCGAGATATTTGAATACATGATAGTATGAAAAATTCAATATTTTTGTGTTGAATCTACCAAGATAGACAGATTAAGTTTTCTTGCAAATAAACTTTTAAATACTTAAAAAAATAAGATGTCTGTCTGCTTCATGCCACCAAAAGGAAGATTTTAGTACCTGAATAATTACTTGATATTTGTTACAATAATGTAAATAAATTTCCAAAAACTTCCTTTTTAAAGGAATTATAATTAGATCATGTTTCTGTCATGCATGTGACCGAGAGATCCTAGTGTTCATTTGGTCATTATCAAGTGTAGTCATTCTAATGATCAAACAGTCTCCATTAGTATGATGATGTCTTATTGTTATATATATTAATTAATGCTTTTTGTATCTGAAAATGAAAAGAAGATTGTAATATACATGTGATGTTTTGTTGTGTACTGTTAGGTTACATGGGTTGAACATGTGGAAGTGGATGAGAATTCAACCCTAACTCACAGGCTATATAAGGATCTTGTTCATAGCAATGTTGCATATGGAGCAGAAAGATGGGTTGTGGCACTTCAGAGAATGTGTCAGAGAATTGAATGCTCCTTGACTAACACTATACCTACCGATGAGGCAGCTAGAGGAGGTTACGTACCCTTCAACATTCTTTATAAGTTATATATATTATATAGATGACATATATATAAATAAATAAATAAATAAATATATATATATATATATATATATATTTATGTGTGTCTGTATCATCATCATTATATATAACATGATAGTTGTACTTAAACATATTGAAGGAAGCTTTTGGTACTATTAGTTCACATTTTGTGACATGTATACATAGCATAGAATATTATACCATGTATTTAAGTTGCTTATGTTTGGTATGCGAATTGAAAACTATCATAGAAAGAAAATATTATCTAAAAAAAGTTGATAAATTAAAAATAGTATAATGCGATTCAACGACACTTGTATGTTTGGACAAATTTATAATTTAATCTTAACAGGATGAAAATCTTTTGATCTAGAGCTTGAATAAAAGAAAGTAAATTCTTAATAAGGGGACAAATTTTTATCGACTAAAGGACTATATTCAAAATATAGGATAAATTTATATAAAAGTTAAAATTAAAAAAAAAAAAACCTCTAAAAGAAGAATTTATACCCTGCCCGTATCAAATGACACTTATGTGAGAGCCAAAACGATAATGTTCCAAGCTGCTCTATTACATCTTATTTTGTCAATATATGTATTTGCATCATCGTGCCATGCACATACCAGTGTCAATATTAGTGCTTCTTTGATAATTAACTTTTTTGGTGATCCATTAATTAATATTACAGTGGTGAGTTTACCTGAAGGAAGAAGGAGCTTGATGAAGCTTGGTCATAGAATGATCAAGAACTTTGCTGAGGCTATAAACTTGTCAGGAAGAAGAGTGGAATACCCAGAGTTAAGTGAAGTGAATAACGATGGAATGAGACTGTGTGTTCGCAACAACGTTGTGAGAGGCCAGCCAGATGGCATGACTCTCACTGCTGCTGCCTCCACCTGGCTTCCTCTCCCTCCTCACCTTGTCTTTGACTTTCTCAAAGACGAAACCCGAAGAGCCCAGGTCAATATATTCTCAAATCTATACTTCAATATACAATGCAGTTTAAATTATATTTAAACACTTTATATTTTGTTCAGTTATAGTATATCATAATTTTATGGTTTTAGTATTGGTGCCACTTAGTTCTGTTGGAGTAATGTGACGCAGAGCGTCTAGCTATCTTACAGGCCTTGTGTTTGGGATTCTATATATAGTCATATGCTAGACTTTTTTTGTCATAATGTCTCTTGTTTTTCTTGCTTTTTTCATTTTAATCTAACGTTAACGTTGCATTGTGCAATATGAATGTTACTTGCTAATTTTGACTGCAGTGGGATGTTATTTGCAATGGAAATGGAGAGCAAGAGATTGGACGCATCTCAACTGGAACTTATCCTGGAAACTATATATCAATTATCCGGGTATGTTTGCCCCATCTCTTTTTCTAATTTTATGTTTAGTTTATATGTAGATAAATATTATATATCATTTTCAATGAGAATATCAATAGAGAACATAAGGATCATGACCCATATTAGCTTTACGTCGTGTTACCTATCTTGATTAACATAAGGAAGACATTGAAGTAAACTTACCCGTTTTAATTATTCTTCATATGTGTGTGTGTGGTAGCCATTTGTTCCTGCTGAGAACAACGTTGTGATTCTTCAAGAAACATGTGTGGAACCAATGGGACGTTTGGTGGTCTATGCTCCGGTTGGTTTGTCAGCGATGAGTGAGATAATCAGTGGAGAAGATTCCGCGACGGTGCCCATACTTCCGTCCGGCTTTGTTGTGAAGAAGGATGGCTCCCTGGACTCCGGCGGTACAAGAGGAGGTTCTTCTTCCGACAGAAAATCGGGAGGGTCAATTCTCACAGTGGCCTTACAAATACTGGTTTGTAGCCCTACAGCAATGAGGCGCTTGAACATGGAATCTGTGGCTTCTGTTAGCACACTCATGACTGCCACAATCCACAAGATTAAGGCTGCTTTGAATTGTTAGGGCTTTGATAGTTGAATTGTCCTTTTATATTGGAGTCAAACAATGCTCAAACACTTGTTGACCTTGAAGTTGTGGTTTGGTTTTGTTTAATTCCCTTATGATTTGCATGCATAGCCAAGCAGACTGATCGTTTCATCTTATAAGTCTCCTGTTAGAATAATGAGACAATGATTTTGTTTCATTGCTTGGTGTTTGTCATAAAATTTCCTCGAATTTTATGGGTTTTGGTGATAGCATTTGAAGTTGATGGCATTTACTGGTTTGGAACAAAATGCAAATTTTGCAAGTGTTTGGTAATGCTATGAGCTATGAAGATCATTATTCATTCAAGCTCTGCTCTTCAAAGCTCTTTCACTGTTAGACCTTTCAAAATTTATGCAAAAGTCTTTGATCACCTAATGCAAATCTGGATTGAGTGACTCAACAGTGAAATGCTTTGGCTTATTGAAAAAATATAACTTGCAGTGAAATTTAACTTTTGGAACAGTTTGAAGGTTTAAACCCCTCCACCATCCCACAAACTTTTATAAATACTCATTCATAGGAATGGATTTCAAAAGTGAGGTGGGAAAGCTTCAGGCATTATTGGGATGCAAGTTTGTGTCTTGTTGTCCTCATTTTGTGGAGATTATACATACGTTTTATGTCCAAAAAAAAGATGTATGTGTGTCTATATACATATATTTAGTTATATATGGAATTAGCGTAGTTATAAGAATTTTTTATGAGACCACAAGGTGTCCTTTTTCTTCGAGTGTAAGACTAATTCTTACTTGGCGTAAGGTCATGAACATCAAATGCTTTTATCGCAATTTAAACTCTAGCAGTATAAATAAAATCCACCAGCACAAAACAAGTTTTTAGTCTATAGGATTTCATTCCATCAAAGCCTATTATCTTTCTTACTTTTTTCCCATTCAATCTAATTCTCATGTACTTCTGCAACCAAACGAACCTTAATCCACCCCGTGTTAATAGTTAAAATACTCTTCTACCTGTTATGCTGAATGTCTGTTTCATTCTCTAACACATATATTTAGTAATTTTCCTTTTAGAATAAGTTTATCTTTAGTGGAATCCTCTACGAAATCTTGCCAATGAATGGAAAAGTTGAAGAATCTTGCTTTTCTAACATGGTACGTAGCTTACGTTACTTTAATTTCGATCAATTTTTTTTTTCCTTTTGGTTCTTTCTGGTTTTGAAGAGTATGTCGGGCACTGAGCAAGTCGACCTTAGGCAAAATATAATGACAAAAAATGCTAAATATGGAAGTTGAAAGTGAAAACTATATACCTATATATATATATATATATATGGGCAAAAAGTATTTTGAATGTTAAACATGTCAAAATCAAGACATGCAAAATTTCCCACTTTTTCTTCTACCTTTGGTCGCCATCTTAGATATGTATCCTATTACAGACTAGCTTCTGGGTATTGAATTTATCAATGTAGAACTTGTTAGCTGCTTATGGATATGCTAAACACATAAAAGATATCCAAACAAGAAGAAATGCAGAAGGTAAGTAACCTCCACAGGTTGCACATGAAACTGGAATCTCAGTCTTAACAGTAATAAAATGGCGATACGTATAGCAGATTGAAAAATATATTTTTGAATCCTAAATTATATAATATATTGAATCATAAATGCCGAATAAAAAATAACACGAAGATGATGGCATTTATATTTTGGGACAAAACGTAAATTAATTTTGCATGTGTTTGGTAGTGCTATATGAAGAGTTAAAACTCTGCTCTTCAAAACTCTTTCACTGTTAGACCGTCCCAAAATTTATGTCAAAATATTTTATTGCCGAGTGACATGTTATGGTTAAATTACTCTCCTACCTTTATTTTCCTCATCTTTATCTGTAATTATAAACATAAAGCTGAATGATGTCTTAACAAGTAGTGCTTCCAAACTCTTCAAATAAATGTCAAGAAGAATTCCCGACAAAGAAATGACAGGAATGAACAATTTCAGCTTTTAAAAAATACAAAGAAAATGCAATTTTTTCTTTGATTTAAAATTTTCTTCCATATGCCCTTATGCACATATACACCAACACCAGTATATAAAAGAGAAAGGAGGGGATCCAAATTTGCTACACTTCTTTGTAAATGCGTAGATTAGACTGTCATTATTAAGAAATCACACATATCTAACAGTCTATATCAAAAGTTGGGATACCGACATCGATGAAATTAAAGAAATTAATCTGATGGTGTACGTCAAGCAAACTATTCAATCCAACCATACACAGTTTACTTAGAAAATGCAAAAAATCTAATCTCCAAAGGACACCCATAAACAGAATTACGTGCCACAAAAATCATAACTAATTTTAAGCTAACTCAGTGGACAGCTCAACATATTCCAGTTCATTCACTCATGTCTATAATCCACCATCCTTATCCTTCGTAGAATATTCCTAACATATCATTTGAGATCTAATCTAGGTATGTTCTTCCATATACATATATCTACAGATTTATAATTGAAATATTGTTGCTTTTGAAAAGTTTCGTCTTTAAACATTGAAAAGCTGCTCCATGACGCCATCCTGACTAATATTGAAAAGAACTGCCAAAAGAGCTCACAGTCTCATCCATATATATGTTTATAAAGTTTCTTGTGATTTTCTTTTGTTTTTGTTCTGGAGCCAAAATGATTTTCTTACGTCTTGGATGTATAGAGATGAACTGAAAGAATTTCAAAGCTGAATATAAAACCTATTTAGCCTGAGTCGTTCCATTGAGCTGCGTGGGTCTATTATGTTAATTATTTACTTAGGTCTTTCCTTTCAGGGTTCTAATAATTATATACGTTAATTAATGGAATTAAAGTAAAGTTTATAAAATATTATTAGGTAACGTTATTCAGGGTTCAACATCATGTGATGTTAAGCTGTACTTATTATATTTATAATTAAAGAATTAACTTAATTATAAATATTTAAATTGTAAATATGTACTTTCCTCATTCATACATTGTAAATCTTAGGAGTACCATAATTTACGATATAAATTAACGGCCTCATGTTTTGATTTGTCCAAACTCAATATTAAGTAAATGGAAGAATTAATTACTTCAATATTATTCAACTATATATAGAAACTACTTTCTTCTTTTCCTAGGATTTACTCAAATTACACTGCCTTCTCTCTATTTTAAAAACACAAATTTCCACTACAAGAGAGCACAACTTTAGGAACAGAATTCAGACACAAATTTTATTCTATGTCTAATCCTGGACAAATTCGTGTTAAAATTTGTTCCAAACATTTTACTTATTTTGTAATTTTACAAAAAAATTTAGCATGAATTTTTGACACATAATTACTTGTCAAAAAATTCGCAACTAACTCTGCTTCAATTCCATCCCAAAACCATTTAATTTTTTTTTTGTTTTTAAAAAATAAGGTTTTGGGATAGAAGTTAGAGACAAATTGTTCCCACTCAAAATGGTCATCCTTAATTTTGTGTCAAAATGAGAATACGTTGTCTTGAAATAGTTTAACCTATTTAGGGATGGATTATTGAGAAGGAAAAATCCTTCCTTAATTATTTTTAGATTAATTTAAATAAATATATATCTTTTGCTTTTCATATTAATTCTTATAATATTTATTTATTTTATTTTGCTCAAATTATATTCATATACATATAAATAAATTCTAAATATATTATCTCTCAATACTTATATTCTTAATATACTTTATTCCTTTTGATTTAATTTTAATTGGTTATATAATAAAAATCTAAGAACTCATGATATTTAAATTTAGTTAATAATTTGGAATGAATTTTCATGCTTAATGACATGTCCCTTGTAGAATATGTATATATATATATATATATATATATATATATATATATATTTGTGCACACATTCTACACTTATGTTGAATTAATCATGGAAGTTGAAGTTAAATAAGGTTAAGGATTTAGTGATAATTTATGCAGTTCTAAGTGTAATTTAAAATATTGCTAGTTAATAATTACTAATTAAAATTAAAATTATGAAATTTGTGAAATGAACAAATTTCATGATCAATCAATTTGCCCCTCATTCTTTAAGAATCAAAAAGAACATTTTCTATTAAGTTTAAATTTGTTTGTTTTGAATCTAAAATGTTCTACATCATTTTTATTTACTTATTTTTTGTTTTTATTGTTTGATTTCTTTTTCTTTTTCTTTTTTTTACTTCTTTTTATCATTCTTTAAATCCACATGTTAAAACTTGTAAAATCTAATTCACAGGGTTTGAAATTTGATAATATTACATGATTCTCTATAAGATCACTATATCATAATTATATGTTAAATATTACAAATTATTTGAAATTTAATTATATTCAATAACTATTTATCATTTTTTGGTCACTAATAACTATTTATCAATTTTAAGATGAGTATCTATAAAATAAATTTTTACACTTATGTAGAATGATGAAATTAGATATTTGTATCTAACACACTTATAACTAATTAGGGGGATGATAGGCCTTACCGTAACTTTGGATAGGTAGATAGGTACACAATGTTAATAGAATCAAATTGTTTTACATTTATTATATATAAACTCAAGTTTAATTAAGGCAATGGAGGTTTAATTAATAATACAATATGTCATATATATTAAGTGTGTTTTTGTAATTTGTTTGGATGATCCCCACAACTCTACATTGAAAATCAAATATCTAGAAAAATTCTACGACCAAGAATTGACAAGAATAGTAGAAAAAATGAAAGGAAAAAATGGGTTAAGTGTCAACAATTAAATTAATCAGAGGCAAAATAATAATAAGAATTAACAGTGGTTTAACTTTAAATTAAATGTTTATTAAATTTGAATAATCAAAAATTCTTTTAATAATTTAATCATCAATTCACTACACCCAAAAATGTTTTTAGTGGCAATTAATTGACGGCAATAATATTATTGCCAGTATTAATTTACTAAAAGCCATTTATTAGTGGCAAATAATTTTTAGTCAGAAATAAGTTTGTATATACAAGCAATTGAGCCCATTTGCCAGTAAAAACCCAAATTAGGAGAAATTATACTTTAAATTTTTTGAAAATATAAAAAATATTTTCCCTTTTGCACCTTATTTTTATCACTTTGTCGTCTTCAATTAAGTTTCCGCGCCTTTCATCCTTTATTGTTTCTTGGGTTTCTCTATTTTCACTTTGTCATCTCTAGTTGCTTCCAAGAGTGTTACCGTCATGTTCCGTGCTTTCTCTATACGATTGTGTTCATCCCGTGTTTTCTTTGTGCACTTTTTCTATCCCTCGCACTATTTAAATGCCAACATATCAAATACTTATATAATATCTTCACGAGGCTTTGTTGAATTTGGCCAATCTTAATTAAATCTTAGTATATGCATGTGAAATCTTTTTCTTTTGTCTACCTTTTTTTTATTGTAATAAAAGATAAAAGATGGGTCTCAATTTTTTTTATATTTTATACAGCCATCATTATATGGCCCATCATGTGGTGCTAGATAAATCTTAACACAATAAATATTAAAATTTAAATCAAAATTATTTATAATTGGGGATATAGTTATTTTAAGACCTAGAGTTCATACCTATTTATCCATTGATTTAAACTCAAAATAATAACTACAATTTCAACCGAATTTAATAATTACAAAGATATGATTAAATTTTATTTTCTGGAAAATTTTAAGATGTATAAAATTATGAATATTACATTCTTGTATCTTATACTGATTTATAAGATTGATCTCAATTCCTAAAATATTAAAATAATATTTTCTCAAATTTTCCCTCTTTAAGATTGCACCCGATCACCTTAAGGAAATTAATATATATTATATTATAAATGTTAGATGATAATGATCATATTAAAAAAAAAATTTTAATATTTAATATTTTCTCAACTTTTCCCTCTTTTAACACACACACAGCGGTCAGTACTTTCACTCCTTATTTCTTTCATTTTCTTTCTCTTTTCCTTTGATGTCCCCTTGGTGAAAGATGTCTAGCAACAAGTGAGAGAGAGAGAGCTTGAAGATGCTCCTCCTCTCTTCTTAATCTCCCTTCCTCCCTTGCCTTTGTTCATTTTTAACTTTTTCATGATTTCAACCACTGATGTTCTAAGATATCTATAGTAGTGCTCTATTGTTGTGCGTAATATGTTGAAGTAAAAGAACCACCCAAGCTAGGATTTTGGGTAGGATCTTAATTTTTGTTTTTTTTATTTTTGCCACCCATCAATAATAATGTGTGTTGGGAAATACTTTTATAATTGTTAAATTTTTTATCCAATTACAAGTTGAAATTCTTGTGTGGGTTTGTCTTCCTTTGATTTGAGAAAAGAGTATGTGTCTCTTTTAGGGTTCTTTTCACTACTAATACTTCTTGGTGCCACGGTCTCCTCAATTTTAACTGTGTTGAAGAATGAAAAAGAAGAGAGAGATCTTGTGTGGGTTCATCTTCCTTTGATTCAAGAATCTTACATTTTAAATGTCACTTTAATTGGTTGTGGGTCTTCAATGCTTTTTCGCATTGCTTATGTCTTTAACCCATTTTGTGTTAATCAGTTGTGTAACTGTGTTGCATTAATCTACTTTGCGTCTTCAAATTTGAAGCACTGCTACAACATTCAAGTCAGTCTTGTTTACTTATAATATGATTTTTCATCTGGTTGTGTACTATAAACAAAAGTTAACTTGGAGTGGTGTATAATAAAAGATAGGGACTGAATGATTACTTGCTACAAACCTGTTTAGCTATGAAAAAAGTAGGTTTAAATCACCAAAAAGAGAAAAGATAGCATTGGATCCAAATAAGACATGTAACCCAAGTGAATATGAATTATAAACTATCAAAAAGCTATGTGCACTCTTGTTTATTTGCTTTTGCTTTTTAAATGTTTGACTTTCAAACTTCAATGACTTTGATGATAGTTTCCCTTTATCCATTTCATACTATTATTATTTGTATAGAAAGTTTATAATTTTTTTTTTATCAATTTGACTTGTGGATTTATGTGTGTGCTAACACACAAGTTTAAGTTCTAGTTTCACTATGTGATAGAGTAATTGTTTTAGTATGCCATGGTTTAAGTTTTATATTATGTTATGTTAATTTATATTATATTATATTATGTTTTATTATACATATATATATATATATATATCAAATGGTTAGAACACCCTTGTAATGTCACATTATAAATATAATCAACTATCCAAGTGCTCTGTGGTTGGAACTAAGAATGAGTCACAATCGTTTAGGTTGTTATTTTTAATGATAATTAGTGCCAGGTTATTGACAACCTCCATGAATTTAATTTATTTGTATTTGTAAATCTAATTTATTTAATAGAAGTATTTCAGATAAAAAATTCTGATTTAGTTTTTTTTTTTTCCAAAATCAAAGTTTTTGAAAGGTTGAAAAGTACTAATTTGGTAAGGTATGAAAATTTTATTAAGGTTTTTGTTTTATTATTTTGTAAAGAATAACTGAAGAAAAAATTTAATTGAAATTTCTATAATTTTAAATTAATGTGATCATAAGTGAGACTCAACTTTTAGAATTGAGACTTCACCCACCTCATTTAACTAATCCAAAAACACAAGGACCCAACCACCAACAAACCCCTCACACTTCGCAGTCACTAACACATGGGTGATGCTTCTCTAAGTCAATGCATTTATATCAAAATAGTTGTTTCCCACTTTTTGCACTTGTCTTTATATCATAATAGTTATTTCACATTTCAACCACTTTTTGTCTTATTTCAAACGCCACATTGGGTGATGCTTCTGCAAGTCAATACTTTTTATATCATAATAGTTGTTTCACACTTCACCTGCATTTTGCAACATTAATTAAGCTGTCATGTGTAGATATTGTGTTAACTTAACCATTCATGAGACCATTATTGCTTAATGTTTCTCCTTAATTCTTTTGATCTTAATTTGAGAGAGGATGTGTCTAACACCTTTTTATATGATTCTTTTTCTCTCTTTATCCACACTTCGCTTCTTTAGTTTTTCCATGGTAGTCTGATCACCTTGAATAGAGAAGTCATCAGTTGGTCATTTGAAAATTACATGTAGGCCTAGCAAGAGTAACATGTTTGAATGGTATTAGTAAGGCTTTGGGCTCTACCCAATGAGGAAATATTTTTGGCCTAGTAACAACAATTATGATCCAAATGACATTTTGGAAGTTTTGGTTCTTTAAAAGATGTGAACTAAGCTCAAAAACTTAGTTGAAATCATTTAGCCTATTTGCATTGTAGCTGAAGCCCTATTTCATATACATATAACACTTTGCCCCAAATTTGATTTACACATAAATTGTGTTGTTTGACATAATTATACATGCATATATATATATGAAAATTTTTTGTTGTAAATTTGTCGTAAGATTGATAGTTAAGGAAAGCATGTGTATGAAGTTTACTACTTTTTTTTTTTTAATTTATAAAAAATTTAGGATAAAGAATTTTAGAGGATGCTAAATTCCCAACTTGGTACTCTAACCAATTATGTAAATTTGTTTTAAAGTTTATATAAGTGCAAAGCCTACCATTCTTGTCTTACTCCTCTCACTTGGCTTACTCTTTGGCAATAACACTAGATTCTCATCTCAGTGAGAAATGACAAGTTTTTATCATTATCATTTTTTTTAACATTATTCTCTCTTTCCTATACTAAATCTTCTATTTTGGTTATAGCAGTGACTGCTTTGTCGATCTCTGTATAAAAAAACTTTAAGTTTATCTTCTTCTTCTTCTTCTTCTTTATCATTATATTTTTCTTTTCTTTTTCTTTTTCTTCTTTTTCACCTTCGTCGTTGATTGGATCTAACCCAATTGATGGTCATATATGGATTTATCCTGATAAGCTTCAAGGACAAGCAACAGAGACGTATTAAGATTCCAACAACCCAAGAAACAACATAACTCAAGCAAACTATTTTTGAGCAAAGCCATTTGATTATGTCTCTAAAACGTCAATTTAGTTGGATGATGACCCAAATTCAGCTAGATAGCATAAATGAAGATCTGGACCCAATTGACAAAGCACAACACCAAGATCCCCCTGTAGTTTAGGATGTTGAATTTACTTTTCTTTACTTTCATTGTCTTTATTTAACATTACGTCTTCACTTTTCTTTATATTATGTCTTTAGTTTTATATTTCTAACTGACATGGAGTATTTCACAATTTAGCCTATTTTATGATATACTTTAGTAACTTGGAATGTTTGGTTTAATTCCTTGATTGGTTTAGTTGCAAATGGGGTTCTAAAAGTTAAATTTCTTGAAATTTTTAGGTGGCTTATTTAATCAAGTCCAACTATTAGTTCGTTGGATGTGTTTTGGACATTGGTTAGATTGAATATAGAGGTGTGTTAATGTGAATTTAGGGACAGATTAGAGACGTATCATGGACAAATTACTATTTCAAATGGTCAATTAGGGATAAAATAGGGATGGAATTTTTCATCCCTATACTGCAAATTGCGACGAATTTAGGATGAAAAAATCTATCCCAGAACCCGTCCTAAATAAGTAAATTCTACAATAAGTATTTGTTCCAAATCTATTTCAACTTGAGACAAATTTGGAACACAAAATTTCATCTCAGATTCTGTTGATTCGGAACAAAAAATTTGTCCTTATTATGTCTCAATCTGAAACGGATTGGGATGGATTTGTATTTCCATCCCAACTAGAAATATGTTGTTCCTATTTGTTTGGGACAAATTGCTGTGGGATGGAAAATTCCATCCCCAAATTTTTTTTCGATTCCTAAATATCTGCAGCACTTGAATCAAGGACGGAAATTTTACGTCCCAAATTCCATTTCTACACTATCCCTAATTACATGTTTTCTTGTAGTCTTCTCTTCAAACCAAAAAAAATTAAAAACACATTATATCCTAAAAAATATTATTAGTTTCTTTTGATAAAAGGATAACTTACTAAAAGTATTTTTAATTATTTATTTTGTTTTGTAAATTATAAAAATATAATTTTATTAAATTTATGACAATGTGTGTGTATTATATGTTATTCCTAAAATGAAATCATTATCATAATTTTTAATTTATTTTGCAAATATATTATTCATTTTTTAATTATCAAATGAGTTTATACCATATTATATTTAGAAAATTATTTTTTTATATTGATCAAATATATATTTAATACTAATTATATTATACAAGTAATAGATGTAAAACATATTATAATTATGCTATTTTTTTGGATCATCGATATTGTAATTTTTGGATCTAACATATGTAATACCTTGAAGAGTATGCAAATACAAGTGTCGCAGCGACTATCCTTTAAACATCAATAATTGTAGCAATCGGTAGTTCACACATTTAGGTCCATTATCCATATATACAGGTCTATTTAAACTAACAGAAAAGTACACAAATTTAATAATTTAAATAAAATAATCTTTTCTAAATTTTAATGAAAGTTAAAATATTTAATAAAAAATAATTAAATAAAATATAATTAACATTATTTTATTCTATATATATATATATATAATGTATGATCTAAAAAATTTTAAGTTTTTATTTTGAAATAAAAATATCTTTTATAAATATTGTACTAATTTATGTAAATCAAATTTGTACTTAAATAAATCATTTGTTATTTTGTTTGGAAGAAACATTAGATTGGCATAACTAGCAACATAATTTTGAGGGGGACATATGCCCTTCTCAATTTTTCTTTTAAATTTGATATATTTGGATTTAAATTATAATTCTATATGACATATATTTACTAATGTTGAATCTATTGAAATGTGTGTGTGTGTGTTTATATATTATATGATTAGATCATGTTATTTTTTATTCTTTGATATTTTAATTTGAATTTATTAGACTAATGAATATATCATGTATATAATTTTATATATTAAGTAGAACAAAATAAAGTTCAAATATCAATATGTTATTTTAACTAGATCTTGAACAATTACTTGCAAAAAAAATGTAAAATTTTAGAAATATTGTTAGATAAAATGCTTTATTGAGTTATTTATTAAACTATCGTGATATTGTTAAAATGATGATTTATATTTTTTTTTAGTGTATTGTAGTTACTCATTACATATATATTAAGTAGAGCAATATTCAACATAATACTAATTTAAATTTAAATTTAAAAATGATTAAATAATGATATTATTAATGAAGTAATTTAATTTAATTTAAAAGTTTAAAAGAAAGAACTTTATTCTTTTAAAAACATAATAGTTTTTAAATAAAATATAAAAGTTTTAAAAAATCTATCCTCACTAACTCTAACTTTAATCCCTAAATTCTTATTCAACTGAACAAATCAAACTCTTGTATTTATTCCATTATCCATCAGGCAAGTTAGAAATCAATATTTATTTAAGAATCTTTTATTAGATCCATCATAGACGGATTTATGTCAGAGTCAAATAATTAGAACCTTTTCCACTTCCATACATCAAGCTCCGTTAGCCTCTCATGATTGGTGCATTATTTGTAGAATGGTCAGAATAGTGGAAAGAAACATAAAATATTATTGCCTAGGCTTCTTTATCATTTGGATGACCTTCTCCTAAGACTTTGGTATTGGAAACAAAAATGGAGTCTCAATATCAACCAAATCCTTAGGACCTCCTTAAGGAAAATTCTTCATTGTATTTGTCGTCAAGATTGTTAGAATCAGCTTACAAACTTTCCAATCCAAGTTCTCCTCTACAAAGCTCATCATTGGTGGCTTTTTCAAAACCTTTTAGCTTTATCTTATACTTTATGTAATTTATACAGATACGTCTCAATAATTAATATTCATATTCATTCACCAAATATATATCAATAGTTCATACATGTATTCCCTTATTAGATACGACTTAATAATTTATATCTGTCTCCTTTCACTGAACACGTCTCCATAATTTATTTCAATAAAGTGCACCAAAACCGTTAACCTCGCTAACGGCTACAAGATTCTTACTTGAATTCCCATGCAACCTTTGAATTATTAAAACTATTGAATATAAATAAATTATGTAAATAAGTTACGTTAATAAATAATATATTGCTTAACATAATAATTACCACAAGAAAATAAATAGAAAAAAATAGTTTCAATGATGCAACGAAATAAAAAAGTAATTATTAGCAATTTCAAGAAAAGGAAAGTAACAATATTATAAATGATTAAAAATAATAAATAAATAAATAATACGTCAATTAAATAAGATAAACTTAACTAAAAAACTATCACAAAATTTAAAAATGATATAAAATAAATAATTAAAGTTCAAAATTCCAACACAACTTTATCTTTAACACACAATATTGATATTCACGGTACTATTTTTACAACACATGTTATTCCAACATTTACCTTGCATATAATATTTTTTTCTTAATTTATATATCATCCTCACTTTGCACCTCTTATGTAATAAGTGTCTTTCACAATAGTAATAACTTTTATAATTTAGTAATCTCATTTTTTATTGTGTTATTATAAATCTGTACATATCATATTGTATATATACATGATTAAAGAGTTTAAAAATCCTAAATATATCTCTCCCATAAGACACAGAGCATGGAATAAATAAAATTAAAATTGGATAAGGAAACATAATCATGAAATAAAATGAAAGGTGCTACTTTACAATTTATACACTTATTGATAAGAATCAATAGTAGAAATCCCTTATTCCTACAACACAGCTCCGATTGAAGAGATATTTACAAAGCTACCTCTTACACAAGTTCAAATATGAATTTTGTACAAAACACTTCTTCCATGACCTCTCTTTCTCTTCTTTTCTCTTTATTTTGAATGAAAAAGCTAAGAATTATTCGTGCTTTATATAGAAGTTTTCAAGTTAAAATTACTATTTAATACTATGCAAGATGTCTGTCAACACATTTCTAATAACAAATTTTTACAAGAAGTTAAAATTATAATTTTTCCTAAGACAATATTTTTTCCTTTCATTTTCATCCCTAATAAAAATGTTAAAATTATAACTTTTACCCTAGGCATTATTTCCACTTTTAGTTTAATCCATAAGCCTTGTCGACACTCACTGTGCATTTTTATGGACAGATTTATGAAAAGTTAAAATTAAAATTTTACCTGAGATAATATTTTTCTTTCCGATAAAAATGTCAACATTTAATTTCTACTTCATTTTAGTCCTTAAAATTCTATTTTATTTCTTTAATGTTATTCTTAAAATCATCTTGAATTTAACTAGGAAGTTATTCTATTATTTATACCCCTATAAAAGGTCATATATCTCTAACTACGTATATGTTTAGGATGTTACATAATATTTTTATGTATACATATATATATATATATATAATTTATTTTAGATTATTACATTCTCTCCCCCTTAAAAAAAATTTGGTCCCTGAATTTTAGGGAGGCTATACCAATTATGGAGAAAATATACACCGAATAGAAGCAAAGTTGTAATAAATAATTTAAGATGACACAGAATTTAACGTGAAAAACCCCAATAGGGTAAAACAATAAACAAGTAAGAAAGAGCCTCACTATAAGAAAAATAGGAGTTACACCTTCTCTTTATATAACAAGGATAATACAATAATTTTATATCTCTTACTAATAGGAGAATAATAATCTTACAACTCTTTATATGTCTCACAACTATGTGTGTATATATATATATATATAAGATTGCTCCTTTCTTAGTTGTAGGAAATAAGGTTTTGAAGCTTTCTATTTATAGGAAAGGATGCAAGGCTTCAATGCAATTTTTTAAGGACTAAACTGCAATTAAACATTAGTTTTTTTACTTTGGTTGGTTTGGTTAGTCACCAATCAAAATAAGTCTTAGGTAACACCTCTTTCTTTGACAATCTCCCAATTGAAGATTCGAATGACAATCAATTAATCTTTACACCTTTCTTCTTTTCTTGTCATCTCTTGTTACTCACGTCTCTGCTAGGCCAATAGAAAATCTACACCTTATGAACTTGTTTGTATTCACTAGCTTTGTCAGTTTATCTGTTAGGTTATCTTTAGTATAGATTTTCTGCATATTCACACTTCCTTCTTTTACATTTTCTCAGATAAAGTGATATTGAACTTGTATGTGTTTAGTCTTATAATAGAATGTCAGATTCTTTGCCTAGTAAAGAGCATTTTAATTATCACAAAATAGTGCAATCTTCCCGAGATTGTACTTAAGTTCCTCTAATAGGATCTGCAACTAGATTGCTTCTTTGTTATCTTGTGTAACTGCAATATATTTTGTCTCTGTCATTCAAGTGGCCACAATAGTTTGCAATTTTGAAACCCAGCTTACAGCTCCACCTGCAAGAGTAAATACATAACAACTGGTAGATTTGCTATTGTCAAGATCACCTGCAAGATCTAAATCTGTATAGTCTCTGATAGTGAAATCTGATCCTCCATAATGCAATGCAACATTTATGGTCCCTTAAATGTATCTTAAGACCCTTTTATAGTATTCCAATACTCTCGGCCAGGATTTGCCATATGTCAACTAACCACTCCCACTACTTGTGCAATGTTTGGTATTGTGCAAATCATAATGAACATTAGGCTACTAATTACTGATGTGTATGGTACTCGAGACATTTCCTTCCACTCTTCTTCACTGCTAGGATTCATGATTAAGGATAACTTGAAATTAATATGAAGTACGGTAGAGATTGACTTACAATCATGCATATTAAAGTGTCGCAAGATCTTCTTTAAATAATTCTTTTGAAAAAGCCAAATCTTTCTGTTATTTATGTCTCGATGAATTTGCACTTTTAGAATCATATTTATTGGTCTCAAGTCCTCTATATCAAATTCCCTAGCCAATTATGCCTTTAATTTATCAATATGATTTTTGTTGGGGCCTACCAACAACGTGTCATCTACGTACAATAGCAAAGTAATGACATCATTTCTACAAAACCTCTTAATATATGCACAAGATTATGTATAAAGTCTAGTGGTAGAAGGATTTACTCATAAATAAGGCATTGATTACAATGAGATATTTTCTCTGATTGTTTGACTCACAACTGTTTGAGTGGTCTTAGCAATGTGCAACAATTGACTTACATCTAGAGCAATTAGGTGTAAAAATCACATTTCTTCATGAAGATCTTGAAGAAGAAATTTATATACTCCAGCCAAAAAGGTTTAAAGAAAAAGGAAAAGAGAACTTAGTTTGCAGATTAAACAAATCTTTATATGGTCACAAACAGGTGCCGAGATGCTGATATAAGAGATTTGATTCCTTCATCATAAGTCTTGGATATAATAGATTTAATGCAAACTCTTGTGTATATATCAAGAGGTTCAACGAAAATGATTTCATTATTTTGTTGTTGTATGTAAATGACATGCTGGTAACAAGCCCCAACAAAGATCGGATCAATGAATTGATAGCACAATTGACTAAGGAATTTGATATGAAAGACTTGGGATTGGCAAACAAAATTCTAGGGATGCAAATTCACCGAGACAGAAATAACAGGAAGAACTGGGTTTCTCAAAAGAATTATTTAGATAAGATCTTGCGACACTTCAATATGCAAGAGTGTAAATAAATCGATACCCCACTTCTTATTAATTTCAAGTTATCCTCAAGCATGAATCCTAACAGTGAAGAAGAGATGAAAGAAATGTCTCAAGTACCATACGCATCAGCAGTGGGTATGTATTTACTCTTGCAGGTGGAGTTGTAAGCTAGGTTTCAAAACTACAACCTATTGTGGCCATTTCAACAACTAAAACAAAATATATTAGAGCTACACAAGCTAGCAAAGAAGCAATTTGGTTGTAGATACTATTAGAAAAACTCAGGTACAATCTCGAAAAGATTACACTATTCTATGATAAACAAAGTGCTCCACTTGGCAAAGAATCCAGCATTCCATTCTAAGACTAAACACATACAAGTTCAATATCACTTTATCCAAGAAAAGGTGGAAGAAGGAAGTGTAGATATACAGGAAATCTATACTAAAGATAACATATCATATGTACTAACAAAGTCAATGAACATTAACAAGTTCATATGATGTAGATCTTTTATTGGCCTAACAGAGACTTGAGCAATAAGAGATGCTAAGGAAGGAAGAATGGGTTAAAGATTGATTAATTTTCAATCGAATCTTTAAGTAGAAGACTGTAAAAAAAGGAGGTGCCACCCAAGACTTTTATTTTGGTTAGTGACCAACCAAACCAACCAAAGAAAAAAAAAAACGTTTAATTGCAGTTTAGTCCTTGAAAAATTGCATTGAAGCCCTTCATCATGCCTTATAAATAAAGAGCTTCAAAACCTCAATTCTCACAATAAAAAAAGGAGCAATCCTATATAAAAAGATAGAGTTGTAAGATTATTATCCTCCTATTAGCAAGAGATATAAAAATATTGTATTATCCTTGTTATATAAAGAGAATGTGTAACTCCTATTTTTCTCATAATAAAGCTATTTTTTCCTTGTCCATGGTTTTTACCTATTGGGATTTTTCTCATTAAATTATGTGTCATCTCAAATTATTTGCTACAATTTTACTTCTATCCAATGTTTATTTTCTCTATATTCTTACCACAAGATGTAAAAGGATAAGGGTACTTATCTCGCATGACCACTTCAGCTTCCCAAGTTACTTCTTCACCAGTATGATTTTACCACACTGCTTTGATTGAAGTTATGTCCATGTTCTTTAGTTTCTTGACTTGTCTGTCGATTATGGCAATATGGTGCTCTATGTAAAAGAGTTTCTCTTCTAATTGTATTAATTGTGGCTGAAGGACATGAGAGGAATCAGGTAAATATTTTCAAAGTATAAGTACATAGAAAACCCTAAACCCTAAACCCTACATTCTCTAGTATCTCGAACAGCCCAATGTATCTAGGATTTAACTCAAATATATTTCAATTCTTACTTTAAATTTCTTAAAAGTATGTAAAAGAGTTTCTCGTCTAATTGTATTAATTGTGGCTGAAGGACATGAGAGGGATCAGGTAAATATTTTCAAAGTATAAGTACATAGAAAACCCTAAACCTTAAACCCTACATTTTCTAGTATCTCGAACAGCCCAATGTATCTAGGATTTAACTCAAATATATTTCAATTCTTACTTTAAATTTCTTAAAAGTATGTAAAAGAGTTTCTCTTCTAATTGTATTAATTGTGGCTGAAGGACATAAGAGGGATCAGGTAAATATTTTCAAAGTATAAGTACATAGAAAACCCTAAACCTTAAACCCTACATTCTCTAGTATCTCGAACAGCCCAATGCATTTAGGATTTAACTCAAATATATTTCAATTCTTACTTTAAATTTCTTAAAAGTATGTTTTTGCCCCTGTACTTCTTAAATTTATAATTTCGCCCCTTGTTCAAAATTGGCCCATTAACTTTTTTTTTTTAAATGATTTAACTAGATATATTTATTATAGCTTAATTTTTTTAATTTTCTCTAAATAATCTAATTATTAAAAATCACAAAATTAGGGATGTACCATATCTCCTTACTAAATAAAATTATGTCCTCAAAATTTGTAAATTCTTACCTTAATCAAATAATTCTGGATATTTTTGTCTCATATCTTCCTCTTTCTCCTAAGTGACTTCTTTTAAAGTCAATCTTTCCTATGCCATTTTCATTAGAAGGGATTGTCCTTATCCTGAGTTGTTTCTTATCAGTCCCTAATATTGATACAAGCCTTATGTGGTAAGTTAGATTTTCCTAAAGCTACGCTAATTCGTCTTCTAATGCATATGAAAGGTCAGGAATGTACTTTTATAATTGGGATACATGAAAAACATCATGGAGATTGGATAAATGTGGTGGTAAGGCTAACTAGTAAGCGATTGGTCCTACTTTTCTTAGAACTTGATAAGGATCTAGATATCTAGAGCGTAATTTCTTGGTTCTAGTAACTTAGCCAATACCAATAATTGACTTTAAAGAAAACATTATCACTTTCTTTAAATTCTACATGTTTTCTTTGTAAATTAGCATAACCCTTTTGCCTATTTTGGACTACAGGTAACTTTTTCCCTTTCACTTTAGTCTTTAAAATTCTATTTTATTCTACTAATATTATTCATAAAATTATTCTGGATTTAATTTAGAGGCTATACTAGTAAATACTCTTACAAAGATCATATATTTCTAACTACTTATATTTTTAAGATGCTACATTTTATATATTATTATTATTTATTTCTCTTTAGATTCAGAACAAGCGCACTGACCAAGCAAAACCTTAACCTTCCTTCCTCACCTCTACCATTGTCCTCAACCTCGTTGATTTACATTTGTCATCCTCTACCTCACCGATTTACATTCATGATCCTCTACTAAGCCAATTCATGTTCATCATCTTTTACCTTACTAGTTCACATTTATTCGTTGTCCTCACTGATTCTTTCTACTTTTTTTTTTTTTTAATTCCTCCTCTCCATTTTTATTCCTCCTCTTACAATAGCACTTGTAAACACCTATAAGCCCCAAAAGAACCCAAAAGGAGAAAATTCATCACAAGTTGTATTATCTGATCAAAAGTGCCTAAAAGAAGAAGTTTCAAGTCTTTTATAAATATTGACATCCTAAAGAAAATCTAATTTCGAAACTCTCACTTGGGCCATCAGTAAAATGAGTCTAAATAGCCCAAAAACTACTAAAAACATTAAAACAAAAGCCTAAGATATACCAAACATATTTCAGACCCAAAACTATACAAATAAGATTTAAATCACTTATTACAATAACAAATAACAAGATAACTTAACCCAAAGTAATTGTGTCTTCATCTGGTTGGACTTGAATATGATTGATTACTTGAACATCCTTCCGTTAGATAGCTTATGTCCATATCATCCTCATCATTCTTTCTTGCCAAAAAAGGATTTGTCCTTGAATCAAGGCAGCTTCACTAAGCTTTTCACTAAAATAAGCAATTGGTTGTCTATTTTGCATTAACACATCACCTATACCAATATTAGAAACATCATATTCAACTTTAAAAGTATTAGAGAAAATTGGTAAAAGCAATAAGGGTGCAAAACTTAGCTTCTCTTTCAAGGTGTTAAACATTCTTTCTTATGCCTTTCCCCTCTTAAAATGTTCATTTTTCTTGGTTACTTCAATAAAAAAAAGCAACAAGTGTACTAAAGTTCTTTATAAATCTTCGATAGAAGCTAACAAGACCATGAAAGCTTTTCACCTCAGCAAGAGTTGTAAATGTAAGCCATTCTTTTATAGCTTGCACTTTCTCTTCACCCACCATAATAACCCTACTACTAACAACATATCTAAGACAAGTCGATCTAAACAAAAAGAACACTTTAGCATATAACTTCTTATGTCTTAAAACCCCAAGCACATTCTTTAAATGTTCTATATGTTTATCTAAATGCTTGCTATAGACTAAAATATCATCTAACTATACAACAACAAATCGACCAATGAAAGCCCGCAAAACATGTTTCATGAGTCTCATAAATGTATTGAGTCCACTGGTTAATCCAAAGGGCATGACTGACCATTCATACAAACCATATTTAGTCTTGAATGTTGTTTTCCACTTGTCATCCTCTTTCATGCGAATTGGATGATAACCACTTTTCAAATTAATCTTGGAAAAGATTGAGGAACCATGTAACTCATCCAACATATCATTTAATCTCAAAATATAATGGCGATATTTTACCGTTATCTTATTAATAGCTCGACAATTAACACACATTTGTCATGTTCCATCCTTTTTGGGCATGAGAAACACTGGTACAACGTATGGACTCATGCTTTTGTTGTCTAAATTGTGTTTCGACCCAAATTAAATGTATTCTACTTAAATGATCTAGAATTCAGTTTCTTACATTGTGGCAGGTTTGAGTAAGATCATACTTTAATATTTCACTAAATAGTGGAACGAGGCATAAAAAGCTTTATTTCCATTAAAGCCAACAACATATATATAAACATGAATGTTGAGGAATTCATTGTTTCGAAGTGTAACAATTAAAGGAGTAAATTGTAAGGTCATGCCTTTTTTATTTTTATTATTATTGTTGTTGTCGTTGTCGTTGTTAATGCTCATTGCAAATTTTAATCATGGATGGCCAACAAAATTCTAACAATGAAATGAATAATTCAAATAATCCATTATTATTGCAAGCTACACAACAAATCTTCACTCGTATGAATTTTGTGATTGAGCAATTGGCAAACTGGATGTAAAAACATTGATGGTCATCTTAAGAGTGCAAAAAAAGGACAAATCATGCGTCATTCGCCTCAAAGAGGCAACAATTGAAGACCACCACATGGACCACATCATCATTAAGAAGATGAAATTGATAAAGAAGGTGACTATCAAGATGAGACAGCTTCGGTTGTAAGTATTATCAGGATGAGAGGGGGTCATAAAGAGAAAGCGAGGCAACAACAATAAAGAGTTCACCGCAAGAGAAATTCTGTGGATAGAAACACTAGTTCAATCAAGTTGACTATTCCACCATTTCAAGGTAAAAATGATTCAGAACTTTATCTCGAATGGGATAGAAAGGTGGAGTTTATTTTTTATTGTCATCATTTACTCTGAAGAGAATAAAGTGAAACTTTGTTGTAGCATTCATTGGTTATGCCATCATTTAGAGGGATAAAGTAGTCATAAGTAAAAGAAGTGGGGAACATCCTATTGAAACTTGGGAGGAAATGAAGGTCCCAATGCGTAAAAGGTTTGTTCCTTCTCATTACTATTGGGATTCTCTTTTAAAGCCCCAAAGCTTAAAGCAAGGATCCAAGCCAGTGGAAAAATATTACATGGAGATGGAAACTATCATGAATAGGACAAATATTGATAAAGATTAACAGACGAGTATGGCCAAGTTTATTTATGGGCTTAACCAAGCAATAGCCAATGTTGTTGAGTTACAACACTACCTAGAATGGACGAGTTGTAATACACGGTAATTAAGGTTAAGAAACAACTAAAAAAAATGGAAGACTTCATCATAGGCTAACACATCCACTGCCACCAATTGGAAGCCCAAATAGAACACTAATGGGAAGAAAGAAGAGAAAGAGAATCCAAGCCCAAGGAAAACAAGACCACAGCCAAGCCCACATCCAAACAAAAATACAAGGGCACAATTGAAACTAAAAGGAGTCAAAATATCAAGTGCTTTAAGTGTTTGGGAGATGGCCATATTGCCTTACAATGCCTTAATAAAAGGGTAATTATCTTGTTGGATAATAGGGAAATTAAATATGGGAATGATGATGATTTTGACTCCATTCCATCTTAAAAAGAAGATTCTGAACATGATTTTGCAACTATTGAATCCAGACAAGCTTTAATAATCCTTAGAGCCTTACATATACAAGTACAAGAAGAAGGAGATGAAATTCAAAGAGAAAGTATCTTTTACACCAAGTGTCTAACACAAAATTGAATGTGCAGATTGATAATTGATGGAGGAAGCTATGTAAATGTGGCAAGTAAGTTGAGTGGAAAAGCTTGGTCAGAAAACCATTAAACACTTGAAGCCTTATAAACTACAATGGCTCAATGAAACTGGTGAAGTACTGGTAACAAAACAGGTTTTGATCTCTTTTACCATTGGCAACCTCAAGAATGAAGTCATATGTGATGTAATGCCAATGTAGACAAGTCATATTCTTCTTGGAAGACCTTGGCAATTTGATAGGCATACCATGCATAATGGATACAAGAATCGATACGCAGTTACTAAGGATCGAAAGAAGATCACACTTGTTCCATTACCACCCCACCAAATTTACTATGAACAAATGCAAATCAAGAAATTCATAGCTGCTAACACTTAAAGTAGTGGGGATGGGACTAAAATTCCAAATGAAAATGTGAGTGTTTGACCACAATAGGAAAAGAAGTAAATGTCAACTTCTATGCAAACAATCAAGAGATAAAGAGTAGGTTTTATGCCAATCAAATGAAACTAATGGTGCAAAAAGAAGTTTATTTCTCTAACTCTAACCTTGATGATTCCTTGCCTTCTGTAGCTAAGTCTCCTTTGCAGGATTACAAAGATGTGCTACCAGAGGACATGTTGTTGGGTCTACCTCCAATTAGGGGAATAGAACATCATATTGCTTTCATTCCAAGAGCTCAAATTCTAAACTGACCAACTTATCAAAGTACCCCTAAAGAGACTAAAGATATGCAACAACGTGTTGAAGAATTGCTTTCAAAAGGACATGTTTGAGAAAGCATGATTCCAAACATTGTACCAGTGTTACTTATGCCCAGAATGGATGAAACATAGAGAATGAGTGTTGGTTGCCAAACTATCAACAAGATAACAATAAAATATCATCATCCTATTTCAAGATTAGATGACATGTTGAATGAGTTATATGGTTCCATTATTTTTTCCAAGATTGATTTAAAAAGTGGTTAGCATGAAATTCGCTTAAAAGGAGGGGATGAGTGGAAAATAACATTTAAGACTAAATATGATTTTTTTGAATGATTAGTCATGCTCATTGGATTAACTAATGCACCCAGTTGTGAACACCCCACCCGAATTAACAATAATAATAATCATGGTAATAATAATAAATAGAATTAAAAAATTCTAAAAAAATAATAATAATAATTAATCAAAACAAAATTGCAAATTGCAAAAAAAAAATAGAAGTAATATGGAAAAAAACAAATATGAGAACCAAAAATAATAAAAAGAAAATTCAAGATATATGTTTGAAGAAGAGACATGGCAATCATCTTGCAAAGAAATAAAATAAACAAGGCCACATACTTGAAATAGAATTGCAAAACACTCTCACTTGCTCACACTCACACACTCTCACATGCTCACTTGCTCCCACATGCTCACTTGCCCTCACACACATGACACACATCACTCTCACACACTCACACTCTCACTCATGGACACACCTCCTCACACACTCACACTCACACTCACACTCTCACATGCTCATTTGCTCCCATATGCTCACTTGCCCTCACACACATGACACACATCACTCTCACACACTCACACTTTCACTCACGGACACATCCTCACACACTCACACTCTCACCCACGGACACACGCACTCACTCACTCCCACATGCATACACTCATGCACACACATGCACAAGAGGACAAAGGGGACAAAAAAGCAAGAGGGAGTTGGTTCTTCAGATGAGACAGAAAGTGGAGCGGCTAGTGCTGAGAAAGGAGAGAGTGGCGTGGCTGAAAATGGCAGAAAAAGGAGGGGACCGTGAGCAGTAAGTGAGTGGCTGGAAGTTGCAGAAAAAGTAAGGAGAAAAGAGAGCAACATGGCAGAAAAAGGGAGGTAGGCTGGAGCATAAAAAGAGGAGGCCTCGGCTGAGAAGAAGAGGAGCTGGAGAAGAGAAGAGAGGAAGGGAAAAGAAGGCAAAAACCACGCTGAAAGGGAGAAGGAACGACGTGATCGAGAAGGGAAGAAGAGCTGAAAAGAAAGGGAGAGAATAAGAGAGAAACTGAGAGAAAAATGAGAGCTGAAGGGGAGAAATAGAAACCGAGAGGATGAGCAGAAACCGAGAGGAAGAGAGGGGAACCGAGAGCTTCACGAAACCAGAAAGTGTGACAGCAACGTGAGGGAGAAAACAGAAGAGAAAACGAAACCAGAAACTGAGAGGGAGAGGAGCTGAACGAGGCAGAAACCGAGAGGAGGAGAGGGGGAGTCGTGGTGCAGAAAACTGTGGAGAGAAACCGTGGAGAGAAACGTCCAAATCGTGGAGAGAAAAGGAGCTGAAGTTCAGGCCATCCAAGGAGCAGAAAATGGAGAGTTGGATGCCAAAATGATGAGCAGAAACAAGGAGGTCTGAATGCAAAACAAAGTGGCAGCAAAAGGATGGATAGAAACTGAACCATGGAGGAGAAAAAACTCTGTTTTGAGCTCAAAAAACAGAGGTAAACAGAGAAGAACTTAGGGAGCACAAGGAAGAAGAGGAAGTGTAGAGAAGAAGGGAAGCTTTCAACCCTTGCCTTCCAGCCGAGGAGCAGAGACGCGTGAGCAGAATTTCCAGCGCTGAAGCCAACCAGAATTTCCAACGAAGCTGTCCGCCATTTCTGTTTGCTTCCAACCGAGACCAGCTACTTTGGGGCTGTTGGAGGTCCATCTACCATAGGTGAGTGAGGAGGAGAAGGTCATTCTTCATTGGAGCACAAGGGAGAGGCTGAAAACGCACAGGTATGGTTACACGATTTGTCACTGCCGAGATTTCTGCATGCATGTCACTATTCATACGAATTGCTTCAAGACAATCTCATGCATGCTGCACTGTTCATGCGTTTTAATCTGAGGTGCTACTGTTCACTTGCTTAAATTTGTTTTAATTTTGTTTATTACCATTGTTTAAACATTAACTTTGATTAATTATTGCTATTACGTATAAAATTATTGTGTGAGAATTTTATTCTCCTTGATTATCGGGGATTATGTGAGATATTAATCTCCTTAAATCCTTGCAATTAATTAAATAATTGGAAGGCAACAATAATATTAATGAAATATTAATGAAGAAATGGTCAAAAAATAAGTGAATGATAATTAAGAAATATTGCTATCACGCATAAAATTATCATGTGAAAATTTTATTCTCCTCGATTACCAGGGATTATGTGAGATATTAATCTCCTTAAATCCTTACAATGAATTGAATAATTGAAAAGCAATAATAATATTAATGACATATTAATGATTGAATGGTGAAAAATAATTGAATGATAACTAATAAATATTGCCATGATGGATAAAATTATCGTGTGAAAATTTTATTCTCCTCGATTACAGGGGGTTATGTGAGATGTTAATCTCCTTAAATCTTTACAACTAGTTGAATAATTGAAAAGTGATAATAATATTAATGAAATATTAATGAATAAATGGTGAAAAAAAATAAAGGAATGACAATTAAATATTAGTTTTGATAAATCATAATAATAATCATAATTAAAATGTTTGCTTTAATGAACTATTTCCCATTATTTGCAAAATTATCGTGTGAAAATTTTATTCTCCTCGATTACTGGGGGTTATGTGAGATATTAATCTCCTTAAATCCCTACAATGAATTAAATAATTGAAAAGCAACAATAATATAAATGAAATATTAATGGATGAATGGTGAAAAATAAATGAATGATAATTAAATATTAATTTTGATTAAATCATAATAATAATCATAATCAAAATGTTTGCTTTAATGAACTATTTCTTTAAATCCTCGATTGCGTGGGATTATGTGAGGTTCTAATTTCCTTAAATCCCTATAATTAATTCAGAAATAATAATAATATTAATGATAATAATAATAATAATACAAAAAATAAATAAATGGACAATAGTTAAATATTAACTTTGATTAAATATTTATACAAATGAATCGTGTGAGAATACTTTTCTCTCCTCGACTTCCCGGGCTCACGTGAGATTTTAATCTCCATAGAACCCGAAAATTAGCATATATTCGTTCAAAGATAAACAGATAAACAAATAAATAATAACACTTGAATTAATTTTTTACCAATAATCAATAATAATAATAATCAATATTTACCAACAATAAATTCAAAAGTTCAAAAAAAAAAAATATTCCTTTCATTATAAATCATGCATTAATTCCCGAAATATGAACTCCCAAAACTCAAAAATAATAATAATAATAATAATAATAATAAAATCGACAAAAAATTTTAAAAGAGAAAATGTGAAGAGATCAGGAGAATGAAGTTAATCAGATTGTAGTAAATTAAAACACATAAACCAAATCCCAATTTTGTTTTGTTTACAATGATTTGTCTTAATTAAAATCCTCTTATTCTCATCACAAATCAAAAAACCACCAACCCGCAAAACATGCCTTTTGGTCGAACTACGTGGACTTTGATCCCTATCGCAGGGTACGTAAGCCCTAGGCTCTCATCCTAGGTCAAGTCCGCCCTTTTGTAAATATCTATCTGTTTGTATGCATTCTCGCTTTTTTGTCCCCTATGTCTAACATGCATCCATGTCAATAAAAGGGTAATTGAGATTAATTAAAGGCCATATTCTATTTCAACTGACTAGTTTAAGGTAACTGTCCTTATGGGCGGGTGTTGTGGGGTGCCTAACACCTTCCCCACACTCAAATAGACTCCTAAACCCATCTCTGATTTCGCAGACCATTTCGCCTTTTTTCGTTTGTTTTATTTAAATTGGTTTTCCAAAGTTTTCCATTAAAAATTTTGGTGGCGACTCCAAATAAATTGATTTTCAAAATTCCGTTTTTGGGAATCGGTTTTAAACTTTTTTTTTTATTCCATTCCGCCGAAAGGTCGGTTACGACAGTACATTTATGAGACTCATGAACCATGTTTTGTGTGTTTTCATTAGTCGATTTGTTGTTGTATACTTCAATGATATTTTAGTCTACAAGAAGCATTTAAATAAGCATATAGAACATTTAAAGGATGCGCTTGAGGTTGTAAGACAAGTTATATGTTAATCTCAAAAAATGTTCTTTTTGTGTAGATCGAGTTGTCTTTCTTGGATATGTTGTTTGTAGAAAAGTATTGCAATGGATAAAGAGAAAGTGAAGGCTATCAAAGAATGGCCTATACCTACAACTCTTAGTAAGGTGAAAAGCTTCCATGGTCTTGCTAGCTTCTATCGAAGATTTGTAAAGAAAGTAACCAAGAAAAATGAACATTTTAAGAGGGACAGAAACAAGAAAGAGCATTTAACACCTTGAAAGAAAAGCTAAGTTCTACACCCTTATTGTTTCTACCAATTTTATCTAAAACTTTTAAAATTGAATATGATGTTTATGCTATTGGTATAGGTGCCATGTTAATGCAAGATAGGCAACCAATTGCTTATTTTAGTGAAAAGCTTAGTGACGTTACCTTGAATTATTCCACCTATAACAAGAAATTGTATGCCTTGGTGAGAACATTACATACATGGCAACACTACCTATGATCTAAGGAGTTTATAATCCACACATATTACCAATAATTAAAGCACATCAAAAGCCAAGACAAGCTGAAACATAAGCATGCAAGCTGGGTAGAATTTATTGAGCAACTTCCGTATGTAATATAATACAAGTAAGGATCTAATTCAAGACGAATCCTTTTGAGAGGGAGGAAATAATAAGGATGTAATTGGATATGAGCTATCCAACGGAGAGGATGTTTAAGTCATCGATAATCAGTTGCCAACAAGTCCTATAACAAGAGCTTAGACCAAGAAAGTTCAGGAAGTTATCCAAGGCTTAATGAGTCATCTACATGTGAAAGAAATTTAGTTGAAAGAGTTGAATTGAGAAAAGAAAACCCAAGTCACCAATCTTATTCAAGTCTAACCAAATGAAGGTTCAATTACTTTGGGTTAAATTATCTTGTTATTTGCTATTGTAATAAGTAATTTGAATCTTATTTACATAGTCTTAGGCCTAAAATATATTTGGTTATATGTAAAGCTTCTGTTTTTAGTAGTTTTTGTGTTCCTTAGACTAATTTTATTGAAAGCCTATGTGAGAGCTCCGAAATTAGGTTTTCTTTAAGATGTCAATATCTATAAAAACCATGAAACTTCTTCTTGTAAGCACTTTTGATCAAATAATACAACTTGTGAGGAATTTTCTCTTCCATAGTTCTCATAGGGCTTATAGGTGATTACAAGTGTTTTTGCAATCTTTAACCTTATATGAAATTGGTTTCTAGCTCCTTATAACTACAAGGTCAATTTCTTTATTTTAGTCTCTATTGGTGTCTCAAATTGATTCCAAAGTATTGGTATCAAGTCTCACAATATTATTCGCTAGGGTTGTATCAACCCATTAAGGTTTCATGAAGGACAAAAAGCTTAAAATCCCAATACCAAATGGAGTAGCCAAGAAATTTTACCAATCCTCTAAGGAATAAACATTAACAGATGCCTACAACCTTTAATAAATCAGCACACTTGCCGATAGCTATAATCTTTCTAAGTTGGAACTGTTAAGGAATCAGCAATCCTCACACAATTCGAGCTCTTAAAGAGCTCATCCATGAACATTGGCCCAACATCATCTTCTTAATCGTGACTCTAGTTCATGAAAATCATGTCAAGGAGATAAGTGGAAGTAGTAATTACGAAGGTTGTTTTGCAGTGGACAGATTAAGTAAGGGGGGTCTAGCTTTCATAAAAGAACAGAGATGCAATGAAGGTTATAAATTATCCCAAGAATTTCATAAATGTCCAAGTTCATAGTCAAAGCAGTTTCACTTGGCAACTAATGGTATACTACAAGTTCTTAGAAAGAAGAAGACGTCGAAAGGCTTGGGAGATGTTAAGGTTGTTAACCGATGCATATAATCACCCTTGATTATGTATGGGAGATTATACTAACCTTACGAATTCTGACAAGAAAGAAAGGTGGGTAAGCACTCGAGCTTCTTAATTAATGATTTTAGAGAATTAGTACAAGACTACTATATGAGGGATGTGTTAATCAAGGGTTAGAGCTTTATGTGGGAAAAAAGGATTGATGAGAATTGTATTGTGCATGAAAACCTAGATCGAGCTATAGCCAATTGGCAATGGTCAAAATCTCTTTTCTATTAGCATTATGAAAGTTTTCCATGGTTTCTAAACTTTCGAACTAACCAGAGTGGTTTATTAGAACCATTATTTAAAATGACACTTTCAAAAGTGAAGCACGTAACATGAGCATAATAAATTGAAATCCTCTCCTATCATTTTATTTGTATCTTAGAAGTTACTCTAAATTAAAAACTAATTAAAGGTTGAAGAGATGCCACATTATAACAAATATGGTAAAATAATTTTTTTTCATCCTTTAAGCTGAGAGTTAGTTCCAATTTATCCTTTTTTTATAAATAATTTCATCCTTTATGCTTACAGAAATTATCAATGTTATCCTAATTACTAATGCCATCCAAATTATTGATGGAATAAGCTAACATGACCATCATTAAAGATGATCTAATATATGGTAAAGAATATTTCCTGTGCATGAATTCACATACTTCTTAATGTCTTCGTACTTGCAAATTTTTATATAGGTCTCTAAAATGTCTGTCCTTTGGTTTTAGTTATTGTTGTTTCAGCATCTGTGTCATGCCTAAGGTCTAATGTCCATGTCTATGATTCTTAGAGAAATATGCAAAATCAAGTCTACAAGCCAAGAATTGGTAACACATTACCCACTTAACAAGATAAAAGATTTATAAAGCTACAAACTGAAATTCGCTTTCACTAATTTAGTCATTCAACTACATAACACAAGGCTTAGATTCTATACAAATTTTGGCAAAATTTGTCCTGAAATTTGGGGCCTTTTGAAATTTACTACATTGTATATGTCAACCCAAATCAATCACTTATAGAGAGCTCAACTCTCATATATAAAGAATATGTACATAGAAAAAATGAGTAGGTGATCTTACCTGTGGTCATCTAGATACAACTAAAGTTTATACATAATATTTAAGATCACTATTGACAAGAGATATACTAGAGATATAAAGAATAACTCGACCCTCGTGGAGCCAAGCAGGGCCTTCTAAATGAGCTCTACATCCTATTCTCAGGTCATGGGGTTGTTCTATCGATAATCTAAAATAGAAAAAAAGTGAATAGATAATATCCCAAAAAAATATAATAACGTAATTAAACAATAAATTGAAGGCTTAAGAGAATGATTACACAATGAACCATGTGGAAGTAAGGTTCATCATTGTATCAACTTACAACGATGACTATAAGTAACCCAATTCTATGAATTTCCATAAATGGTCCAAGTAT
Source organism: Delonix regia (assembly GCA_037074485.1). Lineage (NCBI taxonomy): Eukaryota > Viridiplantae > Streptophyta > Magnoliopsida > Fabales > Fabaceae > Delonix > Delonix regia. Next base: position 37,450,387 of record CM073450.1, on the reverse strand, counting down.
GCATAAACCTTTACAAACCTTTAGTATAACATTTAATTTGACATTGAAAAGTAGGAAAACAATTCAATTAAAAATTATGTGTAGGAAAGGACTATCAGAAGAGATGATAGGTCTGTAGTGGGCACATAACCCAAAGGGCAATAACCATATGTCGAGACTTTAAGATAGTATCTACGAGTGTGAAACACTGTAAGTTATCAAATATGCATGAGTGTTGCTAAAGCATATTTAGAAACCGTACTTGTAAGTTGAAAATAATTAGTTTGGAAACCATATGCAGGGAAGGACCATCACGGACATGAAAAAAATCAGTCATAGGCTTTTGGCCCATAGATTATCATTATCTGTCGAGACTTTGAAACTATATCGGTGAGCATAGAATACTACAAGCTATCAAACATGCATAAATCTTGACAAAATATATTTAAAAACCTTACTTTTAGTACGAAAAATAGTTGGCTTAGAAACCAGATGCAAATGAGAACTATCTAGGATATCAAACATCAATCATAAACTTCCAACCCAAGGATTATCATTATCTGTTGAGAGCATACAGCCCTCGGGGTAATCAATATCTATCGAGGGCACACAGCCCTCGGAGTAATCAATGTCACTTAAGGGCACCTAACCATCAAGGGTAAACTAAGCAAATGGTTATGAGTTATAAACTCACATTAAATCATCTCAACTATACTATTCTTCCCTAAATCTAAGACAATTGTCATGCATGGGTTTTCTTCAATATCAACAACATTAGAATACAAATTTCAATATTTCAATTAAAACAATACTCAATCTACGCATCCACAAATATTCAATCAATCAACAGAACTAGACTATAATCCTTTTGAACCCAAACTTTGAAAAGGGATAAGAAAAGCTTATTACATTAACGTAAAAATATAAGTAGATGGCATTAATAATAAGAAACATGTGAATGAGATACTTTATTTAAGGAACTTGGGAATGCTACTACTTACCAAGTAAACAGAATCATTTAGCTATTCCTAGCTCTCCTTTTAACCTTGACGAGACACTTTTAAGTTATATCCCCTATAAGGTAAAAAAAAAAAAAATGAATACAAGGAACTCTTTAATTTGCATGATAATTTATCATGTTAGTACAAATCAACTCAAGATTCATCTACAAGAATTACCAATGGTCGTTATACTAACTACTTATTGTCCTATCATCCTAGAGTTTCCATAACAAGTATAACTCTATTACCAACAATATATTCCTACTTACTACTTAGTTTTCCATATAAATTCTAACACTTAAGTAAACAAGGAACTTACTTTTCTAACTTTATGATCTTCCTAAATTACTTATAGCAATAACAAGTAACCTATATACACATTACCCATCGCATACATGTTCCAAATACAATATTTTCACTTTTCTCATCATCCTTGCAACAATTTAATTGAATAATAAATATGAGCATTAACTCAATGCTTTATTTCCTTTTTTTGCTCTTCCATTACTGATCCACACTATAATCTATGTCATAGCACTTTCCACCATATAACTCTTACTCTTCACATACATATATACCTACACATATACATAGAACTATACAAGAATCTATTTCCATGTGCAACTCACATTTCCATACTCAATTTCTTATTAAATATCACTCTAACCATCCCCTAAGACTACATTTCCATTCTTAAATGTCTAATGATATGATGGGATTGTAAGAAATGAAAATTTCACCAAAACAAATTTACCTCAATTATCTAACTCATAATTGCATAAAGGAGTTGGTCTTCATCAACCTTAAAATTTTAACTTAAAATTTAAGAGCTTCCCTTCTATTTCAACCAAAGCACAAGCCACAATTTACAAAGAGTTCAAGTTCTTTATATTCATGTATAAGCATAAAATTCATTTAAAAAACGAACTCATTCCCAAATAAATACACATTCATATTCAACCCTTAAATAAAAAAATCAAATTCCAACAACACTTACATTTAAAATTTTCTAAGCTTATCTCTCTAGATAAAACACCTACAACCATTCCTCTTTCCCTCCAAACATTGATTGATGAAGAACCACAACAAAAATTTTGAATTTGGCCCCAAAAGAAACCATAAATGCAGCCATGGGAATTTCAACAATTGCGGACCAATTTCTTTGATGCTAAACATAAAAATTGTGGGGAAACAACCGAAATTTACCTAAGCCATCAAATCCCCAACTCAATTTCGGCCTTTGCTAATGAAATTGCATCCAATTCCTCATCACCATGTGCCTTAGCGCCGACAAAGAAAGATAGACCTTCACACTATGATTTTAGCCAAAACACACTAGCATCATGCTGAGGATGAAAGGAAATGGCCGCAAAAGATTATTGGCAGTAAAGTTTGCTGGTGAGGTCTGTTAAGAATGATGGGAAGAGGCAGCTGCTCGAGCAATGAACGAAGAGCAAAAAAAATAAAAGACACAAGGAAAAGAGGATCCCTCGGGGGTATTTTGGTAATTTTTGCTAGGATACATGGCCTACTAATAAAAAATAACTAGATTGATTGCTCAAGAAGTTTGAACCAGGACATCTTAGAGGCATAAGGAGTAACACCAACTGCACCAGCCTCATTTTCATATCTTATAGATACTTTACTTTTATTTAAACTGCTACAAATTCTTTTTTCTTTTCAATCCAAACGCATTAAAATTTCTTTCATAATCATTCTAATTTATTTATTTATAGCAAATGCTTTAGATGTTACAATTTAAGTGGCAAAACACTATGAAAGCTATCTAAGTTCTTTAATAGGTATATTTAAGTTAATGTATCACTACCTCTATTGGCACTCATGGCACATTTGAAAATGTTTCAACATTTTGGAAATGTGCATTTACATTATTAGGGGTTTAATAAGCAATATTTTAGATTGTTTCAATGACATAGGATGTCAGTGAAATCATAATCCCCATATTAGGTATGACAGATGTAAATTATCATTGTCTTCAGAATATTTATTAAATGGAAATGAAAGGAGTAAACTTTGAATGACATGTAAATCATATACTAAAAAATTGTTGAATCTTAAATGATTTGTATTCTACATTCTAGAATATTATTAAGGAAACAAAATCCAATGCAACCCTTATTTTTTATTGGAATGTGTGATAGCCATTTTGTATTAACAAGTAGAATTCTTAGATGGTCAGCTATAACTTTCTTATTCACAATCAGTTCATATATCCATGATTGTCTAGGATATTTGGTTCTAATTTTCTTTATGAGAAAGGAGCCCCCAAGAATATGAAGTAATTGAGGCCTTACAAACATTATTCTTACATCTATAGAGATATCTAGGAATGTTAATTTACTAATATATTCAAGAAATCTAGGAATCTTGAATGTCTGTTGGGCAACAAAAAAAAAAAAAAAGAATCTTCATAGTTGGTGTTAAATGTCAACATCCTACTTAACATAAATATATTTAACTACAACCTTAGAAGCGTTTTAATCAGAAGCTCCTAAAATGGAAAATTAATTTTGCAAGAGAGCTGCAAATTGGACAGCATAAGAACCCAATATGCCACGTGTACGGACAAATGGCAACTAAATGCCAATTGCCATGACCTTAAGCACAATGGTTATGTCATAAGTTTCATTTGATGTTAGGGTGGTCTGAGATGGCAATGGCACAGTGCCAATTACCATTGTGAGATTAAACTAAACTTCAGAAAAAGAAAGAATCATAAAGAGCAGAGCTTCAGGTACTGGTATAAGCTTAAGTTATATGTTAATTAACGGAATATCAATCAACATGGTATCACCTACATCAGACATTAGAAGAGAACTAGTTTGTATGAACTTTACAATGGATATAAGCAATGCAGTATAAAAAAAATTGTGCATTTGGATGTATGAATTTGGTAAAAGGTACTCAGATTTAAGCTTAAATAATTGAGCCAGTGGTAAGAGGAAGGGGACGACAAATATGGACAAATAATTAGATGAATGAATTGATATACATTCATAAAATATGAATTTAGACTAACTTCAAGAATGGTGTATTATGGAATACACTTCTCATGGCATTATAATGAAATATGATTCAGTAAATTTAAACAGAATCAGTATAAATTTGAGATGAAAATAAAATCCAAAGGCTGTCTACTGAAGGATTATCTACATAGAACATCAAAGAATTATTCCCACCAATTTTACATGTAAAAGGCATTTCCAATTAATAAAAAAAGGTCTCTACAAGAATAGATCAATTAAGCTACATGTATCAAAGCTCTATTCCCCCACCCCAACATAACAAAATAGAACAAGGAAGCGGGGGAAAAATACACCAAAAGCACTCTAGAGATAGTCCAACAATGATAGCTATTCTTCCTTTGACATGCATAATCTCTCTCATCACATTACATATACAATATAATAAGTTTTAATCTTGCAGTGCACAAGTATAATGATGCGCCTATCAATTTGAAGGCTCTGGAAACATCCAATGCACAACACTGACTATCAAGTGTTTTCCGTTCATTGTCCATGTTGACTGGTGTAAAACTATAAATGATGGCCTGATTTGAAGATTTATTATCCTCAATAATTAATATTTCTTCTCTCCTTAATACAATTTCTTTTCTATCAATAAACGACAGTAAAGGATGGCAAAAAAGAAAAGTTGGCTTGATAATGATATGAAAAAAATAAATAATAGGAGGAACTGCCACCCTCATTATTGATTTTCCGTTTTTATTATTTTCATGATTTCCTTGTCGCCCACCTCCCTCTTCCCCATTCCTTTCTCCAAATCCTAACAAGAAATTGTCTACTGCATGACCTACTTTTATTACTAAAACATCCAACTGGTAGTAATTTAAATATTTGAGACTCCCACTGTCAGTCACTCATTACCAATATTTCTTAATATTATAAGTAACAAGACCTTATGATCGGTTTCTGTATGATTAGCAATAGTTGTACAAGACTCGTAATCTAAGCATTCAGAGAAACAATAACTGCTTCAGAGTAAATGTTTGTAGAAGGAATGTCGCCATTCCAACAAAATGAAAGCTATAGATTACTTAGCAAATACGTTTCCTTTTAGGTCCCAAATGTAATGAACATGTACATATATGCAGGGCCTGGATTATTAGGTTGATTTATTATTTGGTTCAGAAGTTCCACATCAGCAAAATAGGCAGGGCTATGTCTCTTTACATCTATGAACTCTCATTTCCCCGTTCAAAATGAAAAACCTAACTAAAATAATGTCATTTACGCACTACTTGCATAATATGCATGACTCACGGTATGGATGTATGAGATGAGTGCACAGAAATAAAAAATTGTCACCTTGTATCACAAATATATATAACATGAGTAAATGTTTGATAATTGTGTGTCTACTAGCATATGAATCTTAATTAAAGACGTGTCTAAAAAAAAGATATATGTTGTATAAATCTCTATATCAATTAGCAGCAAAATGCAAACAGAGTCGAGATATACAGCTTACTTCGTCTAGTCTTTCCATTCAGCAATCATGTGTTCCAACAGCAGAGAAATCCTCTTCAGACCCTCAACATCCACACAACCAAAAGCATCATTTAGTTCCTTTGCTTCTTTGATCCGAGCCTGCCTTAACAATCCCCGATAAACCAACTCCTTGGAATCACAGCTAGGCACTTTGTTGGCACCCACCATAGCCTTCAAAACCTTCAAGCCCTCAAAAACGAAGCCTTTTCTACAAAATCCATTAATCAAAATCCCGTAAATTTTCTCATCTGGCGAGCACGGAGAGTCCGGCCTTTCCATCCAATTGAAAACTTTGAGGGCTTCTTTGTACTTATACTTGTTGAAATACGAAGTGACGAGCATGATGATAATGGGTCTAATATATGGGTATGAAATTGGAGTGTACTTGAGGCGGGTGAGGAGGAATATGGCTTGGGTCATGTCAGGTTGGGAAGCAAGAGAGTCGACGAAGACGGAGATAGAGAGGGATTTGAGAGGTGGATTTGCTAGGAGCGCCGTGGTGGTTAGGTCAATAGCTGTGGCGAGCTGGTTTGAGTCGCAGAGGCGAGGAATGAGGAGATTGATCTTTGTGAGATCTTCATCGGTTAGAATGGCGCTAGTGGATTCGGATTGCAGAGCTGGCTCCTCTGAAGAAGAACAAGAAGAATAGGGTATTGGTGCGAGACTTGTCTGGAAGAGAGAACCCAAAACGATGATAGCTTTTGAATGAACGCAGAGATGAAGCCGCCGGAGTGAACTCATTTTGATTCCCCTGCTTTACATGCCAACGCTCTCCAGAAAGAAGGAAAAAACGTCCTTTTTACTCTCGAAGTTTGAATTAAAACATCAAATTGTTGGGATATATATATATATTAAAGGAGGAAAGTAAATTTATAACGTAAATTTATAAAATTTGGTCTTAATTAATAAATAATTATTAAAATATATAATTTTATAGTTTAAATATTATATGTATTAAAAAATTATTTAAATATAATTTAAATTATACTTAATTAAACAAAAATTATTCATATTTCATAATTTATAATATTTAACATGAATATTTTAATATATTTATACATAAATAATTATTTAATATAACTAATTAAATAATGTTTGTTTTATTTTATTTAATAAGTACATATTAAATGTAATTTTATTAATTTTTATGCATATTTAAACTTATAATAAAATAAATTGTAAAAATTTCATAGAAAAGAAGTTGTCTATATCTTATTTAATTTTGAATTTAAATTATTATATTGTTGACTTTACAAATTAGTTAACACATTAAAATCGTAAAATCAGTAGACTCGGTAAATCAACTCGCAAATTTACTTGAATTTATACTTAATCTAAATTTACAACGAATTAACTCATTTTCTTTATATACAATTATAAACTTGTAAACTCTGATAATAAACTCATAAGTTTGATAAGTATGTATATACATATGGTAATGAAAGTTTCTCTAAATTTAGTTGTTAAATCGTTTTCCTTTATTAATGATCTCTCAATAACATAAACTTACGGCCATTTAATAGATTATTTAGCATATGATGTAGACGAGAGTCCAAGTTGATAATATACACTTGCTTAGACATTTTGAGTTTGTGGATTGTTGATTTAAAAATAGTTTTTACTTTTAAAATATAAAAGAATAAAAATATTTGTTTAGTACGGTGTTTTTTTATTAATTTTTTAAGAAAATAATAAAATAAAAAGTCTTTTTAAAAATTAAAAACAAGAACAATATTTAGATTATTTTATTTTTAAAATTATTTTCATTAATAATATAATTGTAATTTTGTAAAAACACTAGGGTTTAGGGTTGAATTCAAACAATAATACAGACCCAATCCAACTAAACCTAATATTCTAGTTAGACTTTTAAAAATCAGACCTAAATTTAAACAAAAATAAAGTCTAAGTCTATTTTTTAATTAAGCAATCTTATTCGAACGTTTATCTATATTTTTTGGGTAAGACCAAATAAGTTTTTTGGAGTCATGATTAAATGTATTTGTTATCTAGGACTTAAGATATATAATATAATTAATTATTATTATTACTTATAAGATTATATTTAAAAAAGTTATAAATATAAATAAACTATTATATTAGTATAAATCTTTTAGATAAAGGGTATTTTTTTTTTCAAGATGTCATGTTACACTAAATTTTTTAAAATAATAAGTTTTTATTATTAAGAAAATATTTATTCAAATTTTTTGAGTTTAGGTTGAGTTTTAAAAATAGCATACATATGACTCATTTTACAAAAGGACTTTTATAATAAAACCTTTTAATTCAAACTTTATATTTTAAAGATCAAACTTAATGGATCGAGTGTTCTTTTAAAGTTATTACTAAATCTAAACTCAGTCAATTAGTAAATGGCTAGGTCATTGCCTTTTTTTTCAAAAGAAGAAAATAACATTTTATAAAGAAAAATAGTAAAACTTAAAATTCAAAATAAAAAATTGAAATGGAAAATATTGTGATTTAAAATAGAAAATAATTAAAATTTATAAAAACTATAAATATTTTAAAGATTTATCATAACTAAAATTTATTATAGATAAAATAAAAATAATACTTAAAAATAATATCAAATAGGGTTTTACATGAATCCAATATGTAACTTACCCCCATTAAAACGCATACGCCCCTCGCACATACATACCTATATAATAAACATGTAATATAGTATAAATTTATGGGCACACGCACAAATCTAAATACATATATAATAAATATATTATATACATATAGAACATATACATACTCATATAAGGAATATGAAACCCCGTTAAAAACATTATATATATATATAATAATTTAAAAAAATAATAATATGATTGCACACACTTTTATACTTGTATACACAAGTACAACATTTTAATGAAATTAGTTCCAATTTCAATAGAATTGAAATTAAAATTAAAATTTTATATTTTAAATCTAATTTTTAGTACCAAACAAAACATTAGCATTTTCAAAACTTATTTTTGAATTATTTTTTAATTTTTGAGACGTTTCTAAAAAAAATTATTTAAACAAGTTTTTCTAAGTTTTTAAAAATTTTTAAAACCTATTCTAAAGATTTTTTTACAAAACTATTCTTAGAATATAAAAATAAATAATAGAACATGTCCTTTATGTATCAAAACGACATGTCAAATTAGAAAAAATGACAAATTTATATCATCAATTACAATATAAATCTTTATTGTCACCTGCATCATATAATCATAAAGAGATAGAGAAAAAAATATGAGCAAAAAAAAGAACATTAACCTGATACATGTTTTGCGCAATTAGTGCGATAACCATAAAAGATCTATACTAATTAATAGTTATGTGGATTTTTTCGCATCTCTTTTCTGACTGAATGAATCCCTGCATTTGATTGAAGACTCGCGTAACCAAACTAGTCAACTTGTGATCACTATAGAATGGAAGTTTTTATTTATTTATTTTTTAAATCTAGTTCAATAACTAGTATTACAAGTATTATAGTAGATTTGGCCAAGAAAAGAGTAATATAGAAGACAATAATTTAGTTTATCATAAATAATCGTGATAAATTGGTTAAAATTAGTTTTTTATTAATACAAACAAAAAAAATTAATTTTGCATAAAATTAAATTTTTAAAGAACTAATTTTATATAAATTTAAATTTTTAAATTAATAATTTGTCAGAATTAATTTATAAAAAGTTTGATTATTATAAAGTATAAATTTGATAGACCAATTTTATACTTTAAGTAGAAACAATTCTTGGGGCTGTAACTTTTACCCAAACTACAGTGAAAAATTCATATTCAATAAAGGCACAATATCTAATAAAATTCTTTTTGTATTGGAATTTTAATGTCTTAAAACAAAGGGAATTTGCATCAATTGAAAGGACTAGTCAAACAAATTGAAAATATGCTGAAGCAAAACAATCTTAAAAAATAAAGAGATCAATTACATGCCGATAGAATGCCTACAATTCCGCCATTTAACCTTGGTCATAGAATTAAATCAGAAATCATTTGGGACAAATTTAGAATTTGATTATAAAGGAAGATGAAAATCTTTAGATTAAATACTTAAACTAAGAGAAACAATTAAAGTGAATTCTCATAAATTAAAAAATCAAATAAAAATAAAAAATAAAATTATATATAAAAATTAAATCTAAAGGGAGTGATTGCCCTTCTTTGGACCCATTCCTGGTCTCGAAATAGGCTTAGCTAAAATGTTTTATTCAGCTGGCTTGCGTAGTCATCTAGGTCTAAACCATATCGGTATCATTTTTTTTTTTTTGGGGTGCTAGTTGCAATATTGATACTTACGTTGCCCCCAACTATAATGCTTTCAGGTCTACTATGTTGCAACAAGGAAGAAGAGACTGGGGAAATCTTATTGTCTTTGGTGCTTATAAGGTTTTATATCCACGTAAGCATCGTATATTTTGTATTGGCAACATTTTGTAGTGTTTACTATAACTCAGGCGCGCATTTACATCTCAAAAGTTCTATTTACAAACTGTGAAAAGAATCCTATGAAGAAACTACCGTATTCAATAGTTCAAATATTCATCCTAAAGCAGCATCTTGTAAGGAAAGCATTACATCCTTCCGTGGTACTAAACGTTTTATAGCTATATAATGCTCCTTACAAGTAAACTCTCACGTGGATTCTTTTGTGGAACTGATTCGTTTGGCTCTTTTTACTGCACATGGATAAGTAATTTTTTCCCACAAAGCAAGATGGAAGAGATGAACATCTTATACTGAGGTTTGTCGTAAAGGTTGAGCTTCATTTTGAACTTCATTACTCTGCTGGTCTAGTGGCATGTATTGTGACATGATAGCCATGATCTCCGAGTCCATGTAAGACTACAAAGAAATAAATGAATAGTATTAGCTAGAAAGCATAGATACAAGACACGAGATGATACATACATTGCAACACAACAAAATATGTAGCATTTTAAATGCAATTTGTAAGAGTTGTGTCATGTCGGATAAGATATGACTCCGTTTTTTTGCATCGAAACTTTACAGACTATTAGTAATGGTACTTAGACCTCCAATCTGGAAACATAGATGTATATGTGTATGTAGCTGGACAGTTTCAGTTTCAGTTAGCTTACCCTGAGCCTGTATTTGTAGAATATATAACCAGCTATGCCAGCACCTGAAACAACTGTCAGGATGAGGAAAGCGAGGAACCATCCAAATCTTGATCCACTTCTTTCTGCATGAAAGAAAGCAAAATGCTGATCATGTATCTTGATCTCACGTAGAAAATTTACTCTAGTTAATAGGAGTTTAAAATTCTCACTAATCACTCTTAAATTCGAGAAAAGTTATGCATGTTAGACAAGAATTGCAAAGCAATGAAAAACAAGTAGTCATCAAATATGATATATTTATAAGTAGATACAAATTGGTTTCAGTAGATATTGAAAAGAAATTGATCATAAATGAAAGGTTTAATAGCACTTTTGGTCTAGTTTGTTCAATAAAGCAATTTAGTACTCACAACTATCTCTTCCTTCCACTTCAAGAAACAGCAATTTTTGATTGCTTTAATCTAATAAAGAGAGGGACAACATTACCCCAATTGACACTAAGGCAACTAAATTGCAATCACAATAAACTGGTGCCCCAACTAAAACTAGAGAAACAATTGTTTTGATGATCAAACTAGAGTAAACAGAAAAGTAATTAAGTTTATTGGAAAACAAGTCATTGTACTGCACCCTCTTTAAAGCTTTTACGCATTTATAAAAGTAATAGCACTTAATGTCTCTTCTAGGATGGCATTTGGTAGAAAAGAAACTATTGAATTATTTTGTTTCTAGATTTGTATTAACATATCCGTCAATTAAAACACGTACAACTCTGTGTTATGATCATTTAGTTGATTATGAATTAAACACTGGTAATCATGAAACATGCAGAAAATGGGTGTGAAGATAAAAGGAAATGTACATTATATCACCTTTGAACTAAGGTCTAAATACAGCTTTAGTATATCAATTTTAGAATGCAACAGAACGTTCTTTATTCTTTGGAAAAAAAAAAAAAAAAAACCTCATGCAGGTATTTAATATTTTAATGTTATTTCAAAGAACAATGGGGATTTTTTACATTTTGAAATTGATAAACTAAAGTTATAATCAGACCTTACTTCAAGGCGTAGAATGTATTTTTCATAAAGAGATATGTATATTAGTATTGGAGTATCAAAAGTTGCTAAATTTCTAGATTGAAATTAAGGAGTTGACTGTGGATTACTCTGTTACTTCAAACTTCATAGAATGCCATTCAGCTATTTCTCAAACCAGAATTTATAGTTCCACTTCATCTTACCAATACAAACATCCCGTTCCTCTATATACAGAAGATCTCCCTTGCACTTGCAATCATAACCGCCCCACGTGTTTTTGCAGCTGCAGCCATCACACTGACAAGCACTTCGTTCTTTGCATTCATCAATATCTACATCAAAAGTTTTAAAATGTCAGATTAAATGATGCCTCTAAAATTGATCACACAATGAAGACATGAGACTATCATGATTTGCCACCATGGAAGACAAGATTACCTTTACACTTTTTACCATCTCCACGAAAGCCAACCGGGCACTGACAGCCATCTATTCTGTATTCCTGTAGATGAAAGGGAAATCAGTAACCCCTGGGCCATGTCAAGGAGATGGAAAAACTATAAATTCTATGATATACTCCTTCCAAAGTCAGGAGGTGCAAGGAGTCAATAGAAATTCACCTAAGTTGGTGTGTCAGTAAATTCCACAATCTGAAACACCCACTTAGGGGAGTTTTTCATTGACTCATTCTATAGTAGCTAGTATATCATTTGTAACTAAAAATTTATCTAGAAAACCGGAAACTGAAGACTAAAATATGCAGTACTGAACTGAGCAAGCTGAGTAAGTTACTCCATTTCTATTCTCTGACCAACAACCCCCATTGTTTATTGAACACCTTAGAGGTCCAAAAGCTGTCAATCAAGGTGAAAAGTAAACACTTCAGCAACATGATGAAAAGAGCATAGCACTTAGAGTATGTAGGATGTGGGTAAATAAATGTTCCACTTCATCCATTGTGGAATATGCAAAGACATATCTGAATAAATGTGCAAAAAAATTAAGGAGCAGAAGGTGAATCCATATTCTTGAGTTTCTGAAATTAAAGATCCAGTTCATATTTAAGAATGTCAATAACGAAACACCATATTGCTGTTGATTTACACTGTAATCTAATTTCTTAGTAAACATGCATTTGCATCAATTTATCATACAATATGAACTAACTTTCTGAAACATTTTATATGAAAAGTTGCATAGAGGATGCGTTTCAAGTCATAGAGGAAGCATGTTCAGGGAGACTTTTTCAAGTTTAGGAACAATTAACTAGTAAAGTGGTTAGATAATTCAAGGTATAGCTAATTTATATATCCGTTCTTAGAACATTGTTAAATCACTATTTTGTAATAAAATTACATGAATTGGAAGATCTGCCTATTCATATAAGAAAACGCATACCTTCACAAGATGTATAACCATCACCCCTAAAATGAACACCTTTCACAATGGGGCACTCACAAACTCTTCCCCTGAAAGTATCCTAACAAAATTAAAGGTCTCACTATCAGTTTGCAGACTATTATAAGAAGGCATTTAAGTATCAAGATATATGTAGAGGATCTTGCATAAATGATACAGATACTAATCAAGGAGGGAAAATGCGTATTTGAAAACCTAATATATACCTTGCAAGCAGTTATGTTAGCCTTTTTGTCCTCCCAACAGCCTCCATTCCTTTCAAGACATTCATTAGTCTCAAGATCTGAAAAATACAAAGCCATAAAAAATTAAAAATATCAGAATGTCAGATTGGGATCATCTTAAGTTATAGAGACAGTTACATTATAAAATTTGGAGAGAGACGCATACAAGATGTGGGACCCATCAGTTAATCAGTGGACCCAACCTATTTATCATGTATAAGTCCCAAATCAAGTATTTATCTCTCTTCACAATTTAAATTTTTTGTGTAATTTTCTCTCCAAACTTTAAAGAGACTAAATCCCAGAATGTCACAATAGATGTTCAGAACTGCCAGAACCCTGCGTCTTTGCAGCTCAGAAATGAAATATTAAGCATACCAACCTCCAGTTAAACACACTGCAGGTTCAGTAGTTTCCTTAAATCCTGCGCATATCGCCTTCAAGACTGCAATTCTCTCTAATTTTCCTTTAGACAAAAAAATTAAAATCTTCAGAATTCTGATATATGCAATATTGTTCTGAAAAGATTAATTTGATGAAGTAAAACAAAGATCCACTACATGAAAAAAGGTTACTGATAAAAATTTCAACAGAATTACCTGGCCAGCAAAGTGAAAACAAACTCAAATGAAAGAGACAAGCAAAAGGAAGAAGACTTTACAAACAGAAAATTAAATCCCACAAGTGAAAAAGAGAATCCTTAATATAAGTATAGTGAAACTACATTTTACCGACAAAACTAAGGCTTAATTACCAAATACATATATGAACTTTAAAATATCACAAAAGCAGAAAACACATCCCTGAACTTTGGAATAGAATAAAAATGTTAGATTCCAGTTAAGATTAATTGCAAGAGGCTGCTTCCTTGCTTCACAATCTTCACGGACTTGGGATGAAAATGCAGATACAAGAGTCCATGTGAGGACCACATGGCCTCTTGCAATTAATTTTGACTAAAATTAAACATTTTCAGTTTGTTCCAAAGTTGCGATGAATTTAGTAGATCTTTTTAGGAGGCCCCAATGACCATAGATAGAACCTATCCAATTTTTACAGTACGATGGTTGGCTGTTCACGGACTAGCGGTACCCACCGTTTCTTTTTTGGGGTCAATATCAGCAATGCAGTTCATCCAACGATAAACCTAATCCGAATTATAGAGCTACGACACAATCAGTTTTTCATTAAGCCTTTGTTCAGAGGTAAAATATAGGTCCTGTGATTAGTTTTTAACTTTAGAATGGGTAAAAGACAAGACAAACAAATGTGAGCGTAAGCCTGAATAATCAAAATGTAAACTTCATTGAGCCTGTAAACATATTCACAAATTACATATAAGATGGAAACCTTTTAATACATATCAACAACAAAATGTGTCTTCTGGTCACTGTTGAACTTAAGTGGAGACAAGAGTAGTGCAATGTAGAAAGGAAGTGTATTCTTCTTTACTGCTTAGGCAGTGAAACACAAAGAACCAAGAAAGTAACATAGGTCATTATTTATGAGCTCCATATTTATTCTTTTAGTTAGACCCTTAAATAGCAATATGATAAGTGGATTTTATTTATAGACAACCAAATTTTATTGATAAAAATGCACTAGTCTTCTATATAGAGTAGGAAAAAACAGTGAAATCAAAGAGTGATAAGTTTAAAGTGAACACATCCAAGCACTTAGCTGAAAGTTAATTGACCATGGTTTAAGCGACAAACCTCGATATTGGACATTGTTTATAACCAATGTTGGCAAGATGGTGACATCACCACGAGATCCTCGCCCAATCTGAATATCACAATAAAGCAAAAGACATAGAAGTCTTCTACTGTTTAGTTTACTTCCTTAATTATATGAATTTGAAATGATATAGAAGTGAATATGAAAATACAACCTGGAGCTGTTGTTCAGTCTTTAGCACTTCATTCTCCACATCAGCTTCAGGATCACCCATACATTGCTTAATTTTCTCGATTGGCAGATCTGTGGTAAAAGGATTAAATTAAATAAGATATGAAACAGAAAAAAACACGTAGCAGAACAGTACAACAAAGTGCTGATGCAGGAGGAACAATGGGATTCTGGACCAAAAGTAATTTGATCGGAAACAATAAAATCTATATAGGTCACAGAATTTAATGTGGTTCAACTTGTAGCCTACATTGACGGCTAAGTTGAGGAAATTCTACTTATGGACAGAAAAAGGGAGATACCAAGTGGTAAATAAAATCACAAACCCACACCGGCCTCTCATGCTCTAAACTTACAATTATTTTCTCACAAAAAATGGTGCATAAACACATACATAGAATTCCTGGTCTTACCAAAATACCAAGATAACGGATCCAAATCCTGTTGAGATGCAAATGGAATCACTAAAACTCTATTATAAGACTCTGATAATCATAAATCTCAAAAAAAAAAAATTTACTTAGATAAAATAAACTTGGATTCTATCTTTACATCCATGCATCTTAATAATTAGTAAAATGATTAAATTATTCCATTGGTCCCTACAGTTTTACTTAATTTTTAAACTGATCTGTATAATTTAAATGCTTGTAATTAGGTCCCTATACTTTGAAATTTTGAATTTAGTCCTTGTCACTAAAAGCTCAATTCGCAAGTTTCTTAATTCGGCTGAAATGACCAATTACATGTCATCTTAGCACTAATTTATGTCAATTTATCTCAAGCCACATATGTGAGTAGATATTTGATTCCATTTACTTTAACCCCTTTGATTGGTATGAGTAATGTAAGGTGCTAAGATAACACATGGTTGGTTAAGTCAACATAATTCAATGGTACATGACAGAAAATTAAAGACAAAGACCAAATTAAAGACAAAAATTATAAAACTATTGGGCCTCAATTATAAACCATTAAAAAAAAATGAAAATTTAGTGAAACTCTAGAGACTAACATGAGCTAATAAAATTCATGAGATATTCGCAAACAAAGTAGCACATACCTAATGATCTCATGACATCCTCAGCACACTCTTTGCTGTATCTCTTCTCCTTCATAGAACATCTGACATGGAAATCTGTCACATAATCCCACCAGACCCATGACCGTTTGCTCTCATTGGCAACCCTGTGGACACAGAGTTGCCTCAAATTCTCATACACCACATCTTTCCCTTGATACCCCTCTCCAAAATCCTTTTCTGGATCCGGCGCACAATACCTCCCATGGTTTATGCACTGCGACTTGCACTGACTGCTAAGAACGAAAGCCAACGGACAATACCAAGTTATATAGTGAGGGGTGAACAATGTGTAGCCTCCCCTCTCAAGAATCTGAGCATGACCCTTGAAATTCTTGACGAAATTCATCTGCTCGTCGCAGCGCGCCCCGCATTCGTCGTTGCTGTTTGTCCAGAACTCGTATTCCACTCTGTTATCTGGGTGAGGCACTGATTCCCTCCAATCTATTCTTACCAGAACGTCTTCCTGTTTGCTCTTCAGAGCTTCCTTCAAGGAATCACCGAAGGATTTCTCGATAAGGGCCGATGGAATGCCGATTTTCTCTATGTAGCCGTCGGCGTCGGTGCTCTCCTCCGGGGAATCCATGGTGATCAGAGACTCGTCGATGCTGTCTGCGACGAGAACTGCTGCGGCTCCAGCTAGTTGAGCATGCCATACCTTCAACGCAAAATAACACTCTGCAAGAGCAAATGACTCTGTTACAATGAGCAGCTTGTCCGATGCAGGATACATTGAGAAATTTTCTATTATTTTTAATTTGGTCATTTGTAATTTTTTTGTTAAAATCCCTAATTTTTTTTAAATATATGAGACTTAAATATAATTTTTTTATATTTTTAGTGTCAAATTTTTGAATTAATAATGATTAATTAATATTAATATAAAAATATATAATTTAATTCAAAAAAATTTTATATAATAATTATCGTAATATGAATATCACTCATGTTTAATAATTTTCTCCAATTGTAATTCTTAACTAAAATAAAATATTGAAAGAAAATAAATGATTTTTAAGGCTTTCAGCATTGAGCCACCCTTGTGAGCTTTGAGCCTCTATATATTTTGAGATTAATTAGATTTATAAATGAATGACCAAAAATGTATTTTTTTTTTTAAATTATAATATCATTCGATTCAATTGCTGCATGAACTGTGACTGGACAATCCCTTCAATCCAATGTCTGATTCAATTTTCAAAATATAAATGTGTAAATTATTCTTTTCTTAAGCTATGGCAAAATAAAAACATTTTGATAAATGAAGAAAAAGGTCTGTCTTGACCAAATAATAATAATAACAAACAATTAAACCAGTGATTTCGGTGCTATATAAATCTCTGGAGTACCATTTAAATAGAGTATATATGACTCTTTTTTTTGGCCAAGAGTATATATATGACTTGACTTCCATTCTTTCTACATACGTACTCTTTTCTTATCTCTTACGTCAAAGATACTTTTTCACACTTCATGCTTTAGATCCAAACTCAATAAACCAGCGTGAGAGACACAGAATCAAAGGCACAACAAATATATAAACACTCAAACATATATACATAGTATTGAATTAAAATTTGACAAGTATAAAAATTGGTAAATTCTTTATGCATCTATAAAATTAGTTATACTTGCACAATTATATATTATACTAAAAAAAAAGACACATGACAATAACAAGTCATATTATCTAATAATATAAAATAACTTGTTGTATTTATATTTTGATTTAATTATTTTAGACTTTATTTATAAACTCAAAATTCCTTTTAAAATTTTTAAAATATTCTCTCTTTCCTTTATTTTTCATTAACATACATAAAAATATTAATTTATAATTTTATTAACTCACCTATGTACTTTTTTATTTTTTCAATAATTTCACAACTTCTTAATTTTTTTTTTTTTAGTTTATGAACTAATGTTTTGTAAGGCTACTATAAAATAAAATTGAGAGGGGGTAAACTGAAAATGTTTTAAAAAGTTTCAAGGTTTATAAATAAAATTTAAAAATATTGTATCTAAATATAAATATAATAAATTATTTTAAATTTATTTACCATATATATATATATATATATATGTTTTGACTTATCTTAACACGTGTCTTTTTCATAATGTACATATAATGATTATATCACTATAATCAATTTTATAGTCTCGTAAAAATAATAAGACTATATATATATATATATATATGTACATCCATGTTGGTGAATGAAATTATCAGCATGATGAAATCAAATGAGAAAGAAAGGAGAATGATAGGAGAAATGGATGGAGTGAGTACCTCCACGATCAAGAAGGAGAATAGTGGGGCGAAAGGACTGAGACTTGAAGGGTTTATCACCCTCAAAGGGATGACACCCAGAAGAGGCTTTCTCAGGATACAGCACAGAGCCAACAATGAAACCTCCATAGTCAGGAATTCCGAAGTTCCCGATGGCACCATCGTGCTTGGACCTGAGCCTGTGAGGCGACACCACACTGATGCTGCTCTTCTCCACCACGAACCGAGCATATAACGTAGGAACACAAGCCCAGAAGGCGACGAACCAGACGAGAGGAATTAAACTGCAGGGAGGTTTCAGAGAAGCCATGGGAGGGAGCATGTGAGAAAAGGAAGAGAAGAAGGTGATATGGAGGAAGGAGGAACGGAATGGAAAGGAAAGTTATGGTGAGAGAGAGAGAGAGAGAGGGAGGTTTGGTGAGGGGGGTTATGGTGTGGAGGTTTAAGTTTCCTTATCAAGCTGTGACGTAAAGTGAGGGTAAGCGACATGGGAAGGCAGCGAAAGGGGAAGGTGGGAGAGTGGAGTCATAACAGATGGTGCCTCTCATAGGAAGTCACACCAGACACGGACTGATTCTTCATTTTTCTTATTACATTTTCTTTTTTTTGGAGGCAAATTTTGTTATTATTGTACAAAATTACCCACTAAAATGCCTAAAATAATTAATATTGAGAAAAAATAAAATTAATCCCTTACTTTTATACTTTGTGACAATTTGATCCCTCACAAATTATAATAAATTAGTCTCTTACAAATTTAAATTTTTACAAAATTAGTCCCTCAAATTTAAAATTTAAAATAAAATTTTTGATTGATCAATTTATCACGGTTATTTGTAATGGACCAATTTGATACTTTTCTCAATCCCCACTCATTAAATATTCAATTTTTAAAAAATTATTAAATTCAGTCCCCTACATAACCTTAAATATTAAATTTAAGAGATTAAATTTAATCTTTTATTTTAGAGTGGGGACTAAGAGACATTTTTTAATAAGTAAGAAGTTAATTTTGATATTTTAATGAATAATGGCTAAGAAGATAATTTTGTGATGAATAAATGATTAAAAATGTATTTTACTAAAATTATATATATATACACATTATTATTTTTTTACCTATGAATATTGTCCTTTACAACATGAATTTATTCCTTTTTTTTAGTAACATATATTTTCCTATTGTGTCCATTTATTTTAACATTTTTTAGAGTGAAAATAAAATTTTGGAATTTGCAAAGTAGAAATAGTTGATACTTTAATTATTTGGCATTAAATATAGTTTTTGTTTATTTAGTTTTATAAAATTTTTAATTCAATTTTAGAAAACCATAAAAAATTGATATCAAATTTTACATAAAATAAGATACATTTACAAAAAAAGATTATCTTTGCAAATAAGTCAGCAAAGTTGAGTAATTTCGAAGCAGAGAAACTAAATTAAAATTTCTGTATAAAACCAAGGGAGAAATAAATTTACTTAAACCTTGAGTTTAATATTCATTTAGAAGTGTCTTCAAAGAAACATAAATGAATCAGACACTGCAAGTAGCCACGCTATAATTGTGAAAAATATATTTTGTCATTTATTTATTATAAAATTATTATTTTGATCTCTCATTTATTAAAATATAAAAGATAATTCAATGTTACATTTAGTTCCTTTTCTTTCATAAAATAATTAAATTTAATCTTTCTATCATACTCTAAACTTAAAATATAAAGGACTAAATTTAATTTTTTTTAGAAAAATAAAAATTTGGTGACATTTTTTAATGAGTGAAAGATTATTTTTAATATTTAATAAGGGACCAAAATGTTAATTTTGTAAAAAATAATGACTAAAAATATGTTTTGCTCCATTATAATTATCAATATGGAGAATAGCATTGGGTAGAAAATGGTATACATAGAAGGAATAATATAATTACGGTGATGCCCCGACAGTATCGATCCTTTCAGTAATACTCGACGGAATTTTCTCCAGTAAATAAGTTCAAAATTTTTTATAAAATAAAAATAATTATTTTTTATAAATAAATATAATTTAATATTTGAAATTATTTTTATGAAAAATAATATCTAGATGAAATAAAAAGACTAAGTTGATTTAACATTTCACAATTTATTTTATATATCTTAAAGTTTATTATTTTTAACTAGATATTACAAAAAATGTAAAATATTAAATTATATTTATTTATAAAATAATTATTTTTTATTTTTTAAAAAATATATTTCATAAAAAATTTAAGCCTCATATTATTTACCGAAGAAAATTCCTTGTCAGGAGTTTTCCAAGCGTTGATGTCAATTCGCAGAGCAAGTGTTCCAAAGGTCAGTCAATGGAAAGAAAATTATGCTCGAAACCCACCGTGCAAGTTAAGCTTGACTGCTTCAATGGCTACTTCATCTTCAAGATTATCAATCGCTTTATTTTGAATCCAACATCGTTGACGCCGGAAATCGAAGTCCCCGACCGGAAAAGAATGACCTGTGCTGGAAGTCGTGGACGAGCAGACGCCGAGCAGCGAAGATCGCCGACTAGGTGATGGTGCACGATTTTTGTTCTTAGATCGCTTGAGAATTCAGATTTTCTTACGTTCTGGATTTAGGGTTTCAGATTTTTTGGATTTGATCTGTGCATTAATGGTGTGGTTGATTTACTATTAATCGTCGGATGAAAATTTTAAATTTTATTAATTTTAATAACTAAAAGTTGTTAAATATAAACAGTTAAATATATATATATATATATATTTTAATAATAATTGTCAAATTTATATAATTTTTAATTAGAAAATACAAAAAAATTTAGATTAAAATGCTTGAACAATTTTAAGATTTTTATTTTTATTTTCAAGGCGTGGACTGTTCCATACTGCCCATTACATTTAATTCAAAAGTACTCCCACAGAAGGAATCAACCTTCATTGTACAACTCTCTTTGCATGAAAAATATTATATAAGATCTTCTCTATATATAATGATAGGTGGAATATTAACAGTCAAGTTAACGCAACTAGTTTTTTTTTTTCTTTAGATCAATGCAACAAGTTTTAATTAAACATGATCATTCATCTAAAAGTCCACCCAATCCTATGAGCTTGGCTCGAAGAAATCATATTTAAAAATATAGGCCTAAATTTTCAAGCCTAAATAAAACATAGTCTAGTCTCAATTTGAATTATATATGTATATATATATATTTATTTATTTATTTTGAACAATATATATTTTTTTATTTTTTATATTATATAATTCTATGAGTTGTAACTTTAAGTTATGAAACTTTTTTTTATAGTTGTGTAATAATTATAAAAGATAATTTAATTTAAATTTTTTATTTTAATTAGACTTTTGTTGGTACATATATATTTTTTTTAACATTGTTAAAGTGAAAACAATCTTTACAAGAAATACATTCAAGTTGGGTTGAGTTTCTTAAACATTTTATTGGGTTGGATTCCAACCTAAAAATAGACAAAAATTTATATTTAAGATCAAGGTCGAATAAGAAAAAAAATGAACCCAATAAATAGCACAACCCATTTTTTAAATGCTTGAGCTAGAGATAAGGTCTAATTTTAATATAAATTAGATACACTTTAAACATTCATTTTGAGGTTTTTCAATAGATAGTTCACAAAATTTTTTCCTTTTTACTCAAATACTCAATCATATGGTGTATTTAATTTTAATCTATAAAAGAAATTCTTCTGTATTAAAAATTTTATAATAAAATTTCAAATTTGAATATAATTCTTGTCTTCTCTAAATTATATAATCATGATGACACTGTGGGTAACGAAATGAAAAATAAGAAGATTAAAAAATTAATCATGAAATTAGTTAGTGCAAAAATTCTTCCATGATTCATGGAGTTCAAAGGATAAAGTATCTCGTTGGCTCAACACTTGCTATATGTACAAATAAATGTTAATTAAAAAGGACTTTTTAGCGGCAATAAAAACAGCCACTAAAGGCTCAAAGTTGCCATAATGTCATAACTACATATTTTGATGCTGAAACTTTTCACTTATGACCAACAAGGTCGCTAAGAATTACTTATAGCAGTGACAATAATGTTACTAAATTTTTTTAGCAACGACATTTGCATTTATTTATTGCAAAGTGTCGTGACTGAATCAAGATTTTCACTGGTGAAAAATGTAGCCACTCAAAGTTGCCAAACCTTAGTCGCCATCATTATAAGAATCTTTACATTTGTTCAAATTTTAATAAATATTAAATAAATTTTAATTAAAATTTAAATTAATAAATTTACATTCAACTGTTTAAATTTTTATCAAATTTACTTGTATTTAAATTTTCACTTTCATCAAATCTATTTCTCACTAAAAATAGATATTTAGTAAAAGCTTTTGTCACTATTGGCCATAAAATCATATTTGATTATAGTAAATTGTTAGATAAAAATTTAATAGTCAAAATTTATATTAAAAGCCGCATGTGATCTGTAGTCATATTTTTTATATGTAAATTAAAATCATTAAATTTTTTATTCAATGATTTATCGAAATCAAATATAACATTATGTTTAATATTTAGAGTTTAAAATTTAAGGTTTAAATAATAATCCTAAACCCTAAAAAAAGTATTTATATAATAATTTATATTATTAAAACAAGTCATTCAGTTTTACAATTTAGCATTCTAAGAAAGTTCAAATAAAAATAGCAACTAACAAGCAACATATCTCACTTACAAATATTAATATGATGTTCAACAAGGCTAATGTCCAATCATAAAATCACAATTGAAAGTACTTATTCATATTGGACTTAAATTAATAGCCAAGACTTCAATGGAAAAACGAGTATCATGACTATTATTATTAGAAACTTATAACATACGTCATTTGCCCTTCTGGTGCCTTTAACTTTCATATGGGTAGAGAATGACTTTGTATGAGTATATAATGTGTTAACACATAATTAAAATTATCACTCACATATGATAATTTAATTAAGTTATAATATTTAACTAGAAAAAATCAATTTACATCCTTTTATATTTTGGTAATAATATGAAGTCATATTTGATCATAAAAAATTATTGTATGAAATCTCAATTATCCAATTTTATAATAAATTAATATAAATACATGTAATTATATTTTTTATTTGTAAATCTAGATTATTAAATTTCTATTCAATGACATACTATAATTAAACACAACATTATATTCCCATTAAAACATAACGAGATTTGAATTGAGAAATAATATATGCACTAACAGATTAATATGGATTCTCTTATATTGTGGTAGAAACATGATGTCATATTTAATTATAGTGAATCGTTGAATGAAGATTTAATAGTCCAGATTTATAAATTAAAAATATAATTACAAGCGGTTATATTAATTTAATATAAATTTAGACAATTAAATATCTACCCAATAGTTCACCATAATTGAATATAATCTCATATTCCCACCACAATATAAGGAGATTCAAATTGTTAACACATACCTTTCGTTCATCATCTTCTCCATTCGTCAAAAATAAAAAATAAAAAACATCTCCACCCTTCAAAAACGAACTGAAAATGGTTTTGAAGTATAAATTGTCAAATTATTTTTCTGAAAGGCAAGTAGAGTGAACAAAATTGATGGGAAAATTACAATAATTTAAATAATAGTTAAAGAATAAAAAGTGAGCCAAAGTATTCCAAACATTTTTTATTTAAAATAATTGAAAAATCAAAGTATGAGAATCCTAACACATTCCATTGCTTTGAACTATTCAAACAATGGTTTAAATGTTTTGTTTCTCAGTCCAATTCTCGCTGCCAAACATGTTTTCCTGAAGAAAATATATATTCTCTACTAGCCCATTACTTCTTCTTTTTTCTTTTTTTCCTTTTTTAATATATCTCTTTTTAATGCACATTTTACGAGGACATTGTCTAAAAATAAGTAAATGTATTGGATGCTTGCTGCTTGCTTCCGGCACCAAGCTAGCAACCCAAGTCATGTTTCTTCTTCACTCTTGAAAAACCTAATGAACTAGCTTGAAAGCAATCCAGATCTTCTCCTGTAGTTTATTTAAGGAGAAGATTCAATAAAATATGAATTATTAGATTTAAATATCACAGTTTAAATATTTTTATTAAAGACCAAACGAGATCATTAATTACTATGTGCAGTCTAAAATAAATTTTTTATTTTTAAATTTGAACTATTAAATTTTCATTTGATAACTTACATTTTATTATTACAGATTCTCTAGTAAAATAACTATTAGAACTGTTCTACTTCGAATTTGAAAGTAAGATCTAAGACATAGTGATTGTACATAGTACTAAAGGCATATTTGGTTCGAAAGAATTTGGACCTGTGAAACACGAATTCTTTACATTTAAAAATTTAAATTCAATTGAATTTGATAAAATATTTAATGGATCAACTTTTACATAATTGTAAAAATTATTTAATATTTATTAAAATTTAAATCATTAGATAAAATTTTAATAACCTAAATCTCTTCAAATACAAAAAGTTTAAATTTAATGGGGGAATCACTTGCCAACATACTGAAACACCCTTTGTCAAAATGATGGTAAGGATGAAGGAAAAAAATAAAAATATAAAATTTAATATTTTAATAATGAAAATTTATTTTTACTAATAAAAGATTATTATTATTATAAAATAATAATTTTTTAAACAATTTTAACAATAATATTTTTTAATAAAAAATCAATTCATTTTTATAAGAATATTATGATAATTTGCTTAATTTTCCTTCCTATTTCTATATTTTTTTAATACTATACCAAACACAATATACAAATCATAAAATTTCATCTTATCAAAGTTCATTTTCATTTCTATTACCAATCATTCCAACAACTAAATATAATCTAACCATTTGATAAATTTGTAGTTTTGCCAAAAGTACAGAACCACTCTAAATGCAAAGCTAAGGGTTAAACACGGCAAGGAGGTCTACAGGCTAGGTGGTTTATGAATTATTCCTGAGGTTTTATTAATGCCTTTTTTGAAGTATAATGGAAGAAATTTCATATTTTGTTTCAAAATGATTTTATATTTATACTTCGATAACGAATAATTTTTCACTTTTATCCTTTATTTATACTTCAAGGTCTCAATTGATGAAATAAAGTTGATATATTTAGTATACGTAATTTAGTTTGACTCATATTTTATTTCAAAAATAATTTTGTATTCGTGCTTCAGCAACAAATAATTCTGTATTGATGTTCAAATATTTTTCACTTTTATCTTTCAAGTTGTTTTTGTTTTATTTTTAAAGATAAAATATAAAAAAACAATAAAAAATGTAAGTAAATTCTAATAATAATAATAATAATAATTCTGAAAATTTAATTTATTTTTTAATTTCTTAAATGAAGTTAGAGATTAAAATTTATTAATTATTAAAAAAATTTCAGTTTTATCCTTATTTTACTTTTTCATGTTCAAAGATATGATATATTATATAATACAATAAAAATTTTTAGTAAATTCTAATACTAATTACAATTCTGAAAAGTAAATTATTTTAACTTCTTAAATGAAATTATAAATGAAAATTTTTTAATTTTCAAATATTTCTTACTTAAAGATGTAATATATGCTAAAATAACATATCTAACTAAATTTTCTTACTAATAGTTCTGAAAACAATTTATTTTTACTTATTATATGCATATAAATATTAAATTGCATTATTATTTAAATATTTTTTCACCTCCTTATATAATAAAATAAAAATATAAACTAACTTTTAATAATAATACTTTTAAATATTGTCTGACCGTGTAATTGGTGATTGTGTGTTACCAGTCACACGATCAAAAAAAAGTTGTTCAAGTAATTGGTAGTTACACAATTAAAAAACACTTTAAGCATGGTGAAAAAATATAGCGACATAGAAAATAAGCCATTAAATGCTCTATCAATAATGTATAGTTAAGAAAAAAAAAACCTTGAATGTATCTATCTCGTAGTGTAATGTGCTCTTTACTGCTGTCTGCTGCTTTTCTTCTTTCCTGGGGTCAATAATTGGCATCAACAACGAAGTGTTATTTTGATTAATATCGACAATTACTTTAGTAAGGTCCTTGTTTTGATAACTCACAGAATCTTTAGGCAGAGTAATGCTAGAGACAAGCTTAAACTGTTCTTAATGAGCTAACAAGAATATGGATATATTCATTCTTCGTTCATGATTTTAGTTGTTTTTTGCAATATGGGCCAATACCTTCAGCAATTCAAGGAAAGCCCAATGAAACATTGGGAATGGAGCCAATGAGCCAAATATTGTGTATCTCCATTTTTTCATTTTGTTCAATATGCTTTTATCGATGCCTACCATGTAATAATATTTTATACTTATTTCCTTAATAAGCTTACGTGCAATTTTAGCTTTTTTTTGTCTTTGCAATAGCTAAGTCAACATCTTTGATGAATTAGATTAGTTAGGAAAAGAAGAAAGTAGGCAAGAGAGTTTTCTATAATGCTTATAACTCTATAAATGTTTTGAAGGTTGAATACTTAAATAGTTGCAAATGAGATATTCTACCCTTATTTGTACTATTTAACCTTTTTAATGGACGATAGTGATTATCTTGATTTAATGGTGGATTAGAACATTCTATCAAAATATCTATGATCTAAAACATTTATGAAATATGTTCACTTTTTTATACAATTTTATATTATTCCATATGTTTCTAGAGAATTTTGTGTATAAAAGTATATGAGCCACAAGTTCTTATGCCAAGACGAAAAGGTATTTGACTTAATATAATATTTGTTTTAGTACTTTTTTATTTCAAATATTGTCAATGACTTGCATGCTTGGTTGGATGAAACTGTACGTATCATATGAAAATAATTTTGTGTATTTGTATTTGAGAAAAATATACTTTTGGTTTGAGATGTTTAAAATAGTCTATCACTCATTAAAAAATGTCACACTTGATCTTTTATTTTTAAAAAAATTATTAAATTTAGTTCATTTACCAAACCTTAAACATTAAATTTAAAGGATTAAATTTGATATTTTTTTAAAAAGTGAGGGACCAATGTGGTATTTTTCAATAAATGAGGGACTATTTTAGATATTTCAATGAATGAAGGACCACCATAACAATTTTGTGATAAGTGAGAGATTAAAAATGTATTTTACTCATTTGTATTTGCATATTTTTATTAGATATTAATACGAAGTTAATTACGTTATTTACATTCTATGTTTCTATTATATAATAAAATAAGATTGGATGCAAATTAATAATAGAATACATCCAACGTATAGAAACAGTGTCACTAAATTCCTCAACTTTGCATTTGAACACACAAACAAAGATAAAATTTATTGCCCATGTTTTAAATGCCATAATCATAAAAAAAATTTCATGAAGAAGTTGAAGGAGATCTATTAACATATGGAGTAGTAGCAAATTATAGAACATGGTATAAGCATGGGAAGAGCACATCTTGTGCATAAATATAATTTTGTTTACAAGAAGTAAATAATGAAAAATGTTGTTATAAATATCAAACGTCAAGAAATGAAATAATATTTTAAAGCAACTGCGGTATTAAATTGATGTAATTTAATTTAATTTTAAAAAAATAAAATTAATTTACGTTAAAGAATATTATCATATTTAGGTAAATAATAAAATAATAGTTCTTTTGTAATACTGGAACTTAAATATGGAAGCAAAAATTGACAAGAACAACAGATCTCATGATCAAGCATTGTTCAGAAATGTTTGGGCCTAAAACTTGACCCAATTAGGCATTTATAAGATGCCCTTATAAATTTCCAAAAAAAAAAAAACAATATACATTAAATTTAAAAATACTTAAAGGCCAGCAATGTGATTAAAACTTAAAAGGATTGAATATGGCCTAAAACTTGACCCAATTAGGCATTTATAAGATGCCTTTATTAATTTTAAAATATAAAATAAAATAAAAACAAAATACATTAAATAGAAAAATATTTAAAGGCCAACAATATCCATCGGTATAGTGTCAAGCTTTTGAAACTTTTAGTAATTATGTTATAAGCCTAAAAATTTTATTTGAAATTTATGGCTTTAAAAAATTTGATCATTATCTATTTGAACTTGCTGTTGACTTCTGACGGTCAAATTGCTCCAAATACTTGTTTGCTATACATGTGTTGCACATAAACTATGAAGTCAAACTCCAAAATGAGGCTATCATTTGATTAGTGATATAATAAAAAAAATGTGACTAATCTTTTTTATTTTTATAAGAAATGCTTATTTTACGTAAAGTTACTATATATATGTTGATCAAAGCATTTTATCTTAAATGCAGCGAGTCTTCTTTTGCTAGTTGCAATCAGGATGGAAGGGAAGCATTTAATGACAATATTGAAAGAAAAAGAGAAAATTAAATCATTTTAATGATTTAGAAATTACACGAAAAAAATGATATGTGAATGGCAAAATTGGAAGACAAAATATATAAAATTAAAAAAAAAAAACTTAAAAGCCAACAAGGTTATGGAATCAATTGAATTTGGACCTAAAAGTTAAGCCAATTAAGCTACGTCCACCGTTAGCACAGTGTCACGCCTTGAATAGGCTTTTCATAACTATAATATAAGCATAAAAATTTCACATGAGATGGAATTTATGCCTCTTGTATAGAAATGTGGTCTCCCCCTTGAACGTAGGCTGTTTCTTCTGACGGTTAATTTGTAATATTTGTAGGGATGTATCTTGGACCAGTTGATCCGCTGGTTCACCTCAGCATCAAATTGTATTGAGTCAGATTAAAATAAAAGAAAATTATCAATTTTACCAAATTCGGTCAAGTCACATAATTAAATCAAATTGGGTTGTAAATTCATCCCTAAACATTAAGTACTTGTCTGCTATGTGTTGTACGAAAACTTGTGATGTTAAACAAATGAAATTATATTTAATTAATATGATAGAAATGTGATTAATTATTTTTATTATTATAATGAATGATTATTTTGAATTAACTTTAGTTATAAAAAGTAACTAACTAAAAGAAACTTAATATGTATCAAGTATCAAGGAATGGGATAATATTTATTAAACAAAAACAAATACTACATGTAATCAAATCAACTCTCAGGCGAAATCAATTTAATTTTCTCCAAAGAATAACATTAGAGCTGAAGAACAAATCAAGCTATGTTTTCCCCAATACAACTGAACAAAGAGATGGCACAAATGCCCATTAAAAGTACTACAAATCAAAACGGTTTTAGGCTGTTTGTGTGATAGAAAATTGGATGGCGAGCAACATCATCTATCTTCATCACTCTATACTCTCCTTTACTCACATGGTAAGCCACAACCACATTGCTAGCCCTAACATACACACTCAACACCAAAACCTGATCACAGTCCAGCCAAACAAGAGGCAAGCAGAATTTCCTTCTCAAAGGGCTTTCTTCACAAAACTTCACACTCTTAACCAAACCCCATTCACTCCTCTGCAAGTCCTTCAACATCCAAACCTTTATCTTCTCCACATTCTCCCCACAGTTCATCAGGCACACCTTCTTCCCCATCTGCACCAGCGTCCAATACTCCCCATTACCACATTGTGCTGGAATCTTCAACTTATACGCCTTCTCCTCCCGAAGATCGATTGCCAAGACCGATCGGTTTGTGATCCAGGAAGAGTTAGTCCAGAAAACAACCCCATCAGCAGATAGTGACTGTACAGATGACAGGTAAGCCGCAGAATCATCACACTCGTACGAAGTACTGTCACTGGTAATTTTCCTCCATGACATGGGTTTGTTTTTCTGTACTGTAATTGCGTACCAGTCATATGTCCCGTTTGGCTCCCTGGAAAGGCTTACCACTTTGATTTCCCCAGTGGAAGGAATGCTTGCGATGTTGTTACAGTGGCTACATAGTCTGCAGGTTGAAGGAAGCAGTGGAAGCTTCAGGACCTGTTTGGTCACAGGATTTGCTACGTATAAAAGATGATCACCTGCTGAATCTGACGGTCTTTTGTTGATTAACAATACACCATCTGCACTGCCACTTATTTTCCCGGGAAAGTTGAGGGTTAGATCTGTCTCTTCTATTTTCCATTTCTTGATGCGAACGAACTGTGCATTGTTTGGGGTACGAGGTTCTTGTACGAGGAGGCCAAAATCTGAGTGATGTTCTTGAGATATTTGAAGCCATGTTTTGCAGACTAACCTGGCAGAATTGTAGAGAGATTGAGAAGTGAGCCTGAGAAGAATGTTGGTGATGATGTCATTCGGAAGAGAATCAAAGGACGGTGTGCTTTTGTTATCTCCATCTTCATTTTCAGAATTACATGCAAAGATTACTGCAGAATTTGAATATCTTCTTTGGTCCATGATGCTTGAATAATCAAAGCCTCTGAAATCCTTGAATTACCTGTACACTGAAGAAGAAGAAGACCGATAAAGCGTTAAATCATTAATTGCCTCTGTTAGATAATGCATGTCGATGTAGAGTGATGATTATAATACAAAAATTAGAAAAGAAATTTATTAATTTGAAGAAAAATAAAATGAAGATGGAGCAGGTGTAGTGCGTTTTAATTAAATCTCACTCTTTTTTGGTCTCTTTCTCTAGTTGTATTTAAATATTTTAAAGGATGATAAAGTATCTATATTCTTAACGTATATCATTTGATTTACTCGAATTAATTTATCTACGTATCGTTTTCCTGTGGATGATGATGAAACTGCAGGAAAAGCATTAAACGCTAAAAATAATCAGCAAAAGCCGCAGTGTTTTATAATGTTTTAAATGGAGGAATAATAGATATCTATTAATTGAATTCAATTTTACTCATTTCCTTGGACTTACTTCAAGCCACTGAAGAAAAGAGTTGTTAAGCTCACTAACTAAGTCAATCTATTTATATATAGTGGAATGGCATGCATACCATCAAAATTAAATTTAAAAAATTTGTATGAATATTACCATAAACAAATCTAGAAAGATGAGACAGTACTTCTATACGTAAGAGAATTAAGACGTGTCCTCTGTAAAAAAAATTTGAAAAATAATATCCTTTAAAATATCTTAAAAAATTTTTCACTTATTAAAAAATATTATATTTAGTTTTTTATTTTTTAAAATATTATCAAATTTAAAGGGTTAGATTTGATAATTTTTTGAAAAATGAAGAATGAATGGGGATCAGCATTTTAATAAATAAATGATCAAAATAACAATTTTGTGAAAAGTAGGAACTAGCCAAAATTTACAATGGAAAAATTCAAAGAGGGTTGTGAAGTGCAGAAAGATGAAAGGAAAGAACTGATACCTGAAATCTAACTGAAGAAAGAAACTGCGTGCAAAGTGAAGACCTAGAAACTTTCAGCTTTGGATCGATCTCTAAAATACCACTTGATCTCACAATTAAACTAGATGTTCCCAAATTCTATTTCCTTGCTATTTCTTGCAAGAAACTGAAGATAATATACTTATATATAGCATCATCATCTACTGGGGTCTCTTGCCTCCCTATATAAGCCATAGATGTTGACTCTGCGCTTTGTGCACAGAATATATATACACGTAAAGATCACTCTCACTTACAGCTAGACTTGCAATGGTCTTTTTTACTTTCTAGTATTGTCTGTCTCTTTGTCTTGTTTTGCCAATTTCAAAGGAATCTGAGAGAAGCACACGACTGGCTTTTATTGCTTTGGTCTTTTGATTCTTTAACTCTTACTTAAGTTTTCGCCTTTCTGGATTCTCACGACGCCATGGGAGAACCTTCCTGGAAGGTGTGCTCGCATTTTTTAATGTGCAGAATATGTTCTGGCATATTTAGAAGGAAAACGACAGAACAACAATATAATTCAAACAAAAGAAATTAACTATATGAAGTGATCCCTTGGAAAACAAGAAAAACTGTCGACAAAGCAGTATAGAAATAGATCGGAGAAAAATATAATTTTATTCTTTCACTTGTAATAAAATTATTATTTTGATCTTTTATTCGTTGAGATGTTTAAAATAAGCTCTCTTTTATTAAAAAATATCATATTTGGTCTCTTAATTTTTAAAAAATTATTAAATTTAATTCTTCTATCAAACTCTAAATTTAAAAATATTTTATATTTAATAAGTGACAAACTAAAATGATAATTCTATAAAAAATAGAAACTAAAAGTATATTTCACTCAAATAAAAAAAGACAAAATTTTTGCATGCAACGCACTTGTTAGTTTAAAATTTATTTTAAATAAAATGGAACGACGAAGAAAAGATTTTAAGACTTTTTTTAACTATTTAAAACTTTATTTTATGATAAAATAGAATAAATAAGTGGTATTATTATCATTAACTATTTTTTTCTTGACTAAAAACTTATTAAATTGGCATTCAATTTAAGATAGTAATATTGTAAAAATAATTTATAAATCATTTTATTTCATTATTAATTCAACTTCTTTATTTTATGAAAGTTTTAAATAATGAAATATATATCTCAAACCTTTCTGTTTAATTAGTCCTTACCACTTAATTCTATTTTATTTATTAATCACTGTATCCAATCTTCTTTTGATCTTCTAAACACAGCCTGGGAATTAAGATTTGATCTGTCTGAAGGTACTATGTGACCTTGTGAACCTTGTGACTAGGGATCAAATTTTATCATTAAATATAAGTGCACATGCAGAAATCTCTCTCTCTCTCTCTCTCTCTCTCTCTCTCTCTCTCTCTCTCTCTATATATATATATATATATATATATATGTAAGGCTTTTATAATCGTTCTACTCAAATATCCAAAGCTTATCCAATAATTATTTCATTAATACATCAAAAGGATATTGCATAATAAAATAGAGTACGATTCTATTTTCTGAACTTTCATTAATAAAATTCAAGACATATCTCAACAATCAAACTTATGGATCTAAAACACTTCTAATTGAATATTAATTAGAAGAGGTTAAGCTTGTTTCTAGCCGCATAATATGAAATTCATCTTCTTAATTAATTGGAACATCATCACTAATTAGTCTTCCTCTCATTCAACTTATATTGCATTACTTCAACTTGCCTCTTTAACAGCACTTTTAAGCTTCAAACATGGCAGTATCACAACAAAGAAAAAAGTTGTTATTTAACGACAAAATCATAGCAATGGTCGCAATAATTATAGTTAAGATATGTTTTAACCATAGTTAGAATAATCATAGCTAAAATATCAACCTAACCACTTTGTTAGACCATGAATAACAACGTTTGCTCATATTCGTCGTCATGTCACATCATAACAATAATTTTACCAAATAACCTTTGTTAGACTAATTCTCATGGATGATTTTACAGCCAAAGTTTCAATTGTTGTTAAACCCTATAACTTGATTATGACCACTTAAAAATCATAGTTAGGACCAGCTTTTTTGTAGTGTATGCTCAACATAGAAGTAGGATTATACTGCTTCAAACATTGATATAACACAAGAATTGAAAGCAAAATAAAACAAAAAAAATTACTTACTTGTACGACATTTGGTGATGGATTTGCAGCAGCCAGAAAGAAGAAACTTGTGAGTTAGAAGGAGAGATCGATCTCATGCTTTGTTCAAGAAGTGAATTACAAGTAGTGAATATTGCTGCTTCTCATGTTGGCTTATATATATATTTAAAATACGTACTTTTGGAGATGCCATATTCTGGAGATTGCAAAAGTTTGCAGGTGACAGTTCAAAATGCATAAAAGGATGGCCAAAAGCATCGAGTTTTTTATACTATATATATAGAACTTAATCATAAACTAATAAATAAAACAGCATCAATAATGCATGATATGTTAAAGAAATGTGTCCACATGTGACTTGGAAAGTCAAGCATGGTAGCACCAAAGAGAAGAATTGATATAGAAATAGGATTATACTGCTTCAAACATTGATATAACACAAAAATTGAAAGCAAAATAAAAAATAAAAAAAATTACTTACTTGTACGACATTTGGTGATGGATTTGCAGCAGCCAGAAAGAAGAAACTTGTGAGTTAGAGGGAGAGATCGATCTCGTGCTTTGTTCAAGAAGTGAATTACAAGTAACGAATATTGCTGCTTCTCATGTGGGCTTATATTTAAAACATGTACTTTTGGAGATGCCATATTCTGGAGATTGCAAAAGTTTGCAAGTGACAGTTCAAAATGCATAAAAGCATGGCCAAAAGCATCGAGTTTTTCATACTATATATATAGAACTTAATCATAAACTAATAAATAAAACAACATCAATAATGCATGATATGTTAAAGAAATGTGTCCACATGTGACTTGGGAAGTCAAGCATGGTAGCACCAAAAGAGAAGGATTGTGGCAATTGATAAATAGAATTTAGGATTACTTCTTTTGAATTCAAGTTAGTGGATCATGTTTCGCCCATGATGAAAGTTTGATACAAGTTGATCATCAAAGAATTATTATATTTGATTCTTTCATCTTACGCTATATTTGATTTAACGTTTGAAGGATTTAAATGTTATTAACACACTAAAATTAGAATTTTTGTTTTACAAACAATTTTATTTGATTCAATGTTTTTTGTTGGGTCTCAAAATCACTTTTATCTTTCAATATTTTGTTTTGAGAAAAAGATATGTCTATTTCTTCATTTATTATAAAAATATCATTTTAATTTTTCGTTTATTAAAATATTTAAAATAATTTTTTATTAAAAAATATTATTATTAATTTTTTACTTTTCAAAAAATTATCAAATTTAGTTTTTTTATTAAATTTTAAATTTTAAATTTAAGGAATTAAATTTGATTTTTTTAAAATAAAAAATTAAGTATAATATTTTCTTATTAATATGAACTATTTTAAACATGCGAAAGACTAAAATAACATTTTTATAATATGTGATAAATTAAAAAAATATTTTATTGTAGAAGTAATTTAAATTTTCTTTTACTTCACATAAAATTTATTAATAAAAAAGCTCAGAAATCACACTATACATATAATTAAATTAAATTTAAAAATCAAATTAATCCATATATCTCTAATTTAAACAAACAATTACATTAATTATTAATGATCCAATAAGAATAGGGTAGGAAAGAAGCACTATCATTGACGTTCAGATAATTGTCACTATCATTGATGTTTGAACTAAACCTTCAAACACGTCATTTGACTAATGACTTTTTGAGAAACACAACTATATATATAAAAATATATGTGGCCTGTGTAAATTTGCTCCAGATTTAAGAAAAAAAAATGACAAAAAAAAAAAAAAAAAAAAAGCATGACAGGAAGCCTAAGATAACGTTGCGACTTAAGAAATTAATGAATAATAAATTTCTTTTCTCTCTCTCTCTCTCTCTATATATATATATATATATATATATATATATTATTTTGTTGTTCTAATTCAATGCAAGCTATATATACTTGCTAACATGTGGTTTCATTTTTATGTTGTATTGGATTTAGATTCCAGAGTTTTCAATTTTAAAATCATCATGAGAATATCTCAGTTTCGAGGGATATATATTTATATTCATCCCACGCACTCATTTTTAATTTTTAATATATGGAAAGGAGAGCATGTATTCATAATTTTAAAGAAATAATCATAATCTGTTGCACATTGAAGTTGTGCAAGGAAACACATGGCGTAAACAATTTGAAATTTCTAAAGAAAAAAATACACTAAATTTAAATATGAGTATAACTTAAAAACTTGACTTGATTCAATAAGTTTAATTTGAAAAAAAAAAATTTAAATAAAAAAATTTATTTTATAAAATTGTTTGATTTTGGACTCACCGAGTTCAAACAATTTGAATAAATAAATTTTTAATAAAAAATTTAATATAACATAATATGTTAATAAATAAATAAAAGTTAATATGTCTTATCTAAATAATTTATGTCAATATAATAATTTATTTATATTTATAACTTTTATATATATAATATTACAAGCAATAATTATAATTTTGTATATTAGTTATATCAAATTCTAAATAATAAATAGATTTGATCATTACTTGAAAACATATGCTTACCTTGATAGATTTAACTTAAAAAATATGAATAAAATTTTAAATAAAATAGTTTGTCTTTTAAGTTTTTTTTAAGCCTGAATTTTTATTTGATTTCTATAAATCTTATTTAATGATCAAGTATAATTAAATTATTATTATATTACATATTAGCATAATTTTTGAACTTATGAGTGAAGTTATCAAAATGTCGATATTCTATTTTCTAATGTTCTCCCTGTTTAATATAAAATAACATTTTACATATTTTAATAAGTTTATTATCATAATCATATTCATTAATTATACAACAATCATATTAATTTTTAAAGAATCACCAATTATTGAAGAGGTTAATATTTTAAATAATTATTTAATAAAATATGATTTTGAGGAAGGTGAGATATCGTGTTTAGTGTAGGAAAGAATCCCACAAGACAAAATTTAAAAAACAAATTAGAAAAAAATTGATTCCAAATCCACTTGGGGCTACATATGTTTCGGGGAAGGAAGAAGGGCTATGAATATGATATAAACTTGTCAATTGATTATATGAAAAATTAACGAATAATCCCAAGTTAATGTGGCATACTTAAATTAAAATTATGGCTTCCATGTGAACTATTTGAGCTATTAAAGGATCAAGATTCTCTAATGCACTTTAAAGTGCATAATCTCATCTTAGTTTAAATGATCTCAATTATTTTATTTCTGACAAAACTTTTTACAAAGTTTCTCTTTCACAATATGTATTTTGTTTAGTTTCAATGGTAAAATTTACAGCGTCAAATAATTATTCGATGGTACTTAATTAGGGAGTACGGATATTTTCCCTCTGGATTCTCATGTCTAATGCTAACTAGTATTAAAAATGTACTTTTACTGTTTTTTATATGAACGAATATTTTTTTTTGGGCCACCATAAAAGAATAATATCATTGTTCTAGTGTTATATTTTGGTCTTTCACTTTTAAATTTAATTTTAATTTAGTCCCTCGCTTGACTCTCATCTCGTAAGTTTCCCGGCGCTCTTAAAACAAGCAACCTCTTTGTTTCTCTCTTCCTTCTCTCAACTTTCCTTCCAAAACCCATCATCAACTACATATAAGAGCACTCTCTTCCTCTCCTCCTCTCTTCCGCCCAAAGCCAAAATCTCCACAGAACCTCTTTTTCCCTTTAAAGAAAAACAAAAACAATGTCACACACTTCGGAGATCACCATTTTATCTGTTGACAAGCTCCGAAGGAACCGAAAACATGTGAAAAAGAACATGTTTGTCTGTGTTCAGTTGTCGGACGGGACACGAACCTCGAAGATGGATT
The DNA here is from genome assembly GCA_037074485.1 of Delonix regia. Classification (NCBI taxonomy): domain Eukaryota; kingdom Viridiplantae; phylum Streptophyta; class Magnoliopsida; order Fabales; family Fabaceae; genus Delonix; species Delonix regia. The sequence goes on along the minus strand of CM073450.1, from coordinate 37,412,437 downwards.
TGGAAGGAGGGTGCTACCCTACATGGAACGATAATATATCTTAGTGGTAGATTGCTTTCCATTTCTACAACTTTCGAGAGAGAAAGTGATTCATTTTCCTTTCCTTTCTTTTGTTTTCAAACTTCAAAAATGTTAAAGAGATAAAAAAATTTTGCCTTGTCATCATAAAATGGACTGTGTTAACAAAAAATTGGATGACATGGAGTAGTTTGCAAACATGGAAAAGTATAGGGAGTGATTTCCAAAAACATAAATAAATTATGGGAACTTTTTTTAAAATAGGGTTAAAGTTTGGAGGCCAAAAGAATAATTTTTTAAAAATATTAACATATTTGATCCAAATTTAATTTATAATAAAAAATTAAATATATAAATTTTTATATTAATAAGGGTTTAAATTAAAAATAATCTCAAAACTAAGAAACCAAATTGAGATTAAAAATGATTAAGGAACTAAATCGAGATAGGAATTATAATTAAATAATTAAATTGAGATTAAAAATTAATTAAAAATTAAATTAAAACTCAACAAATAAGTAAAAAATCAAAACAGTATTTTATACCATTCTTCTAGAATGCTGCAAAATTTAAAATAAATGAAACTAAAGTTATATGATTGGACTAGCATGAATGTTTACCCCAAAGTAAACGAAGTATAGATATCATCTTGATAAGCTAAAAGAGGTTTTATTTTTTAAAAAATTAAATTAAGAGCAGGGCTTTTTTTATGGATTAAATAATTAATTTATTTATTTTTATTTCGTGAGGTGAAATTGATTTCTTTACTTATATTTTTAAGGAATTCCATAATATATTGGTATTTTGTTTAGATTGTTGAAAAATTTTCATTACATTTTTTTATGATATGAACTATATTTATAACTGTTAGATCTCATATGAGTCTACCAAGTCTTTATTAAATAATGACAAAATAATAATTTTAAATATTATTATCTAATTCTAACTAGTCTCTTATTTATTTGTGTATAAAAAATATAATATTGGAAGGACTACTTTTAATATTAGGTCAAAAAATATTCAATTATGAATTAATCGTTTTCATAGCTAAAGAATCAAACTAAATACTAAGAGATAATTTAAAAAAAAAATTATATGACAAGTCAATAATATGATAAGTAGACTTTTAGAGTTATGACTTCTTATACACTTGAGAGAAAACCTATTGCCACACTATAGTCAAGGAAAATGAGGTTTATGTTATAAAAAATTTGAGATCTTTACAACATATTGCAAAAGAGCTTATTCGATTAGTAATTTCGGTTTTTATTAAATTCTGTTTCTACTAATCAGGATAAATGCATTAGTCTATTTAACTTGATATTTTACTTCAACAAAATTAGCATATAAATTTTAAAATGGAATAAATTAACACCAGCTAAACTTTAAACTAAAATGGAAACGTTAAATTCTAATTATAATGATTTGCGAGTGACTATGTAATTTTGATCGTGATGGCTGTGCATGGTTTAGCCCGATGTTGGACTTGCAAAAAGTTATTTTTTAGTTCCTAAAACTCACTAAAATTGATATTTTAGCCTAAAATTAAGTGGTGTTTATTGTGTTACATTATGTCTTAAAATTTATATACTAATTTTATAATTAGTTCAAAATTTGAAAGAGTAAACTTGATCTCTAAACTTGCAAACACTTCATTCCTAGTATCTAAAATAATATAAACTAAAATTTATGTTCATTTGATAAAATTACATTTTAATGTCATAAACTATGGCTTCATTATAAAATTGATACTTAAACTTTAAAATGTAATAAAGCAACTTTAAAATGAAACAAAATACCTTTTTTTATAAATAATGTTTGGTACTGGAAAAAATATTTTGTTACATTTTAAAATTTGTGTATTAAATTGATATTTAGATCATAGTTTATAAATATAAAATAAAATATATTTATATATTATTTTTAGTCTAAAGTTAAATAACTATTTTATTAACAATGAATTCTATTTATAATAAAATTATCATTTTAATTTTTCATTTATTGAAATACTTAAAATAATCCTTTATTCATTAAAAAATATTACATGTAATTTCATATATTTTAAAAAATTACTAAATTTAATTCTTTTGTCAAATTTTAAACTCTAAATTTAAGGGATTAAATTTGATATATTTTAAAAAAAAAATTTAAATATAATATTTTTTAATGAATGATAAATAATTTTAAAAATTTTAATGAATGAGATACTAATGATAATTTTATAATAAATAAATAATTAAAAATATATTTTTTTTCAAATTGTATAGTTCTGATTTCTCCCCACCAACATAAAACAAAACCTGCTCCGTACAGTTTAGATCCCTCCAATAAATACACAGGATTATTGGATCAAGTTTCAATGCTTCTAAATTTTTTAAAAACTAAAAAATAATTATTTTTATAAATAAATATATATTAATATTTTAAAATTTTTTTATAAAAAATGATATCTATTAAAAAAATAAAAAGATAAAATGTTGTTAACATTTTTACAGATTATTTTATATATTTTAAAATATATTATTTTTTAATTAGCATTATGTATAAAAAAAATAATCTAAAATTATTACTGAAGCGATCCAAGCTCTTGCTGCGTCAGGTCTAGGATCGGACCCCAATCGCTCTCGCATTTGTTTCTCCGCCGATCGTTGCTTTCTGATCAACGTCCGGTGAGTTTTTTCTCTAAGATTGGACAACTTGTTTACTTTGTTTCTCCTTCTTCTTCTTCTTCTTCTTCTTCTTCTTCTTCTTCTTCTTCTTTCTTTCTTTCTTTATTTGATTAATGTCGTGCCCAGAGGCCTTTTTTTGTGTGCTCGATTAATTTTCTGATAGTTGCCACTGAATTCGGATCGGATGATGGGCCGAAGATATTTAGCCCCCGGTCAGCCACGTTTTTGTGAGAGAATAAGTATATTTCTGACTACTAACAAATTTTCCTGACTTGAGCTAGGAATCTCAGAAGAAAGGTGTAATGTATGATAAAAAAAATAAGAGTGAAGTTGAACTCTAGCCCCCAAAAAAAAAAAATACTTAGAAGAAAGGTTAAAGGCATATTATAGGTCTGATTTTCGTGTCTCAACTTGGGTATCCAGCCTCCCTCCTTTGGGGCGAAACAAGAAAAGAATGTCATCTTCTCCATTCACTGTTGTTTTCACTTTCTCCTAATCTTCTTTAGGTAAATGCCTGATTTTTCTCCTAACTCCAACACTTGACAAAGAATATTATGGAGGCGTTTGGTATACTGTCGTTTCATATACATTTGTATCTTGCATTTTATAGTATGAGATATCTTTGTATAAGAAACTATGGTATTCATGATGTTTGGTATGGAAATTGAAATGTTTGATGGCATATGTTAATATTACTTCTTGAATTTTTGAATATACCCTCTTAAGTTCAAATAAATTACATCTTAGAAATTTATGCTAATCTTATTATTTGTGAATGAAAATATAATTTAAAAAAAAAAGAATTAAAAAATTTCACTGGAAATGGTATGTAGCGAAGTCCATTTGAGTATCTTATGGCATATATCTGTTCTTGACAGTTGTTCAATCTTCACTAGCATATGAGCAGATTTGTTTGAGTCTCAACTGAGCAATTTCAAGTCTATGAACTTTTCCCCTTCTTAACTTTGATGTTTCTTCAATTTCTTTAGGATTATGTTTTTGGCTTGAAGAATGTGAAGTATGTCGTTCCATAATTTCTGGATAATTTTGTGTATGTATAATGTAATTTCTAGTTCCAAAAGGAAGCCAGTTTGATGGTTGATTAAAGTATTAAACTCTAGCTAGTACGCCTTTTTCAGTCTTTTTACATTTGGAATGAGTTCCTTGTATCACTCATGTTCTAAATTCCTAATAGGCTGTTTGTAGATGACATAATTAGACATTATTAGGCTGACTACTGGGTTTTTTTTTGTCAAAACTGGACATTTAGCATTTTTAGTTATGGACTCTGTAATAGGAATGCCATTTCCCGTCATAGTGCATAGACATTAGACAGGCTTAGAAGATAGTGATAATATATACGAAGGACATTTTTATGGAATGTAACTACAGAAACTCCACTGGAGCTGTCTTCAGATGAAAGAGTTTGTGATGGGATGAGATTATGGCTAAGAAAATTAGAAATGCCACAACTTGCATGGGCTAAAACCGTACCTTCAAGTTGTGTAGTTCTTGTTGTATTCCTCAAAAAATTGGCTTTCCGAGGATGTGATATGAGAGGGAACCAAGAGGGGGAGGGGGAGAGTGGTTGAATTGGTTTGCAAGGAGATTATAATAATGTTATGGCATCTAGGTTTTCAAAGTTTTTGTGAAAAGAGGCACAGATTATGCTAAAGGAAGTGCATCTAAAATATGAACGAAAGTTTGTTTTTAATATATATATATATATATATATATATATATATTAAGAAGGAACAAATTACATGAGAAAAAGATGAAATATCCTCTTAAAATAAAGTAGTAAAAGGAAAGGACAATAAGAACCAACAAAAAGGGAAAAAAAGAAAGGTTAGAAACTTAATCATGCAACAAAAATGTGCAATCCTTTTGCATATCTAAAAAAGCAAATCCCTTAGAAAAGCATTAGTTGAACACCAGAAAAAGGCTGCAAAATTTATTCGATCTCATAAGGCTTCTAAAACAGTGAGACAACCCTGAAGATACAATCATTTTGTTTCAACCAAATTTTCCTAATCACAGTAAAATCCACGCATTGCCACAATGTTTCTCTCTCCTTTTTCTGTCCAAAACCTATGAAACGTATAAGGAGAAACTTCTCTAAATCACGTGGACAAACCCAAGTCTGACCAAAGTCCCCAAACAAACTATACGTCTAGGAAACAGGTACTCTATAGTGTAAACATAAATGAGCACCATTTCTGCATTATTAATAGAGGTTTGGTTTCCAAATGTAGAGCTTACATCCTCACCTCAAGCTTGAGAGTTTCTTTAACTATGCTTCAAGAGGTTACAGATGTCAAGCTTTTCCCAGCTTACTATACAAAAACTAAGTGTCGTGTGTGTGTGTGTGTTGTTTTTCTTTTTCCAAGAAGCACCGCCAAACTCCCCATTTTTAAAACAAAAACAGATTATACAAAGCTTCAAAGAGTGACAGGATCTCTCCCCCAATCTCTCACTCTTCGAGCTATGCAACAGCAATCTATACAATGAAGGGTTCAGGATTTATATAACACCATACAAGAGTAAACCTGACAATGAATGAAATATATGGCAAGCTTTTAGCTTTTAATTGGCGAAGATATAATGAGCCCAAATTAGTGCAATTTAATCTCTGGTTCTTGAGAGTTTTGGAGGTCTTCTTTTAAGTTCCATCGATGCATACTTGCTGTTTAGGTGCATTAGTGCATTTACTCCCATATGTCAGATTGCCCATTTATAGGCTTCGGGAGTGGTTGCTGACTTGTTAATCTTGTCCAGCCCTTTTGGGGTAGAAAAAAGCAGGCTCTAGGGCTTTCTCAATTGTCACCAGAATTCTGGAGCTTGCTCAAAGGTTGGAAGAGCAGGCCTTGTGTCTTGCATGTTAGATACCAAGTTTATGTGAAAATCAATGGATTTGGTTTTCACAAATCCGTTGGTTGCTTTCAATGTTCTTTGAAAATTAAAAAAAAAAACTAAATAATTGATTTTGTCATCAGCCTTGATCCAATTTAAACTGTTCTCTCTATAGTGGTTCTTGTTCCTTAAGTTACAATGTCTATTTGAGCTTTTACCAGCGTTGCATATATCTTTTTCTTGTGTAATTTTTCATTTTTCTATCTCAGAATTCTATGGGCAGATTTCACTTGAGTCTTAGACTCGGCTCATCAAGAAAACTCAGCATCCAAAACCTGGTATAGATATTGTAAATGTTCTTACAAGATACATTTTGTCATTTCTTTATAGATGTTTGGGACAGTGATTAGGTACGTTGCTAAGAGATCAAAGCCAAAGGTGAAACCAATAGAGCTCAAAACCCCACCAGAGCATAGGCAAACTATCAGTAGGGTTCTCTTTGATATTGTGAAGGAGCACGGTCCTCTCACCATTGCTGAGACCTGGGAACATGTCAAGGTTAGCTGAATATAATGCATCCTTTTGATGGTTTCTTTTAGTTTCTTATATAGTTATAGAATACCACTCCATATGCTTTTGTCTTTCAGGTTATCTGTTGAGTTTAAACACATAATTAGTATTGCTGATATTTCTGTCATTATCCAGTGAAAATTTTCAACTTGGCATACCCCTTGAGTCTTCATTTTAACAAACTGTTGCTTGATAGGTGATCACAGGAAGGATACTCTGCTCTTGGTTTACTAAATCAATCCTTTTTCATAAAGTTTGCATTTGCAATGGACGTGTTTTATCCAACAAAGTGATTATGCTACTGAGGTATTTTCAGTCGAGGATAAGATGAATGAAATCAAAGGAACTCATTCTCCACCTCCTCAAAAGAACCTTTTGATTATGTTAGTTATGCCCAATTACGAAATGTGAATAAATGATTTTTTACATAAAAGAATGACTTTATTAAGAGAGAAGAAAGGTAAAGAATGAGGAGGACTGGTTTTCCTCTCAAGAGAACAAAATTCAGAAGAGGTAACAAAAAATCAAAGGAAAAAGAAGGTTATACATGCTGTGGCGCTGTCCAGGCCCCCTGCCCCCTGCATATCCCCAAGGGACACTCCCTTAAATAATCATAGAACTAATTACCCCGGATTCTGCAAAAACAACCATAAAAATATGAGCATTCCGCACTAGCCAAACATTGCTGCAAGGTTTTACTGTCACACATTGCTGCAAGGTTTTACTGTCCTTTGAAATTGCCAAAACCTTTGAATCGTATAAGGAGAAACTATAATTCCGGCGGACACAAAATGCACATGAATCTTCAGTCACTTTACTGTATATTTGCATTGCTATAAGAATGCATATTTGATTGATCGTGATCACTGTTTTCAGGAAGTTGGATTGAAAGATTTGACGTGCAAGAGGCACATGAAGATAGTATTGAGATGGATGAGAGAGAGGCAGAAGCTTCGTCTTATATGCAACCATGTAGGGGCTCATAAACAGTTTCTGTATACCACTTGGTTTACTAAGCCCTCCTCCGTGCAGGCAAAGGCAAATCTTCCTTCCAAACCGAAGTCCTCTTGAAAGTTTCTGATCATTATTAGCCTGGAGGGCGTATCAGCTTCTTGTAAAAATATACATAGACACGCACAGAGGGACCCATCAATGCAGACTACATAGCTCTAATGACACAACTGGAGAATCCCAAGTATTGCCCCCGCTTTCCATTTTTGTCTCCTATGGTACGTTGGGGTTGCATTTGTTCTTTATTGGGATGCTTCTATTGTTACAATTCTTTACTTTCGTGCTAACTAGAGACAATTAGGTAGGGCGGATGTAGCCTCTGCCTTAATTTCTTGTCTTGTCTTTGGCGTTGTTCGATATGGGTTATCTTATAATCCTTTATTTGGATATCATGGAAAAGGGAAATAAAAAGGGGAAAGATAGGGGTCATCCTAATTTTCTAGATACTTGACTTATATATAAAATTTAGTATATGATATGTGAAAATAAACTGTATTCTTATGTTATTAAGGCCTCGTGATACATAAATTTTATTGTTTTAACAGATTTTTAAGTATTTGAAAGATTAAAAATTCCACCATCTTATGGTAAAGATGAGCATTCAAGGCTTCAATGGATTTATGAATTAAACTCTTTTAATGTAAACTATTATAGAGTGTTATTTATTATCCTTGATTAGTCTTGCAAGTTATTATTACTTTAATAACTCTAATGTTTTAAAAGGTACATTAAACAAGTCCTAGCATTAATTCCATTGACTAAGTGTTAAACCAAGTGGCCTATATGTCCAACAATTAACAATTCAAATGTTTGTGATTAATTTGGTAAACATTTTTCTTTTGTCAAAAAGAGGAAAAAAAACCACCAGCTTATCACCACCATCGTGTTGCGGTTTGGAAGCTGGCCTGTAAAAAGTTGAATGTAACATTGATGACACAGACCTGGACGCATCGTTGCATTCTTAAGCGCACTTGACTTTCAGAAAATATGCATGAGGCCATCTTGGGGTCTGATCCTCAATAACTGTACACAATCATTAATGTTATTGGACCAAATACAATTTCTACAAATGGGCTTATGGATCAGCCCAACTCAACAAGCAGTGAAGGCTAGTATTTGATATTTACAAGAAGAAGCAATTTCAACCACATAGTCCAGGGTCCTAATAATCCCTTAGCACAGCACTAACACAGACATTTTCTGGGTTTCTGGAAATGATTTCATTGCCATATTCACCTCCTAAAGCCTGCGTAGGCACCACAAGAAGGCTTTGCAAACCCAAAAATTTCCTCAATAGTTGCTTCCTCCCCCAAAACAATGATTCAGCGACCAAACCATCCATTTCCATCATCCCATTCTCCAGACATCATCAGAAAACCTCTCAGACAAACGAGCACAACACAAGCACAACCTGGGAACTCAATAGAAGAGAAGCAACAGGGCTTGCCTTGGGTTTCGGCCTTTTCAATGTTGTCCTGCAATCACAACCCCAAGCCTCGTCAGCAGCTGAAGCCGTTCCTTGTGAACTGACAGTAGCTGCTTCAGGCCTCGCCTTCTGTGACAAAGTTGTGGGGTCTGGTCCTCAAGCTGCTAAGGGACAGCTCGTTAAGGTAATGAACTATTTATATTTTATAGGCATTTCAATTTTGTAATCACATCTCTCTGTTTTTGAGTGAATCAGTGCAAAATTGAAATGATATGATGTGTGGTTTATTCTATGGCCAAAATCTGGGTAGGCACATTATGTGGGGAAGTTGGAGAATGGGACAATTTTCGACAGCAGCTATAATCGTGGCAAGCCTCTAACATTTCGTGTGGGTGTTGGGGAGGTATGCTAATCTTTTGTGCTTTTCAGTGACAGTAAGTTCATACATTTGCTCTTTGAATGATACTCGTCTCAAATTTTAATTGGGTCCTTTAAAATTTGAATATTTTATTTTAGTCCTTTAAAGAGTATTTCATCTTCATCATGTCGATGCGTTGAAGACATATAGCGCCAAGTTGTTACTGGAACATGCTTTTCAATGATAATAGAGTAAATTCATATTTGGCGATGCTCCTAATTTGATCCTCTAAAGTTTGAATATTTCGTTTCAGTTCTATAAAGAGCATTTCATCGTTAGTGTTTTCCTTGTATTAAGCTCGTTAGCATATACTTAATTGGTGACTTGGCCTAATGTGAAGCTGATGTAATTCTGAGGTACCAAGTTGTCACTGGAACATGCCATAACATAGGACTAAAATAGTACGGTGCTGTAGCTACTTTGAATGATATATCTTCGGAGGATCAAAATGGATTAAGCTCGTTATCTATTCACTTGTCAGCATTCACCAACACCTTCCAGCAAAGATTGCATTTGTTTTCTTCATGTTCTGCATTATCAGATTTTCATTCCAGAACCTCAGTCTGAGATATGAGTTAGAGTCCTATGCGCAAGATTTAGTTTTGACATATTTTACAAGTCTGAGAAATAACAATTGGATTGAAGGGTAGCAATTTAAACAGTTTTCATCCTTAAGGAAAGCTGTATGGGAACTTTATTCACAAAAACACGAAATCAATCAGTTCATCGTAGTTTTTATAGGAAACCTTCTGAACAGTTTTACTCTGACTGATACTATTCATAAATCTTAACAGGTCATCAAAGGATGGGATGAAGGTATATTAGGAGGTGATGGAATTCCTCCCATGCTTGCAGGTACTGTTCCAAATTTTCAATTATTAACTCTGAATTCTTTGGTTTTACTTACAACATGCCATACATGGTGAAATTGTTTTTTATCCATTTCAACATATAGGAGGAAAACGAACATTGAAAATTCCTCCAGAACTTGGATATGGCTCGAGAGGGGCTGGTTGCAGAGGAGGCAAGTGCACTTCTTTTCCTTTTTTTGGCATAATAGTGCTTTTATTTTCATATTTCAAGAACAGTCAAAAGAATATCCAAGAACATTACATTCAGAGGAGAATAGTCACTTTCATTGATTATAAATCACTGAAATTTAAAAATAAAATAAAATTTTATCATATACGTTGCTTGTTTAACACTTACATTTAATATAATATAATTATCTAAATTATACTAAGACACATGTGTACTTATTAAACTTTAATGAATTGAAAATAGTATCTAGATATGTTTTTAGTTGTTGGAATTTTATGGGAGTGAAATCTTTTGTTTCTTTATATATATATATGGTATTTTTAATTTAATCTCTTATAATTTTTTTTTTCTTAATCTGCTCTCTCATGTATAAGATGTTTTTTGGCTCTCACATGAATATTTTTTAATTTGACCCCTCAAAAATATAATTTTTATCAATAATATCCTTACAATATATGTTAATTTCAAATACATGAAGGATATTATTGACAATGAATTTAATTATGAAACATTGAGAAATATCTATATGCAAGAGACTAAATTGATAAAACATTTTTATTAATGACCAAATTAAGAAATATCTTATACGTGTGAGATTAAATTGAGAAAAAAATCATGAAAGATTAAATTAAAAAATACTTTCTGAGAAATCAAAATGAAATTTTACTCAAATTACATAATTACGTATAGACTAATACACACCATTTTTATTTGTTTTCTTTTTCTTCTACATGAAGTCATCTTACTATAAGCATGCATATATTTGATTGATGCAGGCTCATGTATCATTCCTCCTGATTCGGTCCTATTATTTGACGTGGAGTTCATAAGCAAGGCATGATTTACAAAGCCAGGAGTTATGTAATTACAAAAACCTCCCTCTTTGTTTGGAAGAGGGAGATAATATTTCTTTTTCTTTTCTCATTTACTTAAAGGCCTGCTCTCATACTTTGTGTTCTAAATTGTAATTCGCTTTTATAAAATTTTTTTCTTCCCTCATGTTTCTAATTTAACAGCACTGACTTTGCATCTAATCCATCATTGATTATATCATTTCATAATCTAAAGTTTACTATTTCTCCATCTTCTATCATTTGCCACCAGAGCCTCCATTTTCTCATGAAACTTATTATTCTTTTCGGCTAATTTCATAAAGAGCTGAGACTTTTAAAAGTTGAATATTTTAATTATTAGATTTATTTGAATATTATTATTTGATTTTTATTAATAAAATAAAAACCTTAAAATAGATTTAATAATCAAAACATTTAATCTTCTAAGAACTGAAATTCTCTATAAAAAAAAATTCAAATTTTTTTTTGCATGTAGGAAATGATATTCAATTCGAATTTAGCAAATGGAATTTTTTTTTTTTGGTTCTTCTTGCATGAAAAATTTGTAATTTTATTAAATTTTTATATTATTTTCTTTCAATGAACATTCAGATTTTTTTGGAATCAACTCCTGCATAATTAGTAATTTATGCATTGTAGGTCACCATCACTGCAAATTATGAGAATCAGTTTTCCTTATTTAGGGCCAATTGATTTTCATTGATGGAAGAAAATCAACAAATAGGTTAGTGCTATGTATACAAATCCCTAATCCTACAATTATGATACTCCTTCCACCTATGGGAATTGTCATTGAATTAGAAGATTAAATAAAAACTAATTTGTTTAATTAATAACTATAGTGGGAGGTTAATTTCATATTAAAATCGTGCTTCTATTATGTATATTCATGTACAAATATATGCACATAATTACTTTGAACTTGAGCATGTCACAATTTGTTAAAATAATTTAATTATAGGTGTACATGCATTTAATGCATATAACAATTTTTTATTATTAAAAATTTATTAACAATATTTTTTGTAAAATTTTGTTTATCAGCAGATAAACTGATATTTTAGAAGATGTTTAGAATATTAAAAATATAAATAAACATATTTTATGGTTTCTCTCAATGGTAAAGTTTGCACCTTTACGGTGCTTTGGATGGGACGTTTAGCCTCTCTTGGAATTCTTAATTTTTTTTTTTTTTTCAGATTTTTGCCTAAAAATAAGCAGCACGACTTGCAATGCCCTTGCTAATTACGTGGTGTTTTCAGTAATTTTCAAAAGCAGACCGAATTGATGCTGACTTTAAATGACATGATCATCGATTTGTGTTCTGACATGAGCTTTAAGTTCAAGTTTTGAATGGCCTTTTATTAAAGTTCAAGTTCCCACTTTTGGGCTACTAGATGCACGTCAGCTTTCATTCAATGGGGCTATAATCCCATTTTGATACCCACTCAAGGCTCTCAATTTGGTCCCTCGGTCAACCTAAAGATCATTTAAAAAAAATTTATAGATTAATTTGATTGCTCATTGCAAGTTAATGGGTTATTGAAATAAGTTTTTTCTTTTTTTTTTTGGTTTAGAAAAATTGAAGAAAATACAATTTTTATGTTCTTCTTTCAAGAAAAGAGGGTTTCAAAATAATAACAACTCATCGTTTTCACAACTTTTTATTTCTATTCATATGGGTGAAAAACCTTGTGATGAAGAAGATGGAAGTTACCTCAGTTTCTTGAATGTCAAAAGTGCATTACGATGTCTAAGAGAATGCTCCTAAAAATCCATTATATGTTTGTCCAATAGTGTAAAAAGAGATTCTCTTTATTTTGACAACTAAAATCTAAACATTTATGTAACACTCTTGAATCCCTATGTAATATTAATCTGAGTTGAAAGAATTTTAGTTTCATAAGATGAAGAAAACCAAGGTATGTAGATTGGGTATGAATTAAAAATTTAAACAATTCATATAGAATAAATTTATAGAATAGTAAGAAAAGAATAAAATACAAAATATATGAGTTTAAAATTCGACGTTTAGGTAGGCTTAGCTGGTCTAAAACTTTCCTATTCTCCTAATGGTCTTGTGTTTGAAGCTTCATAAGCTTAGTGGTGTAATGACTTGTTTTTCCTTTTTTTTTTTTTGGTTCACATTTTGTAGTTTAGACGTGTTGCTCATTCTTGGGACTCAATCTTGTGTGTGTTCATTCAATTACGCTAGGACTTCATGCTCTTGTGTGAAATTTGTCCATTTTCCCTAATCTTAGTGCCCAATTTCATCATCTTGTCCCTCAATTTCGAATTCCCTATTTCTGCGACCTAGGGTTCCACAAGAGGGTAAATTAAACATAATTAGTGACGAATTTCTTCAAATTAATTTGCTTTGCTTCACAATGCCAAATTTTCTATTTTTCTTTTAATTCTTGTGTGAAATTGCTAGGTTTTGCCTCCAATTTCAAACCCTTCTTGGTTGAATGTAAAGTGTGATGAGATATTGACATTTCGAAATCATGGACCATTCTTTGTCAATAATCACTAAGGGAGGAAGGAATTAAGCATTTAGAAGTTATTGTTTGAAGTGGTACATTAATTTGGTGACTTTTACTCATTTTCTCAAATTTCCATGGTTGTTATGAAGAAGGAGATTAATAAAACCTTATAACAATTGATTAAATAATACTAAATAAGTAATTTAAATTAATCATTAAATCTTGGATTATGTTAGGATAATTTCAAATTTATCTTTATGATGTTTGTTAACTCATGACTAAGGAAAAGAATTTATTTTGGATTATATATATAGATATTCACACACACACATACATACACACACATGATTAAATACATGTGAATAGATAAATAAATAAATGAATGAATAAATATAAGATTTGAGTTAGGGTGGTGAAAATGCTTCCTCACTTTGAGATTGAGGGAAACTTGGTACAAATTGATTAGGCAAGTAATAGGTTAGGCATTGGAAAATTATTTGAATTAAAGATAATTTTTTATATAAGAAGTTAAATGTGTGTTATTAGTTATTATTGGATAATAACATCAGTCCAAGTGAATTAAGAAAAGAGATGGTAAGACCATAATTGTTGTGTAAGCTCCTTTTAGTGAGTAAATGTTGCTAATCATACTTGTTTTCAATATTTTAAATTATTCATTTGTGAAATATTTTTATTTTATACGCTCTAATGTGTTGAGAATAGACCACTTGAATTATTGTATTAATTTTGACATTATTTTGCTTGTTCTAAAATTTTGAGAAATTTCATTGTAACGTTCTTTCATATTCAAATGATTATTTTAAACGATTCACATTCTGTATGATTTACTAAAAGCTTTTTGAATGATTTTTGTAACTGTATGAATATTTTGAAATTTGAAATTTTGATGTTTGGATATATTTTCAATTATTTATACTATTAGGGATTATATGGTTCAACATAAAATCCTATAACTAATGATAGTTGACGTTAACCTTGATGCACTATGATTTATTATGCTGTTTAAACCCAGCTAACAAGGGTGTTGCTAGCCTCATGTGATAACCACACATAGATATATTTTAACTGTTTGTGAGTTATATTACTTGACTTCAACTATTTGCACTGTGATTCCTAACCTAGAGTTAATGTTCATTTTGGTTTATGATTAGTTCAGCAAGGTGTTTTCCACTTTGGTAATACTCTTTTAAAATTATTAATGAAATTTAAATGCTTATTAGTACGAATTATTTTGCAAAGCATCCTTGGATTTGCTTAAGCCTTATGGGTTATGTTATGTGATTTATGATCTTATTTGGAATAATTTTGGCATGTAGAAGTTTAATGTGTTTTGAGCTAGAAAATTGTATTGTTGTGGAAAGCTCTAACAGTTTGTCTGTTTCCTCTTGGTCTGATTAATAATATTTGCTGATTGAGTATTGTCACTCACCCCTTCTCTCTTTAATTTCTTTTTTAGAGAATAATATTGATCCATGTTATCACTATGTGGTTTAGAGAAGATTGAGAGATAATGTTGGTGAGCTATGCATTGTCCTCAAGGGCGAAGAGTTGTTTTCATTTCATTTAGCTTCCATTGTCTAACATGGAATATTTGTATGTACTATATTAGCTCCTTCTTGTCCCAGGCAAGGATTTAATTCAGTATAGTCTTGAGTTAGTTATGTTTTCTTTCATTTTGTGTCCTTTGGTGAGAGCATAACTCTCCTTTACTATTTCATACACGAATTCTTTATTGTGGAAGTTTTGAAAGGTTCGCAATTGAGGAGAAACTCTACCAAAATTTTCACATAAAAACCTTGTAAAGGATTTTTAACAATGAATTTACTAAATTTCATTTGAATTAGTTGTGGTTGACTTTGAATATAGATTAGGTTCTAGTTGCCAAAGTTTGTTCTTTAAGTTGCCAGTAAGCTATGGTTATATGGCTTACGGAGGTGGGGTTTACTTCGGCTTCTATGTCGGTCACTCTCTCTCTCTTAGAAAATGCCCCTAGAAATGAATTATAGGCTTATCCAACAATTCAAAAAGTGATTCTCTTCATTGTGGCAACTAAATTCCAAAAATTTATATGGGAAGGGATTGGTGATTCTAAGTTTTACATAATAATGGACAAAGCCTAGGATGAATTAAAGAGAGAGCAAATGGTAATTTCGAAGATTTCATATGTGAACAATTCTTTATTTAGTTCATCTAAAAGAGACCACATCATCAGCTTTGGAAAAACACAATTTATGAGGTCCTTTAACGTTACTGTCTTCATGTAAATGATATTAGGTCAAGGATATGAAAGTGCAAGTAATGTGCAAGGTAAATAGAGGGAATTGCAAGCTTTATTTACTAAAAAGTATCAATTTACATACTATGTTTATTGAACTTTAATAGTTGCATTTAAAGAGATTATTCTTGTTAATCAGTTTTATTCATATTTAACTATGATAATCGACTTGGTTATTTCTTCAAGTAAATGAAATGATCAACGAAGAGACTTTGAGGCATCTCATATCACACAATTAATAGACACAAGTGAGATTGAACCTAGTAGGGAAAAAATCAAGATAACACTATCCAAATAGGTGATAGCTGATGGAGCTTTTACTTAACTTCTCTTTATAGTTTGTTAAGGACATTCATTCAACTTGTGTTGTACAACTTAGCTTTAATAAATTTAGGAATCTAACTCAAACTAGTTAAGCTAATGGAAACTAGGATGTGATGTCATTTTCTAAGTTTATATTCATCTTGTAGTTTAAGACTAAGGTGTAAGAAATCACTAACAATTTGTGTCAAGCTTAGTAGTGTAAATTTAAAAAAAATTCTAAACACAATGCAATTAGCATAATCCATAAAGCACTTCTTCAAAATTTAGAGAAAGTTGATGGGATCCTTTACTTAAGAAAGTGAAGTTATATTTTTAAGATCAAGATATTGAGATCCTATATTTGAGTGTTAACCTTACCATAAAATAGTTAACCTTACAATTTAGGATCACTATCAGTGTGATATTTTCATTTATATTGTGCATTCATTATTGCAAGAAATGAATTTTAGCTTTAAGGAGGATATAGTAGAGTTGTTTTTCCTTGGCTATACTCTGGATCTATGAGATGATTATAGATCTTTTTTGGTTCAAGGTATTTGCAAGCTTGTGAATAACCTTTTATCTAGCTGACTTTACAGATTTAATTGGATATTTTTAAATTTATGCTCAAGGAAAGTTTTTAAAATTATAGAGTTATGCTAAGTGCTAGCAAAGGCATAGAAATTAGGAATTTATCCTTTTGTTGATAAAATTATTCAACTTGTGCTAACTCATTCGATGTCTGTAGCAACAATAGAATAAACATTTTTGGATATGAAAATTATGATGACAAGACTCTTGAATAAGATGGAGGACGGTTTTCTTTTGGCTTAGTAACATATATTGAGAAAGACATAGTATGAGAAATCAACATATTCTGTCATTGATAATTTAGATCTTTTGAAAAGATGTAAACTAAAATTTAGAACGCCTAACTTAGGATGATATAATGATAGTTTATGTTCTTTTCATATTTTGTATATTGTTCTTTTGTAGAGCCTTAATGATTTAACAAATATGAAAAAATAGTTCATTTATTGTTAGTAGAATATCAAGAGGTACTAATTAACTCTTATTAGTGTTTTGTTCTTCGCTTCTGTGAAATTTATAAATCCTAAATCTGTGCCAAACTAGAGGTGGAGGTGGTAAATTACAGCGACGAAGGAAGCGTGAGGAAGAAAAGTGTTAAGGTAAAGGCACTCCAAGCAAGGCAAGGTTTGGCATGAAAGTCATCAAATTATCACTTAAGAACATTAGCATGAACTGAATACCACCTAGAACCAAAACATTCACAGGTAAATTTGATAAATGAACTCCAATAAGTAAAAGTTAAACTAGTAAAATTATTTAATATTTAGTTATAAAAATAGCTTGAATAACTCTATTTTATAGAATTATCATTGAAGCAAATTGGGGGCGGATGATAGTGGAGAAGAAGGAGGCATGAGGGAGAAATGTGTTAAGAAAGAGTATATGTATTCGTGCCTTGTCCGAAATAAGAAGAAAAAAGCTAGCTATTTCGAATGAGTAGACAAACTCTTTTAATTTCCTTAGCTTATTTATATTTCTATCAATTTACGTAAATATTTATTTGTTTAAGACATAAATATAGATAAAAGATACTTTTCATTTAGAATATATATATATATATTCAACACTTTGTGGCCTTAGCGAGACTGACATAGAGATCCCCAAAAATCCAATTCTTTTTTGGGAGTAACTTAGAATTAAGGAACAGATACCATTAATTGTTTTTACAAAAAAATATTGAAAAAAAATGCATATCTCATTTTATACCGGGTGGGCATAGGTTCGGTCAAATAAAAAAATTTGTAATTTGGGTCGGGCCAGATCAGGTCTTGGGTATGACATAAGGCTCAACCTAATATTTATTTTTAATTTTTTTTATTTTTATAATATATTTTTAATTTGATTTAAAATAAATTTTATTTATAACTTAATTTTAAAATATAAATTCTTTTTAACTTTTTATTATTTTTCATTCAAAATCTTAAAATTTTTATAATTTCATTTTATTTTCTTTCAAATCTTATTTTTTTTCATTTTTTGTTTAAAAACATCATTTTTACAAAAATAATTTGTATTAAAAAAAAATTGATTCAGCCCGAATTCAATATAACCCAACCTGGTTAATACTGAATCTAACTGGGTTGGACTGACTCTATGCTCTAAAAATTGAACTTGATTATTAAACCAAGTCAACAAAAAGTTCAACTTGTGCTCACTCCTTTATGATAGGTGACCACTTTATAATAAAACAGTTGATTTATTATATATAAATCCGTACAAGGAAAAGTCAACTTGCAATACCCTAGTAAAACACGAATTAACCCCACGAAAAACTACAAAAGACAGGTTATTATAGCTGGTGTTCTGCAAAAGAACAAGTTCTCTTGCAATTTCAACTAAAAATTTTGAATAATTGCAATTTGAAATATTAAATTGACCTCCCACAACCAAATAAAATCAAAGTTTCTCCAGTGGATAACAGCTGCTCTAATTTGTAATATGCGTATGTACATGTCCTTTTAATTTTCTAACATGTCCGCAGAAATGGCTGATGAAAACAGACAAACATTAACCCTAGACATGCAAGACAAATTAAGGATCACTGATCTGTCAAATCAAAACCGTATATAGTGCTGAGAATAGATCGAGTTACGCAGGGTTGATATTTCACTCATTCAATTAACAACATATTGTACAAGTGAAAGTTTATGTATATATAGTTTTCGGGTTTATCCTATGGAACAAAGTAGATTTATTATATACAAAACAAAAGTAGTTTAATTTAATCATTTGTTAGTGAACGTGTGATTACAAAAATAGGGTGACTAAATGAATATGTTTTTTTTTCAATACGTTTAATAAAGACTAAATTATCTTATACGAGAGATTTATTATAAAAACTAACTAATATGATTATTGTATTTATCTGAAGAATATTTTAAAGCAACCCTGGATGTTATAACAAAAAATAAGGCAGAGTAAGGAACTTGAATTACCCAATCCTTGATACATGCACAGTGAAGCCTAAAGAAGCCTATATCAGTGTCTCTTAGATGATGGAAAGTTAATTAATTAAAATAAAGGATAAATTTTTTAGTGTACTTATAAAAATAGTTGTATTGTTGCAATTATTATATAATATATTAAAAAGAAGATATATGATAATGACATGTCAAAATATAATATGTAGTAATTTAAAATAATTTATTATATTTATATTTTAACTCTATTATTTTTAAATTTTATTCATAAATCTAATTTATTTTATTTCTTTAATTTTTTTCTCTATTTTTTATTTATTTTAGTAACACACGTAAAAATATTGACTTAAAAATTTGTTAACCTGTGTCTTCACTTTCTTTATTTTTTCAATTAATTTATAATAGCTCAATTATTATTCTAATAAAATTAATTACACTAATATTAAACTAATATTAATCTATAAATGAATTAATAAATTATTTCAACAATCCAAAGGGCTCATAAATGCAGAGATGCGAATTGATTTGAAACCATGTTAGGCATGACAGTTAATTGAAGAGAGTGGTACATATTGCATCCGTGAGTTTGTAGTTTATGCATAAGTCCAAAGGTTAATTTGGATGTGTGTTTGTAGGAGTGGGCTCTCTTACGTCCACTACACACGGAACTCCGATCTGTCTCCGACCACCCTCTCTCTGTCTTGTACATCACATCTTTCACATCATCAAATCAACCCTCTCTATCTCTCACTCTCTTTCTTTCTCCAGTTTCACACAAACAAGGTGAATCCAGATTTGTTACAATTTACTGGTGATAAGTGACTTTGTTACAAACATAACCTTGAAGAGACAGCTTATTACAAAAGAGTGGTTGATCGGGGAAATTTCTTGGTCTTATAAGGAAACAATATACCCCTTCCAAAACTAGTATTTTAGGTTGAAGAATTTATTGGTTTTATAAACCTTTATCATTCTAAGAATTAAAAGTTTCCCGACGTGAGACTTTTAATATATTTGCAAAATTTTTTATATTTGAATTATTATATTAAAATTTTGAATCACGTAATCATCAAATTTAACATGAATCATCTGATTATATAATTAGTTTAATATTAATCGTCAAATCCATATATACCCTACTAAATGCAACAAATCTTAATTACACAAGATAGAAGAGTGAATTGATATTATGATGTTAAAAGGATACACTTTGTTTCAATGGAGTGCTTTAGAAGTTAATTCTTTTATTTTAGTCATCTGAAAAATATATTATACCTGTGTAATAATATGTTCATGTCAAGATTTTATTTCAAACGTTAAACTTACTGATTATCAGAGATGAGGGCATGTATGAATTTTAGATGTTGTCGTTGAAATTATATACCACGAGAGAACATCATAGTCCTAAAGTAGCCACATCCCCATATCACTTTTAGGGTTTTATTTTTAGAGTTGTCAAAATTGATTAATTCACCAGAGTTAATTTGTTTAACCCATTATTTTATTAGATTGAGTTAAAATTTTCTACTCTTTAACATAGGTGGGTTAAACTTATAATCCAGCCCACTTAACTAGTGAATTATATAGGTTTGCTCAGTAGGTTAGCACACCAAGAAGTTTGTATAATTTCTTTTATAAAATATTTAGTATTTCATAATTTTAAGTAGATTTTTTCCTTGTTTTATCTTTAAATATTTAATATTTGATTAATGGAATTGTGTACTTAAAATTTAGATTTAATTATTTGGGATAGTTGTTTAGAGATTCAAAGATACTTTTTTATTTTTAATGGTATTTGTTTTTTATTTTCTTAAATTTTTTTAATTTTTTAATGAGTTAAATAAATTGGTTCGCTTAACCCACTGGGTAGATTGAGTTAAGATTTTGAACCCATTTTAAGTAGAATGAGTTAAACAAGTTGATTTGTTGAATTCATAACTTGAGTTGGGTCAACCACATGAGTTAGATTGACATAACACCTTTATTTATTTTGATATATTTATATAATATTA
Source organism: Delonix regia (assembly GCA_037074485.1). Taxonomy (NCBI): domain Eukaryota; kingdom Viridiplantae; phylum Streptophyta; class Magnoliopsida; order Fabales; family Fabaceae; genus Delonix; species Delonix regia. The sequence continues at coordinate 37,391,472 of CM073450.1, read as the reverse complement.
TCTTAATTTATATTACAAAGTACAATAAAAAAAATACTCTTTCAATGATTAAAATGTATATAAAATGATTAATTTAGAAGAATTAAATTGAGAAGTGTATATTTTTATATTATCAAAATATAAAATTTTAAAAATAAATACTTCTTTTAACCTTAAGTTAATTGTAAATATATCCTCAGCTTTGAAAATAAAAAATTGCTCTCCTAAATTTTTATCATTAACCATTTTAGAATTTTAAGATTAAGGGTCCAAGTATGTTATTCTCGCGAAAGGTTTTTTTTTTTTTTAATAACTTAATCACCTTTATTTGCTTTTAGATCAACTGCTAGTATGTGAATGGATAATAGTGAGAGGTGCTACATCCGTGAATATAGAATTTATAATTTTTATGGTAGAATTATAATTACTATTCTCAATTAACTAAAAATCAAATAAGTATATTATTCATATTTTTAAGTTTATGTTAAATTATGCATTTAATCTCTTGATTTTATTGAAAGATTCACTTTCATTCCTCAACTCTAATTGATTTTAATTTGGATTTACAGCATTATCTCAGCTTTTTATTTTTTTTCTCTTTACTTTATTTAATTTTAATTTGATTTATTAATTTTATCCTGAATTTCACTTTCACTCATCAATTTTATTTTGATGTATTAATTTTATCCTGAATTTCACTTTCACCCATTAATTTTATTTAATTCTAATTTGGTCAATTAATTTACAAAATTACTTAAATGTTTATTAAGTTTTTTCATTTGACTGTGAGAAGGAAACATTGACTGATTTTTAAAATGAAATGACAAAGTTTGAACAAAATAAAATTGATGGATAAAAATAAAACGTAAAATAAATTAAGACACTAAAGTAGAATTAAATAAATTTAAAAGAAAAATAAAAACCTAAAATAAAATTGTAAAACTAAAATGAAGTGAGAATATAAACATTTAACTAAAATTAAAAAAATTAAATTTTTATTTTTATTTTATAATAATTATAAATGTAAGGAACACAATATTTTATTCCGTATATTTTCACCGCCATGACAACAGCACAGATTGATAAAGTTACCTGTCTATCTTACCCCAAACACTTCGTTAAAGGAGAAGTCCACCTCTCTCAGCTTTCCTCTTTTTCATATCTCACCACACTTTCCTCTGTCTCTCTGTCTCTCTCTCTCGGTTTGAAGTTCCTTTTTATTATAACAAACCCTGCAAGGTATCTTCCTCATCACACCTATACCCTCTATCTCTTTCCCACTTTCAAACAATTCCTCACAACCTATACGATTCTTGCATGATTTTTACTTACAGTTCAGAAGGATACACTTGGTTTTATATAATATTGCATGGCTGGTTGTAGTACTGCTAGTGCTGATGCTATCACCTGCATCACCCTCATCTTCTTCTCCTTCTTCTTCCTCTTCCTGTCACAGTACTCCACTCTCGCCCTTCAGCTTCACTCCTTCTCTTCCTTATCTTCCACTAAACACCACGTTACCTCGAAGAGAAACAGTAACAGTAACACCATCAGTATGGCTATGGCACCTCCTTCTTCACCACCATATCACAACAACAACGCCATGAAAGTTCCTCCAAGGAAACAACGTCGCTCTCGAGTGCAGTGGCAGAAGACAAGCTTCAACGACAGTGCACATGAAGTGCCCAGTGGTCCAAACCCTATTTCCAACAGGTAACTTGTAGAAGACGAAGCAGATATATATATATTTCACCAGAAAACAAAAATTATATATATGCATGTATGTAATAGTCTTACAGTGCGGTTTGTGATTTTCAGGGTTCGTTCTTTTTGTTCTTTTCTTTGTTTCCTTTCTCTGGCAATTTTTTTTGGTTCTTTTTACCACGGATTAAACTGGAGTATTGTTGGAGTTTTAATTAGGGCTTTAATTAATTGAAAGAGTTTCCATATCAGTACAGTCTATTCATTTCATTATTATTGTGAAACAATTTCCAATCATTCAAACACGAGGACATGTGTATATGAGATTCTATATATCATTGTGTTGATCATTTCATGTATATGCTGCTACCAGCTTAATTACTTCTTTTTCAGATATGGTCATCATTAGTTTTCTCCAACTTTATTTATCCCGTGCCTTAATTATATATATCCGTTTCTTTTGCACTGATACATCGGTTAAGTAATTGATTAAAAGCATCCCAATGAATTTGAATGACATAAAAGGACTATTGGGAACCAAAAAAGAATTTAAAAGTAATTGAGGAATATTTTAGGATTAATTATAATCCATTTTACCATGTGTTCTCTTTCACTATATATCTCCCTTGCTATCAAAGCACAACAATTATATATATATATATATATATATGTATGTATTATAGTAATTTATTAGTGTTTAAAATGCGTGTGTTATTCTTTAATTTTGGACTCCGATAGAGGTTTGAATTTATTTATTTTTACTCTAAAAGTGACTCTAATATCACTGAGTCAAATTAATTTTATTGGTAAATAATTATCTTATGGTTAATATCACTCTAATTAGATAAATACTATTATATATACATAATTAAATATTAGATGTCATAATTGCACATTTTTGGTAAGGCATTGAGGCTGAGGCCTTGAGAAAAAATAAATAAAAATATTATAACTTGTAATCCAACTCTTTATCCAAATTTAAAGTTTTTAATAGTTATTAAATAATGAAATAAAAGAGGATAATTGTGACATATCGAGTGGGAAAGGACGCCTCTGCTATATTGGGGATAGCAGAGAAAAAAGCTTAGGGACATAATGATTCATACTTGTAATGTTGGTTGTGGGGCTCTTTGTTGATGACGAGGAGGAGACTGAAATCAAAATTACAGTTTGCATTGTTTTTCTGTATATCTACATTTTTGTCTTAATTTGATATTAATTCATAAAAATAATGAAAATAGTAAGTACTTTTCTTCAACTAATTTTAACAGAAATTTAATATTTCATAAATAAAAATTAATTTTAAATAATAAAAAAAATACTATTTTGTAATTGAATTATTATTAATTTTTATTTTAATCCCTCACTCATTTTATTCTTAAAATAATTTTTTATTTATTAAAAATTGACACTTCTAATTCCTCACTTTTAAAGTTATCACTATATATAGTCTCATGAAACAAATTTCAGATAATTTACAGTGAATGGACTAAACGTGATACTTTGGAATAAATGAAACTTTATTTCAAAAATTAAAATGAATAATAAAGATATAAATCATGAATTAAAATGATGTTTTTAAATATATATATATATAAAATTTGGCCAATTATAAATGGGAGAAAGAGAAAGTGTGAAGGCAGTATTATTGTCTTTGCTTTGCGTGAAAAAGTTCATACGGACTTGGCATCCAAAGCAGTGTTGGTCAAAATCCGTGAGATTCAATTTCCCAAAATAGCCTTAGACGTCATTCGTCCCTTTCCTTTAAAACTGAAGCAAAGCCATGAGATGAGGTGGAAGGCCACTCCGTAGACTTTGTATGCTTTTGGCTCTCCATTGTCACTTTCCTTCTGCTTGATGTTGCCCTCTCTTTGTACGTATATAATCACATGATCATGTTACATTGCACCTCTTAATTATTTGTCCTAATAATTCATTATTATTGAGATCTCTATCTGATCTTTTGCTACGAACTCTGAGTTTTTAACAGCTAGTTTAGATTCTTTGTGTTTAGTAAATTATTGTATTGAGTACAATGAGAGAGAGAGATGGAAAATATGAGGTCGAATAACTTCAAACATTAAAAGCTCTTAGGTCTTCTCTCTTGAATTGCACCTCATGCATCCGTGCAGGCTTTTTCTAGCATGATAGCTAACGGGCTATATTGATTTAGGTTTTAGAATATAGGATTTAAAATACCTAAATTGATAGGTTTAAGAAACCAAAATTAATAAAAATTTAAAATTTTAATTTCATGGTTAAAATTTACTTTAAAATATATTAAATTGTTAATATAATTACTGTTGATTCAGGTGATCCACACTCAAGTTTAAATTTTTTACAATTGTTAAAAAATATGTAGATATAACGATTAGTAGTAACGGAAATATGTGATATTATAGTTCAAATTAAACTTGGCGATCACACAAGGTAAAAAAATTTCAAATTTTAAGCCTTGATTTAAAATTTTAATCAAATGATTCAAATATAAAGACTGTGCAATTGAATGATAAACAATGTCTTTTAGGAACAATAGTAAATCCGGATCATACATACTCGAATGATTTATTTGCTGACCTATTGTGTTAACTTCTTGTACAAGGTGGGATGAGACATATTCACATGTCAAATATAGTGTTTGTGTCACAGGAATTAAAGTGTTAATCCAAAAGCTAATTAGGGACCAAAGAAAGAGAAGGGGAGGTAATTAAGGTAAGCTTGCTTACTTTATTTAGGCAATGAGACATGATTTTGCCTTCACTTTTGGTTGTTATAAGGAGGTACATATATATAATTAACGTCATGTCGATTATCACTTTATGATGTAGTTAATTAATTACTTTTGTAACATCAAAGACTCACTCAGTTCAATTGGGACCAGCAAGAGTGTGCATGGCTTTTGAGAATGTTTTCGTCAAACGAAAAGATAACAAAACAATAGCTGCTTGTCTGCTTTGATAAAAGTAAAATCAAAGTGCTTTCACAGCTTTCCTTTACTCAAAGTTAACTACTGCCTACGCTCACCCTTTGCTTTATTTCATTCGTTGGGTTTCTTTCGTTTTTACCACTTGTTCATTTTTTAAAAAAAAATAACTTACACTTCTCTCTTTTTAGATGTGTTCAATTATAAGCAACTCTCTTTTATTTTGAAAATAAACACTATTTTAAGAAAAAAAAAACATATAATATCTCCAACAAAAGATAAGAAACCTGTTTTGATAAACGTATCTATATGTTTATTAATTATTTTGTAAAAGTTCGGTGTACCTTGGTCTATGAAGTATATGTTTAAATTTACCTGTCCCAGGTGATTTAGATTGAAGTCATAGATGGACTTCAGTCACTTTTCGGTTAAAAAGTGCACTAAATAGTCTAGAGAAGTTCTCTAAAGAGGAGAAAATTTACAACATATTTGCACACACACACACACACATATATATATATATTTGGGGTCATGTATGGAATCATTTTCTTTTATTCTTATAAGAAAAAAAATCATCCATTAATTCCATATATGTTTATGTTGTCATACTAAAACCTTTTTTCTCAATTGCACAACTCTTTGGAAATTTGAGAGCAGAAAAATTCTAATTCTTGTAAATAACAAAATCAAATTTCAAGAATTTTGAGATAAATTTTCAAAATTGGTAAATAGATGTAGTTGAGATGTTATTTACTTCTGCAGCACATAAGAGAAATTTTTTGGTAAAAATAACACGTCCTAAAATTAAGAACACAAGAAGAAGAAGAAGAAGAAGAAGAAGAAAAAAGACAAATTTCTGAATATTACTTTATTGATATAATACCATCTCATAACAACGGTAGTGGGGTATTTAAAGAAAAGAAATATAATGAAAATAAGAAATAAACTCTCAAAATTGGGAACACAAATCCTAGTCAAAATAAGAAACACAATAAATGGCCCAGTCAAAATTAAAACAAGATAAATGACTATTTGAAAATTTTACATCAATTTTTTCTTGCAAGCCCTGCGCTTGGGCTTGTGTCAATTAACTCAGCCCACATAGTCATCAGCTAGATGCTTTACATCAGTCTCCCCTACTTGGAAAGAACTCGACCTCAAGTTACCTAGAATGTTTAGGTACAAAGGTTCATGAGATGAGTAGAATGGGTAGATGTTAGCCACATTAAATGTTTTGGAGATCCCTATTGTCTTTGGTAGGTCCATCATAAAGATATTGTCATCGAACTACCATAGCCTACCAACTAACAAGTTACAAGCATACTTGTATAAAATATCAAAATAAGCATCATCTTGTAATTACCAATGGAAAAGGTACCTTGCAACATTTTGCAACCTAGATCTTTTTTGTAGATTTAATCCAACTGATGGTATAAGAATTAGGATTTGGTTGTGCAGTCAAACCCAAACGCCTAATATTTTCACAACTACCACTGTCAATAATGACATCAAATAACTTGCCTAAAATGGTACGTTGAGTATGAAATATTTGATGTCGTTGTGTGTGATCATCTAGTTGTTAGCATCATGCATTTAATTGCATAATTCTATTCCATGTAATCTCTTTCATCATACTCTTCCTTATCACCACTTGTTGCACATACATGTTTTTCATCACTTTCTCGCTTTATAATATTGATTGTCTTTCTAAAAGGATAGTACGTCTTCCACCTTAACCTCTCACAATTTTATCCTTTCCACCTTAATTAAGATGTAAAGGTGATTGTAGAGCTACCTTTCCCTTATCATTAGATGTATGATAATTATCTACGTAATGATTCATGCAGGAATAGTGTAATCTATTTCATTCTTACAACAACTTTTTTTTTTTTTTAGTGACATTGCTTACCGTTGAAATAAAATTTGCTCATAATTAGGATGAAGGAAACCTTTTATAACAATTGCTGCATTTTCTACTGTGTTTTGATAGGTGTCTTGCCTTCACAATTTATCCTAACTTGTAATCTCTCCTACCAAATAAATGCTCCACCTTTCAATTAACACATGACAAGCTTCACTTGCTTCCTCTTTGGTATTTCTGTATATTCAAAGAACCTATCTATTTATGCAAGCCAATCTAGGAACTCTTCATTATCTAAGTTTCCATTAAAGCTTGAGATATCTACATGTAATTTAAATTCCATGTTATTTCTATCACCATAATCTTTTTTTGTCTATTTCTCCTATTTCACATAAATTCCTCAAAGTACTTGTCTTTTCATCTTTTGACTCTTCCGCAGTGGTTGGTTGCCTATGTCATCATACAAGATTGATCCTATCAAATGGCTAACTGCAAGGTACAACTATGGTAGATAGCCTATCATAGTTCTCTCCCTATTGGTGTTGACATTCAGAATATTGATTCAATCTACCATATCTTTAGAATGCCTTTCAAGGCACTAGAATTAGTTATCCATCTTTTGTTCCATGGCTTTGAAAGCCACCTAATGATCCATCCCAAATTGTGAGGTCTTAGTCTTCTGGTCTGTGCCACGAAGAATGCTACTTGCTAAAGTAGATTCATCTGTAATTAAAGTATATGAGTGTTAAAATCTGATACCAACTAATGTAGCATATAAGCAAAAGTGAAATATAAAAAAACACGTTACAGAATTAAGAATACAAGAATAAGAAGAAAAGACATATTTTTTAATATTACTTTATTGATAGAATTCCCTCTCATAACAATGGTGGAAGGTATTTAAAAGAAAGGAACACAACAAACATAGGAAAGAAACTCTCAAAATAAAAAACACCCATCCTACGCTTAGGCTTGTGTCAATTAACTTGACCAATATAGTAATTAGCTAGATGCTTTGCATTGTTCACCCACCTAACCACAATAATAACACTATTTAATTCTTGCTCTTTTGGTCATTCCTGGTTTGGAATACCCTAAGGATAGTTCTCCTATAAAGATTTAAATATAAAGCTATTATTCATTAACTTAGTATTTTGCTAAGATAAATTATAATTATCCTAACTCCTGGATAACACCTTTATTAACCACTATAGATATACTCATTCATAGGATTTGATTGAAGACTTCCTTTTTCCAATTATTTTATATAAAGTTGAACCTTTAAGATTAAGATCATTGAATTAATTTAAAGACTAAGTAACCCAATTAGTCAAGGTGTTGTGAATTATACACTACATCTAAAACAAGAATGTCTTATTGATGTATTGTGGAGTATCATTTTCATTATTGATACCAAGTCTTCCTTATGAATGGTTAATCCCCTGGTGAAGGTCCAGCCCTAACTTGAGTTGTTTGTGTTCGCGTAACTTCATGAAAGGAGTAGGTAAAGGAACAACTCATCCCCCAATTATGAAATCTTCCTCAATTTCCTTAATACCAGAAAGAAAAAATCAACACTACCAGTTTATCAAATTACCAAGAATATGCTATCTAAATAACCCAACGTGTAGGCATATCTTATAATTAATTAAACCCAATAATTTAATGAGGTCTACTTAGAAAATGCCTAAAGATTTAAGTATACATGACCTAAAAATGTGAAATGATGGACTTAACACTCATGAATCACGCTCTAGCCCCAAGTTACTAGGTTTGGTGTAGCATCTGGCTCCATGATGCCAAATCCCTGGTTTTAGTACTAGTTTTGGCAGCATGGCGCCAGCTCCACCAAACATAAAGGAAAATCCCTTTACTTAGATCTATGGCTCCCAAAACTTGTCTTCATGCTTTCTCTTCTTATTTCAAGGTCCGGACAAAATTAAAACACAATAAACAACATATAATTGGTGTGAATTAAACATGAAAAATGACTAAATCAACACTAAAAATAATTAAAACAACCATAATTAATGGCAAAGCCAAGGTTCACATTAGTGGGGGCAACACTTTTTTAAAATATAATTATGAATAACTAATAATAACTAATATCAAAATAAAGTTACATGTATAAATGTTGAATCATGGAAAATCCTCTAAACTAATGTTAATTTTTTTGTGATTCAAAATTTTATTCATGAAGTCTTGATTAAAATTGTTGCTCTAAGGGAATTTTCTCTTCAAAAGTTTTTCTATTTTCTATTCAAAATCTCAAGAATTTGCAATCCACTTCTCATAATCATGTTTTACTATAATAAGAATATAATTAATTAAAAATAGCTACAGATCATGATTAGATATTAAAGAACTTCTTAAACAAATTTACAAATTTAATAACCTCTTAAAATCAAATCAGAAAAAACATTAATATAATAAAGAATGAAACATACACACACATATTTTCATTTCTAATCATAGTCTTTCCAATACTATTTCTTCTACCTCTGTTCATATTACGAGGGGATAAGAAAAAAATACCTTATTTATGATAGTATAAAAATGAAAGGAAGAACAAAGAATTAAAATAATAGAAGGAAAAAAACTTACCTCTTATGTTTATGGTGGCTTCATTGATGATTCAATAAGCACTTCCTGATATTTATTTTCATTGGGTATAAGTTTTGTTAGTTGGAGCTCAAGAAAACATGAAACAATAGCCTAATCAACAATAAAAGCAAAGAATATTGTTGTTGCCTTTATTGTGAACTAGGTTATCTGTTATATCCCCAACGTGACCATATAAGAGTCCTTTTAGTAGGAAATTTTAGGAAAAATTTAGGGGGAATTTAATAATGAGATAAAGTTTTTTAAGGTGAAGTTTATATCTAAAAGAGTTTTTTAGCATTTGATTTATAACCATTTAAGAAAAAATAAACGTAGCTAATGTAGGAAATGGAAAATTTAAGATACTAATGTATGTAAGAAAGAAGAATACTTAATAACATTTAGTAAATATATATTGTTAAGTAAAAGAAGAAAATACATATGAGAAGTATTATTGACCCCTATTACTAATATAGCATAAGATGTTATATGGATATTAGGTGGTTAAATGAATTATGTAGCATAGCATATTAGTATAATGCAAGGTAATGAAGTGTTAACCAAGGAAATTAATTTGGATACTTAAGAATAGTTGTTGTGAGCCAACTAAAAACACTTGAGCAAGCAAATATTAAAAGAATGGTATACTGATAACTAAGAGTATGAAGTGGCATTAGGCAACTGAAAGCAAAATAATACAAATAGCTAAGGTTATTAAACTATAAATAAACTACCTTGGGTGCCTAGGAAGAGGATGGAGTTATAAAGAGGATTAATAGAATATGTAGTTAGTTTTTCCTTTATTATAGTTAAAATCTCCCTTTCGTATTTAAGTGTTTGAATTTGTGATGCATATGTTATGTTTTGATTGGACAAGATTATGTTAAACGATCCAAACATATAGAGAAAGCCATTATCTAAATGAAATAGTTTTCTTTAGCTTATGCTAACTAATGAGATGTAAAAGTCTCACTTTTCCTTTGAATTCATTTCCAAATGAGATACAATAGTCAACTAATAGTCAAAGTATAGTTCAATAGAATTAAAGTTAGCTAAGGAATTTGAAGAAAAGTGAGAGTAATTAAGGATAGACTAGATTTATGTACTATATGAAAATGATGAAATGTACCACATAATTATTCGTAGCAAAAAAGTATTTGTTTATATTTTATTCTCTGAGGTTTTTTAGAAATAAAAGCTAAATAATTTAGACATCTACTAAGATAGAAAGGCAAATGAAAAGGAAATTTTTTGGCCAAGATTCCCAAATGCCTAACAATTAACCTTATAAAGAGTTATTCTAAGGCAAGAATCACACTATCTAGCTAAGGAAGATGCAAAAGGACTTGGGAGTTGAATAAATAGAAGCTACTAAAATCTTGCGTGATAACGTTTCAACAGTTTCAATATAAAAAAACTAATGTTTCATTATCAAATTAAACACATCAATATCAAGTTTCATTTTATAAGAAAAGTTTAATAATATAATGAAATATTGCTTGTTCACTGCTTATTTAAAGATCAACTAGCTAGTTTCTTGTTTAATGGGAAACATTTTTTCTTGACCCTCTTGTTTCTCTAGGAGTAGGTAGACTTTCTCTATAGTGGGAATGTGTTTTATTGCTAATGTCTGATAGTGTTCTGGTGAAACATTGGTTGATTAACAAAGTAGATGATGGAGATCGATACAGAGGGAGGAGACGAAATTAGGAAGGAAGAATTATTAGTAGATTTAGAATGGGGAAGCAATCAAAAGGAATCTATAAGGAGAAAAACTTTAGTTGGGAAATTTATGGTAGGAAAGCATATGAATAAAAGCATAGTTGTATCAATGATAAAAGAAAAGCTTGGAATTTCAATGAAGGTATTAATATTTTGGAAGTGATAAGGAACACCTTCATGTTTAATTTTCAGAAGGAAAATGAGCATAGGAGGATCTTGAAAGGGAGGTTATGATCAATTTTGGGCAATTGTTGAATGTGCAGGAGTGGACTGAATATGATACTATGTAGGAGATTGCTTTTGGGAAAAGTCCCTTCTAGGCTTAATTCCATAATATTCCATTAGAAATGATGAATATAAGGAATGTGATTAAACTAGGAGATATGGTAGGGGAAACTATAACAGTGGAAAATCCAACGATGAATGGGTAATTACTGAGAAGCTTTATACAAGCAAGGGTGATGGTGGATTTCAATAAACCTCTGATAACTGGATTTTAGGTTTTAAGGCTAATGAGGTAAAAGGTGTGGGTGGAGGTGAAAGAATTATAGCAATATTGTTATAAGTGTGAAATCATTGAGCATAAGCCAAGATCTTGTGAGAAAGAGAAGAAGATGGCAATAATTTGACCAGATAATCCAATATATAGGCAATGGTTAAGTATGGCTCTAGTGAAAACATGAGAAGAAATAGTTTTCCAAGTAAAGGAAAGGTGGTCAAAGGTGTTTAGGGTTTATCGAAATATGTAGATATGAAGGAGGTGCCTAGGGAAGGTACAAGGGAAGATGACGCGTGAATATGAAGAGAAAGGAAACACACGTGGGATATATTTTAATGATGAAATGGTAAGAAGGAATGATGAGGTAGAAGAGCAAGTAGGAAGTGAAAAGCAATAGAATAAAAATAGAAATAATAAACATGAACTATTTGGGAGTGATAACAAAAGTAGTTGGGAAAGAAGAGCATGTGCAAAATATACGAAAGATAAAAAAGAAACATATGATGAAAGTATAATGGGTCGGAGTGTAGAATATATGGATCATAATAATATGGGCCTAAAAAAATTGTTTGGAGAAGGGATATAATAGCAGAAGAAGTAAAGAATGCTTAAATGGGCTAGACATAGAATATATGGATAAGAAAGAAAATATGTTGGATTGTGTTGATGGATCGGATTAGAAGGAGATTAATGTTGAAGAAATAGACAATTATGGGCATGAGAGTTTTCCATCGGGATACATAGTTGAGTTATTGCCAAAAGAGGTCAGGGAAGCTCTAATCATTATGTATAGTGCAAGGAATTTGTTAAAGGAAATTATACAGGGACTGGAATGAGTAAGTCTAAAAAGAAAATCAGAGAAAGAGGAGAAACAAGGATGAATTAAAAAAGCAAAAGTAATTGATGGAGTAGTAGCAAGATATCCAATTTTTTTTGAATTTATGAGAAAGAAAAAAAGACAATGTATGAAGAATAGGAGAATTGCTATACAGGAAAAGAAGAGTGATGAAGCTAAAATGCAAGTGGAAAGGAGTGAAAGAAATCTTGTTGAAGTGTGCAACCTTCTAGACAAATGTTTTGTGTTTGGCAGAATAAAGAACAAATCAATAAAGAGTGATAAGTTGTCTTAGGACATTGGTGACTAGCTAAAAACAACTAGGAGCTATGAAGATATTAGCCTGGAACTGCTAAGGACTGGGGCATCCTTAGTAGTTAGGAATCCAAAGGAGGTAAAAAATTATAGTAAGCCTTTTTTAGTATTCCTCATGGAGACAAAAATGAAAAAAAAAGAAAAGATTAAAAAAAAATAAGGAGGAAAATGGGGATGGAAAACAAGTCATATGTGGAGCCAAGGGATAAGTTAGGGGGTTTAGCTCTTTGGTGGAAGGATGAGATAAAAATTGATATACAGTTTTATTCAAAAAAATTTTATCCATGTTTAGTGCATGGAATATGGAGATAAGGTACCAGAATTTATCTCTTTTGTGTATGGGCCCACAAAAGAAATTGAAAGAGGAGTTTTATGGAGGAAGTTAAAAGAGGTTGCATCATGGGTGAGGGGAAGCTGGGTTTGTATTGGGGATTTTAATGATGTGCTGTCACAGGATGAGAAGAATGGAGGTAAACTAAAATCAGTGAAGAAGATATTGGGTTTTCAAAGTTTGCTTCATGAATGTAAATCGATGGATATTGAGTACCAGGGAGCACATTTTATGTGGAATAATAAGAGGGTGGGTTTGGCCAATGTGAAGGAAAGATTGGATAGAGCATTTAGGAATGAGAAGTTTAAAGATGAGTTCTCAAAGACACTTATTGTTAATTTGGAGCCATTGGGTTTTAATCATCATGTTGTGTTATTGGATTTTTGCTATCAGGAAAGGAAAATGCCAAAAGCTTTTAAATTTGAAAGCTTTTAGGTAGATAATCCAGATTTTAGGAAAATTGTAGAGGAAGGTTGGGATAAAGGAAGATGTTTAGAGAATGGCAGAGTAAGGGACATGATTTTAAGGTTGGGTAATTGCAAGAAAAAGTTAATTCGATGGAGCAGAAAAGTGTTTTTGAATAGTAGGAAAGAAACTAAGATATTGTTTTAGCAATTATCTAAGTATGGGGACAGGAATTTTTAGAAGAAGTATTAATGAAAATGGAAGAGATTGTGAAGAAAATTGAAGATTTATGGGTGATGGAGGAAAAATACTATTGTTAGAGGGCAAAAATTAATTGGTTTAATTAGGATGATGAAAATACTAATTTTTTTTTTATTATTTTACTTTACAGAGAAGAAGGAGAAATATGATACTTAGACTTAAAAGAGATAATGGAGTTTGGATTGAAAGTGATAAGGAAATTGCAAATATTTTTAGAAAGTATTATAAAGAATTATTTGAAACAAGAAGAAAGAGAAATCTAAATGTAGCATTGGGGTATATAGAAAAATTGGTGAAGGAAGAGGAGAATGATAAATTGCTAGAAACAGTTGGTATGAGTGAAGTAAAGGAAACAGTCGATGCAATAAAGGCTCCAGGACCAGATGGTTTCTCAAGGAGTTTCTATCAAAAAGCATGGGCAGAAGTAGGTCTGGAGGTATATATGGTGAAGAGCTATTTTGATACAAGTATTTCTCTTGAAGACATAAACTCAACAAATATTGTGTTGATTCCTAAAGTAGATAAACCTAAGAACGTTAATCATTTAAGACCAATATGCTTGTGTAACTTTAGTTATAAAGTGATTTTGAAAACAATGGTTAATAGAATTAAGATTTTAGAAAGGATTATTACGCTAAACCAAAGAGCGTTTGTACCTAAAAGGCTTATATTGGATAATATAATAATAGTACATGAGGCTTTTCATTATCAAAAGAATTAAAAAGGTGGAAAAAATTTAAAGATGGACATGAGTTAGACATATGATAGAGTAGAGTGGGATTTTCTAAAGGGTATGTTGTTAAAGTTAGGATTTAGTCAACAATGGATGGATAGAATAATGGGTTATATGGAACATGTGAATTTTAATTTATTGATATCTAGCTGAGGTTAAACCAAGGAGGGGTTTGAGGCAAGGGGATCCTTTCTCACAATGTTTGTTCATAATGGTAGCGATTGCTTTTTCATGTATGTTAAGGTATCATAGAGAAAATGGGGATTTGAAAGGAATCATATTGGCTAGAAAATGTTTGGTTCCATCTAATATTTTTTTCACTGATGATATTATTCTCTTTATGAATGCTAGGGGTAGATAATTGTGTGATGTTGCAGAAAATATTGGATGTGCATTGTGAAGCTTCAGGGCAAGAGAAGAATTTAGATAAGTCAACAATTTGTTTTTCCAAAAATTCAAGTGTAGAAATATAAGAGGTAATTTGTATTGTTTTGGGCTAAAAGAAGAAAATGAACCAGGGAAGTATTTGAGTTTACCGATTTTGTAGGGGAGAGCAAAGAATGAAGCTTTGGCATTTGTATGGGATAAGTTGTGTAAAGTTGGAAAAGAAGTTTATTTTCACATGTTAAAAGGGAGTCTTAGTAAAAGGCATAGCAAATGCTATACCAATTTACCCTATGTTGTAACATCCCTAATTTAATGAATTTTAATATAAGCTAAATTATTTAGAGGAAATCATAAAGAATTAAACAAGAATAAATATGCCCACTTGAATCATTTAAAGAAAATAGCCTATAGTTTAGTTTTAAGGCATAGGGGGCAAAATGATCATTTTTTAAAAAATGTTAAGGGTAAAATGGTAAATTTACAAGGCCAAGGGAAAAATAGTCATTTTGAAAAATGCCAAGGGTAAAATGGTAAATTCACAAGGAGCGACATGTGGCATTACCAAAACTTATAAGGTCCACACTATAATAAAATATTATATATCTGTAGAGCCCGCACTATAATAAACATTAGATATCCATGGGGACCACACTATAATAAAATATTATATATCTGTGGGGCCTACACCATAATTTTATCTTAGATAATTATAATTTAATATTGAATCACAACCGTTGGATAAAAAATATGTGGTTAAATCTTAGTCGTTGAATTATCTTTAAATACCATACACCCTACCCCTTTTCTTCACACCATTCCCTACATTCTTTCCTAAACCCATTTCACTCACTCTCACCTTTCCACTCTGCACTTAGACCAAGAAGGATGGAAGTAATTTTAGGAGAATTACAATAAAGGAAATCATATCCAGGTAACATGATTTAGCAAATTCTAGTTTCTCTTCTTCTTCTTCTTTTTCTTCTTAAATGGTCTTCATGGTAATCCCTTTTTGACTTATAGTCATTTATCTTAAAATTTTGTTTCAATGAGCCCATTCAAGGCTTAAAAATGGTAGAATTAGAGAATATTGAGGCTAAGTAGATATTTTGAAATATTTAGGGAAATAATATGTAAGTCATAACATGTTTAAGATAAGAATTTTGATGTGTGAATTTTCTTGTGCATCATGTATCCTTACAAGAATATTTTGTTATTTATGCACTAAAATTGCTTATGTTATTGTGCATTTCAACTTTGTATGATGGGGTGACAATATAATTGTTTGATAAAAGAATTACACTTTGTGAGATTAAACTATTCATGTACACTATATACTTCTTGATAGTTTGGAATCCATTTGATAATGGCTGGCTATGCTGCCTTAATATATATTGTGAACCTTTAATAATGACTAGCTATATTGCCTTCATATATATTGTGAACCATTGGTAATGGCTGGCTATGCCGCCTTAATATATATTGTGAACCCAATGAATTCCTTAGCAAGGCATTATATCCCATTAATCATGTAATTTATGTCAAGTCATACTTCTTAAAATAATTATAAGAAAATGGTGTTATTACACTTCTTGGGCCTTAACTTGAATTCTAAGATCAATGGCAGGTTGTGTCGCTCAAATGGCCTCAAGAATTTAGGAGATGACAAGAATGTATCCTTGTTGGGAATATCTTGAATTAAATTGACACTAAAGGGATTTCTAACCATGATAAGAACATCAATGTTCAAAGGATTACAAAAGAAATCTTGATAGTTGTCTCTCAAACTAATCCAATCTTAACCACATAGTGGCATGGGTGACATATTAATATAAAAAATACATTGCCTGACTTGGTCCAGGGTACCCGCTGGGGGACGCCTTAGCTAAATGTAGGGTCGCGCCTGCCAATCAGGTGTCATACGCTGGGGTTCGTGAGACTCAATCGTCTGGGTATGATAGTCATATGTTGGGTTTCGTGAGACTCAAATAACCTAGATATGACTTCCCAATGCTTAATGGTTAAGGACATTGTCTTCCTCTTTTGTCATACGTTTGCTATTACATATTTGTATGTTATGATATCTAACATCCACACATATTTTATAATGATAATAATTTATAATCATATTATATTTCATGGATATTTCAAGTATCATATATGCATTTTCATGTTATTGAAAAAATATTTCTCATCATTCTATTAATCATGTTTTTAGATGGTGTATTACTAAATTTCTCTTGAAGTCCAAGCGAAATGGGTATTTGTCCCATCAATTGGGAAGCACTTGTTAATAAAATTGTTGTTGTAAGATGTGATATAGCCTTATACGCCATACCACTTATATTCATAACACAAGAGGACATGAATCTTACTAGTTTTTATTTTTTCACGTCCTGAATGACTCCTTAATATTTAGCCTAAGTTTGATAGATATAGACATATATATAAATATAGGCCTAGTACCCCTTCTCCCAATTTTGTTAGATTATCTATACATATATATGAACAAATGGATGTACAACTTTTGTTATCTATAATTATCCTATTATGTTTTAGATATTCTAATGTATTTCCATAATTCTCATTTCATAATAAATTTTAACTAAAATTTATAATAAATTATATACTTTGTTAGAAGGGTGTTACACATATCATGTTTTAAATTCCCAAAGAAGATGTGTGAAGAGTTTGATAGCATTTTGGCAAGGTCTTAGTGGGGGGAATATGAAATTAATAGGAAAATCCCCTAAAAGAAATAGAGATTATTAACAAAGGTGAACAAAGAGGGAGGACTTGGGTTTAGAGATTTTACTATTTTTAATCAAGCATTGTTAGCAAATACAACATGGAAGATATTGCAAAATCCAAATGATATGTGGGTAAGGATAGTTAAAGGTATATATTTCCCAAATTATGACTTATGGCTACAAAAAGGGGGCATAGAGCATCATGGGCATAGGACAGTGTATTGGAGGGAAGGAAAGTATTGGAAGAGGATTGGTGTTGGAATATTGGAGATAGGAAGTTAATAAAAGTGTGGGTGATTAATGGGTAGTTAGTTATGAGGGCTATTGTCTGAGAACACCTATGCAGGTAGGTAAAAATGATATAAAAGTGGATGAATTAATTTGTAATGGAAGATGGGTGTTAGATAGAATTAGCAATATGATATCTTTACAGGAAAGGAATGTTATTATGAAGATATCATTGCCAATAAAGGTAGCAAAATTAGGAAAAGATGAAATATTAGAAGCAATAGATAGTATAATGTAAAGGTGGGATAAAGATACATAAGAAATAAAGTGATTTATGAATATAGAGATCATTCAGGCAGTTTTGCTATGTTGTATGCAGATATTTAGAATATAATATAGAATTTGAAGGTTCCAAGTAAGATTAAGTTTGTTTTTTTTTTTATGTGGAGGGCTATATCAGGGGCTTTAGCTACAAAGGAAACGTTATGGAAAAGGAAGTGTGGGAAGGACCTTTATGTCTAGTTTGTGGTAAGGAAGTGGAAACAATAGAACATATGATTTTGTTATGTCCTTGGGTTCTAAAGGTTTGATTTGGATGTATACTGGCTCAAAGAATTGATGGCACAATGATTTCTAATTTTGGGGAATGGTGTGTTGTACACTTGTTAAATAATATGCTAGATGATTATGCTATGGCAATTTTGGCAGTAACTTGTTGTTTTATTTAGAGGGAACGATGTGATCTGGTTTTCCAGGGAGTTAAAGCATAGCAAAATATAGTATATCTTATATATGTATTGAATCAAATTGTTTTGTGCTAATAGATATGATTAAAAGGAAAGATGTTAGTAATTATGAATGCAAAGGTGTTTCTACAGTTTTGGACATCATCAATTGGCAAAAAGAAGTCCTAATGTTGTTTTCTCCTTGGTGTCACATAAGGGGAACTTAACTGCAAAATGGGTTGTAAGAAACTTTACAAGGGGGATGTGTCCGCTAGATTGGGTGATTAATCTTCTATCCTCCCTAGTTGTTCTTCTTAACATGGACTCTGTGGTTTTTGAGGTGTCTATAAGTGATAGAGTAGTGAGTAATGCCTAATATGGGTTGTTGGATTTCACACATTAGATTAGTTTGAGTTTCTTTTCAAGTCTTTTGTTAGTTTATGTGTGGATGTTTGATATGTAGTTTTCTGTGTTTGTTTAGTTTTAATGGAAAGGTTATTGTTATCTGGCTAAAAGAGAAAAAAAAAGACCAACTAGCTGAAAATTTTACCAGGTCATTACCAAAAGAAAGATTTGAATATTTTAGACAAAATTGGTGTCTATCACCAAAATGCTAGGGAATGTTAGACAATTGGCATTTTACTTAACTTGTTAAATAGTTGGCTATTTTACTTATAATGTAACCGTTTCAGTTGGCTTTTTTTTAGAGTCAGTTTATAAAGTTTGTAGATATCATAGGAGTTATTTAAAAGTTAGTTGCATTCAATTTTGTTAGTTGCACTTGAATAGGAAAGTTTGTTATTTCTTTCTTGTATGAAGTTTAAAGTAGTTTATGAATGATAGCAAGAAGAAATTTCAACCAATTTCTTTTCTTCAACTTAAACTGAAGAAATTTTAATAATTTATTATTCTTTGACTCATTCCTTAAAAGTCTTATGTTTCAACTTCATCCTTAGAGTTTATATATGTTTCAATAAATTGATCAACATATATGAGATAATAATTAAAACCATTGATGGACTTTATAAGATCAAAGTGAAAAAAGTACGACAGTGATGAATTTCTACATGTAAAACATTCAAGGTCAAATGTCTTTTAAACTTGTCACATTTCAAACATCACCAATAATGTTCTTAATTTATGCACTATTTTTTTAATTTATATATTAGATTACTAGTTATACCTTGTAATACATAATCTATATCTATCTTATCATTTCTTATGCTACAATTTAGGCACCTAATTTAGCAAGAGGACATCGACTAAGTGTAGTAAATCATTTCCTAAACACTTCTAATGAAGAAAATCCATAAATTTAGTAATGTAAAAGTGCCTTTAGGACTATGTTATATCAATACATGAAAAGAAAATTTTATTGTTGGGTATTTTAGGCGATTATTAAAAAATGCAAAAAATTGATACATAAACTATCATGTTTTCTAATGGTGATGTAACCAAATGTATTTAATTTGTGGCATTCTTTATAAAAAATATTGATAGTCTTTTAACTCATAAGAACTAAAAGACATAATATTCTGATTAATTAACGACTTTAAGAGCAATTTTTGGTAGCTATTGAACTGCTAGAATTGTTGATGCTAAATATCCTTATGTAGTCATTTTTCCACCTAATTTATTTCACTCATGTTTTCCCTTAGCATTTTAAAGGAAGAAAACTCACCTCAACTTTTGAAACAAAAGCCCCCAAATAATAGAAATCTCAAAGTTGTTTCGATTAGAACCTTACTATTATTAGCAACCCACAAGAACGAAGAATACCCTAATTTGTTTCACTCTAAACCTTAAACTTTTAGCACCACCAAAGAATGAACAAATCTCTCCTCCAATTGTTTGCAAAGTTTTGATGCTTTTGTTTGAGTTCGGTTAGTACCTAATGCTTTGCCTTTTTAGTTAATGTTTGTATGATTATCTTTCTCAGTATGCATTGCTACGAAAAATGAGTTAATATATAAGATTAAAGTTTCTTATGGTTATTGTCATGTTTCTCTTGTCTTTTAATGATTTTCCTTGTATGGATTTCTTATGACTTCTTGCGTGAGTATTAGTAAAGGGTATTAAGCAAACTCCTCTTGTTTATCCTCTAGATTTTACATAGTTTGAATTAGGTGTTAGTAGCTGCACGAATGCACTACATTGGCTATTTGCATATACCAACCATTGTTTCTTCTAGTCATTAAACTGTAAAGAAACAATAAAAAAATTATGAGTCCATTTTGTTATGAGAAAAAGTAGAGTAGAGCATATGTGAAGTGTGTTGAGTCTATTAAAGTCTTTAAGATGTTTAGTCGTGTAATTTTAGGTTGTAGATAGTCCATTAGGTCTCATTTTATTATACTTCATTTTCCTAAAAATGTTAACCTAATTAGTTCATATATTTTGGTATTGTTGGGGCCTCAATGAATGATAATACTCATTTGATTACAAATAAGAAAATGAACACTATCTAATAATTACAAAGCAATGATTGTCTCAATATATAATCCTTCCCACATAATAAAATGAAAAGATCACTTTATCATGGGACCATCCCAACTTCTTTTTTCCTTTTTTTTTTTTTTATCATTTTCTTTATTTGTACTAATGTATTCAAAGAAAATTATTCTTAAATTGACATTGTGTTTTATAGATAAAGTGTATCATACACTTTGCCTACTTTTCTTTTGTTAACAATTTTATAAACAAAGCTTAAAGTGAAATTTTGAATTTTATGAATTAAGGTTTTTTTAATGGCATCATCGAATCTTCACAACTATTTTTGCTTTAGAAACATTTATCAATCATGCTGGTTCACTACGTGTTTGCACATAGGTTTGCTATTAGGATAAATGCATCGCCAATGTACACACTTAAATTGTTTCACTGCTGCTAAGTACCATATTAGAGTTAAAATCAATTAACAAATTGCCAAAGACACCACACTACCTAGGCACACAGGAAGAGGAAGCGTTTTTGTGACAATAATAAGTAGAGTTTATGCATATTCAGGTATTTATATCTTCCATATATCATAAAGGAGTTATTTATGAACTATCTGCAGACTTTTTAAGTAAACTATATATATATATATATATATATGTCACTTTATTATGTTTCTTTAGCACAAATTTCTATCTGTTACCATAGTATTATTTACCCATATTTTAGTAGATTTTATGTGAAAGCATGCGTACTTGGTAACAAAGAACTTAGTTCCTGGGTCTTTACTTGGTGGATTTTTTTTAAGCTTTTTCATTTTTGTTAGTTTCTTAGTTATTAGTTTCATATGGTAATATTATCACTTTACTAGAGAAGATGTTATGTTTCTTCTTGTGTACTAGTAATGGTGAGTGGGGTTTTATTTCATGTACTTATAGATAGTAGAATATTAAGATGTATCCAATTCATATATATAGGAACACAACAATGTTATAGGGAGTTGGGATCAACTATCTCTACTTCAATTGTCAGTGTCTATATTATAGCTTTGACTTTCACATTTGTTGGACACTTAAAGATTGTCTTTTTTTTTTTTCTTTTTCATTATTTATTTTCTTTATTTTCCTTGGCAGGTATATTTCTGTAACGTGAAACCAAATTCATTTTATAAGGTGCTGCTTCTAGTGTAAAGTTATTCATTCATTGGATTTTCCAAGATCATTTAGGCTTCATTATAATGAATATTTTGTGTGCTTATTTAATTCTTTCCTTTCAATTTCACCATGTAATTCTAGGATTTCTAATGTGCATACTCTTTACAACCATGTTTACGTGTGTTTTTGTGGTCATTTTAACTTTTGGAGAAAGGTATTCTATATTCTACAACACTTTTTCCTTAACTTCAAATTGTATGCATCACAGTCTTAATAAATATAGGTATATTCTATTAGTGAACTAACCATGTTAAGAAGTCTAATTCATAATACGTCATACTAATTAAACATCGCAGTCTAGTTTACCTTTTACCCTTTCACTTACTTCTTTTCTTTATATTTAAATAATATAAAATTAAGTTTAATACTAAAAATTAAACTTTTTAATAGTGAGTGCCATTGAGTTCTAATATAGTCATATAGTGTCTTACAAAACTTAAATTGTTTAAGTATATATTTTATAACTTACTTTTAATATAATAGTGGTAAAATCTAAATTATTACCTGTTCTATTATGATGTAGTCATATAGTGAATTACAAAACTTAAATTATCTAAGTAAAGATTTATAAATTAGTTTTAATGATTTATGAATCCAAATCACCTAGTAGTTTTTATCATTTCTTTTCTTTTTTGTAATGTTAGCATTTTTGTGTTGTTTTTAACTTTTATTTCATGTATTTGTTATTAAACTCTTCAATAGTGAATGTGCAAGGATTTTGTGAACAACACATTACCAACACTAACACTGAATGCAACACTTTCTATGCTACCACCTCCATAACTAGCACCCATATCTAATGCAACATATATCAACCACCATTAAGCGCAGCACCTTATTTGCCATCACTTCCAGCTCCATCACCTAATGTAGATCCACTTCAACCAAAACCATAAGCATATCCACTTCTTTCTCGTCATACTCGGCAATCAAATAGGTTTTAGACAATAAATGTAATTGGTAAGGGTGATTTCCAATTTAATGTGGTTTACATGTTCACCTCAATTTCATTCTTAGGCTTTTCATTATTAATTTGCTTGTATAATTTTATTTCTAGATGATCTAGGTGTTATGAAGCAAGCTTAAATGAAGGTGAAGGATGTTTAGGTAAAGTGGTTAGCATATAGTTCTCTAGTTCATCAAAAATGCCAACTAATAGGTAAATCATGTGGCATACGTCCAAGCTTTACAAGGATAGTGACATTAGAAGTCAAGTTATTCCTTATTAACTATCCTAATTGGAGAATGATTCTATATGCTTCCAAGTAAAGGTAATATGTCTTTAATTTTTTTTCATATGTTTAAGTTAGTAAATTTTCACCACATAGAATAAGTGTTTTTCATTGGACTATAAAGGAGAAATTCAATTTCTAGGATGCTATTGGGAAGAAATAGATCTTAGGAAGCCTTCTAAAGCACTTGAAAGACAAACGTTCATTCTTGTACAGGGAATTCTACAAACTAGAACGAAGCTTAAAAGAATATATTTTGACACATCTTAGATGATTCCACAAGACTAATTAGGTAGATTTTATTGATTACCGCCTAAATCTATATACATTGGTAAATTGTATATTTTATGTGTCAAAATTTTGTTGTGATATTGATATTCCTTGCTCAAATTGTAGAAAATAATTGAAACAAATACTAAAATAGAAAGATGATGGTAGCTCCCCACACTAGAGGATCCAAGAGCTTTACTTGTAAGAGACATGAGATGGTAAGAGTATGTAAATTAGTATTCAATGATTAGATGATGTAGAGGTAACACTATTTGTTTTATAGGAAATCAAGACTTGTAGATTTGTGAGTTGGGGTGCCTTTTATGTTGAAACACATAAAAGGGTAAAAGATGGCTCATTTATTAATGATAAAGCAAGGATTATTTGTGTAAGTTACAAATATTTGCTTCATGTGGACTTATTACTTTTTTTTGTGATTTTGACATTTTTGTTATTTAGTTTACAAGAAAATATTTCCAATATTGAGTCATAAGAAGGCATGTTATAAGTTATTGGTAAGCAAGATTCTTTTACACAGGTCTTAAGCCCAGAGTGTTCAAGTAAGGTTCAAGGCCTAGGACTTGGCTCCACACCATCTTAAGTCTTTGGTACAAACTTTTATAATGTTAGCAATATGCTTAATCTTGGAGGTTGTGTTCTTAATAATGAAGTGGCAAAAATAAAGTCTCAATTGTTGTTCATTGATAAGCAAATCATGACATTGAAAAACTGTGTGTAGTATATCTTCAATGGCATTTTTGGGAATACACCTCCTTTATTAGATTTTGCCAAAATACTCAATACTGAGGTATAAATTAGGGTTGAACAAGGGTCAGGTCAGGCCGAGTTTCTAACAAACCCAAGACTCAACCTGGTAAATGCATCGAGCCTTTCTCGTAGCCCCGAGACCTGAACTGACCCAAAAAGACCCAATATATGCCCAAGTAGGTCTAGGTTTGTCTAGGTCCAACAGGTTTGTAAAGAGGAAGAAGACGAAAAAAACAAATCTGGAAAAATTTTAGAAGAAATTAGTTTTACATCTGTAACAGCTTTGCCTCCATATTACTTTTTCTTTTCTTTGGATCAGCTCTTCTTCTTCAAAATCAGATATATTCTTTTCCCTCTATCAGTTCTTATTTTTCTTTGACCCATCTTCTTCTCTGTATCTTCTTTGTATTTGATCCATAGATCTTCTTCTTCATCTTCTATTCCACCTTCTTCTCTTTCACCATCGATTTTAGTCTGTTCTTTGATCTACTTGTCTTCTTTAGAGAAGATCAAATGCAAATGCGAGATGGCGATAGTATGGGGGGAAAAGACAATAATGGGATAGAAAAGTCACAGAAGGTTCAAGACTTCAAATGCACATAGTGAAACTATGAAAGAGGTGCAAAACGCGAAAGTTGTAATTGTTGGAGCTTCACGAAAAAGAAGGATGATGATGAAGGGTTTGTCTTTTCTTTATTTAAATCAAAATTGGTGGGGCACCATGAGAGAAAATGAAAATGATGAAAGGTTTGTCCTTTTCTTTTTGAAGTCTTTTCAGTTTCTTTTTGTTGGATAGATGCCTCGTAAAATTTACTAATTAACCATTCAAAAATTTATTGAAAAAATAAAAACATATATATGTATCCTGGGTTCGAGTCAGGTATGTTGGAAAATCAAGGTGGCCCGAGAACCAACCTGACCCAAGATATTAACCCGGTTTACTTATCACATTTTCTAGCAACTTTGCTTCTCTGACCCGACTCGACCTAACCCAATATGGCCAAGTTGGACCGGGCTATCGGGTTTAATGGGCCAATGTTTATCCCTAGTATAAATCGATGAATTTAGATAATTTAATTCACATCATATGATAATTAATCACAATTTTAACATAGTCTCCATTATGCAAGTGACAAACATCAACATTTGCATGCTTGAATCTACATGAAAATGCCTTTAACATGAATTTAAAAGGTATAAATAGTATGCTTAATCACTGTTGTTCAGGGATACAAGTATGCTTGTTGCTTAGAACTATTAGAGTTATAGTTTGTGTAGAATTGTAATTGATTTCCTCTGTCTAATGTATACTTTTCATTCTTGTTTTCCATCCGTCTCTTTATCACATCATGAATTCAAAATGTGGAGTGGTCTTAATCTACTAATTTTTCTTTTGCGTTGGGGTTAGTCAATGTGTAAAGTTGTATAATGATTTAATATGGAGGAAAACTATGGTTCTTTATGTTGGGATGACTTAGATGAAAATTTTCCTATTTGGCACTTTATACATTAACACCATGATTTTGATCACTAGGTGTTTACTTCCAAAGTTAGGGTTCATTCTCCCTCACATTTCAATGGTCAAGCAATCCATGAATTGAAGTTGAATTTACTGCACATCACTTAGATATCAAGACATTTGTCCCCATGTGTGAACTCTGCAAGGATTAATTGTTATACTTTCTTATCATGGTTTCTTGTCTTAATTGTTATTAACTTTAATGCTCATTGTCACTACATTCACTATTTATAGTTGCAGACTTCCAAAGTTAAACTATTCTTTGAGTGTTAGTGAAGCTAGTTGCTATACTCTTAATATTTATTGTTGGCTTGTGATTTACATGAGTTGTGATTTGAAATTGCTCTTGTTTCAAATTGTTTAAATTATTAAAATTATATTGTATATACAGTTATTTATATTCTTGTTGTGTAATCTTCATGTAATACTTATTATATGTCTTATGTATGTGTAGTTTACACCTATCAACCCACTCTTAATGTTCATATTGCAATCTTGGCCAATACGAATGAGTGCAAGTATTTCAGAAGTCACCAAGCTAGTTAGAAGAAATATTTTATTTATATGATGTGACTGAGAGAATATAGCTTAGTCTTAATCTTGATTAATATGAAATATAGGCAAACAAACCTAATCAAATTGATAATTTCACAGCCGATATTTTCCATGTTGCTAAGGTTTTTTGAATAATTTTTCCTAGTGTATTGGTTTCAAGCAAAAGAATTGATTTTGGAATGTACATACTCTTGTGTAATAGGCTTACTTGTGGTTATTTTCGTTTCAGGGAGATGTTCGTGATCCATCATGAACCAAATAGTTAGAGAATCATTTCAAGATGTTCTATTTTCTATTTCTATGATGTTTAGATTAATAACATTATGGATACTAGCTGATACTTTTGTAGCACAACTAATGTCTATTTCGTTAATTTTTTTTTTTTTTTGCTATTTATAACCATTTATATTAAATATATGATTTGATGATTTATTAATAGTTGATATTCTACTAGAATTAAATCATATATTGTTATTGCTGAATCATATTTACCATTTGTTATAACCAAAATAAGAAAACAAATTTTCTGTGTTCCATCAATTTCTAGCGGTCAAACAAGCATCGAAATCATCACAAACATGAAAAAACCAAGGCTTTTAGAAATCGTTAGAAATTACAAGGAATGTGCTAATATTGTTGTTGTATTTCATAAGACCATGTTATCTTAAAATGTCTGTAAAAGATTATGGATTAAACATATTGTTTGAATGTGAGATTTTGATGTTGAACAACAACGTGGACTATTGAAATCAATGTTGCAGTGTTTGAACATGAGATTACTACTTGAAAGTGAATTATGAACCACCACGAAA
Source organism: Delonix regia (assembly GCA_037074485.1). Lineage (NCBI taxonomy): Eukaryota > Viridiplantae > Streptophyta > Magnoliopsida > Fabales > Fabaceae > Delonix > Delonix regia. Next base: position 37,364,413 of record CM073450.1, on the reverse strand, counting down.
CAAGTAGGTATAAAAATTCAAATTAAATATTTAAATTGAATTTTTTTAAAATTTTAAAGATTAGCGACAGTTGCAACTACCTAAAATGCTTCGAAATTCCATTCTTTTACAAATACATTTAAATGCAATTCACTAGCTAACCGTATTCATATTATACAACTTTTAGCTACGACTCAAGAATAATTGCAGATAATATTTTAAGTTTTAGTTGTGATCGATTCCACTGTAGTTATATAACCATGCTTTTAGCTGCGGTTCAAACTAGATAAAGCTAACATTACCTACAATAAGCAAGAACCACAGCTAAAGCTTTTAGGTACCATGACTTTAGTTACAGTTGGACAAGCTACAAGTAAAACATTTCGCTACAATGGTTAAGGATTTAAGATTTAGAGAAAATTACTGCTAATGTCATGTTTTGTCGTAGTTTTGATTAAAACATTTTGGTGAGGAGGTAGAGTAGTGTCTGCCTTGACTGGTGTTTCGAAAGAAGAATACATCAAAAATTGATTAGCCATAGTCGAAGATAATATTTGGAGAGTTATTCGTTGGGCTATTACCCAAATACCATTAAGAGACAGATACTAGAAAAATGATTCCACACATTGCATTGATATGACATTTTCCATTTACAATATCCTAATGAAATGTTGCAGTCAGAAGTCAAAAGTAAATAGAATCACAAATAAAAATGGAAACAAAAAAATTGTGAACCTGTCTATTCAAATAATGATATTTCCTTATATGCTATAGGGTATGAAGATAAAGAGAAAGGTAATCTCTGTTTAACCAAAAAATGAAGATAAGTGACTGTATTCCTAACTTTAATATAGATTTATAAATATATTAATGAGGTAATTTTTCTTTGCTAACTAATTAACTAGAAATTGAATTAAGTTCATTTATCTTCCATGGATTAGTGAGGGAATTATTCACTCATTTCCTTGCTACTTCAATATTTTCTTAAAATGTTGGCCTAAGCTTTACTCTTCCACAGTAATGTCTCGGGCCACTGCGATGGGCCCAATATAAGATGGATTTAGAACTAGTATAAACTCGAATTTATTTTTTTTTTTTTAATTAGATCGAATATTTAATATTAATTATTATAGAAAATTAAATATCTTGTATTTAAAATTAAATTGTCAAAATCAATCATTTTTAAAAATGAAAATTAATAATCTTTGAAAACTTAATATGATAACTACGAACGATTTAAAAATTTAATCTAATCGTCCATAATATCACCTGCCAAACGTGAGTGTAGATTAAATCCGAGAGGCAAAGGTTGAGATCAAAATAGTCAACTTGAGTTTTATTTTTACCGGAAAGGATAAGAGAAAGATAGAGAAGCGATAATTGTTTGTTTGTGAAAATGAGAAATTTTCAAAGTAAACACATTTATGTTATCACAATATTTAGCAATCAATGAGGGAGGGATTGAATTGGGTGAAGGAAGACATTCTTTTCTCGAACTATATATAACTAAAATATCTATTATGTATCATCTAATTTTTTCCCAAAAAAATAAAGGACAAAGTTTAGTTTCTCTATTTATGGGAAATTAAGATTATATTGAAAAACCATGCTTTAGGAAAATATTTTGTTGCTACTGAGTTCTGATATTGTGTCTAACAAGTAAGGATTAATTTGAACCCAGTTATTAGAATGGAGATTTTTATGGAATTAATTTGAAGTTGCCTTATCAGGTAAGCTCCTTCTTAATGCTAAGTCAAACAAGAATCTATCGCTTGTTTAATACTTAAGCTATTTTATCAAAATACGATTCAAATTCACTTTGAAAAGAGAATGTACTTATTTTGTTTGAAACCTGTGAAGCCTCTATATAAAACAAAGTTCCCTCTTAAACGTCCATAATTTTTATTTTTATTTACTCTTAAACTAATTCATAGGGGTAAACAAATCTTAATCAAGTTGAATTTTGGGTCGACTCATGGCTAAGCCTAGGGTAAGCATCGAGCCAATATTTTTAGCTTGATATGGCTTGGACCCAGCTTGTTATTGGGTCATTTCTTTTTTCTAATTTTTTAAAAATTTGATTTAAGAAATTTTAAAAAATTAAAGTGTGATTTTATTTAATAAATAAGATATTCAATATTAATAAAAAAAATTACATTTGAACATAAACAAAAAGAAAAATAACTATTTTAGAAAAAAAGACTAAATTTTTTAAAAAGAGAAACTTAAAAAAACAAAAAAAAAAATTTATATATATATATGATCAGCCAAATCAGGGTCTATACGACCTAGACCCAACCTAACCTAAGGATTGGGTCTCACATAATGGACTTGATTCCTTGGCCCAATTTGATTCTACCTCAATTCAACTTGACTTAACATAATCGAGTAGGGCTGAGTTCACTTAGTCAAATAAGATTATGTTTTGCCCCTACTTATTCATGATTAAGGACACTTTTCAAAAACATGAAATATAAAGGAATAGCCCAACCAAACAAGAATCATATTAGTAGCCAAAAAAAACCCAGCATGGCTTATTAGTTATTAAAGCAAACTCTTGTATTGTACTAATTAAACTAATTGAGGCCAAATTAGATAATGCATCTGCAAGTAGTCCCATTGAATTGAATTTGATCCACGCCTTCCTTTTCTTTCAAATTTCTCCATTATTTACTCAACCTTCTTTATATGTAACAAATTCATCTACTCAAACAATTCTGTTTTTAACTATTTCCTTTCTTTTTCCGTTGCCAAATTTTTCATTCTAAATATATATTTTACATCAATTTTGTTCTACATATATATTTGTCAATGTTGTCAATGTCATCTTAATTACTAATTCTATCAGTTGGATCAAAAGAATTTATGACATGCCATTAATTATATGTTGATTTCCAAGTATTACAGTAGATTATATACTGTCTAGATTAATACTGTATTACCTAATTACATAACTTTAGCTTCTAAAGAATATCATTTTTATTTTATTTTTTTCGTCCTTGACCTCTGTAATAAGGCAAATGCGCTTCTTTAGATTGAAAACTATAACTAATAATGTCTCTAATTCAGAACTTAGGATGTGCATGTGTAACAACACATTTTTTTTAATTTCTATTAATTTTCTTGCTGAAGGTAGCATTTAAGATGATATTAAGAATTTTGACAAATTCACATAAATGAAGAAATTAATACAAAATATATATTTGGGATGAAATCGATAATGATACCAAATTTTGATAATAATGAAATATTTTTCCCGAAAACAAAAAACAATATCTTATATAATATGACGATATTGCGAAGGGATGAATAGACATTGAACCAAAGCTGATATTTCATGCATCAATTTGAGCCAATTACCTCCTCACTGTTTTGTTAGGTTTCCTGCTGTTGAGTATGCGTGTGAGTAGGCATTTTAAAGGAAGTCTCATGTTGCCTAGAAAAGTATGACTGAGTATATATATATATATTTAGTTAAAAAATAATAACGATATGTGATATTGGACTTATAAAACTTTAAGAAAGAGATAAGATTATGTATACATAAGTATGGGCCAATGGGCTCAAATATATTAACTATTTTTACACATTTTTTGCTATTTCAACTATTTCTAGCTCTAGCCTTAAACACCTAACAATTAATTGATTTCAATGGCTAGTCTCCATCTCCTATATATAGTGCGGCCTTTGTGGGTTATGTTGAAATAATATTTAAAATGTTGCATATTAGCATTAATTTATTATTAGTTCAATTTATTGGATTAATTAATTTATTAAGTAACCAATTTTTACATAAATTAATAATAGATTGAGTTTGAGTTAATTGTAAATAATTAATGATAAGTTGAATTACTATTAGGTAAAAGTTTCAACCTGTAACTCAAAGTTTATTAATAATTATCCTATCAAATTACTAATTGAAGACTAAGAGGAGAATTTCATAAGCCAATTTATAATTTATAATTATCTAATTATAAATTTAAGTAGTTAAGGAAGTTAAAAGTGTTCTTTTGAAATAAAATAAAAATGTTTATTTATCTAAACTATCATATTTTTTGAATGTACCTTAATTTTCCAATTTTAAGGATTCATTATAAACTCATTTTAGCTATTTAAAATCCTCTCTCTTGTTTACTCTATATATAAAAAATTTTAGACAAAACAAGTTGTTATCTTTGTTGACTAATTTATAGCTGGTTTAGAATATTTATTAGGTAAGTACAATTCTTATTATTATATTTTGATTATTTGCTTATATTATTATCTCCTATTAGTGTCTATAAAACTCTCTTCGTTTATTCTCTTATTAGTTTTCAATTATTAAATCCTTTTTTATAAGAGTCTATTTAATTTTAAGAAAAATTCACGTACGGTAAAATATTTGATCAAATTATATTCTTGCCTAGACATCAACTACAAATAATTTTCAACGCTTGCATGGCCTATATCCACTTGATGTTAAAAACTATGAATAATATTTGTATGAAATGGATAATTAATATACTAATGTGAAGGGTCAAAGCAATTTTTTTTCTTTTTTAAAGAAAAGAAGTTCAAAAGGTTTCAAGTATATTCATTCATTGATATATACATATTTGTCATATTCAGTTGGAAGGAGCATCTAAATAATTTTGTTATATTGTGAGATAATGGATTAGTCAAACATAAATGCTTGTGTGGATCAATCGTGCATCATCCAAATTTGGCATTATTTATATATCTAATACATCATCATAATTTTACACATTTTGTGGAATCTTTTGTTCCTTAAACTACTGTTCTTACCAATAATAATGTACGTAGTAGAATTCATAAGTCAAAAGGATTACTTGTTACACTCTCATAATAATGAAACATATATTCTCTGTAATATAACAACAGAATATAATTGTGATCTGTCACAGGAGAAGATCCTGGAGATCAAATAAAATATTCCAATTTGCTCTACATATATATACACATATATATGGAATGAATGATTGCTATAAGATTACAAAAATTAACGAAATTTTTTTATATATGTACTAAATTAACCTATATTTAACGGGTAAGATTCATTTTTATACGTAAAATTTATTGGATAAAATAAATCTTGAGTATTAAATATAAAAAAAAATATTTTTAGCCTCTCACTTATTATAAAATTATTATTTTAATTCTTCATTTATTGAAAAATGTCACACTTGATCTTTCATTTAAAAAAAAAAATTATTAAATTTAATTTCTTTGTCAAACTTTAAACTTTAAATTTAAGAGATTAAATTTTGTGTCTTTTTAAAAAGTAAAAAATTACATTTCCTAATTAATAAAAGGTTATTTTATATATTCTAATAAATAATTGATCAAAATAATAATTTTTATAATAAGTGAAGAATCACAAACATATTTTACTAGTTAAATATATGTGTACGTGTAATGCAAGCAAGAAAAAAAAAATTATTGGTAAAATAATACAATTTTATGGAGTGTCGTATAGAGGTGGTATTCTTCCTCGTTTCATGTGTTGTTAGTCATTTTGTATTAAATATAAGACCGTGACGGATAGGATTGTTCAGAAAAATAGGCACAATTTTGTTGTATACTTATACTTGTATTATAGGCCTTCATTAATTCTCAAATAACTAATAATATTATAAAGAAACGTATACAATTTTTAAGTAAGCATGGCTTATGAAAATAAATTGACTAAACTATTCAAAATAAATATATATAAGTGTGATGCAATCTCTTTACTAAAAATTCTCTAATATGTTTATATATTTATGGTTAACGTATTTTGTTGACCTTATATAATTTTCATACAAATTTTAATTTTGATCTCTATAATTTAAAAAGTATGTAATTAGATTTTTAATGATCTAATACTCATTAATTTAATTAGTCCCTTTTGTTAAACATTTGGTAGCATTCTATTAAATTTTACTTATGGCTAACTGTGTTTCTTTTGAGTACTCTAAATATTCATGATTATTTTGATAAAAAATTATAAAATTAGAAAAAAATAAAGTAAAATTGGCTCATAGATATATATATATATGATGTAATTTTTGTCAAACTTTGTGTTACTTGACTGAATTTGTGGCATCTTGAGTGTCAAAATATTATACAATTTACACATCAATCAAATTAAATTGTATATTCACGGGATTTAATTGTTGGGTCTAAAATAAAAATATTTTAAAACTATAATAATTCATTTACAAACTTTAAAAACTATATTTAAAATTAAATGAATTATAGATATTAAAATAATAATTTAACATAGCTTAATTCGAAATTAATTTATTATATTTTATATTTTTAGGTCAAAAACATACTTAAAAATTTCACGACAGACCAAAAGCTACTATATGGCATTAAAAAAAAAATAAATGATTTGACTTATATATCCATCTAATAAAAAATGTTTCGATAAATTAAAATCATTGAACAAGCTTTGGATTTGCATGAGCATCACCATAACAAACAAGTTAAGAAACATTAATTTAATGAATTAATTAATAATTAGGAGAACAATAACATTATTGAAGAAAAGCAAAGCCTTTGGAGTAGGCAAAAGGGTTACATGTAACCAATCCAATGACGGACACGAAACGCTACAAAACGACATTGTGATTTGGTAGCTCAAACCCATAAGATTGACATGAAAATAATATAATATATGTACCCTACACCAATATTCTATTACAACGATGTCGTTTTCTTGTTTATGCTCCTATAAACTATACAGATTTCTGTAATTTGCTGTTTTATCTGACGATGATAATGGTGTTCATGCGTTGCCTTGTGGAATTATATATAACAAAAGAAGGACAAAAATATTAATTTGATTCTTAATTTATGATTGAATTATTGTTTTGAGTTTTTTTATTTTATTATTTAAAATATTTTTATGTCATATAAATTAACAAATTTTAGTTCAAAATACTATATATAATAACGATGTTAAAAATGAAAATTAAAAGTGATACTTTTTAAGTAATAAAAAATTTATTGTAAAGACAAAATAATAAAGGACTAATATGATAATTCGAAGATAATTATCTCAAAAAAAAAGAAGTGAAGAGTATGTTGGAATTTAAAACTGTGTTGCTTGCGTTGTAATGACAATACCTTGAGGAACTCCATTGACTTTTGTTAAACTTGCAAAGTACAATTAGATCCTTTTCTTAATCTCAAATCAAAAAGTTAAAACAAAGAGCTTAAATTAATATTTTTCATATTTGAAAAATCTATTTTATCTCAATATTTTTCCAAAAATTAAACGTTCATTTAATTTTTTAAAAAGTATTCCATTTTCATATTATCTTTTGGTTAAATTTACTAATAAATAATTAACATAAATAAATAGTGTGACCTAACCTAGAATTTAATAACTACTACTAGTATAATTGTTTTAACATTTGAAATGTTTAAAAGCATGTGAAAATGAAGGTTTGTCTCACAAATAATTTTATTTGGTTTTGTGTTCAGTTTTATTAATTATTTTTATGTTCTAAATCCTTGTTTACATATAAATAAAACAAATTTGCTTTTGCATGTAAAATCCAATTTTTATGTGAATGTCTTTAAACATAAATCACAATTTCACAATCATAATTAATTTAAAAACTTAAGTTAATCTAAAATCACTCTCACTAAGTGTAAATCCAAACAAACAATGAGTGATTAACTGTAACTTGAAGATTCTTTGAGTAGATAAACAAACCAGCATAGTGTTATGATTACTTTAATTGGTATGGAATGCTGGCTTAACATTAAGCAATTAATAACTATATAAACGTTAAGTTAACTTGCATTATCATCTTTGTCATAAATTTTCCAAGAGAATACTAATAATGACAAAAGACATGTTGAATAATGAGATTCTTAAATATCATAAGATCAAATTAAAAATTTCTCAAATAAAAAATCTCAAGAAACAGAAAGGGGAATTGAACTGCTCGCTTTCTTAGTAGGGTCACATTCGTGTTGAGCTACGACACTAGTTCAAGTATGCTCGCATTTATTCATTACTGGGTAGCCCAACCACTGTACACCTTTTCTATACTAATCCAATCCCATATCTTCATGACTCGATCATGATATCACACACTCACATTCTTCAACTTTCTCTCTGTATTCTCTCTCTGAACTCAGAACCCTCTGATGCATGCTTCCTCTTCCTCATTCATTCATTTACTTGCTTTGACTTCTTCTTATATTTCCCATGCTCGTGTTTCCTTTACCCATTTGACTCTCCCATTCAAGCAAGACGATCACGATCAGCTTATCTCTATCTGCTACTCTGCACAACACATTAATGGCAATTGTTGTGCTTGATTGACACATCTCTGTTCTCATTTACACTCTCACTTGTCACTCATTTTGAAGCTTTCTAGATACATTAACTTCTCCCCACTAAATACCGACTCGTGATCTCCAACGCATGCCATGCAGCTCATACACAGTTCCAGAGAACCATGCAGTATTAACCCTCACATGCCTCCTCCTCCCTCTGCTCCTATTAAAACTACGCGTCTTCTTCTCACTCTCACAGATTGAACACTTAATATCCTCACTTGTCTTCATCAAGAATAAGTTCTGTGAAGTTTGTGAATTGTGAGTGTTCTGGGTATTGTAGCTTCAGTTCACTCAAATGGCAGTACCGGTGAGGATTCATCTCATTGCAACAGTGTTGCTCGTTTGTTTCTGTTCTGTGTTAATCTTCTGTGATGGTAAGTCAGATAGTGATTCATCAATGTTGGAGTTGCTTTTGGAGGTGAAGAAGTCTTTCGTGGAAGACCCAGAAAACGTTTTGGCAGATTGGTCTGAAAACAACACAGACTACTGTAGCTGGAGAGGTGTTACATGTGGATCAAACTCCATGGATGACTCGGTTGTGATACTGGGACTTAACTTTTCTGACTCGTCACTCACTGGGTCGATCTCTCCTTCACTCGGTCTCTTCCCAAACCTGCTTCACCTCGATCTTTCTTCTAACCGCCTCGCTGGTCCCATCCCACCTACTCTCTCGAACCTCTCTTCTTTGGAATCTTTGCTTCTCTTCTCTAACCAACTCACTGGTCACATCCCCCCTGAGTTCGGCTCGCTCGCGAGTCTCCGAGTCATGCGAATAGGTGACAACCCGTTAACAGGTCCGATTCCGTCGCCTTTTGGGAATTTAGTTAGTCTCGTGACCCTTGGCCTAGCGTCTTGTAGTCTTACCGGGTCAATTCCGTCAGAACTCGGGCGACTCAGTCAGATTGAGAATCTGATTTTACAAGAGAATGAATTCACAGGTCCGATTCCTGACGAGTTGGGAAACTGTTCACAACTCACCGTTTTCACCGCTGCAAACAACAAACTAAATGGGTCTATTCCGAGTGAACTCGGCGGGCTTCAGAATCTCCAGCTCCTAAACCTTGCGAACAACAGTGTAACAGGGGAGATTCCGAGTCAACTCGGGAATCTGAGCCAACTCACTTATTTGAATTTCGTGGGAAACCAACTCGATGGTCGTATTCCTTCGTCTTTAGCTCAACTGGGTAATCTTCAAAATCTGGACTTGTCGTTCAACAAGCTTGTTGGTGGGATTCCTGAAGAACTGGGAACAATGGGTCAGCTAGAGTACATGGTTCTGTCTGGGAATCGCCTCTCTGGGGTCATACCAAGAGGCATATGTTCCAATATGACGAGTTTGGAGCATTTGATGTTGTCGGATACTGGACTTTCTGGTGAGATTCCAAGTGAATTAAGCCAATGTCAATCGTTGAAACAACTAGATTTGTCAAACAATTCGCTAAATGGATCGATACCCATTGAGCTTTATGGGTTGTTTGGCTTGACTGATTTATTGCTTCATAATAACAGCTTGATTGGTTCAATCTCTCCCATGATAGGAAATCTTAGTAACTTGCAGACACTTGCATTGTTCCACAACAGTTTACATGGTGCTCTGCCAAGAGAGATTGGGATGCTTGGAAATCTGGAAATACTGTATCTCTATGATAATCATTTATCAGGGGAGATTCCTATGGAGATTGGTAACTGTTCGAGTTTGCAAATGATTGATTTCTTCGGAAACAAGTTCAGTGGGGAAATTCCAATCACTATTGGAAGGCTTAGAGAGTTGAATTTCCTTCATCTCAGGCAGAACGAGCTTGTGGGTGAGATTCCAGCCACATTGGGTAATTGTCATAAGTTAACTATTCTTGATTTAGCAGACAATTTCCTCTCAGGTGGGATTCCTTCAACGTTTGGATTTCTGAGAGATTTGGAGCAACTCATGCTGTATAACAACTCTCTTGAAGGTAATCTCCCTCAGCAGTTGGTATATATGAAGAATTTGACGAGGGTGAATCTTTCAAAGAACAGACTGAATGGTAGTCTACCTGTATTGTGTAGCTCTCGGAATTTTCTGTCATTTGATGTCACAAACAACGCATTCGACGGCGAAATTCCGCCCCAGCTCGGAAATTCACCTTCCCTTGAGAGGCTAAGATTAGGCAACAACAATTTTTCTGGCGAAATACCGAGGACATTGGGGAAAATTCAAGAACTTTCATTGTTAGACCTGTCTGGGAATTCCCTCACTGGACCTGTACCAGCGGAGATTTCATTGTGCAAGAAGCTAGCTCATATAGATTTTAACAATAATAGGCTATCTGGGCCAATACCATCATGGCTTGGAAGCTTGCCTCAGTTAGGAGAGCTTAAGCTATCATTCAATCAGTTTTCTGGGCAGCTTCCATCGGAGCTATTCACACGTTCCAAATTGCTAGTTCTCTCCCTAAATGAGAACTATCTTAATGGAAGCATTCCTAATGATATTGGCAACCTCACATCCCTTAATGTCCTCAATGTTGAGCATAACAACTTCTCCGGACCGATCCCTCCGGCGATAGGTAAGTTAAGCAAGCTGTATGAGCTCAGAATGTCGAGAAATGGCTTTAATGGTGAAATGCCAAGTGAGCTTGGGAGGCTCCAGAATCTTCAAAGCATTTTAGACCTCAGTTTCAACAATCTCTCTGGTGAGATCCCACCTTTGCTTGGGACTCTATCAAAGTTGGAAGTGCTTGATCTTTCTCACAATCAACTCAGTGGACAAGTCCCTCCACAAGTTGGTGAAATGAGCAGCTTGGGAAAGCTTGATCTTTCTTACAATAACCTTGAAGGTGAGTTGAATGAGCAATTCTCCCATTGGCCACCTAAGGCATTTGAAGGTAATTTACATCTTTGTGGGAGCCCTCTTAAGCACTGCAATAGTGATGGCAATCACCAATTAGGCCTTAGTAAGTCATCAGTAGTGGTAATCTCAGCTCTTTCAACATTAGCAGCAATTGCACTGGTAATACTTGCAGTTAGAATTTTCATAAAAAACAAGCAAGAATTTCTCCGAAAAGGCGGCGAAGTGAGCTATGTATATTCCTCCTCCTCATCCTCACAAGCACAGCGAAGACCACTTTTCCGATTCAACCCTGCTGGGAAGCGAGAGTTGAGGTGGGAGGATATCATGGAGGCCACTGACAATCTAAGTGATGAGTTCATAATTGGTACAGGAGGTTCTGGGACAATCTACAAAGCCGAATTGCCAACAGGAGAAACCGTGGCTGTCAAGAAAATTTCAGGAAAAGATGATTTTCTAATGAACAAGAGCTTCATGAGAGAAGTTAGGACTCTTGGGAGGATCAGGCATAGACATCTGGTGAAGCTGATGGGTTATTGCAGCAACAAGAACAAAGGAGGAGGTTGGAATCTGCTGCTATATGAGTTCATGGAGAATGGGAGTGTGTGGGATTGGCTGCATGGGAAACCAGCAAAAACCAGAAGGACCCTTGATTGGGAGGCAAGGTTCAAAGTTGCAGTAGGACTAGCTAAAGGAGTGGAGTACCTGCATCATGACTGTGTGCCAAAGATCATCCACAGGGACATCAAAACCAGCAATGTGTTGCTAGATTCCAAACTGGAGGCTCACTTGGGAGATTTCGGATTGGCAAAAGCACTAAGTATTGAGAATTATGACTCTAACACTGAGTCCAATTCTTGGTTTGCTGGCTCTTATGGCTACATTGCTCCAGGTAACAACCAAACTTTTGCTTTGAACTCATTGGTCTCTACATTTCATCTTAAAATTTATATTTCAGTTCTGTTCTGTCTTCGACTTTTTCTTCACTAAGAGAGGACATAACATAAAGCTGATATAATTATGTCTTCAACTATCAGCAAAACAATACCATGACAAACTACTGTACCACGCAAAGTAGCATCAATACAATACAGTTTTAGTGGCTTTTGTCATGATATATTTAGGATTTAAGATTTAGAATTTAGGGTCATTGTTATGCCATCTTTGTAGTCCTTTAACAAAATTTTTTTTTCTTTCAGAGTGTGCATACTCGCTGAAGGCGACCGAAAAGAGTGATGTATACAGCATGGGAATAGTGCTCATGGAACTTGTGAGTGGGAAAATGCCGACAGATGCAGGATTTGGAGAAGAGATGGACATGGTGAGATGGGTGGAAGTGCACATTGACATGCAAGAAGGAAGTGGTGGTCGTGAGGAACTGATTGATCCTCAGCTAAGACCTCTTTTGCCAGCCCAGCAGTTTGCTGCATTCCAAGTGCTTGAGATTGCGTTGCAGTGCACCAAAACGGCACCGCAGGAGAGGCCATCGTCGCGGCAAGTGTGCGACCTTCTCCTTCATGTGTTCAATGACAGAGTGGTTGACTTTGAGAAGATGAATTTGAAGCATTAGAAGTATATGTTGTTCTTGCTTTTTTTTTTCTGATTGTTCAGAATTTGTGTAGTGGAAGCATATTTGTTGCTATAAGTAGTTCGAAGTCTAACTAAGAGTGTGAAGAAGTGGTTAGCTTTGTCTGGTGAATTTGGTATGGTTTTGTGTGGTTGTAAGCCACCGTGAGGGTGAGTAATTTCACCTCTCGAATCAATCAGCTTGCTTTTTATCCTGAAACTGCTTTACATAATGGAATATAGCGTTGTGAAGGAGTTATTGAGGCTGCTTTCAACTCATTCTATTCTGGTCAAGCATAAGCTACAGTAGAATCTATACAATGTACTTGCATTTGCATAGTTTTATTTTATTTTCTTATTTTATAAATTAAATATTAATTTTTTATTAAAAAATTGTCTTTAAGATAACTTAACTGAATCCAAATTAACATTTAGTATGTCCAATGAAATTTGGACTTGACAAATAAGTGTGCACATGGGTCAAATCTGATCAAAATTTTGCATGAGTTAAGATTTGACCCAATTTTAGATTAGGTTTTTTCTTTTAAACTTAAGACTTAGTTCAGTTTGGTTTTGACTCAATAACAAATCGGGTCAATTCATTATTTAGTTATTTTATTAAAACAATTTTTTTAATAATAAAAAATAAAATAAAAATTTAGAATGAAAAGTGATTTTAATTTGAAAAAAATTAATATTTTAAACATTTATTATAAATAAAAAAAATTGGAAAACAAAATAATACTTGAACTGGATTAGGTCTTATGTAACTCCAAAATTCAATCTGTCCAAATTATGTGACCCGATCTATTTTGATAAAATTTACAAATTTTTTATTTTAATCCAACCTAACCTAATTAGATATAATTGAGTTGAGTTGTATTAACTATCAAGTCCAATTGGGTTAACTAAGTCACCAACCTAACTATTCACCCCTACCAACGAGTTAATATTTTATGTAGTTCAATGTCATGTGATTGAGTCTAAGAACTTTCCTACATATATTTGGTTGATTTACTCACGTATGTCATACTACCAATGTAAAATGATTTGGGAGCATGCTATTATAACACAAAGTTAATCATACAAATAGATTTTAACAATGTATCCATTAAAAAAGATAGAATTGATTTTTTCTATTAAAAAAAAAAACACAAATGAAAGCTTAAGACTATGACTAAATTAAAATTTTGACGATATAAAGACTCAATTCATTTAATTATATCAAATTAAAAATTGAATAAAATGATAAAAGCTAACAAAATAATTTAACTTCATACTTCTCTTTTGGAAGATTAATAATAAGTGCCTTTAAAACTTTACCTAGTTCTCGTCTTTTTTTAAAACATAATAAAGAGCTTATTAAAAACAAAAAGGTGATATAAAATGGGAGATGGGAAAAGGGAAACCTTTCGTTTTAAAACATACATAATTTTTGCTAAACGCTTATCCTTTTAAAATTTTATATGCCGAAAATGCATCATAAATAGAATACAGTGTAACTTCGCAAGTTGTTGACAAGAATGAGTTCATTATTAAGAAAATACTATTTTAATTCATGAGTTATCACTTAATTATTATTTTGATATATTATTTATTTTATTCTCTAAAATAATTCTTGATTGATTGAAAATTATTACTTTTTGTTTCTCATTTTTAATATCTTTACTATATGTAACCCTTTGAATTAGACTCCATGAACTCACATATGGGGATAACAAGAAACAATTTTCAATAAGTAGAAAATTATTTTAAAAAATAAAATAAATGAGGGACCAAAATGATAATTTAATAATAAGTTAGAGACTAAATATTTTTTTCGTTAATTATTGCACATTTAGAAATTATCATCCAATTTTTTTAATTGTGACCAAGCAATACTAGAAAAACTAGAAGCACAGGAAGAAAATATAATCAGAAGCAAGTCTTGAACAGCATTCAGAAGACCAACAAAACGGGTCAAAGATTTACTGTAGCATAGTGATTCATTTCAGGATCCAGATTCTTTATTTGAATTCAAATTTACTGTATTTAAGAAAATTTAAATTATTAAATTTTTATTTAATGGCTCAAATCCTATCAAATTCATGTACATTTAAAATTTTAAATTTATCAAATTCAAATCTTTCATTTCAAAGTTTCGATGTCTTCGAAAAATAAGTTTTGGTAACCGCCGATTCCAAAAATACAAGGCCTAATCTTTTTCTTCTTTTTTTTTCATGTTTTTATGTTAATAAAATAACTTTGTTAAATTATTTTCAAAAACAAATTTTCAAAACAGAAAAATCGAAATACCTTTTTAAATGAAAATTGTTCTGTTTGTTCGTTAAAGTTACAAAAATATGGTCAATAAAAATTGTTCACAAATGTTCTTTTATTTTCTCTTGATTTTTAAAATTAAGATACTAGAAGATCTTAAAAATGCACTCTATTTTTAGTTCCTTTTTCGCACATTCACATTTTTTTAGATTTTTAAAACAATAGATGTAGATAACGTATCAAACAACTATTTCTGTATTGTCTTTGAAAAAAAATAATTTTCAAAATATGGATTCAAGCTTGCCCATATTAAGAGAAAAACAGTCCTTTACATCTACGCATGGAAAGCTTCCTATATTTTTTTTTAATTTTTGGGTCATTCTTTATCCTACTACTAGGACCTAGCATTATCAAGGGGTTTGAATCTCATATGTTTCTTTCATACTAGAGAGATAAATACCTATCACTCATTTAAGTCTTGCTCATTGTCACTATCTATCTCTCTAATATTACATTATCATATGACAGGTTCACGCAGATGATAAGGACAACGAGGGAATCCAAAAAGAAATTTCTTTGGAATAGATGTGTCAGTGGGCCCCTCATCTACAACAATTCACCTTTTCAAAACCAATTCCAGGTTTCAAAAGTTGAAATTATACCAAGGCTTGGTTCATACATTATAGACACAAGTCATGGTTGTGGTGGCCTCACGGCTCATAAAGTAACTGGACTGAATCTATAAATTATTATTGAAGCCACAATAGCCATTGTACATTATGAATTGTTGCTGAGCTTCTGTGCAAAATAGGTTCATCAGCAAGCATAAACAGCCTCACAAATACAGTTAAACGACATCAAAAACACAAAAGGATTGAACTTTAACACCAATTTACCACAAGATTCTCATGACTGTAAAAACTGCAACCGTCGAAGAAATGCTCTTAATCTTCATCATCTGCAGCGTAAGATCCCCAGATAAATAATATGTAACAAGGAAATATAGTAGTAACTTAAAAATAAAAAAGATTAATAATCCACATATCTTTTTTTTAATCATAAATTATCAGTGAAAAATATAGAGCACGGATACATTGTCATTCCTATCAACTTATACAAGTTTTTGTCATCATTTTCTTGTACTATTCTTTGTGATACGCATTTCAGACTCTTACTACAGGATTAAGTTCTCACAAGAATTTGTACATATATATCCCAGCACGAGCACTTGAAAGGCCCCCAACATGTCGGATCCCACTTTCATAAATTATTTTTGTAGTTTGGTTGAGCATGCTTATTAAATCATCAAGCAAATATACCAATATGGAAATCTACAACAGCAGCAACATGAAATCCAAAAGCAAAAGGATTAACTTCAACAGCATATGCAATAATGCAATCATCTAGATTTTAACTAAACATGCTGCAATCCTAGCACAAATGGACTAATCTTCATCTCTATCGGCAAAGTCACATTACAGATAAATAAAACAAAAACAAAAGGGGTATTAAATGGTTGACAAAGAGAAACATAGTAGTCATAGTGTGCGTATCTTATATCTCATTAGTCAAGTTTTCTGCATTTGTTTTTGACATTAATTATCTACAGAAGCTTGGCAACATAGCAAGTGATTCCTACTATAGTGCATTTGCTTCATTTTCTCCTATCATAACATTCAATGAGGCTTACGTATCAGCCTCTCCTATAGTTACTTTTGGATAAAGAAAAAATTTTATTAGAAAGAGAAGAATTTACAACTTGCTGGAGGATGAGACACTCTCAACCAGAAATTACAAAAGAAAGGCTCGAACCAGTATAAATAGTAACTGAACCTCTCTAAAGACTATTAGAATAATAAAGCTGTCTAATCTCTTTGCTTATAAGATAAAGTGGTTCCCTTAAAAAGAGCATGTGCTGAGGACCAAGGGAAGCCATACACACTATTCTATCTCAGAACACAATGTGTGCAGTCCTCTCCAGCCATACAAACTACTTACGAAGCACCAATACCTCAAGAATGAAGCCGTATCATGTTAGATACATATTTGACACTCATATAAGATATGAAAAAATACTTAAAATTGCATAACAATATATATCTTATCGTGTGGTGGTGTCTGTATCATGTCATGTCTCATATCCATGTCATCTCAGTGCTTCTTAGCAAACCACAGAACCCTACAAACTGCCAATTGCCACAAAGTTCTGTATTACTTCTTATTAACAAACCACTTAAATTAATTTAGTATAATCTGTTCCAAAGTACTAGAACAAACCAAACTCTCACCAGAAATACTAAAAGAGCTTATTCCACAGGCAATTCCATTGTATATACAATGGAGAAATAAATGGGGCAAAGATTTTCAGCTAAATCTGCACATTACATGTCAGGATAAAATTATATCACGGTCAAGCCTACAACATGTCAATGGCTTATTCTTTTGAGTATTGTTGTCCAAACAAAGGATTTGACCTTAGAAGGAGCTTTAGAATTCCGAATTGGCTTATCAAGAACAAATTGTAATTTGTTTCCTGGTAGACAAATGATAAATCACAAGATTCGTAGTAAGTTAAGAAATCACAAGAATTGGGCATCAAGCAAATCAAAACCCAAGTACACAAAAGATTCAGATGGAACCCAAATCCAAAATGTATAGCAAGAGCTGAAGTCCTCCTCAGAACAAGTAAAAGAGGATAAATTAACAGCTAAAATAAGTACAAAATTCTGGACAGATAACAGTAAACTAAAAGGGAATTCCTCCAGCTTTCAAGAGGCTAGAGACTCTCCAATTACCATCTAAAATCTTCCTCACCCGTTGCCTCACAGATCCTTCATAATATATGCCCCTTCAAACAAACTTGCATTCACTCTGGGCTCCCCCGATGGATCACTCCCCTCTAGCCCAAATCCCCCCTTTTCTACTTTCTTTCCTCTGTTATAAGAAGCACCAACAATTGCTTTATTCAATCACAATTGATACCTGGAATGTATGCCTGACCCCATATTCCTCGTTTTTTAATTCTTTTTGCCAAAATCCCGACACAATGGCAAAACGGGTTAGAAAGAGGTTATAATGTTGTAAACTGTTACAAACATTTCAAAACACCCCCAAAAAAAGTGTGAAGTGCTTTAAACATGCAATAGAAAGCAATAGAATGTTAAAGAATATCTTTGAGAAGCATTATAATACATCAAAAAGGCACTAAAACCAAGGTAGTCAAAGGCAAAAGCCACCCTAAAGTGCCAGACTTCTAAAATGCCTTAAGCCAAGAGGTGCCAAAAAGACGCTCACCCAAGTGAAGTAAGGTGCTTAAATAGGAATAATGCTAAAATATGCTAGGGCATTCTGAAATTTTGAAGGGTGTAGGAGAAGAGGAGAATATTAGAAGAAGAGCATTATAAAACACAAAGTTCTAAAATAAAGTTCAGAATTTAAAAGGGTGTTGGAGAAGAAAGGAAGAACTTTTAGAAATATAAAACACCAATTTGTGAAATATTAGAGGGTTTAGAAAAAAATATAAAATACAGTTTCAGATTTCAAGAAGAGTGAAGAAGAAGAAGGGAATATTTTTTTACTGCCTTTGTGCTATGCATAGATTTGGAATTGGCTGAGGGACCATGAGGACTTCGTTTCTTTCTATTTGTTTACTAAACCCTAAAAACTAATAGTTTAAAATATGTTATCAGGTTGGGCTAGACTTTTAATAATGGCTTTAATAGTTTTTTATATAATCTATAAACATTTGAGTTGGACTTTTAAAATAACCCTAATTAAAAAACCTAGGAACCCTAACTTCATCAAAGCGCCAAAAGGCGCCTCTAGGCGAGCACCTGACACCCTGAGAAGCGCTGACTTCAAATGGCACCTCGCCTTAGGGCCTTAGGCGCTAAGGTGAGTGCCTTTAACTTTGCTGACTAAAACAAAACATTTGAAGTTTCAAATTTTTTAATATTCAAAGGAGGAAGAGGAATTTCAAACTCACTTTCCCTTCAATCCCTAAGTATAAGGGTATTTTTAAACACACCATTGGACCGTTTAGAAACTAATTACATGAATCCCACTTTATACCACAAATACAAGCCACATTATATTCTAAGTACATCAACTAACACATTCTTGGTACACATCCTAGTGTTGAACTTACATCCATGGGTTATCCTTGTCATCCATGAGTAATCACCTGAGAAGATCTATTGCTTCTCCACATTACAAGAACACCAAACTTTGGGAACACCTTGCACACTTTATCATCCCTATCTAACAACTTTCTTCATCAGTCCAGCATGTGTTTATTTGCTTTACCTCAAATTTGCACTCCAATATCATCTACTTCCTTCATGCTCTAACACCACTATGTTGGAGGAGGAAGCAGACAGACTAGGTGACATTTTCTCATCATATTACGTGAATCCTAACTAGTACTTCATCCATGAATCACATTAAACTCTAGATACCTAATAGGTATACACCCTAGCATTGAACTTACAAAATATCAAATTAATAGTTTTAAGTTTCAAAAAGTTTAGGGTGGTTGTTGTTTAGCATTTTATTTTATATAAAACAGCAAGAGTATGGTCCAACTTAACTGATGCTCAATGTTCAAGAGAATGGGGAAAAAGCCATATAAAGGAAGGAACAACCCTATGAACCGCCTTTAAGGATAGCTGGATCTGTTCTCCAATAGTATGACTACTTTTATTAGGGAAAAAAGAAACAAGATTACAGGAGGACCCCTTAAATTCATCACTGATAAGGAAACTAATTAAGCAAGGAATAGTCAATTCTTCATTTGCAATACTGATATTCAAATTATTAAATATATGGATTTAGAAGGGAATATTCATCACTCATAAGGAACTTGTACGAGTATTATTGCCCACAAGCTTGAGATACAACTTCAGCTCCATTTCTAATAAGCTTAGACTTTGAAGGCAATAGCTTTTAACAACAATTACTCACATAAGACAGGCTTCAATTTTATCACAAAAGAAAACGACAATAGCTGAAGATTTTCATGGGGGACAGGACGAATTAGAAATATATATATATAAGTAATTAACTAAATCTAATTCTGCAAGCAAAATAACTACCCTTTAAGCGAATAAAAAATGCAACAACCAAACAAAAAAAGTAATTGAACATTACAT
Organism: Delonix regia; assembly: GCA_037074485.1. Classification (NCBI taxonomy): domain Eukaryota; kingdom Viridiplantae; phylum Streptophyta; class Magnoliopsida; order Fabales; family Fabaceae; genus Delonix; species Delonix regia. The sequence goes on along the minus strand of CM073450.1, from coordinate 37,344,292 downwards.
ATCAAGAAGTTTCGCCTAAAGGGCAGCTTGCAATTTAAAACACCAAGAGCATAATTACTTTATTTGCTCTGATGGAACATGATTAAAAAATATTACCATAACATCATAAAATGACAACAAAAAAAAGCAAATAATACCTAAGATTGATTTTCTTTTCTTTTCTTTTTTTTAAACCAAATTTGGCTAGGAAAAAACTATAATATAATCAATGCTAAAACAATTCAGAACAGGAAAAACAAGTGACCAGAGAATGCATCTGAACTTGTAAAAGAAAAAAATTCAGCCAGTGTTAGAAAAGTGTGAAACCAATAAAGTTTCTCCCTGAAAAAATCACTAGCTGAATATTTCAGATGATCATTAGTCAGTAGCAAAACTAGCCTCCCAATCTACTGATCCAGACCAATAATGATTGACAACTTAGTCATTAAATATGCATTCCTTGAAATTTTGCAGGCACATCAGTGCATTTAACTCGTAGAATCTTCTCAAGTTATAAAACTTAGGCTTGATTTTATTGTGGAAATCTATCATATATGAGAAAGCAAACCTTAATATCTCAGCATCCAAGGCACAATTGCAACAAGAATATTCAAGTTCTTCAATTCATAGTTCATGCAGATAATGGAACTACATCATGATACACCAAATGCCCGCCCATAATGTGGCCTTTACATTATATTCATTACACCATCCTATTCTTCTCATCTACCATCTTCAATCATTTTAGTAATTTAGGAGCAGCTGAAATAGTACCATCTCTTAGGCATTGCAGATATATGTCTACCCTATCAGCTGAAGAAAAGACAGAGAACACAAATATCAGAGAAAAGAGAACGTTTATTATTTCTTGAGTGTACCCCAGAACATCAGGGATACAATTGCACATGCTAGTCCAACAACCGAAGGCGCCAGTCCATCCTCCCCCAATATCCTTTTAATATTTGTCCAACGGAAAAAAGTCTAATTCACATAAATTCAAGGTGCACAACAGATACAATAATCAGAACACAGACATGTCCGAGCCAGAAAGAAATATAAAAAGAGAATCACAAAGGAAGTAAAATTGATTATTAGGTAGATGCTAGTATTATTCCCTTCCGTAAATGTGGTTTTCCAACACATCTTAGGGAAGTCAATTTCTTTTAATGCCGAAAATATTTGAAGTGATTAGATTCATATCACTGGGAGAATGGAAAAGGGGGCAAGTGAAAAAGAAGGCTAACCTAGGTAACGGCGCTCGTTTGCGGCCTTGGCCTTTTCGAGCATCTTGTCGAGGTCTTGTTGAAGTTGGGCGTCCCACTTCACAAGCTGATTAACAAAAACGGCACCCAACCCCATTCCCAACACATGCTCCCACGGATCTACATGAAAGAAGATTGAATGAGAAAAGGAGAATATTCCCGGGAACCAAAAAGAAAGTAAGGATAGAAACCAGAGACATACGTCGCATGTAAGGTAGTTTACGGAGGGCGTTGGAGTACATCTGAGTACCCAAACCCAGCAAGGCTCCGATCACCGTCGCACTCAAAGCCATTATCCCTCTCTGCCTTCCGCCTGCGAGTTCCACTTCCACTCGCACTTTCGATGAATACTAATGTGTGTGTTTTGGTCTTTGGTACCCTTTCTTCATCTCGAGCTACAACTTTTTTTTAATTCTATTTTATCCCTCGAGGTCATTTTTATATTTCTTTTGGTCCCTTCATTTTTTTTTTAATTCGAAATAAATTTACAAATTTCTAAACCATTACAAATAATTCTCTTTTAATATTTCGTTAAGGTTGACAATTATACCTAGGTATATATTTCTAGCTAATTCTTTAATAAATCGTCTACTAGTAAGACTGTTAAGTTATACATTAAGATAAATATGTAGCAATGTGTTAAAATAAAAAGAATTATTTTTGGCCTCTAATAATTTGACTCGTCTGAATTTTATTTTGTATGTTTTCTTTGTTTTAAAATGGTTTTTTAAAATTTTAAACTTTAAAAAATTTGGTTTTCCTATCAACAAATAACTCTCCAAATCAATTTTTTATAAATTGATGGATAAACCGATCATTTTAAGAGAATAAACTGAGAATCAAAATGTAAAAGATTCAAATAATATTTTTCTATGTCAAAATATGTTAGTGATATGTAAAGTTAAAACAATTTACTATATTAATAATTTAACCGTATTTTTTTAATTTTGCTTATAAATCAAAGTTCTTTTTAAATTTTTCAATTTGTATTTTTTAATTTTCTTAATTTTTTAATAACTCTAAAAATATTAATTCATAAATTTTTTAACTCACTTACATATGCTCTCTATTATTTCGATAACTCTCTATTTTTTTTAGTTGTATCATTATTTTTTATTTATAATTATGTTTTGGCAAGTTATTAAGAAATAGAATAAATAAATAAAATCAGTTGACTAATTAAAAAATTTTAATTTATAAAATATTAAAATTAAAATATAAATATAATAAATTATTTTAATTTAATGTGTATAAAAAATATAACAAAAAAAAACTTAGCGTATTTCCAAACTTGCATGATACTTCCATACGTGGCCCATTTAGAGCGTGACACTTAACATCTCGAGAATCGGCACGCTGTCTAAACAATTAGTTTCTAAAATTGAGAAAAAGGCCCAACAATGTTAGAAATAAATGGAATTGATTTCATTTTGCCCCCAATTCCTTTTTCTATAATAAATATATAGTTCATGATATTTTCATCTGAACCCCATCTGAGTTTTTCATCATCAAATTTCCCATCATTCTTTAATCTTTATATTTGCAACATACCCCTCACAGATCGACTAATTTTTCCAACCCTAAACCCTAAACACACGTCTCTTTGCCATATACCCAAATCTAAGTCACACCCTAATAAGCTATTCCATAAATCACAAATCCATTTGGCAGTCCTCCTCCCTCAACTTCATTTCCCTAGTTTAAGGTTTAGGTGTCCAAGCTTAAACGAAATAAGTTAGTCCAAAGATACATTGACTTTGAATTTTCTACCTTTATTATAAAATGTATAAACTTAATAATTAAATTGAAAGATATGTGCAATTTAACCGCTTAAATTAAATTAAAAGACTATGCCATTAAAATCTACTTTGGGCAGTCTTGTAAGTAGATTCAATTTTTTTAAGAAAATACTTTTTATTTGAGTAAATTGCACTATATTGAAATTTGACTATATTACATATAATATCACTCTTCTTGCAAAAATTACAATTTCCCTAACATTTTTATATATGTTGCAAAGAACTCCCCGTCATTATCTTTCAAAGAAGTTAAATTTTAATATAACATGAGATTGTAGTTTAATATGACAATAGGTTCATGTTATGCTCCAACATAAGAATGTGATTTAATTCTTAATATACTAGTAAAGATAGTTTTTCTTAAGTGCATATTGTGTACAAAATTAATTTTATTTAAAATAAATAAATATAATTTAGTATAACCTCAAGAAAAAAGTTAGCACAATTTACTAATTTATTTGAAAAATATAATCTTTTGACTTGATTACTTTTGTCTCGAAGAATAATTAAGTGAATCAACGTTTAATTATAAGCATTATCAATTACAATTTTATAAAGTTGATATAAATATATAAATAAGCTAATTCATAATTTAATTTTAAAATAATAAATAATTATTTTTATTCTTGAAAAGCATCATAACTCAAAGTTGTTCTTTTAAAGAAAAACAAAACAAAAAATATAGTTTTAAAAAACAATGTTAAACATATGTGACCTAGTTCATAGTGTAATTCATCGCCTTTTTTATTCCATTTAGTGTCTTTCTCACGCTTAATTAATTAAAAATTGAATTTTATCTTCTTAAATGTAGTAGTCCATGCTTATTTGTTTTATAAAACCCTATTTATAATCAAGAAACATTTGTTGATCTTGATATATTTATCTGACAATTAATGTGATGTATAAATTTTAATTAAATTATTCATTTAATGGCTCTCATTCTTCATTTTAAATGATTTAATTGAAACTAGTAAACCATATTAATTATGAAGTAAGTGTGTTGAAACTAAAACAAATCTTTAAGACCATAAGATGAATTAAGGGTTTTTGATATATCAAATGTCAAAGTTCATAAAATTATAAACTTGATATAAATGAGGTTTCTCTTTCACTTGGTGATTCATGAAGGCAGAAAAATAATATTAGATTCATACATAATTTCATAAGAAATTATATGAAATTTTTTTTAGAAGGCCTTTTACGAACATATAATTAGAAATTGATTATATTCATAATAACGATTTGTTATCTCTATAAAGCACCTGCAGCTGATTGGAGGGATTCCTAATTAAGGAACTTCCTCAGGTCTCTGCAGGTATGTCTTAAAAAAAAAAAAACATGGCTAAAAGAAATTTGACTTGTGACAAACCAAAGTTTTGCTAGCTTCTTATTTTCATTTACTCATAAATAATTATAAAATCTCAGAACTAATTAGGCTTAGTAACAAGGTCTTAAATTGTAATTTCATTGGAAAATGTATATATTTTTCAATTTTTACAAAATCTAAAAAATGTCTATATATGTCTTACAACCATCAATTCATTTTAATTTATGTTTTTGTACATTTTTATTCATTAAATTAGATATAGGTTAAATTATTTTTAAAGGCAGATCCAAATTACAAAATTTTTTATATTGTGAAAATATATTCAAAATTCTCCTAAAATCAAAAGATGACCCAACTATCTTTTGAATAATATTAAAATATAATTTTTAAAAATTATTATAAAACTTATTTTATTTTAAATATTATTAATTGGTTAATATGCATATGTTTATTAATATATATTTGATACTCATGTTATTATTGAAATTAAATATTATTCTTTAATTGGTTGATTTTTCATAAATATCTTATGAATATGATTTTTATTTTTACCAATACTTTTTTAATTTTTAAAATTTAGAAATAATGTGACTAGTAGTAAAATACATAATTAATCCTTGTCGTATCATTTAAATAATAAATGTTTGATCAAAATATATGTAATTTTAACTTATAATTATTGCAGGGAAATCTTTTAGTTTAAAGAGAGAAGGACTAGGAAGAAATAATTTACTCTTAATTTTCTCATAACATAAAAGCAAATAAAACTTATTTTCCTCTTACTAATATTATCAAACAATTAGATGAATATTCAATGTGTTTTATCTTCTTAAACTCATTCTCTATCCCAAGAGCCAACCCAATCTCCTTCTGGGCATCAATCACAATGATGAAGGATCAAGCTTACACACGAAGAACTCAATTTAGTCCAACACCTACCACCACAAGCTTTCAAGACTTAGCCGAAAACGAAGGAGCAGTTTTTCCTCTTGCAATCTATGATTCTGCATGTCCTAACTCCTAACTAATAAGCTAATCATCCCCCTAGTCTTCTTGAGTTGATTTCTGAAGCTCTGGAACTCAGATGAAGCCGAAGAATTACATTACAGAGAAAAAAAGAGTGAAACAAAGGGGGAAGAGAACCTACTTTGTCCCACATCGAGTGGGTATAAAAATGACAGTACTTTATTTAGTTTGTTTCTAAGAGAACCGCGCAAGGTGGTGTGGGTAAGGATTCGACACGTGGCGTGTTAAACCCTAAACCTCTCTCTGTTTGGAGAGACCAGCGTGGGGGTCTTATCCCGGTGTTTCCCCCGTGTGGTGAAAAAAGAAGCACCGATGCCTTACACGTGTCGAAATCCTACGCTGAAAGTCCCTGAGGAGGTTTGAAGGTGGTGCTGCCTACATATGGATATGTTTAGCGGTTACTCGTGGTCCTCACCTCCTCGACACCCCCACTTTTCTCGTGCAGAACTGGCTACACTTTATAATAAGTTGAAAATCTCTAATAAAGATAAGTTACGCAAATTATTCACTTGTATTTTTATTTAAAAATTTGGTAGCAACAACGTAAAATTATATATAAATTAAGGAGATTATAATTTTAATTAGTCTCTCATTTATTACAAAATAATTATTTGGATCTTTACTTATTATAATATTTAAAAATGTCATACTTAATTTCTTGATTTTTTAAAATTATTAGATTTTGGTTAAATTTAAAGTTTTCATAAAAAAATTAAATTTAATATTATTTTGAAAAGTAAAATATTAAAGTGTGATATTTTTTAATAATTAAAATTATTTTAGACTTTATAATAAATAAAAAATAAAAATAATAATTTTGTAATAAATAAAAGACTTGAAAAGTATTTTACTCTACATAAATCAATTTGTTTTATGAAATCTGACATTAAATGTTATGTCAAATAATTTTTTTTCTTTTGACTTTTTTACACAGTCAAGAATTTTGCTTTAGACAGTTCAGAGTTATTGTAGTGGAACAAACAATTTAAGGGTCAATTGCAAATTTTAAAAAAATTAGTGTGATTAAGAGCAAAGATCAAATTGGTTTAATACAATTTCTTCTATAACATAATATCAATTGCAATGTAAAAAAGAAGGAAAAAACTAAGAAGGATAGAGGTGTCATTTGACAATTTCACGACTTAAACTTTGTTCAACACTAGTGTTTCATGTCCTATAAAAATTGATCATAATTTGAAATATAATAATATTTTTTAGCGCTTTGTTAATATGCATATATTTTCAAATTTATTCAAATTTCAAAACTATAGGACAAATTAAAAGTTGAATGAAACTATGGGAATCACTAAAGTATAAATTTTCCCTATATTATATATATGTTATGTGGCAAGTGGGACGGTGACTAGCACTGAATACGACGTATTCTTGTACTTAAAAGTCTACATAACAAATACAAGAAACTAATCTTATATAGAAAAATATCTCATTCACATATACACGAGGTTTTTACAATAACTTTACCAAAATTTCTCCTGAAATATATGTGGACTGTTTTCAATTTTAAAATAACTCCAAAGGCTTGTACAAGTACTACAAGAGAGCTTTGCTTTCTATAATCACATTTCACATTCAGTACTACTGGATTCTACCTATTGATGTAAGGAGTTAAACTATATTATATCTAGAGCCTCTTTAGTGCACCATATAAACTTAGATTATATATATGTGACGTGGCACACGTTTAATTATATAAACTTATATGATCAACTTTATCAACTTCATGTAAGCATTGTAGTACTAACAAAGCTTATATTAATATGATTAGACATTATAGTATAAAAAATATTTAAATTTTTCCTTTTTATGGGTGATATGTAAGGGTATTCATCAACTCAACAAACTCGATATGTTCACCCTAGACATATAAGTATAGTTGGGGCAAGTTAAAATAAAATTTTTTTAATTTTAACCAAGCTAAGTTTAATAATTGGTTTAGACCGAATCATTTAGAACTTGGCCTTACCCTATGCAATTTCTTTTTTAAAAACCTATCTTTTTTATTTTGTTTATTTATTCTAAATCTTAATCTTTTATTTTCTTTATGTAAACCGAGTCTAATAACCAAACAAGCTAGACCTCAAGTTCACAATATACTTAGTTTGATTATATTTTTAAAATATATATATTAGTTTTATAATTTATTTTTATTTTATTTATAATTTACTTTATTTATCATGAGTTTTTAAAATATTAATTTTATTTGATATGTCTTGAATTATATAGTATGTTACCAAATATAGAATAATATTACATTTTACAATATAATATCTTATTATTTTATATATTCTCACACCAAACATTACAGGACGTTAAATTCTACTTTATATTATGTGACAAATGAACTTTAATCCAAAGTGAACATGTTCAGATTCACCAACAATATGTTAAGCCCCTTTATGCCGCAAAATTGAATTCTGAGTTTGCGTTATTATATATTGGAGACATGTAAAAATAAAAAGATGAATAATAACGCTTAGTGTATTTAATTTACGGTTTTAAAAATTTAAAAATTTATTTGTATAATAAAATAGGAGTTGGTAAGAATTCTTGAGTTAATTCTTTATTAATTGATAATTAAAACCTAACACTTTTACTTCTTAAAATTTTCCCTCTTACTTAGCCAAATCTTAAATCGATCATTAATTAAGGACAATTTGAAAACAAGAAAAATAGAAAATAAATAGGAACGATGGGTTAAAATATAATATCTTTGTATGTAAGTGACCTCTAATCAAAATTTTAATCTCAAACAGTGACTCAGATGCCAATACGTATGGTTTATCTATCTGCATTATGGGATAGCTAATGTGTGAACTTCTTTGCATTTCTATTCATTCCAAGTAATATAGAAATTTAAGATGTAGTTATAACTAGGTTAGAGAAAATCCTATTTTCTTAAATTGTTAATTCTTCTTTTACTTTATACATAGCTCCTTCTTTGGTATGAGGTAAATTCATACTTTCAATTTAAATTTCTCTACTTTTAACTCCATCTCCATAATAGTTAAACTTGCTCAATTCGATACTTTATATATATTTGGCTCTGTTTTTATAATTCGACTTCTTTATTCGTTACATAAATCATAATTTATGTAAATACTAAATACACAATGCCATGCAATGCCAAATGCAATGGAGTATCTATAGTTAAGGGACGTCATGATTTGGCTTATGATGTGACTGAATTTTTGTTAACATTCACTATTAATTAATTGCGCACAGTGCTATAAATTCTCCAGTAAAACACTGATTTTTTTTTTCTAATGATATTTCCATGTTAATCAAAGCATTGATCCTAAATGACAAATCAGAATGGATTTAGGATTTGATTATAAGAAGTGAAATTTTTTGTACTAAAGATTTAAGTTTAGAGAGGTAAATTTTTTATAATTTAAGGAAATAAGCTTTTATCAATTAAGAAATTCAATTAAAAATATAAAATAAGATTATGATTATATATATATATATATATATAATTGTACTAAATATGAAGTTCAAAGATTCAAAATTTCCAAAAAAAAAAAAAAAGAAAATTAATTTTAATTTTAAAAGTCAAAAGACATCAACTAATTATCAAATTGTTTTTGAAACTAAATTAATTTTCTATTTTTTTTTTGTTATATTCACTAAAATGAAAAAATATCAACCAAGTCAGACGATTTTTTTTAATTCTTGTTTGAACTACTTGGACTTTCTAATTTAGAAAATGTAGGCCTTAGGTTATCTCTTTTTTCTGTAAATAATTATTTTTTGCTCCTCTTTTGAATTTTTATTTTATTTTATTTTATTTTTTCCTATTGGGTGCTTATACTTTTAGGGTAACTAAAACAAACAATTAAGTCATATTTATTTTGCAATGTTAACCTAAAGTAATCATTCTTATAAATGGATACTGTGTGGCAACTACAAAAAAAATTTATATATAATTTCTTATATTTTTGCTATGTTATTTTTTTAATTAAACTAAGACAAGAATTTAATTTACCAATGTATGATTATTGCATATAATTATACCATTTTCAAATTAAATTATATATCATTATTGATTGACCAAAAACTGGTCATATTTTTATCAAAAAATAATATATAAATTTAGTCAGTGATGCCTAATACTTTTTCCATGAACATCCTAATGTAACATCCCGTGTGTTTGTCCTGTTTAGCTCTACTTGGTAAGTATAATTAGTAGTATTTTTTTGGCGGACTTACCTGAAATTTATTTGAGGGGTAGATCCAATATTTCTTATCAACTTTTAAAATTTGTTACCAAATATTCTATCAATCAAATCTACTTATAAAAGCAATTCATATTATTATTACCCTTTATAAACATGAACCTTTCGCACTGGATCACACAATGATCTTTGAAAAGCCACAATATTCCCAAATAGTCCCTTGAAATGGATTCCACAATCCCAACAGCTCAATTCCATTTTGTTAGCAAAATCTTTGGAAATCTCCATTCATATCCGCTAATTGAGATTTTTTTCTCTAATACAGTTATCTAAGAACCTCCAACTAAACAATCCCTCTTAACTCTAATTATAGTTACATCCCAATCAAAGAAAGAATAGGAAAAAAGAAATAATTATAAAACCAAAAAAAAAATGTATGTTCTCTCTCTCTCTCTCTCCTACCTTGTTTGAATCATATCCTTAACGGGCAAAAGTTCTAAACATAGGCAAGGAAACCAAAAATGAGCTAATGATAACGTTAACGATTGGAAACAACCTTAACAGCTCCTTCATTTTCGTTCCAGAACGATCTATTCTCCATCTCCTCCTCTAGTTTCCTCCATCTCTCTCTCAAAAATTTAAAACAGAGCGGTCTCTGGTGATGCATTTTGTGAGGTTGGTATCATGGCACACTCTCAATCTCACCGCCTCGTTTGTTGACTAGGGTTTGTTCCTCTGCCCCATGACAAAAGTTGATTGATTTTGCAGAGGAAGAAGGGGATTCAAACTCATCAATGGCGTCGTCCCAAGTTGAAATCGCTCTAACTTCACCCTTCGGCTGCGTTCTGAGGCGATACAACCGTCGAGAAACATGCAGGGAAAGTAATTCCCGAGCTTCCTCACATGGCGGTTTCCAAAACGACGATCGGAGTTTCGTGAGAGAACATCGTAATGCCACCATCTGCAACTCTGCAACACCAAAAGACGAGAAGAAGACCAGCAACAACGTCACACATAATATCCAAATCAATCTCGACGATGCCAAGAAGAAGAAGAATGATAACAATAACTGCAACCTCGGAAATATGGGATTCACGAAGAAGGAAAAAGAAGAAGAATCCTCGTCCTCCTCGAGGCAGTCCCAGATTCTGGATCGATGGGCTGCGAGAAAGGCCCGAGAAATGGTGTCCACCATCGAGACCGAGGCTGAGCTTCTGGAGACTCTGGGTTCTTCTCCTTCTTCCTTATCATCTTCTTCTTCTTCGAGGCCTCCAAGTAGTTCTACATCCTCCGAAATCTCAAACCGTGGGGCTTCCTCTCTCGTTCAAATATGGGAGAAGAGGCTCAACAACATTAACCAGTCATCCATTGACACCAAATCTATCGGAAGTCTCAGTGCAACGAGCTGCAACGGATCAAGTTCATTACTGTTAGGAGAATACAGCGACGAATCATCGTCGTGTTCGGAGTTTGTATCAGAGAGAGCCTCAAGTGTGAGTGTGACAAATGAACCAACGTGTTCAACCCCAAGGGTGGCTGATATAATCAAGAGACTGACATTATCGATTGGTGAGGAGAATAACTGCGAGCAGGAGAAGGAGCAGTGTAATTCTATGACGACGGGGTCGTCGTCGTCGTTGTCGAAAGTGCGTGTGAGAGCTCCGACGACGGAACAAGCAGAGCACAGAACGGTGGTTCAGGTGACGAATTCGCCTCGCCTCAGAGGGCGTCAAGCATTCACAGATTTGCTTACACAGATAGAACGTGACAGACATGGTGAACTCAATAATCTGGCTCAGCTTGCACCCGTCTCCAACTTTTCTCAAAGAAGTCGTAGCCGTATTCAGGTAATCCATGTTGGTTTGGATTAGAGTTGTTCAAACTTGAATTTTCATCAACATAATTAAATGAACTTTATTTTGGTCAAATATATAATTTATGTTTAAAATACTTTCTGTTTTAAACTTTTCAACTATTCAAATGCTAAAATTTGTTGGTTTTAAAAGTTTTTTCGTAACAATTATAATTTGTATACTTATATATTTCATTATAAGTGTAGTCACACCTTCGGCTAAAACTATTGCAACGCCGCCAAACATTAAAGACATCTGAAGTGAATAAACAGCCACAAGGATCCACGATCATGCACCTCAGGTAAGACAGTTTCTTATGATCCAACGTTAACAACATAAACTGAGATATATGACAGCTCAAACATTTCTTTTTCTGCGTCATCCCATACTTCTCAGTTCTCATGTTAAGCACAGTTATCAATCTGGAAATTTATATGGGCATGTAACATATATAACATGACATATATATAAATTCAATGAATTTGGATCCCTTATTATTATAGCAGGAGCTGTCTGTATTTTGAATTGTTGGATCACATATAATAATTACTTACAGTGACCAATGATTCAATAACTCAAAATGTAAATAATACTTGTTTATCTTAGTGCAATATGCAGTACAGTTTTCGTAATTTCTATACTGGCATAAATCTCATTAAAATATTGCAGGGAAAGATTTAACGTAAAGGTGGAACATGAAAGTATAGGTCAGATAGAAGTAGCTAGTCCAAGAACTCCACGCCCTAGTCAGTTCAACAAAGACCCTCACACTAATAGCAATCAGAGTTCAAGGAGTGAGCATCATTCTGGTTCAGTTGGGTTCGAAGGGGTGACCAACTTGAACGATGCCTGCCAAACTGTTCATAGTGTTAATGGCGATAATCACAATGCTACATGTGCTCAAAACCAAAAACCAGTGTATCAAACTGAAGAAGAAGAAGCTCGTCCAAGTTCAGAAACATGCATGGAGGCTCACAATGCTGTGCCACAAGAAACTGCTGAGACAAGTGCTTCCAATATGGTTGATTCAAATGCAAATCATGAGATAGAAAACGAGGCTGAGGCTGAGGCAAAGGCAAAGCAGTGTAATAGTGCAGAACCTGAAAGCTGCTTTGTGGATGAAGCAACGAATGAAGAGGAATGTGGGAGTGAGGAGCAGCATGGAGAAGGGAATGATTATGAAAATGACGATGGGTTAGAGCAACATTATGATGATGAAGCTTATTATGATTGGATCGGTCCTATTTCTCGCCCCAGAAGCTACTGGGAAGATCGCAGACAAGCGTGGTATAGGGAGATGCTTGAAACTGCTACTTCTGACAAAGGAGAGATACGTCAGCTTCTTGAACGGTATGCAAGTTTTCTTTTCTTATTTTATTTGATGAATTATAATTTTGGTACAGTAAAGATACATGCTTTTCCATTTTGGTCATTGTAAGCTTAAGGATTTGATTTACAGAGTTTGGTAAGCAGTTAACTTACTATTAACAGAGATAAGTAATGTGACTTATTAAGAAGCTGATTCAGTTGTTAAGTGCTCAACTGCCATTGGAAATATGCCATATATAACAACAGAAAATAGCACCAAATAGATTACACCTGGTTATAATTTGATCATTTATAAATAATTCGTTTCAAATTAGCAAGGGGGTATGTTAGATAGACATTATCAAATAACACCTTTTGATGAGAAATATGAAAAAAATATTTAAATTGTACAAAGAGACCAATTTAGTAATTTTCTCTATAACAATATGTCATACACTTTGAAAAATTGAACTGAGTTAATTAATGATTGGTAATAGAGAAACAGTGTTCGATGCGAAGATATAATTATTGCATTGTGAATTGGGCACTGCTTCTGGAAAATGTTTTCTTCCTTCTACAGTTTACTGATATAAATAAATGAATTATGTTTTCAGAAGGACAGTGTCAAATTTCCTTTCAAGTGGCTTCCGAGAAAGAATGGACAAATTGATGGAATCTCACATAGGAACAGAAACACGGATTGTGAGTGGCCAGGAAGATGAGGACGACAATGGAGGGAAAATAGAGCAATTGATGGCAATTTTACAACAGCATATGCGTCATGCTCATAACCATGAAGAAGAAGAAGGTGAAGGACGAAGACAAGAGGAACAAGAAGAAGAAGATGATGAAGAAGAAGAAGTAGAAGAGGAGAAGGCTGAGGATGAGGATGGGGAAGAAGAAGAGAGCTTGATGAATGGCACTTACAATGAAAACAGTGATTATTGTACTCAGTCCTCACCATCTGTAGATATTCCTAATTCCTCTCCTAATTTGTCAACATGGAGTTACAGAGACAACGAAGCTAGTGATGATTCTGACAGAGTTGAGTCGACATCCTCAACCCAACGTTCTACTTCTCAGTCTTTCTACCATGAGACTCGCCAGTACTCAGCATCCACTCATCCTCATTCAATGGTCAGTCTTGTTCCACATTATTTCATATATCTCACTCCCTACGTTTGTAAAAAATACTATTCTATGCTTCACTTTTGAATTAAGTTTTATTTTACTTTTTGATAAATTAAAAATTTTAAAATGATTCTTCAGTTGTGAACAGTTTTTTTTTTTTGGGTTTTTTTTTACAAATTAAAAGTTTTAAATTGATTCTTTACTTTTTAAGATTTGATTTAAAATACTCTTTCTTAATCTTATTTAGAGAGATCTTAAAAAGTGAAGGACTATTTTGAGAATTTTAATCTTTGAAAGGCAAACGTGAGTCTAATTTCAATTTGTCTACATTTGAGAAAAATACTATTTTGATCCTCCACTTTTGAACTTAATTTCATTTTAGTCCTCCATAATTCAAAATTTCAAATGGCCCTTCGCTTTTGAACATAATCTTTTTTTTTTTGTTCTTTTATAAATTAGAAGTCTCAAATTGATCCTTTACTTTTCAAGATTTGACTCAAAATACACCTCCTTAAGGACTACTTTGAGTTATATCTTAAAAAGTAGAGGACCATTACAAAAATTTCAATTTGTGCATAACCAACATAAGATTAATTTTAAAAGTAAATAATCATTTTGAAACTTTTAATTTGAGGAGTGTCAAAATGAAACTAATCTCAAAACTAAATGACCAAAATATATAGTACTTTTCTCGTTTACATTTGTTTAATACTTTTTGGCAGAGGCTTGAATTCTCTTAATGTTTTAAGAAATTGATATGCATGGTCAATTTATTTGAGTGATAGATTCACTTAAATAATCAATCCATATGAGATTCCCATATGTAATGTCTTAGAGATTTATCTGTGCAATTAATCTCTTATTATTTATGACACACAACACTTCTGAATTCATATATAGGACATGGATCTGATATATGATTTGAGAGGGCAGATGGAGCAACTCTATCGAGAAATGTCTGAGATAAGAAAATCATTGAAGAGCTGCATAGATATGCAGATCGCATCGAAACAATCAATGAAACGTGATGTTAACATAGGTTTGTCCTTCTTATTTCTTTATGCTGTAATCACATTCATATGAAAATTGCACACTCTTCATTAATTGTTTAAGAGAAGAAGAAATTCATTCAGTCTTTTGTATATATATGACATGAACTTGACTGCAGTTAGAGAAAAGAAGAAGTCCCATGATCACAGACCCAAGAAAGGCAATTGTTGTATTTGCTATGACAAGAAAGTTGACTCACTTTTATATAGGTATTTATTAATTTGCCTTTTGCATCAATTTTTTGTAGGTTAAATTACATTGCTAGACTTTTAGGGTTTCACTTACTTTCAATTCAATCTCTTTATAATTTAAGAATTAGTAATTATACGATTTTAGTATTTTTAATTTAATCTCAGCTACCATATATGTCCTTAAATTTTGTTGTGATATGGTTAACTATATGCTATTTTGACAATCTAAATATACTTAATTCATGCAACTACTAAGTTAAGTCACTTATATCTAAAGTGAAATTACAGGATATTGATTTAATGAAGTTGGAAATTCAAATTATGCAAATAAATTTGATAAAATTTAAATCATTAGTTTAAAATTTAGTAATTTAGATTTCAAAAAATTGTTAGGGACAGTTTAATATTTTTTAGAAATCTACATTATTTGATGAAAACTTAATAGCACAAATCTTCTCAATAAATTTAAATTTCCAAATATAAAAAATTCAAATCCAAAAGTACATGCCAAACAAGTGTAGGGCTTCACTCAATCATTCACTAGTACAAATTTTGTTAACACATATTGAAATAAAATTATTTGCAGAATTTAAGGGCATACCGATCAAAGTTTAATGACAGATTCTACATTAACTTACACAAATTTTCAAACTACCGATATATGTCAAAAATTGAGTAGTGCAATTCTAAATTCCAACACAGTAATAATCTATTTCACTTCAATTATTTATATATATATATATATATATATTTCATATACTAATTATTACTGAATTGTGTTGCAGATGTGGGCACATGTGTACGTGTCTGAAATGTGCGAATGAGTTGCAATGGAACAGTGGAAAATGTCCAATATGTCGAGCTCCAATAGTAGATGTTGTGAGAGTATATGTGGATGCATAGAGTCACGCATACACCAACTCATATATATACACACACACACACAACAATTTGATGTCATATATAAATATATATGTGCATGACTTTTCCTTTTTACATGTACTTCTTCTGTATATGGTGTTTTTTTTAGGAGATGTGCATCTCACAATCTCTGTGTCATACATTAGTTCTTAATGTAACCCTTTTTTCCCCCTCCTTATTTTTTTTCCTTGTTTTTTTTTTTCTTTTATAATACAAAAAACAAGACTGACAACCGAACTAGCAAAAAAAGACAAAGTTAGAACTAAACCCAATAGATTTCATGGAATTTGACTAAATTACAAATTTAGTTCTTAAAAAATACATCTTGGTATCTCGAAAGAATTTCATCCTTAACATATACATATACACACACACACACACACACACACATATATATATATATATGGTCCTCATATGAAGCAGTTTTGATAAAACGAACGATGTGGCTCAATATAGCCATTAAATTAGGATCCCCTCCAATTAGAACCAACTATAAAAGACAAATTTAGAAAAAAAATGCAATTGTAGTCCTCACTTTTAATCAAAGTATTAATATGGTCCTTTAAAAATAGAAATTATCAAAATTATTCCTAAAAGATAAAATAGTGAACTGATTTGGTCCATTTGAAGGATCACATTAACCTTTCGAGAGCCTTTTTTTTGTGAATAGTTTTATCTTTGGATGACTATTTTAATATTTTACATTTTTAAAAAACCAAATTAATTATAAAGTCAAAAGTAAGGGACTAAATTTTAAAAAAAAAAAAAGAGAGAGAGAGAAAGAGAAAAAAAAGTGGGCAGAAATTCCATGTATTAGGGAATTTCTGCAATATTAGATCCAAGCCATTGGATTTTAGATGAGAAGCAAATAAAAAGTGAGAGATGGTTATGCGTCCCATAGTGATAACAGAATGAAAGAATAATTAACAATCTATTTGTACAATTGGACTCTATACAATATGTAAGCAATTTCTAAAACCTGATACATAATTTGCAAACTAATAACATAGGAATAAATTAATCCTTAACACCCCCCTCTAAATGGAGATGCTCTGCATACTCCCAGTTTCGTCACGTAACAGCCAAAATCATTGTTGACTTAAGGACATGGTAAAGAAGTATGCAACGTGATCAATCGAAGGAACATAATTCACATTGAGCTCTTGTCCAGCACTTGATCACGATTGAAATGAGAATCGATTTCAATATGTTTTGCACAAGAACGATTCACAAGATTTGAGGGTAAAGCTTTTGCGCTTTGATTGCCACACCAAGCCAAAGGACATTGAGCTTAAGGAAAACCAATTTCATTCATTAGTGATCGTATCCAAGATAGCTCTACTATTAGATCAACTAAGGCCCTATACTCAAATTCACTACTAGACCTAGCCACTACCCACTGCTTCTTGGACAACCAAGCAACTAGAGATTTTCCTAGAAACACACAAACAGCGAAAAATAAATTTGACAAAAAAAGGAGAAGAAGTGAGGATAATAATTAGCAGCAACTTTTTAGGTGTCAATATTATTTTGTAGTGTCAAACAGTTTCAATATTGTTGAATTTTGGAGTAGGTGTCAACATTTATGGAACAGTAGAAAATAAAGATCACATAAAATAACATTAGAAACGACGTAAGTTTTCAAGCATTTCTTCTACTTTTATTTTTCTTATGCCTATATAATTTCCTTATTCCTATATATATCTAATCTTAACTTGTATTCTTTCAAAAATATAATTGTGACTAATTTGAGCTCAAAAACATCCATAACGATGAAAACTATATCACGTTTTACGATATAGCTCGAATAAAGCAACACAAATAACACATATTGGTGCGTGTGTGTGTGTGTGTGTGTATATATATATATATATATATTTCATGAATCATTGAATACTTATTTAAGCGTCGGAGAATAATTATATACATAATATTCAACGTTTTTTTATCTGGGTCAGCGAATAGAGTTCCTAATCCTCATTGCAATATATTGATTGCTCGAATAGAAAAGATTTTTATAATCCTACTCGTATTAGGTGAAGAATTATATGGAAATTAGACTTCTAATTAATTCGGCTGACTTCTGGGTAATAAATGTCATTGGGTAGATACGGCAGTTGCAAATTATATCAATATAATTTTAGAATCTATTAAGCGTCGATGATTAATTATATAATATTTAGTATTGATCTAGGTCAAAAATCAAAGATTTATACAATCAACTGTAAGGAAAAGAAATTTCCTAATTCTCATTGCAATATATACTGATTGGACAAAGGAAAAAGAATTTTAAAATTCTTCTCGTATAAGGTGAAGAATTACTTGGAAAATAAGTTTCTATACTTCTATATATAAGGATACACTAATGCCTCAAAAACGTACCCAATGCAATCTCTTTCTCTCGTCTCTCAAAATCTAAGTTCTCATCATGGCAAGGTGGAACCCAGGAACAAGTGAGTGGGGATGCTCACTTACACTCAATCTCTACGACGATCCATGGAAGATCAAGAAGGTTCTCACAGATAGTGATACGTCTTATTACATAAGTAAACTCACATTACCCACACGTTTGGTGGAGGACTTGGTGCTGCCTGCGTTGGGTGTTGATGCCCAAAGAGATGCTCAGACTGAAGAAGGAACCTTGCTTGAATTTTGGGACGTTGATACTGAATCTCACCACCATGTGGTTTTGAAGCGAAAGCGAAGTTACGTTATCACAGGAAAGTGGATCCAAGATTTTGTGAGAAGAAGAGGTTTGAATGGTGGAGATGAGATTGGACTCCAATGGGATCCATACAATGATCGCTTCAATTTTAGTGTTCTTAAGCGTGCCTAAGTAATCACATTTAATTTATACTCAGCAACAATTTTGGTCATATACTTTATCTAGCTATATAGGCTTAGTTTAATTGTCATTTGGATTTCAGTTATGTTAGTTGTATTCCGTACTTGAAGCCATTTAATTTCCTAGAATGATGTTGCACTTGCTTTGGATCTATTATATGTATTTGTTTTAGTTGAATAATATTGAATATATTGTTCAATTTTGTTGTTCCACTCATTTAAAGAAGTACTATAGATGAATTTATTGGCATTTCATGACTCATGAGATAACCACCTAGGGTTTTAAGGTTGCTTCCAATGGGTGCATACATGTAAAAGCAGTTTAAATAATAGTTGATATATACTACATGAATTTGTTAGGGAAATTACTCTATAATCCCTAAAGTGATCATCATGTAGCCTGCTCTTTATATATTTTCTTCCATTAGAAAGGAAAAATAGAGAGGACAAAAGCATAATCACTAAGGAGTACCATATGAAAGCTTATTACAATCATTACAGTGAAAAAAGTCGTCAACAAAGAAATCAAATTGTTTGATTAAGGGAAGTGTATCAATTGAACTATTTTTATATGAAGATTTGTCATAGATAGATTTAAGATTTGATTTTGAAGAAGGCGAAATATTTTAGATAAAAAATTTAAATTAAGAGAAATAAATTTTTATAATTAAAAAAGAGAAAACAAATTTTAAAAATCTAGAGGAAAAATGCTTTCGCACGTTCTCTTAAATCAATTCCTAGTGATGTTATTATAATAGACTTAACTTTTGATCTCCTACAATAATTATTTTCTATCTTAATCACTTTAAATGGTTTTGATGAAAATTCAACGAACTATAATCACATTTTTTATTTATAAATTTAAACTGTTAGATTTTCATAAAACAATCATAATTTCTTAACATAAAAATTTGCCAAAACACCTATTGCAGGTGATCCATATTATAAAGTTACGTGTTTGTTTGGTAATTTCAGACTTTGAGAGTGAAAGAGGAAGAATTATATGACATGAAGATACTGTAAAAATGGACTTATGCTTGGTGCCCATAATTTGCCCTAAAAGATTGGTATATTGTGAAATGCATCGTATTTATGCTATAATGTCATGTAGCTAAACATGTAACTAAGCAATTCAACTTGACCACTATTTTTAGTATTTATTATTTTATGTTTCATATTCAAAGACAAATTTTTATTGCCATTAACCTTCGAGCTAGCTAGCTCAATATGGTCAACGTGTGTAAAATAACTAATTGATTAGCTGTGTAAAATAATAGTTATGTCAAAACTGGCATGTTAATTTGGCCCATACAAGTCTATCAGTATAAGTTAGTGAATTAAATGAATTAGTGTATATTTCACTTTAATTTAACAAGCATATTGTTTAATTCATTAAAAATAATAGAAATTTGTGAAAAAAAATTAAGAGAAAAATATTTAATCATTAAGTCAAATATCTAATTATAATACTAAAAGTTCATTTAATTATTAATTAAATATTGAATATTTATAAACAAAATAAAAATAAAAATCGCTTATGATTATGAAATATTAACATCTTTTGCCAAAAAAAAATTCTTACAAAACTTTTAAAGTAAACCAACTCATAAATAATGAGGTAAACAATCTAAAATTTTACAGTGTGAAAATGAAGAAAAAAGTTGATCAATTTGAGCGCTTTATAATATTATGTCATATAAAGCCACAAAATTTCACAAAATGATTAACTTAATTAATTCTGCGTATTTTGTTGGCCAACTTTTTATGCATATTTTGTGTGCTTGTCAAGTCTTGCATGCCTCGAGATTCCTCGTGTTGTGTGTATAGTCAAAGAGTTTAAGAAAGGCTGCAATAACCTCTCTCATTTATTTTTTTTTTTTTTTAAGTTTTCATCCTTGTAAAATTAAAAGTCAAATAGTTTGCTCCTTTGCTGAAATGTTGGCTGTGTTTTAATTTAATTCCTCGTTGATAATATATTCTTTAATACGATTCTTCATAAAATTGCTTTTTTTAATTTGATTCCTTATACATTTCTTAATTTAATCTTTCGCAAATAAAATTTATGTTCTAACAAATAAATATATCAATAAAATTTTTACTTGAGAGATTAAATTAAAAAAATAATTTTATATTGTACCAAATTGATAAAGTCCTTATCTATGAGACTAAATTTTAAAAAAAAATTTATGCTCGTCTAAGAAAAATCAAGTGAGGTTTTATTTTTTTTCCAAAAAAACTTATTCATCATTTCTATGTTTTCCTCTCTTTTACTTTTAAATTGGGATAATGCTAAAATTTTAATATTTTGTTGGACAAACAAATTTCAGAATAAAGTGATATTAATATAAAGAATTCACTATGCAATGTTGGAACCCTTTTTAAATAGGAGTATGAAGTTTAAGAATGATATATTATTGATAAAATTTTTATTTGTAGGGACTAAATTGAAAAGATAATTATATGATTACCAAATTGAAAAAAATCTTGTTCATGAAAAGCTAAATTAACTCTGTCATTTGACATGCAAAGGCAAATTTTTATTGCCTTGAATTTTCATCAAGATCTTCTAATTACGGTTGAAATTCTATTCGAAAAAATTATTTAAACGCCACATTTTATTGATGCTACATACTTTTTCTTCATAATTATACATATGATCGGATTTGTTTAGCACCTAGCATTTGCCCTTTACCACTGTGCTAGCTTATTATGGTCCACATGTGTAAAAATACCTAATTAACTAGCCGGCGAAGAGTAGACTTGTGAATATTGATTATGTATTATTTTTTGAATTTATATATAAAGTTATATAATTTTATAATTTTAATTTTTAACATAAAAATTGATAATTTTAAAATTATATAATTGACATTATCCATGTTAACATTATATAATATATATTTACTCTGTCATGTCATATTGATATATTTAATATTATAATTATACTAAAAATTTTACTTTAAAATAATTATAAAATTTGACCGAGTGTATTTAAAATCTAAAACTAGTACTAAAAAATTTTATCTAGCAATTACAAACAATTTAAAAGTTTATTCCAATGATAGCACCTGTTATTGAAATAAGAGATCCATCTTGATTTCAATAGAAGAATAAAATCATTTAAAAAAAAATAAAAAATAATAATAATGACAAATGGAAGTCCTAAACCCCATATATCTCTACCTTGTTTTGTGGGAGGACCCTTCTCGAAATTATCTTTCCTAAAGAGAAATTATTACAATTATATGTTAAGTAAAATATATTTTTAATTTTTTATTTATCATTAAATTATTATTTTTTAATTATTAAAATATCTAAAATAATCTCTAAAAAAATATTATAATTAATTATTCGCTTTTAAAATAATTATTAAACTTAAACCTTTAAATTTATAGTTTAGGGTTTAGTAAAAATGATAGATTTGATAATTTTTTAAAATATAAAAAATTAAATGTGACATTTTTTAATAATTAAAAAATTATTTTAAATATTTAAATAAATAAAAAAATTAAATTAATTATTTTGTAATAAGTAATACATCAAACGTATATTTTTTTACTATAAATTATAGTAATCGAATGAGGTCAGCCCTAGAATCTTATAGTGGGCCCTCAATGAATTGAACTCGGCCCAAATTAGGAAATAGGGCCATGAGGTATTGATAAAATTGAATGCTTTCAGCCTGAGGTCTTCCAAATTATGTGGTAAATTTTTAGAAGAGACAACAAATACATATTAATCTAAAATTAACATGTAAAGATATATTGTATATTGTTTTTATTTTTATTTTATATATCTATTTTAAATAAATATTCCTATTTATATTTTAATTATTAAATTGTATTTTTTATATAAATTAATTTTTTTAAAAAATTTTAACTTGACACACTTGTATATTGTATTAGTTTTCCAAAACAAATGAAACTTACAATTTAATCTAATAAAATAATTAATGTACAGTGAATTTCAAACTTTAAAATTTTAATGCGTGTGGGAAAATATTTTTTTTTTTTAAAAAGAAGGATAAATTTTAGAAAGATTGAGTCATATATCTCCTTAAATCTCAAGACATAGATTGGAATTTTTCTTTTCTTTTGAGTATAATGACGCAAACACAAAAGTTGCACAAACATAAATGTCATATTTAAATATTCACACATTTTTAATTTCATATAGAAGAAGAAAATAAAATTTTTGTCCCTCACTTTTTGCTATAATATCAATTTGATCTTCCAAGAATGAAAAATATTAAAATAATTTTTCAAAACTAAAAAATGTGAATTGATTTGATCTTTTTAAAAATCAAATTGGTATTTAAAAATATTTATTTTTTGAAGAATTTTATTTTAAAAAAATCATTTTGATGCTTTTTATTTTTTTTAAATAATTAAATTGATTATAGTGTTAAAAGTTAGGGATGTTCATGGATAGATTGACTCGCCCAACCTGACTTGACCCAATCATATCAAGCCATGTCAAAATAAAATATTTATAGTTTTTAATTAGGTAAGGCCAATTCCCAGGGTCACACAAGGCCAACCCTGGTATCATATTTTTATTTTTTTAATATTTATTTTATTTTATTTATAATAACTTTTAGGTATTATCTTTGATGTACTTACTCACAAATTTAAGTGCACAAATATACCTAATTATAATGTAAGGGTATAATTGTAATATAATTATTTTTTGTATTAATATTATTACTATTATAATTAAGTACACTGGTACACTATAAAATATAAGTGCACCAAAGATTTTACTTAACTTTTATCTAAATTAATTTTTTTAATATTAATTCTTTACAAATTTTAATTACTTGTTCTTCTAAATCTAAATTTTTTTGGTTCATTTCATTTTGATTTATTTCAAATATTAATTTAAAAAAAAATCAGTTTTTATTAATAAAAGCTCTTAATAGAATATTTTAAAAAAATAATAATATATAGACTTAGTTAGACCTAGTGTAATTCAACCTAATATAATCACTTATCGAGACAAATTTAGGTCAGATCTTGAGTCTCTATAAAGAGATCAAGTCTAAAACTTTATTAAATCTCAAGTATTGTAAAAACTCAACTCTACTTGACCTATTAAAAGTAATGATCAAGATTTTTTTATATATATAAAACATGAATTCTACTAAAAGTAGGAGTTGAGCATAGGCCACAAATTGAAGATTTTTTTTTTTTAAATCTCTTTTCAGAAAGGATATACATAAATAATACAAATATTATATTTAAATATTCACGTACATTTGTTTTTTTTTTTTTTAATTTTAGGTAGAACTAAAAACCCTACACTTGAGGGATAGTACTTGAAGCACAAGCCACCACCCATATTTTTGGGAAGGGCTGTACAAGGGTACAACATCTGGACCGCTAACTGACCAACATGTCCAATACGGAAATGCTAAGCTTTCCACAAACTTTCTCCTTTCCACCATGTCCTTCTTTATTGCTAACTACTTTGTTTCTTGAAATATTTAAAATAATTATTTTATTTATTAAAAAATATTAATTTTTTTATATTTTAAAAAATTATTAAATTTAATTCTTTTTCAAACTTTAAATATTAAGTTAAAATAACTAAATTTAATATTTTTTAAAAAAAATAAAAGGATCAAGAGAATATTTTTTAATAAATAAAAATTATTTTAAATATTTTAAAAAGTAGGAGATTAAAATATTAATTTTTTAATAAATAAAAAATCAAAAAATTATATTTAAAAAAATTAATAAAATATTTTTTTATCATTTACTTATTAAAAAATTTTTACTTTGATCGTTCATTTATTAAAAAAATATTATATTTGATTTTGTACTTATTAAAAATGATAAGTTTTTAATAAGTGAAAAACAACAATAATTTTGTAGAAAACAAAAAAAAAATTTGTGGAAAGTTCAGGAAATATATCAAATAGCCCAAGAATATTGACGTGGCGCCACAGAAAATAAAATAACTATAATTACGGGCTAGAAAAAAGAAGAGGGGGTAATAATGAAGATAACATGTGAAGTGTGGGGTACGTGGCACAGTAAGAATAGGGGAATGCATGATTAGGCCTATGGTCCCCACCGCAGGATATTCTGCACGGCCTTCAACAGTAGTAGCGTGCTGACCCCTCTGAGAAGAGATAAACTAACCGCTTCACCCGCACACCGCAAATCAACCATCACATAATAGATTTTTTCTTTTTGTCAATTAAGGATCACGTAGATTTTCTCTTGTTTGGCCAATTTTATCCAGGAAAATAAGTTTTCTATTTCTTTAAAAAATATATTTTAATTAAGTGAAATATTTGGTTAATTATGTAAAAAGTAAGTTAATATTTCTTATTGTGAAAAGAAAATAAAAATAAAAATTATCTTTTAAAATGAAGGTGAAAATAAAAAATTAAAATAAAATATACTTTTGGTTCCTCACTTAATAAAATATTAAAAATCGTTCTTCATTTATTAGAAATTGTTACATTTGATTCTTTATTTTTTTAAAAAATATCAAATTTAGTTTATTAAATTTAGGGTTTAATATTTGACAGAGAAACTAAATTTAATAATATTTTAAAAATTGATTGACCAAATGTGATATTTATCCATGAGTAAGGGACTATTTTGAGTATTTTAATGAGTGAATGATCAAAATGATAATTTATGATAAATGAAAAACTAAAAATATATTTTTCTCAAAAAAATTGCTTTATTAAAGCAATCATACTCTCATTTAGTCATTAATTGATATAATTAAGTTAATCTTTTTTGAATTATTTTTTAAAAGTTAAGTTTTTTTAATAGCATTAGAAATGCTGAGAAAGCTAAACATTTAATTTTTCTTATAAAAATAAAAGTGACCAAAATTTTTTTTTTTTAAACCAATCATGCTCCCACTTATAATCATTAATCGCTGTAGTTAACTCTAACTTTTTTACCCACTCTCTTAATTACTTTCTAATAATTTTGCCGTAAGAAAAAAGAAATATTTTTTAAAAATTTATCATACACACTAATATTGATTAAAAAAAAGTTATAGAATAGTTTGTCGATACAAACTGTTTCTGCAAAACTTCATTTATGTAATAATAAAAAATTTATAATAATTTTAAAAATATTTAAAGTATGTTTAGATTGAAGTTGTATGAACTTAAGTATAATTTACTGACTTGGTCAAACATGTATTACTTGGTTTTTGAAAATACATAATTAAAACTAATTCACTCAAATATTACATTATATGTATTATATCTAAATTAATTTAATTTTACTAGCTATTTTTCCTTCCTTTTTTTTTTTGTCTAAATTATGCACATTAAATAACACATGATGGTCAGATCATTAAAATTTAGTAAAATATTTGTCAATTTTGATAATATTTTTATTATTATAAAGAATAAATTGTAAATTATTAACTGGACCATATGTGTCAATACCGTGTCGTTTAAATTTCAACATAAGTTTGACAAAAGATATTTGACATGACATAAATTTGATATATATTGGTAATACAAATTTTATATATACGGCTATTTATGGGACAGGTCATCTATTTTTTTTTTCATTTTTTATTTAAAATTATTAATAAAACACATTTTTTTAAAAGTGAACATGTTTAAGAATTAAAATAAATAATTTAGAATAGAAACTGTTTAAAAATGAATCATAAGTAAATTTATTTTAAATAAAACTAAGTATTATGCAAACTTAAGACTAAGCTTAACTCAAAAAAACTATATAATTTTTTAAATTTTAACCTAATTTAATTTAATTCGATATAATTAGGTTAAGTGTTTACCCTTGACTATATCTTTAAAAATTTGATGTGTAATTCTAATAGAACTAAATTTAAGTGTATTAAACCTATATTACGTGTACTAATTTTTTTAATAAATGCTAATCATATGATATATATAATGAATTTAATAATAAAAATAGTTGTTTAGTTTAGAGTATGAAAGAAGGAGAAGGTGGATGAGAAGGAGAAGGAGAAGGTGGATGAGAAGAAGGTTGACGGCGGAGTCAAAGAAGAGGTCCCCGAAGTTGAAGAAGGAGTAGTTGCCACGTTGACACGGCGACTCTGGATGCCATCTAACGGTAACAATTTCTGCAGCCACCGACTGCCTCTCTTTTATTCCTCTTAATTATTATTTAATATGATGATTATTATTATTGTTAGAGCCTACCCCAGCTGCTTTCTCTTTTGGGCTTTTGGGGCTCTAATTACTATGACTTTTAACCTCTTTCAATTTGTCTAAATCTAATCCCCCCTTTAATCCTTTCTCTCTCTAGCCAATCATCATTTTCCTTTTGCTTTCCTTTCTTTTCTTTTCTTTTCTCATTCCCCCAATCTACACTCTTTCACTTTCACTTTCACTTTCTACGGTGAATGCAATTTGGCCTATGAGAAATGTAAAGCTTTGCAGACCTTTAATGTTTTCTTAAAATTATATTTCAATGGCTTTTTTAATAAATCAAGTATAGTTCATAACAAATTAGAGCATAGATATATTACAATTAAGTATAAAATATTATTTTAGTTTTTTATATATTACCCTAATTTTAGTTTACTATTTCATTAATTTTTATTGTTAATTCAATCATTTACTTGTAGTTCATTTTTAATTTAATATGAATGTAGTATATTTAACTCAAATTTAGTAAAAAATAACCAACTAAATATATTAATTTTTATGTTAATGAAACAAAATAAAAATAAATTAATAAATAAAAAATTAAATTGAGAATAAAAATTAGCGAGAATAAATTAAAATAAAACTTACAAATGAAGACTAAATTAAAAATAAAAATTAATAAAAAAACAAATTGAATATGAATCAATAAGTAAAAACTAAAATGATATTTTATTCTTAAAATAAATATAAGTTACACAAATTATTTAACAAAAATTATATTTTGATTATGTAAAATGACTGAAATTTATATTTTTTTAATTTAAATTTTAATCATTAAAATATTTTGTATTGTTATTTACTTTAATTTAAACTAAAATTTATTACAAATCTATTTAATTAGAATGCAATCAAATAGTTTTTAAGTCAAAAAACTATTAAGTTCAAGGATAAATTTTGGATAAAAAATTAAACGGAAGAACAATATTAAAAACTTTTTAATAATTAAAGACTAATTTAAAATTTACATTATTATTATTATTATTATTATTGAAATTTTAGTGTAAAGTCTCTAATTACCGCGTACACCCTCAATTTCCATATGCATCACTCCCTATCGGATTTTCTTCCTTTTCAGATTACATGTACCGCGTTTTTTGCTCACAAATCATTTATAAAACCCCAGTCATTATTCATGAGCATCATACATTATACTTGTATAATTTTTCATTTTCTTTTTTTGTTTTTTAATTCTCAATTATCATTCCCATTGGGCACGCTATAAGACCCCACGCTAAAGCATATATCGTCGAGTTGTCTGTGTTTCTCTGATTGCGCTTGCACGGCCAGTGCTCTTCCTCTTCTTCATCTTCTTCTTCTCTCTCTCTTTCTCTCCTTAGCACTTCACCAGCAATGGCGAAAGAGAGGGAGAAGAAGCTGCTTGTTGGGGTGTTGGGTAACTACGCAGCAGAGCTCAAGCTTCTCCTCACAACTCTTCTTCTCCTTTGTGCCGTTGCTACTTTGCTTCAGTTCATCCCTTCTCGCTTCACCATCTCTGCTTCAGATCTCCGCGTTTGCATCTCACGTGTCTCCCTGGGTCCTCCTCCTTCTGCTTCTTCTTCTTCTTCTTCTTCCTCCTCCTCCTCTAATTCATCCTCTGTTTTGAATCAATCTGTGTCGCTTTCTTTACCACCGCCACCACCATCCTCCCCACCTCCTCCTTCGGTAGAGAAGGAACGTGTTATGGAAAATGGAATCGTCAAGAGGGTCTTCAATCCCTACGGTTCCGCAGCGTACAATTTCGTCACCATGGGAGCTTACAGAGGAGGGCTCAACAATTTCGCCATAGTGGGTTTATCTTCCAAGCCTCTTCACGTCTACAGCAAGCCCATCTACGAGTGTGAGTGGGTCCCACTGGCGAACGCCACCACCGCTTCTGGAAAACCCATTACCACCGTCGGTTACAAGATTCTCCCAGATTGGGGCTATGGCCGTGTCTACACCGTTGTGGTTGTGAACTGTACGTTCTCGCATCCCGTCAATGTCGACAATTCCGGCGGGAAATTGATCTTCTCCGCTTCCACGTCCGGCGGCGGAGACAGGAATTTCAACATCACGGACAGAATGGAGGTTCTCACGGAGTCCCCAGGAAGTATGAACGCCTCGCTTTTCACATCGGAGCCGAAGTACGACTATTTCTACTGTGGCTCGTCGCTGTACGGAAACTTGAACCCTCGGAGAGTGAGAGAATGGATCGCTTACCATGTGAAATTTTTCGGGCCGAGATCGCATTTCGTAATACACGATGCCGGCGGGATTCACGCTGAAGTTTTGGAGGTTCTGAAGCCGTGGATTGAACTGGGATATGTAACCTTGCAGGATATACGGGACCAGGAGAGATTTGATGGGTATTACCATAACCAATTCATGGTGGTCAATGACTGTTTGTTTAGATACAAGTTTATGGCCAAGTGGATGTTCTTCTTTGACGTTGATGAGTACATTTATGTGCCGCCTAAGAGTACTATCAAAACTGTGCTCAATTCGCTTTCTGAATACTCACAATTCACCATTGAACAAATGCCCATGAGCGGTAAGCTCTGCCTCTCTGCTGATTCCGGCAGAATGTACAGGTACATTACATACTCTTCACTTTTTCAGCTAATCTGGCTTCCAGGAGTTTCAAATTCAAATCCTTCTATAGATGAACCAAAAATTTTTGAGGTCTTTGCCGATAGTTATCTAATTGTGGTAATTGCTGTTTGTTGAAGCAACTTTCAATTTAACTGTTTATAATATACAGAACTGAAACAGAACATTAGCGAACTTATTTTTTTCTTTCTGGGTGTCAATCATGGATTTGAATTAATCAAACAATTAAAATAACATTCAATGGCAATTTTAGAAGTCTGTCAATTTGGTATTGGTAAGACGTTGAATCAATGTGCATTCACTCTGGCGGTTCATTTAATGCATTCAGAATCAAATGTGATGCTATTGGGTTGTTCTTGTTTGTTTTAAGTGGTTGGAAGCGATTTTGATATGGAGAGGAGTTGGCAGATAATGTGGTGGGTGTGTATTTGGAGTTATTAGCCCATTCCTCTGGTATTAGATTCTGTTTCCCTCCCACCGTACTGGGACAGATGGTGATGGAGGTGCTTCAAACTTTGTTCTACATTCATTGGCTTCTTATTTTTCCCATGTTTGCAGTAACAATGTTCTGTAATGTTAATTTTTGCAGTTCAAAAAATTTACAGAGATTGCTAATTAACGATATGAGCATCCTTTAATTCTGTTAGATTGACTTTGATTTCAGATTTAGACCCCTGCTGAAGTGAGTATGAAATATGACTGATTTGTAGGTTTTCCCATAATTCTCATAATATATATAAAAAAATTATTTTGACACTGAATTGTCAGTCATTTTATTTATTTATTCATATTATTTCTCATAATTATCCTAAAAAAATTATCACTATTGATCGCTTGCTTTTAAAATTATTATTGTACATAATTCTTCAAGTTAAATCTCATGATCAAAAGTGACACATTCCATTTAATAGGAATAATTTTAAGAAATAAAATAAGTGAGGAACTAAAATATAATTTAGTGATGAAGAGATTAAAATGATATTTCTTTTGTCATAATATAATCAGTTGCACTCGTCACCATAAATTTCGATTTTGGAGTTAATTTTTACCACCTGGAGCATCATGTACAAATTTTTCTTGGGGAGAACATGTACAGATCACCAGCTACTACTTGACTGAGTAACGCAAATGCATTACTTTTACCATTATTCATTTTCTTCTTTTCCTTCTGTTTTTCAACACAAGAAGGAAAACGGAGTAGACAGTGTTATTGGAGTAGTGCTGAACTGTAAGAATGTCCTCACTTGGGATATTTTTATTGGAGAAGCTTGTACCAAACACATATAAACTAAACTTATTAAGTGTTATCCGTTTTTATAGTTGGGAGGATTACTACATGTACCACAACATCCTTAATCATTTGCAGCTGTATTTGGTTTGATATTAAATGGTGTGAATGACACTGCAGGAAATGGGGTTTTGAGAAGTATGTGTACAGAGATGTGAAGAGAGGCATTAGGAGAGACCGCAAGTACGCAGTGCAGCCTCGGAACCTGTACGCCACAGGAGTTCACATGTCTGAGAACGTGGAAGGGAAGACGACCCACAAAACAGAAGGGAAGATCATGTACTTTCATTACCATGGAACCATAGCAGAAAGAAGAGAATCCTGCAGAATGCTTCTGAATTCCACAGAAGTCACCTTCGAGAAAACCCCTTATGTCTTGGACACCACCATGAGAGACATTGGTGGTGTGATTAAGAAGTTTGAGCTCAGGATGATTGGTTCCAGGTTACAGAAGCCTCCACAATGACCCCCTCATCCATCTTCATCACCCTCTTCCTCTTCCTTTTTCCTTAAATTTCTGATTAGAAGATTCATTCTGCCCTTCTTCTTCTTTGTTTTTGTTTTATGTATGATAATCTCTTTTTTTACTTATCCTTTCGTATAGATACAGATGGGTATATGTTCTTGTTTTATTTTTAATAATTCTTTTGGTTTCTTTAATTTTATGGTTTGTATAAATTAATGAATAAAGATGAATGGTTTAATAATGTCGTCGGTGTGTGGGGACCAGGTAGTCCATTTCTCTTGTTTGGACACACAGTACTATACAATCTGGAACTTTCTTAAATATTTGGGTTCACAGGAAAAGAGAAGAAAAAAATTAATGTAAACATGATTAGTTCTTAAGTAATTTTATTATGTTTAATTTGTTTAATTAAAATTACACTTACACTCACTTCCTAGATTTCATACATCCCTCACTTTTCGGAGAGTGGCAGCTGGCATTTTGATGTAAACTTAAAATTCTGAAAGTTTTTTAATTACCTAAAAAGACACAATGGTTTTTATATTAACATAAAGGGTAAATTATCTCCCATGAATTTTATTAATTAAAAAAAAAAACTCTTCTTTCATAGAATTAAAAATTATGTTACACTTACCTCTTCAACAATAAAAGAAGATATATTATACCTAATTTGACTTAGCTTATATATTTATTACTTATATTTAGAAGTTATCAAATCTTAATTTTTAACGGAAAAATAAATAATGAAATATTTTTTAATAAAAAATTAATTCTACCATGCAAGTATTTTAGTCATATTTTGATGTTAAAACAGATTTGTGTATATCTTTATAATAAAAAAGAATGTTGTATGATTTGAATATTTTTAAAAAGTAATATAAATATAACTTCTCCTTAAATTAAAATAAACAAAAAAATTTTTTTGGCCAGAAATAAACAAAATTGATCATTGATACTTGATAATTTTTTTTGGCCCTAGTAAGTCATTGGATTCTTAGTGCTCTGTAAACTTATATGAAAGCATCTTCCGTTTACTTATGGGCTCTCTATGTCATATCCAAATTGTGTCAAGTTTACTTTTAACTGTACATCCTTAAACTCCACAAACATCTAATATAGATTCTCAGATTAAGTTATTGAATTTGGTAATTAAAAGTTATTAATTTTGATTTCTTAAATCTTCTATTGTAACAATAAGTACAAAATTATGACTAAACAGGAAAAATAGTTAAAAAATAATAATAATAACCGCACTTGATTATTTTATTTTTTCACTTATAGCACCTACTATATCAGCAAGTAATACATTTTGCCTAACCTAAAAATAAACCATCCGATTTACATATTCACATATTTTAATGTTAATAAAAAATAAGAATCACTCTTGGGTACCTACCTTCTCTTTGAGTAAGAAAGGGAAAGTTGAGAGGAATTGTTTGAGGGACAAGTTATTGATAATGATGAAATCGGGGTAACTTTAGGACAAGTCAAAAAGAACAACATGTGGTGTGTGGCAACATGAGTGCCTCGTTATATGGCATCTCCTCAATGCTACACATGGACCACCGTTTTTTTTCCTTTTTTTTTTTTTTATAAAATTACGTTTTACAGATCATTTTTCTTTTTCCTCATTATTCCACATTTTTATTAATATTCGCACATGCCTCCATGACTTGGCACCCTAAAATTGGCATTTGTTTGGTCAACTTAAGATTCTCGTCCTTCTGTTTTAAAGCCATTAATTTCAAAGATTCCTGCGTAATTAAGCGCGTGATGTCCTGAAGAACACAAGAAAAATGACGAGCGAAGCGTGTGGTGTAAGATACGCTGTGTTGAATTTGCATGTAAATTATTGATTTTTTTAGTGGAATAATAACCATACTTAAGAGATAAATTAAGATTTAATTATTCTATTTTTTTATGTAAAATCAATTAGAAAAGTATGTTTTTTATTTTATATTTTGTAATAATTTAGTCTCTTACAAATTAATTATGACAAATCATTATTTTATAAATTTAAATTTATACAAAATTAGTGAATTAAAAAAAATTAATTTTACATAAAATAAAATTTTTCATAGACTAATTTGTCACTATATATTTTTAAGGGATCAAATTGTTATATAGTATAAAAATGAGGAACTTATTTGGTACTTTCCTCTAAAATCAATCATTTCTTAATATAAATGAAAAAATTGATTTTGTACAAATTTAAATTTATGAGAGATTGATTTTGTATGAATTTGAATTTGTGAATAAATTTTGTATGAATTTAAATTTTTAAGGGATCAAATTGTTACAAAATATAAATATAGAAGACTAATTTTATATTTTTCTCGATATTTCTCTTATATTAAGTTAAGTTAAAATTAACTGTAAAGAATTGTTTTTTCACTTGAACAATCTTCAAGAACAAGCATGAGTTGGAATAAATATATCCAGAAATATCTCATGAGATCATTTACTTTTTTGCAGTTAATAATAATTAGAATTTAAAATTGTATTATTATAGCCAGGATGATTGCTCACAATCTTTTATATATAATGTCATACGGTGAGAGTTGACTTCAATATTACTTGTTACCCAATTAAGTATTGTGATTATTTTAGCTATAACACACACATGAGCTTAGATTTCTTAGGAAAAATGTGAAAAAAATAATTTTTAAAACTATACACTCTTTTATCTCTTTTTTTTTTTTTTTAACTCTTTTTCTATTTAACTTCACTCTTTAATTTTCTATATCTATGTGAGATGTGCTGAGAGTGAAATTATCAGATTTTTTTTTACAGTGTTGAAATTTTTTAGATTTTAACCATTCAATCGTTAAATTATTTTAACATATCTATTAAATTCATGTTTATTTTAACATATAATTTTATAAACGTTTCCATAGTTGAAAATAATTTTTTTTAATTCAAACTCTAAAATTTTTGACAAAATTATTTAGAAAAGAAAAGCAGCTGTAAAATCTTAATACAAATATTTTGGTGTGCGTATATTCTTTCATCAATTAGGTTAAATTGTGAACTAAGAGGCAAATGAAAAAAGTGAAGAAAAGTATCGAATTAGTCTCCTACTTTTATATTTTGTGATAATTTGGTTATTCATAGATAATTATGACAAATTAGTATTTTATTAATCTAAATAGAAGGACTGATTTTGTACAAATTTAAATTTGTGAAAAACTAATTTGTCATAATTAATTTATAAGAGAGCAAATTGTCACAATGTAAAAGTAGTGGATTATTTTTGCACCTTTTTTGAAAAAAGTGACTAAGAGAGAATACTCCTGTAACATGGTATAGTTTTTAGTAAAATATTATTTTGGTATCATATTTATAAGTCTAATTATAATTTAGTCTTTTATTTATGAGTTTAATTTTAATTTGGTCTTGAGATGGATTTAATAATGAAGGTGCATGAGTTGTTGTCCCATTGAATTTTTAAAATTTTAATTTTTATATGTAATTTTATCTTATATTCTTGATTTGATTCTTTAATTAGTAAGAACTTGCTCCCCTTAGATTATAATAATTTGCCTCACTTGATTCAAATCTCTAATCCAAAATTTTTTGTCCCTTGGAATCAAATATTATATCCATCCTTAATTTGGTTCTCATTAATATGAAAATTAATATATTTAATTTTTTAATCTCAATTAAATTTATACTAAATATGTTAAGATTCATATTAGTGAGGGATTAAATCAAGATTAAACTTATAAATGAGAGACTAAATTGATACTAAACTTTAAAATAAGAGATCAACTTAAAATTAAACCAATATGTGAACTCTTTATAATTGTGGTGAAAAAGATATTGCCGTATTCAGTATGGCTTTATTTGAAAGTGATGGTACGTCAAGGGGTAGGGTTAGGAAGCATCCAATATTGCAGCCAGCCGACACTCCCAACAAAATATGCTCTATTTATTTATTTATTTATTTCTTTTGGTCAACAAAAATGTGCTCTATTTACTCGGTCTTTAAAATCAACCCAAAAAATAAAAATTAATTAAAATTTTATAAAAATAAAGTAGGATTCCATTCCTTCTTTTAGTAATGATTGGATATTCAGAATTTTGTAAAGCCATTTTGGCAATCTTAATTTCCTTTTGCTGTTAGAATGTCACTTCTGTTGTTGTTAGTTAATGTCATTTTAACAGAAATTGATGCTTTAATTTCATGGTAATCTTTCACTGAATTACTAGGATTTATATTCATTTTGTGTGATAATGACACTGTGGACATTTTACTAATTATGTTAATTATGGTTAAAGTATGTTTGAATTTTGTTTAGGCTTTATCTATTAAAATGCATTTTTTATATTGGTTATTTTAATATAAATTGTACTAAAATTTTGTTAAATTTTATATATGGATCTTTTTTCTATTTTCAAAATACACAGGAAACTTTTTTTTTTACACAACTTTAAAATTATGGTATTATTTTGTGTACATTCATAATTTTAAATTCATCCTTATATCTGGTTATAATGTATAGATATAATTATAATAATATTATAAAAATAGAAGTAATTTTACAATTATGTCCCTATATATGTATTAGTACACTCAAATTTGTGAGTGTACCAAATATTTTATCTTAAATTATTTAATTAAAATACTCTTAGTACATTTTTTTAGCTAAAAACATTCAAAGAAAAGAGGTATTGCAATTAAAAGAATAAATTTGACTAAATTTTATATTTTGTAAAAAAATAAGAACCTAGTATAATTTCAACAAAACTTCAAAAAAAATTGTGTGGAATTCACTTTAAAAAATTATATAATTTAATTTCTTGAATTAACTTATCTTTTAGCTTTATAATAATTTGACACAATAAAAATAAAACAGATCACTTTCGATACATGTATAGTAATTGATTTTGCGCTATTTTTTAATTGCACACAATTATTTTAAATTATCTTTTAATCCTATATGGTCACTTTCTACACTTTATAGCTCCACTAACAACAATAAGAGATCGAGTCTCTGTCAAAGAAAGATATGCTAATAAAGGAGAAAAATATATTTTAAAAATTTTTACTTATTATAAAAATATTTATTATGATTATTGATCATTATTAAAATAGTCATATTTTAAAAAAATATATTTAATTTAGTTATTTTATTAAATCTTAAAATTTAAATTTAATAAATTATTTTAAATATTTTAATAAATAATAAACTAAAATAATAATTTTATAACAAATAACAAAAATATTTTAGTTATAATATTTGGCAGGGTAAAAAGAAAGGGCAGGAAAAAGCAAAAATTACAAGAAGACAGAAATGGTCCCAAGTGGGAAGGTGTCGGACGTCAAAAGGACAGAATACAGAGCTGGCAATATTGAAAATGGAAAAGCATTATCAGATGATGTCTGAATACATTTGAAAGTGGAAATTATTGGATCAAAATTTAATTGCTGAGATTTTATAATAAAATTTGCAGTAAAATATTTTTACGGCAGATAGTCCGTAGGCGTGAAACAGACATAAGAAAAGGGACATTGAAGAATTGGTTGAAGAATAGTGAAAGTTGTATTATTAGACGTTTAATTATTTGTAACTTCCACATGTTCATAAGCAAGGTGTACCTTATACCTTGATTAATATGTATTTAATAAAATTATATTGATGAAATTAAATTATTATATTTAAGGTAGTTAATTTTAAAATAATTTATGAATATTTATATTTTTATCAAATAATTTAATAAATTTTCAAATTTATAAAAATTTTACATCAATCAAACATATATTTAATACTTTTTATATTTTATAATTAATATATGAAAATATTTTATTAAAAACAGGTATTAATATCTTATCATTTATTGTGGATCAAATTAATATAAATATATATTATTTTTAGAAAAAGGAAAAATAACTTTTTAAAACATCTAAATGAGTCTTATACTTTAAATTTTTATTATAGAAAATTATAATACACCTAAATTTTGCTATGATAGACAAAATAGAGTGTGCCTTCATTCATACGCCTGATTTGACTAAATGTCAATGGTCCACTTTACCAAACAAATACAGCTTGCAAGTTTGCAATGAATAGTTAAGAATCAGAAAAAATATTAAATTGATTTTTTGTTTTTATATTTTGTAATAATTTAATCTCTTATAAATATATAATGACAAATTAATTACTTAAAAATCTTATTTTTTTTTATAAAAATCAATTCTTCATTTATTCAAATGAAAGGATCAATTTTGTACGAATTTAAATTTGTGAAAAATTAATTTTAATCAATTTAAAATTGTGAGAGATTAATTTGTTACAAATAATTTATAAAGTACTAAATTATCAAAAAATATAAAAAATAAATGACTAATTTTATACTTTTCTTTTTAAGAATCCAAATTAATAAAATAAATTATTACAACATTTCTGAACCAATAAAGTGTAAAATTAATATCATAGGAGGCTTTGACGGTGTTTATGAATTAGAAAAAAGTTACAAATTAATTAATTATTTTCTTAAAAAATAAGGTATTAAATATTAATGTTCATTCACTGCATAAGTACTGCACCGTTTAGTGTCACCCCCAGATCCGATCACTTCCCATAATTAAAAAAACATTTTTTTTTTTCTGCAAACATGTCTCCACCCACTCACTTTTTGCCATAAATCTCCAATTTGTTAGGTTTAATGTTCATGAACTGGCTTCAGACACACCAGTAATTACTCTGACACTTTTGTACATGAATTGTGTTATTTTTTTTTAATTTTTATTTTATATTATTTTATTATTTATTAATTTAATATTTCCATCAATATTATTTAATTTTTTGGCGCGTTTAGGATATTAACTTTCAGCCAAATTAAAAAAATGATTAAATTACACCAACTAGCCCTAAGGTTTAGCTAAGTTATATATTATAATTTCTTTAAACCAAATCATATTCAGATCCCTTTAAATTTATTATTTTCTACCAATTTATATAATATGTATTTCTTCTAAAAATAAAATTGTCTTTAATTAGTTGTATTTTAATATTAAGAAATAAAATCACAGTTTTATATGTAATACTTAATTATTTTTACAAAAAAATAAATTAAAAGAAGTGTTTCTACAAAATATATCAAAATGTCAAGGATTTAAATATAATATAGTCAAAGCTTGAAAAAGGTTAACGTAATGTACTCAAAAGATAATAGTACTTTATTTTTTGTATGTATGTTCGTGTGTGTGTATGTATACATATACATATATATATGAGTTAATTACGAGTGATTAGATAGATAAATTAGTATAAATTTTAGCTAAATAAATTGGTCCAAAAAAGCGAAAAACGAACGTTGAGGACTATAATTTTAGCCCTATTTAGGTGGAAAAGAGAGTCAATGATATTTTGTGAAGTTCAAATAATGACATATATATAGTGGACTCAATCTGGTCCAGAAAAAAAAAGTCTTCTCTCAACTTTTATTTATTAATATTTTATTAATTTTAAAGAAAAATTGACACAACAAATAAAGTTTCTTTGAGTGCTAAGTCTCGTTAATAAATGTAGCATGATTTAGCGAAAACTCATATTTGAATACCTGAGCCATTGAATGTCAAATAAGTCAAATATTATTTTGATCCCTTATTAGTTGATTATTAGTTTTATTTTTAATTTATTTTTTATTTTTATTTTGGTTATTAAGTTATTAGCTTATTCTTAATTTGATCTCTTATTGATTTTCATCATCAATTCAATTTCTTTTTTCTGTCAATTAATTTTTAATTTGATATTTTACTAATCTTAAAGTTAATATATTTAGTCTTTAAATGTTAATTAAATAAGAAGAATTAAATTAAAAATTGACCGATAAGTAAGTGATTAAGATGAGAACGAATTGGTAAATAAGAGATGAAATTGAGAATGAAATAATAAACAATGACCTAATTGAAAATAAATTGATAAGTGAGACAAAATTAAGAATATTAAAAATCAACAAGAGGTCAAAATAAAAATTATTTAATAAGTAAAAGACAAAAAAAAGAATAACTATTAGTAAAAGATCAAATTAAGAATAAATTAATAAATAAAAAATAATATTTTATTCAATGTCTTAGATATTATTTTCATGTGATATGAAGTTCTTAACCATATTTATATAGGACAAACTTGCCTGCATATGCCATAAAAAACTATTATTAAGCAAAATTTGCTCTATCAATGGATAGAAATTATCCCACTCTAGAGATTCCCTTCCAATTCATGCATAGTTGTAATGAGTATGGTTGATTCATGAATAATGAATATTGGGCCATAATATCAATGATAAATATGGATAGTTTATTATACATATAAACAAATTATGTAACAACGACCTACTAAATTTATGGGGAAATGGAATAAAATACTAAAAATAGTTAGGATAATTTACAATTCTAACCATCAGACATTACATTATGACATTAGACCTGATTATTGGGTTGAATTTTTAAAAATTAGGCTTAAAAAAAGTTTGAACTTATATTTTAATCATTCTTGTATTTATATTTTTTGGCCTAAGCCAATCAAGTTTTTTAAAATTATGGTCATGTCATTTTGTTACTTAAAATTTAAAATAATAATATAGATAAGATTATATATTGATAATTTGTAAATACAAATAAGTTTTATATTGATATAAATCCTTTAAATAAGATGTATTAATTTTTATTTATTTACTAAAATGTCATGTGATACTAAATTTTTTTATATTTAAAAAAATTTATTTGGACTTTTGAGGTTCGAATTGAATTTAAAAAAAAATTTCAACCTTGACTTGTTTTACATATTAGGCTTTCTTTTTTAAGGTCAAACAAATTTTTAAGTTATAATAATATTTAGCTGAGGTATAATAAAACAAACTTAGATTCTAATTGAGACTATAAGTGCTATCAATATTATTCCCATTCGCATTAGCAGAATATGATCCCTCTCAATCAAATTACACAAGACTATAAATTAACATCGAATTTCAATTCACCAAACTTTTATTGATTTAATTATTAATTTGAACCCACAGTATGGAATCGATTCCTTTTGGTGTGCAGTTCTGCTCATTGTTGTTATAAATTATTAAAAAAGCAATATTATTCCTTACATTATTGTTTGTTTCAGAATATAAGGATCAATATCTTAAAAAATTCCATAATTAATTAGCTCAATTAATGGCTATAAACAAACTTTCGGATACAATGTCATGAAAAGTGCACAGCAATTATTCATGGATGGCTATGATTAAATTATATTAAACATGAAAGATTGGACTAAATTATTCATGCAAATTATCAAAATTCATTACCAATATATGCATTTAATAATATTTTCCAATCCTTTAAAGAATATGATAATAATACATCCCAATAAATTAACCTAGTAATTAGGGGGTGCTTCCTACCTCAAGTATTTGGATTTAAATATTGGGACCAGCATATAAGATAATATAATCTCTTAATTAAAGTATCTTAGGATGATTTGGATCTCCATTGATGTACAACTTGACCATAAAATAACCTTATCGAACAAAACATAATAATAATATTATTATTAAAGATAAGTTATTCCTATACTACAAGACGCTAATCACACCCATGATCTCGCTTATAAAGTATAATAATAATTAAGAATCTATAACATAATAGTAGTTGAATTAACAATGAAGATTCAAATAATTACGAATGCAACAAATATTTGGTATAACTTTTGTATCTTTGTCATTTTTATATAAATTCAATAAAATTATGTTTTTATTATTACATGATTTGGCTACAACTTAACAGTGAATATTTTAAAATTTTTTTACCTAAATCTAGTTTATTGATATCAAAACACAAATATTTTTTCACTTGATAGTCTAGTTTAACAAAGAAATGCCCTCCATCTTCTTGAAAATAATAATATAGAATAAAATATTATTTTGGTCTCATGAATTAGTTCTCAATTTGACTATTTAATAATTTTTATTTTCAATTTGGTCTCCCACTTATTAATATATCCTCAATTTCATCTTTAATTGATTTGTATATATTCTCAATGTGATCCTTTACTTATTAGTCTTTTCTTAGTTTCCTAATTGGTTAATATGAACATTATTATGTTTAGTTTCTCACTAAATGGAGAATTAACTAACAAGTGAAATACTAAATTAAAAATAAACTAATAAAGGACAAAACTAAGCATGAACTAATAATTAGTGAAGGACCAAATTAAAAATATAAATAAGAGATATATCAATTTCAAACAAATAAATGAAATACCAAATTGAGAATCAATTAATAAGTGAATAATTAAAATGATATTTTATTCGAATAATTGAGTATAATTGACCTTGAGTGGGACTGTTTGGGTTGCTAAATAACCCAATTTTGTCTAGATGAATTAATCATATATACAAAATTGTATTGGCCAACCATATATATATATATATATATATATATGTATAATTAATATTTGTTTCATTGTTTGGTCTGTAGTAATAATGTGGATATTCTACAAACAACTCATTATCCTTTGGAACCCACAATAATACAAGAGATAGGGTTGTTAATG
The DNA here is from genome assembly GCA_037074485.1 of Delonix regia. NCBI lineage: Eukaryota > Viridiplantae > Streptophyta > Magnoliopsida > Fabales > Fabaceae > Delonix > Delonix regia. The sequence continues at coordinate 37,302,327 of CM073450.1, read as the reverse complement.
ATCAATCAGAAGCCAGTGGTTACTGTATTGCTTTCAGTGCTTTCCTTTCAATTTCTGATAATTATATGAATGATAAATCTGTAACCAATCCTCAAAAATGTAATTTAATTTGGCCTAGAATATGAGATGGGGAAAATGTAGAAAGACCCTCAAATTTTGGGTCATTAATAAATCATTCTTAAACTTCTTCGCAATAATATGTTGCCTAAGACATTTGTTTGTGGTGGCTTTAGCCCCACATCAGTGAACATTGAATATATATGTGAATATATAATTAAGGATAATACTCACATTAGGTGATTTTGTATATTCCTTAACTAATTTTTTTTTTTGTGTGATGGATTAATATTTTGATCTATTTCCTCAAAAGGATATGTTAATTTGTTAGTCATCTCAAACTTCTCATACATCAATTAGGAGATCATTACTAAAGTCATTAAAATGGGTTAAATCTACTAAATTAGCATGTTTAATATATGAAAATGATGAGTTTGGATTTTACTGACCCATAAAACCCTAGGGTTGTTTTAGTCTACCTCACTCAACTCCTTAATTATGTAGGCTATTTTTTTTTTGTCTTTTTTTTTTTATGGGAAAAAAACTCACAAACCCAAACCTTAACCTAGCCCAAACTGGCGGATGAATTTTTGTGTATGAGAATGTGTTTGATATTATAATACAGTTGTTTATAAACTTTTATATAATAATTTAATTTATAATTTTTTTTAAATTTCAAGTATTAAAATGATCTCTTAAAAATAAATAAATTTAACTCCTTTCAAAGACCATTTTAATATTCGAAGGACTATTATTTTTAAACAGTTCCATCTTTAGAGGACTATATGCAGATTAAATTATTCTTTTAATTTTTATAGTTTCTTTTTATTAAGAATTTAATTTTCCTAGTGTAAAAATTTATAATTAAATCCTTTTAGTTTTTAAGAATTTGTAGTTTGATGTCCAGTCTTAATATTTCGTTAAATATTGTTGATGTGACTAATCATATCTATACAATGTAATTTAAGCTAATTCAAGGTCACTTAACATGATCGTTTTCTCCATTTGGGCCAATAATATAAAAACCAATATGATTTAATGAAAAAAAAAAAACCTGGCTTGGGTTCTATAATATTGGCCAGGGCCAATATTTTTTTTTGGGTTAAAAGAGGATTCAAAGGCTTGAAACTTGCATCTAAAATGGTATTGCTTTGACTTTGTCATGCTAACATTTGGCTTGTAAATGAATTCCTATTGATTATTTTGGTTGGAGCTATAAATTTAAACATAATTTTTTTATATAATATACATTAAACATATTAAAATTAATTAACATTTATTTTTATATATCATGAAGTCATTTATTTCAATTGTGAATTTAATTAGTTGAACCAATTGACTCAGTTCTAATACACTATTAATATAAGAGGTTCATTTTTTTGTAATTGGTCTCTAATATTAATAGTGTATTAGAACTAGACCTGATCATTCATTAAAAAGTTCGTTTGGCTTGAGAAAAATAGATAAAAGTTCAATCAATAAAAGTTTAGCCTAAATTTGAGTATAAATTTTTAAACTTGAATAAAAAAGGGTAAGGTTGAGCTTTTTTAAAGCTTGGCTTAACCCGAATTATATATATATATATATGTATATATATATATATATAAAGTTTTTATTAATTTTTTTGATATTACATGATAATTTTTTAACATTAATCTTTGTTGACAATACATGATAATGAATTATATAAATACATTTAATATTTTCATTAAATTTTATGTATGATAATTATTTCTTTCAATTTTGCTAATATTAATTTTTTTGGTTCAACAAATTATATCTATTAAGCTTCCTTGTATTGTAACTTCTTTAATTATATATATATAAAATGGGCTGAGTCTCACTTGTGGGCTTTTATCAGGCTCGGGTCCGTGCCCAAAATTTGAAAAAAAATTAGGCCTAAGCCTGGGCTTGGGCTTACAAAAAACATAAACCCGAATGCAAGCTTGACTGGTTTTTTCAAAGAATTGACCTGTGATCAAGTTTAATTAGAACCGTGACCATGTCACCAAGCATAATGAAATATTGGAAATGTATTTAGGAATTTAAATGCAGATAAATTTAATAAAATTTAGATTATTAAATAAAAATTTAATAATTTAAAATTTAAAAAAATTGTTGAAAGTTATTTAATATATATTAAATTAAAATTATTGAATGAAAATTTAATTATTCAAATATCTTCAAATGTGAAAAATTTAAATTCTTAAATATAGAGAATTTTAATCTAAATATCCCAAGTTCTTCTTTTTTTGGACTGACAAATAGCCTCTATCCTTTTTTGTTTTGGACGAAAACGAATAGCCCATATTCAGGAGTTGGACTTCTCTGAATTTTAATAAATAAAACGAGCATGGGCCCCGAGAAACAAAACAACATGATACTGTTATTTTGACGAGTTTCAATTTTTACTGACCAAAAAAAATGAGAAGAGTTTCAATTTTTACGGTTATTTGTATTTTTTGATTATTTGTAAACAATAATCTCAACTTTTAAAATCACATTTTTTGAAAATTATTATTTTGGGGCCTTATTTATTAAAAAATTATTATGTTGGTCCCTTATTCAGTTTAGTTCTTAAAATGATATCTCATTAATTAAAATTTGTTATTTTTTTATATCTACATGTGAGTTAACAAGATTTAGTTGAAAGAACTATATATGTAACAATATTAAAAGTAAGAGATCAAAAGTAATAATTTTTAATTAATAAAGGACTAATCAAAAGTAATAATTTTCAATCAATAAAAAATTATTTTAAAAAATAAAATAAGTAATGGATCAATATAACAATTCAATGATATATCATGGACTAAAATAATATTTTTTCCAAATTTTTTTCATGAACTATCAGGTTTTTAAGATTTGAACCATTTTATCCAGTTCAAACTTCAAAGTAAACATCGTTGACTTAGATGTTATTTCAAAATCTCTCTTCCTAGAGGCGTAGCCACGAATGTATAGTGAGGGGGGCCAAAAATTAATTTAGATGTTTGATATATTAAAAAAAATTACTACTAATATTACATGGAAAAAATTAATATATAATTAAATAATATCTATTATTTGAATATAGTTAGAATCAATATCATTAAACATTAAATAATATATTGTGCGAATACACTCGTTTTTTTCCATTACAATATTCAAGAATGAGTTTATGTAAAAATGAAATATAAAATAACTAAACCAAACATACTCATTTTTTAAAAAAATTATTATCAAAATTAGATATATATTAACTAATAATAGAATAAGAAGTATAAATAATGGGAGAAAATGATTATATACACACACAACTAATTCTCAAACAGAATGAATAAACAAAATATGTAGTATGGTAGAAAAATTTGTTAGTAAGATGCATACGTGCAGTAGCTTTTCGCAGTGTGAAGCAAAGGCACACAACAAAAATGAAGGCATTTGGTAAGAACAAAATATTAAACATAAAGCAATCAACCACAAAATAATAAATTATGATACCCAAAATTGAAATGAAGGCATAAATCATGAAATTCCCAAATAGATAAAGTATTTGAGAAAGGCAAAAAATTTAAACAATGAAAAATAAATTGAACTCCATAAAATGAAGTAGTGAAGGTGTGATATGGAAATAATATTGTCGAGTCTTAGAGCTTCTACCTAAAGTTATGTATAATTTTGTAGTTGAATGTATATTAAAAAATAAATGTTAGAGACTTAAAGCAAATACAAAATTGAAAAAAATAGACATGACTAACCTAAAGTTAAATGAGACAACATAAAAATACTCTGAAGAAGTAAAGAGCATAGCATAAAAATATGTTAAAAAAGGGAAGTTGAATTTGTTTTAATTAAAAGTTAGCATTTAATATTTTGTATGTAATATGATGGGTTAAATAAAAATTTTATCATTTACTTATAGGGGCCAAAAGTAAAATTACTCACACATACCATACTATATTAAATCTGATTATTGGATCGAACTTTTAAAAATTAGGTTTGAATTTGGATTCAGAAAAAAAGCCTAAACTTGTATTTTAATCAAATTTTATCCATATTTTATGGATCGAGCCTATCAGTCTGATCAAACTTTTTAAAGAAATGTCAAATTAATTTATTACTTAAGATTAGAAATAAATAACATAAATAATAATTATTATATATAAGATTATATATAGAGAAATTGTAAATACAAATGAGTTGTTATATTGATATAAATCCTTTAAATAAGAAGTATTAATTTTTATTTCTTTATTAAAATATTACATTACATTAAGTTTTTTTGTATAATAAATTTTTACTAATTAAAAAAGTATTTATTCGAACTTTTTGGGCTGAGGCCAAACTTTAGAAAATATTCGAATCTAATCCGTTTTACAATTCATGCATTTTTTGTTTAGACTTTTTTTATTTAAGTCAAACTTATTAAATCAGACATAATTTTTAAATTATGATAAGGTGTGTGTATATATGTATGTAGTAGGAATTGTTGGGGAGGGGGAGGGGGGATTTGCCTCCGCCGCTGTCTTTTACTTACATGGCATGCGCTAATTTGATTTGCTACTCAAGTTTCATGGTTAAAAAATTTCGTAAGAATCACTAAGATAATATTAGATTGAAAAGGTTTCTTTTTACATAGTTGGCGAGATATAAGTTTACAATATTTATTGTGAAGTATCTTAAATTTTAATATTATTCTAAACGACCTAGGGACCAAAGTTCATATTTTAAAGGACCCATATATAATAAAAGAGTTCCAAATCCTCCCAAGACATGGACATGCATGATTCTTCTTAACAAAAGGAAAAAATTTTGGTCCCTAAGTCTTCAAAATAACTATAAAGTTTAAGTTCCTCAAAGGAGATTAATCTTTTATGTTTCTATTATATGAGAGAGAGTTAAACACAGAAATCCATCAATTAAATAGGTCTTACAGACTTACATCTTCAAGTAAAATCCAAATTGGTTTCACTTAACCCATTTAACATGTCACATATTGCGCTATCATTCTACCACGCAAAACCATCCTCCAATTTTACACTAAACGTAAACTGGTTAACATGTAGCTCATGTCAAAATATAGAAAAAGACATTGACCACTGAAGGAGCCATTACAGAATACTGATACTTCAAAAATGATAATCGTATCGTACGTATCCGCCTATATATATCTATGTGATTCTCAAGAACAAGGTGAACAAAGATGTAATGAAAAGAGACGACCATAACATCCCCTTTTATAGGATCGATCTTCATCATTCTCATGCACTTTGAGCTTCCAAGAAGGCGTTAAATTCTTCTCTAGCCCTTCGCAGCCGAGGGGTGATGCAGGACGACGCCGGAGAGGCAGGAGAAGAAGACGAAGTCGAGAAACGAACATGGCGAGGCGACGCATCTGATTTTCTGCCTCTCGTGGTTCCATTCTTCAGCACCCCCTTTACGTCCTTCTCGAACACAAAAGCCGCCGTCACCGGCGAATGTGTGTCGTCTCCGGCGGCGCATCTGATCAACTCCGATGGCAGGTCAAAGTAGGAGCTTATGGAGTCGTTTCCTTCCATCTCTGCTGAGATTATGGCTCTGGGTGATGGAGCCCACGAACCACACTCAAATTTCTCCAAAGAAACTGTCCGGGATATTACACCATCTATATTTGAACGTGATTCTTCCCTTCTAGCTCTAACTGGCTTCATCTTCCCAAACCCTGGCAGGTATAAGCAACTGCATTTGAATCCTTTATCTGCTAGAGGAGGATCAACGTGCTTGCGAGTACTTTTAGGACTGTCTTTCATGGTTTCTTCAGTTTTCGAGATGCTGCCATGGTGGTTTCTGTCATCATGTTTAACCAACCAGAGATCAAACTCATCAGAGGGTGCACATGCTCTTCCTTCACCGCATGACTTGCTCTTCTGCAAGTACATTTCTGGAAGCACTTGACATGGTGAAGATTCAAGGTTCTCAACTTTGGATTTCTTCTTGGACAAAAGGGAAGCGAAGCGAGGCGATGACGTGGCCGAATTCGGTTGGCTGATGCTCAAGAATTTGGACTTTGGAGGTTGAAGTGGTGGTGGCGTGTCAAGTGGGCTTGCTTCTTGTTGTTTCAGGGACATAGGATCCACAGCAATCTGTTTCTCTTCTTTCTGCAAGCTTTCCTTCATAGCAGAATCATGAGCTTCAGCTGTGACTGCAATGGCGTGCTTTGTTATGACAGGGATGACCCTATCAGAAACTTGAGGAGGCGCCATGCGAGTGTGGCTTGTGGGAAGATAGGAGGCTGCACTATTTATAGAAAGAGGTGGAGAAAGTGAAGAGTGTGCAGAGCATGCACGCACGTCCATCTACATCCTAGTCGTGATGACCATATTCTCTCTCTCGTATAAATTTAGTCATATGACTTTGTCTTTTGGGACCTATTAACTGCTTAAAAATAATAATGTTTTAAAAAGACAAATTTTTCACTGCAACTAAGTGGTCACTATGATTATCTACAATGAACGGTAAGATCTATCAAAGCACTTTAGTAAATTTTTATTGGTACTTTGTATCATTACGATACAAGGAATGAATCTAAGAATTTTTTTAAAGCTAAAGCTGAAGACCCTTGAGTCAATCGAGATGCTTTAAAATTCACTGACATACTCACTCAAGTGAATTTTTGTTAGCTATTTGCATTAGTAGCTCTGCAAAGAATGTACCTAAAAATTTCAAATATGAAAAATATTTATATACAATTTTTTATATTTTTATTATATTAATTTTTAAATGTGACTACAAATTTTAAAAAATATCACAAGTACAATTATTTCATATCATTTATAAACTTTTTGAGTATAACAATTCACATTCGTCCGAGTGATCTCATACTTGAATCGTAATAAAAAAAGATATTATAATTAAAATGTAATAGTATAAAACAAAAACTTATATACTTTTTGAATTAAAATAATTACTTTTTATATTATCATAAATTAACCATTCATTTGTTATTTTTATTAATTAGAAAATCTGATAGTAACCTAAGAAAATTTGTCTAATACTTTCAAGTCAGAACTGAACACCCTTTGTTGCAGGTTTGGAAGAGAAAGTGGATGCCATCTCTCAGATCCCCATGCCATTAAAGTATCACGCTTAGCACTAAACAACAAAGGCACGGGTTAGGCATTAGATAGTTTCAATTGACTCAACCCTTATTGGCTCAAAAAATAACTTAAATATAATGATAAGGGTCAACGCATAAGCGACATGATAAAATAAACGTCCAAGTGAATCTCAAGATAAAATATTAACGTGCTGGCATCAAACCAAAATACACAAACGTGGAAGCGAAGCAAGGAATCTGGGGCCGAACATAAGAGTATTGAAAGGCATCACGAACTAACAAGATGTCAAACATAACTGCGAATTATAGCACAAACTGCTCAAAATATCAATAGGTTTAAACTCCAGATTTTCTAAGAAATGAGACATTTCACAAGGCATTTATAAGATACATTGATGATTTCAATTGAATACTGTAACATACTAACTCATATCCATATGTTGTAGGCATTGTACATTCAATTGTCAGTTCCTACTGGAGGGAATTGTAAAACAAAATCAAAACTACAGATATTCCTATAATAACAGGAAAAGCAGTCACCAAATATAGCGCTCCATAACCCTGCAGGAGAAAGAACCTCCTCAGTGTAAAGCTCAAAGGCTTGATAATAAGAAAAGAATGCTTCTATAATTCATACTGATATGGAGGAACTCCTTATGGTGCTCTAACAAATTGGACTTTTCATAGCCCAGAATGTCCTGTGTCCTCCTATTAATAAGATGAAACAAAGCCAAGGTTTTATTTATCATCACTATCAGGTAATTACTGCATGTTCATGGAGTTAAACAATGTCATGTGATGTGAAGGTACAAGAATGGAGGATGTGCAATAGTATCTGCAGATTTTTATGTAAATTGATAGTTGCACTAAATGTTACATGAATTTATTAAAGCAGTATTGTAACACCGATCCAGGAATCAATCATCATAGAGGCTAGCCAAACAAAAGAATTGCAAATTATTATCTTGGAGGAAGGACTGACCACAGCAGGGGGCACTTCTGCATCATCGCTGATTGGAGTATCATCAATTTCAGCAGCTGAATCCCAATCAACATTCAGTCTCTTTGCAGCCACTTCAGGATCTATTCCAGTGTCAGTAGCTTTTGCATAGAGGGATTTCCTGGGCTTTGTCTTTGGTGCTTCAGCCTAGTCATTTTTTTAACACAAAAAAAGGTAAAAAACATCAATTGAACATGAAACCTGAAGAAAAATTATCTTTATAAACATCACAAGAAAACTCTGAACACCTGAAAGGGAAGTTCAAGCAAGATATCATAAAAATTGGACTTGTTACCATTAAATTATGCACTGCTAAATAAATGGATATCTATAGTCTGTTCTCCACTTCCAATTAACTCTCAAGAAGAATCTGTGGTGCAAAACGACAAAGTAGTAGCACTGAATTATGTTGCAATCACTCTCAAGTCTGCCAGGGGGTAGTGGGTCCAAAATATCTAGCAGAAGCAACGTTCTTGGATGAAGTCATAGTCCCTAAAATAGCCCTTTTTTCAGCTTCCTAGGTCAATTCATGCTTAAAAATAGATATTTTACTGCTTTCCAGCGACTTCAGAGTAAACCAACATTATTCTATGCTTCTTTATCTTGAATTTGACATTGCAAAAATTCTCAAACAAAGCCATTGAGATACAATTTGTATTTCCTCTTCAAATCCTAAATCTCATAAAAAAGAAGACATTCAAGTCTTTCACCATTTTACCCTACTACGGTTCCATCTGTTTGCAATTTTAACAGCATAAAGTAATATTGTGAAGTCAATTATCACCTTCCAGATGGTTGGAGACACAGCAAGTTTATCCTTTCCGGATAATGAAGTGATGTCTACACCATAAGTGATATCACCATCTAAAATTGGAATCCAGTTCTGTGGAATCCAATTTCTACAACGTGGAACTGCTTCATATCTTAAAGGAGTATCTGATAAATGCCTTATTAGATGAATGCTAAGATCTATCAAGCCATCAGTCCAAGGGCTGCAGCTTTTTCGCAACACGCTCTAAAGACAATTATATATCAAGTAAAGGGGATTTATGTATGAAATGTGCAACTTAGGTTCTTTGGTCAATATGGTGGTGAATAATAAGACAAACTGTCAGGGATAAAGCAATAAATGGGTTCAGTAGGAAAAGGGTAGAGCTAACTACTACAGATTCTTGGCGACAAAGATTAGGCACACTCTGAATTTGCTAAGATACATGCCTGATCTTTTTGCTTGCTCTCAGTCTGAAGAGCTAGTTAAGTATCCAGTGATGGCAGGTAGTTACCAATGACCATGGGTAAGTAGGAATACAGGATTAACATACGTCCTGTATAGGAAGTGGCTGCTCTATTAACAAAATGTGCATCTCCAGCCATCTGCTGTATTGGTCGGGGGAAAACTTAATTCTTTACCCCAAACTAACCATGCCACATTCTCAACTTAACCCCTGCTTAATGTTAACCAATTCTGATTACACTGGAAACATGTAAAACTGAAGTTGGTTGTGATCTGCAAGAGTAACCCCACATACAGGCCATGGCCATGCTACAGGACATATACAGAGAAAGGTGCAAATGGGTAGACAAACTGCCCTAAAGACTTGGGGGTGGCCTTGCCACCCTTGCCTCCCAAGTTCAGCTCTTTCCCCAATGGATTAACCATGTAAAACTGAGATTGGCAGTGGGATAAACCCCAGATACAAGCCATGCTACAGGACATTTACTGAGGAAGTGCAAATGGGTGGACCAACCACCCTAAAGACTAGAGGGCAGCCTTGCCACCCTTTTATCCCACATTTGGTTCTTTCCCCCTGTTTTGCTGCTTCCAGATTATTTAAGCTTGATTTGGCAAAGTAGTATAATGTTACAATCAACTTACGAGTTTTATGCAGAAACATTAAGAAAGCGTGATTCAGCAGAATTATCATTTTCATTATCTGATTTTATCAACTTTACTTACAGGACCTCCCGAATTAAGATAAAAAAAGTGGTAGAAATTTAAAATTTCCTGCTTAATAATAGATTATAAGTATGTGATGCTGAATTTACATATTTCCCTTATGGACAGCTTATGCTTTACATTATCAAGCAAATCTATGATATATTGGGAATTTGGGATGAAAAGTTCAAGATTTTAAGTTTTGATCTTGAACCAATGTAAAATGAGGTTTAGAGCTTCGTTCACAGGAGAGGACATTAAAGTTTAGCTGGTGAAAAAGTGACTGATTCAAAGTTCATGTCACTAGAATGCTTGGTCGGGAAATAACTAGGGAAATTTAAGTGGCCACACTGAGGTAAGGCTTGTATAAGGTAGAAAGTGAAAAAAAGTTAGGGTTTTAAATGCATGTAAGGTATGGAATTATTTAGGAATTGGGATTGTAGACCAAAGGAGAAAGTTTAGAAGGCTTTCATTTATGGGAAGAAGAATGAAAAAGGAGATCACCATAGGGAACGTCACTCTCAATCCTTCAAACATACTCTTGTAAATTCAACTCCACCATGAATTTGCAACACTACGAAAGGAAATATCAATGCTATCAAGGGGCGGTAGCAACATTAGTGACTATCAGGCCATAGAAAAAAAGGAGGTGGTATCTTGAAAAGCTTTTGTTTGGTAATAGCTCAATTACAATCAATTGCTGCATCAACGCATTTTGCAGGACATAGAAAATATAAACCACCTTCATCATATAAAGCCATACCATTTAACATGCCCAAGACACTGCATTTTAAAGCAGATAATATCACATGTTCAAGTTTAAGCATATTTTTTGTCCAAAAAAAAAAAAAAAAGCTTTAAGCATACCTCTATATTAGGCCATGAAGCTAATTCCTCCGCAAGCATCTTGAGAGCAACTATATTCTTTGGAATTTTTCCTTCATTCACCTACCAAATAAATGGTCAAACTTTTTACTTTCAGGTAGTCAAGCATATGTTGCAAGAACAAATGAAACTAATAATCTACAAATTATGATAAATTAATTTATAGTGTCAACATGGCATAAGACAATTACAAAAATATATAATGGAGGCATCAAATTGCTTATAACCCTTTCAATCTTAACATGTTGATATGGAAACTCATATCAAGGTCTGTTAGAAGTTGTAAAACGAGATCAACAAAAGTCAATGAAACTAGCCGAATGTCACATTTGCATAACTGGTTGTAGAAATAAGATCTATGTGTCCAGTTTCTTAGTTACATATAGCACAGTTATAAAAGGTCAAACTTACTTCTTCCAAAACAGCAACTAGATCATCCCTTGTTGGGGCATCAGGATCTTCGATGCCAAGCAATCTTCTTCTCTCAACTTCTCTGGGGTCCTCAATCATTATGGTTAATTTGACCTATATATAGAAAAAAGGAACAGTTGACGAATCATTACCGGCAAGGACTATATAATTTGGGGTTGCAAAGGAGTAGTAAGCAAGAATATAACCAAAAAACCTGAAGAAGCCCTCCTTCTAATCTGAATGAACAAGAAGGCGATACACGCCTCTTATGTCCACTATATTTTTTATATTTTTAATGAAGTTCTTTTTCTTCTTACATATCATTTCCCCTTTCTCACGTACGCATTTGCAAAATGATTAGTAACTAATAAATAAAGTATTTGAAATCGTTGCCAATGAAGTGATAGCTGACATGACAACATCCCCGATGCCTACCCATGCCCCTTTCCCCACTCCCTTGTCCCAAGCCTTGAGGCCTCCATAATAACCAAAAACAGAAAAGATTAAAAAAAAAGTATTGAAAATCGTTAAAGGTTGAAGTTAACAAAAAGCTGAAAATTATAAGTACCTCACCAAAGAGCATGTCCCTGTTTTTCCTCAAAAGCTCCAAAACCTATAAGCGCGGTCGCAAACGCAAAGAAGTGGAAAATGATTTTAACATCAATGCAGAAAGATGAATAGGAAGGGAAGAATTAATTTCACAATTCACACTAGCAAAAGAGAAATACATACTCTTTTAATTTGGTCGATGTATTCAAGGTCCTCAGGGGTAGGGTCGACTTCCTCATCCAGCTGAGACGAGACACGCAGTTCAGTGTCTTCCTTGCCCACAAAGGGCACAACAAGGGAGCATGAGCGTTGGCGACAGAGAAGGGCGAATTTGGGCCTCGCGATTGCTTCATTGTGAAACAGTGTATGGTGGACGAAGGCGGGAAGATAAGACGAAGACGAGAAAGATAGCGAAGGTGGTATTAGTGAGAGTGGCAACAATTGCGATGCCATAGCTACGGAAGCTTCTACTCTATCATCTTTGGTTGGTTCGTGGTGCTACTTCCGGCTCTAACTAATCTGCAGCGTTATGCCTCTCCTTTGTTTTACTTTTCCTCGTTGATAGTCAAAACTAAAAAGGGTCGGAAAGATAGTTAGATGAGAGACATAAAAAATAATTATTCAACGATTTATTTTATTTATTTCTTTAATTTAAAATATTTAAACAAATGATAAATTTAAATTGGAAAAAATTATAATTTGGTCCAATAGTTTAATTTTTTTTTTCAAATAACTCCCCATAGTTTCAAAAAGTTTTACAACAACTCCCATCGTCCATATCTATTAGGATGCTATTAGTTTACTGATGACATCACTAACAAAATCAATGTGACTACTTAGTTATATTCTTACATGACACACAGATTCACTTAGGCATGTGACCAAGAGAAAACACATGAAGTTAAATGGAAAAAAAACCTGGCCTGCTATTGCCAAGGAAATAAAGTGAAGGACTACCATTTTTTCTTTCGGACTACACATCTCATTCAACATGCACCAAGGAGGAGAAAAGTGCCTGCAAACACATGTGATCTGGTAAGATTAAAGAATTTGTTTTCTCAAATGATACTCCATATGTGAGATGTTCCAATTCCTTTTAGTTTGTCTTCCTCTAGTCCTTCCTTCTTTAGTTCTTTAACCTTATATCTTATGCCACTACCATTGTTACATATTGATGAAATCAAAGAAACAGAGCAATGAACTAAAGAAAGAAAAATGAAACTATGATATTTCATATTTGATCCGAATAGAATGACACCTATATAGCCTTAGCTTTACACACAGACTTGCTAATAAACATGAGTGACAAAAATATTGAACTAAGTAGGGGTGATCAAGGGTTGGGTTAAGTTTGAGTAAGACCCGAGATCTAGCCTATAACATCCCTAATTTAATGATTTTTAATATAAGTTAAATTATTTAAGGAAAATCAGAAAGAATTAAACAAAAATAAATATGCCCAGTTGAATTATTTAACGAAAACAACTTATAGCTTAGTTTTAAGGTATAGGGGCAAAATAATCATTTTGAAAATGCTAAGAGCATAATGATAAATTTACAAGGCCAAAGGCAAAATGGTCATTTTGAAAAAAATGTCAAGGTAAAAATAGTAAATTCACAAGAAGGAATATGCAGCATTATCTTAACATGTGGGGCCCACACTATAATAAAATATTAGATATCTATAGGGCCCACACCATAATAAAATATTGATATCCATGAGACTCACATCATAATTATATCTTAGATAATTATGATTTGAAATTTAAATACCCTACACATTACCCCTTTTCTTCACACTATTTCCTACATTCCTCCCATACCCATCACCTCTCCACTCTATACTTAAATCAAGAAGGAAGGAAGCAGGATGGAAGTGAGCAGTTTTAGGAGAATTGCAAGAAAGGAGAGCATATCTAGGTAACATGATTTAACATATTCTAGTTTCTCTTTTTCTCTTTTCCTTCTTTTTCTTGAATGGTCTTCATGGTAATCCTTTTTTGGCCTAGGGTCATTCATCTTGAAATTTTGTCACCAAAGTTTAAGACGGGTAGAATTAGAGAACAATGGGGATAGATAGATATTTTGAAATATCTAGAGAAATAATATGTAAACCATAACAACTTTAGGATAAGATTTTTAATGTGTGAATTTTGTTGTACATTATAATCCTTATATGAATATTTTGTTATTCATACACTATAATTGTCTATATTGTTGTGCATTTCAACTTTGTATGATGGAGTGATAATATGATTGTTTGAGAATAGAACTATTCTTTGTGATAGTAAACTATTCTTGTACATTACGTACTTATTGAAAGTTTAGAGTCCTATTTGATAATGGTTGGCTATGCTGCCTTTATATATATTGTGAATCATATGAATTCCTTAGCAAGACATTATATCCCATTAATCCTGTAATTTATGGTAGGTTGAATCACCTGAATGATTACAAGAAAATGATATTGTTACACTTATTGGGTCATAACTTGAATTCTAAGATCAATGGTAGGTTGTGCTGCCTAAGTGATCTTAAGAATTCAGAGATGACAAGAATGTATCCTTGCCGGGAACATCTTGAATTTAAATTGGCACTAAAGAGATTCCTAACTGTCATAAAAACATAAGTATTTAGAGGATTATAAAATAAAATTTGAAAATTCTCTCACAAACTAATCCAATCTTGACTACATGGTGGCTTGGGTGACATATTAATATAAAGATTATAATGTCTGACTTTGTCTTAGTACCCACAGGGGGACACGTAGCTAAAGGTGGGGTCGCGCCTGTCCGTCTGGTGTTATACACTGGGGTTTGTGAGACTTGATTGCCTGGGTATGATAGTCATATGTTAGGCTTCGTAAGACTCGAATAACCCATATATGACTTCCCAATGCTTAATGGTTGAGTACATTGTCTACCTCTATTTGCCATATGTTTGCTAATGTGTATGTTATGATATTTGACATCATACATATTTCATAAAGCTCATAATTTATAGTCATATTATATTCTATGGATATTTCGAGTATTACATATGCTTTTTCATGTTACTGAAAAAATATTTCTCACCACTCTATTAATGATATTTTTAGATGGAAAATTTCCAAATTTTTCTTGAAGCTCTTGCGAAATGAGTATTTGTCGTACCAATTGGGAAACACTTATTATTAAGATTGTCTTTGCAAGATGTGATATAACCTTACACGCCATACCACTTATGTTCGTGTCATAAGAAAAATGAATCTTACTAGATTTTTGAGTCCTGAATGAGTCCTTAAAATTATACCTAATTTCGATAGATACATAGATATAGATATAGGCCTAATATCCCTTCTCCTAGTTTTGTTAAGTTTTCTATACGGATGTATGTACAAATGGATGTAAAGATTTTTATTATCTATCATTATACTATTATGTTTTAGATATTCTAATGTATTTTCATAATTCTCATTTCATAATAAATTATAACTGAAATTTATAATAAATTCTATACTTTGTAAGAAGGGTGTTACACGACCTGGCTTAACACCAAGGCAAAAAAAATTTATTCCAAGACCCAGCTTAACTCGGTATGACTTGGTAAGTGATCGGGGCACACCAGATTTGATCGGGCCAGGTCAAATCTATCTATTTTTTTTTAATTAACTTTTTATTTACAAAAATTATTTTTAAATTAATAATAACCGTTTTTTAAAAAAGAAAAAATAAAAAAATTAAGATTTGAATGTGAAAAAAAATACAATAAATAAAAATTAAGATTTTGAATAAAAAAGAATTAAGATTTGAAAATAATTAATATATTAAAAGCTTATTATAAATAAAAAATAAGTCAAATTAAATTACAAGAATAACATTTTAAAAATAGAAAATATAATTAGGTCAGGTTGGGTTGATAGCAATCCCAAGACCCGGCCTGGCCTAGTTTTGAACCCAGCTCGGCTTGATGAATTTGCAAAACTTTTTATTTAGACCCAGTCGAACTTGGCCTGATATGACCAGGCTATGCCGAGTTAGCCAGGTCATATGCTCACCCTTAGAACTAAGTTACAAACTCATATAAAGCTAGCAACTAACTCAACTATTAACCAATTTGATAACAATGTAGTATCATGCCCCTTTAAATTGGGGTGCATTTTTGCACTCTAAGTTTATCTTTCAAATATAGAAACCTAAAACTAGACAAATGCTTTGTTAGGATGTTTGCAACTTGGTCAACAGATAGAATGTGATAGATTGAAACTTGTTTACTTAACACCTTTTCTTTGATGAATAATATGTCTAGCTTTATGTGTTTAATCTTGCTATGTAGTATAGAATTATGAGATAAGCGCATAGTGTACAAATTATTGCAGTATATTATAGGAGCTTTAGAAGTCATTTTTCCGACAGTAAGTTCTGTCAAGAGACTCTGAATCCATGTAATTTTAGTAACAATGTTAGCTAGGCTTTTATACTCGACCTTTGTTGTAGAATGAGCAACTACAGTTTGTTTCTTAAATACCTAGGAAATGAGATTGTTTCTTAGATAGGTACACGAACCTAATGTTGATCATCGATCATCTATGTCACTTCCACAGTCAGCAGCGCTAAAACCTCTTAACGTCAAATTTGAAGATTTAGTTAGCATCAGACCATGATTTAGTGTGCCATATAGATATCTAAATATTCACTTCACCACTTTCTAATATTCTTTTAATGGGTTTTGCATATATTGGCAGACCTTATTCACATTGAAAGAAATCTCCTGTCAAGTAATTGCGGCATATTGAAGATATCTTACAATTGACCTGTAAAGTTTTGGATAAACCATTATAGCACTGTCTTGCTTACTTAGTTTGGTATTAGACACCATAGGAGTGCTTAATGGCTTACATTCCCTCATCTTTACTTTCGCCAGAAGATCAATGAAGTATTTCTTTTGAGACAACAATAACTTGTTTTTTTGTTAGAGACTTAACTTTAATGCCTAGAAAATAGTTTAGGTAGTCCTAGTCTTTAGGAGCAAATTTAGAGTTCAAACATTGCTTAAGCTCGGTGATAAAGGCCTTTAAGTTTCTTGTAATAGGGATGTCATCAACATATACTAACACATGTAAAATGTACTTATGAAATTTTAATGGATAATAAGGGATCACATTTACTGTTGTGAAACCTAAAACGATGAAGTCTGGCTACTAGCTTTTGGAACCATGCTTTGGGGCTTACTTTAGCTTGTAAAGAGATTTTTTTAGCTTGCAAACTAACTTCTCATCTTTAGATTCAAAACCCTGAGGCTGGGATATGTAAACTTCTTGTAAGTGACTACTAAGAAATGCTTTGTTGACATCAAGTCGGAAACATTCCACTTATGATACAAAGCTAATGTAAAAATTGTTCTTATATTCACAGGTTTGACAATGGGTGAAAAAGTTTCATTATAATCAAATCTAGCAACTTAATGGAACCCTTTTGCAATAAGTCTTGCTTTATACTTGTTAATTATGTTATTAGAATTCTCTTTGATTTGAAAAACTCACTTGCAACCAATTGCATTTGTATTTAGAGATAATGGAACCAAAGTCCAAGTTTGGTTTTTGAGGAGAGCTGGACATTGTTCTTCCATAACTCGTTTCCATAGAGGATTTTGAATAGCTTAACCAACTATTGTAGGAATAAAATGAATAATATATATTTGAGGTTTGAAAAAACCAATTTTTGACCTTGTAACCATGGTGTGAGTTGGAATAATAGATGTTTGACGACCATTTTCTGAAGAATGCTACTACACACTTTCCTATCATGCAGATTCTAATTATGTAGAATTTTGTTCATGTGAAGCTTGTTGTAATGTAGGTACACTTGTATCAATAGGACTTGAAAAAGTACAAGAATTTACAATGCAATTGTTAGGATTGAAAGTATCATCATATTGAGAATTGGACATAAGTGTTAGAATCAAGGTAGAAGTGGATGATGAATTTGGACTATGATAAACATCATAAGCAGATTGTGACTTAAATAGAAATGAAGTTTCATTAAAGAGGACATCATGAGAAAAGTATAGTATACTAGTGGATGAAATGCATTTATAGCTCTTATGATAGGGACTATAACCTAAAAATGTGCACTGAGTAGATTTATAATTGAGTTTGTGATTATTATATGGTCTTAACAATAGGCAGCATGCATAATTGAATACTTTGAGAAATGTGTAATTCGGTAAGGTTTGAAAGAGTTTGTTAAAAGGAGTGTCATAGTCTAGAGTTAGTGAAGGGAGATGATTGATAAGATATATTGTTGTAATGAGAACATTTTCCAAAATTACAAAGGCAAATATGCATGAGTTAGAATAATGAGACCAACATCAACAATGTAGCTATGTTTCCTCTCAATAAGTTTATTTTGCTGGTGAGAATGAGGACATGTGAATCTAAGAATAATGTCTTAAGTTTTTAGATAGAGAGTGAATGATCTAAGCTCTCCTCCTTTATTAGTTTGAAGACACTTTGTTTTGCACTCAAATTAGTGTTCAAGTAAGGTTTTCATCTAAACAAATGATTTTAGTGCATCACTTTTTTGTTTGAGAGGAAACAACTAAGTAAATTTAGAAAAAAGCATCAGTAAAGTAACATAATAGAGAAAACCATGAATAGCAACAAAATGATTTTGTACAAATGGTATTAAATGAAAGGGATGGTAATTTATGAGATTTACTATATATACATGAGACATAAAAATTAACAATTTTATTTGCAGGTATTTTGATGCTACAACTAGACAAAAGTAGTGAACAATAGTAGAATTTAGGTGTCACAACCTAGCATGCCATAGATTGAGATTTGTATAACTAGAGACATTTATTTTAAAACTAGAAGGAAATTGAAACAATGTATAAATGAAAAAAGTAAGAAGACTAGATTTATGAATCGGTAGTTAATACTAAAATCGAATTGGATGAAACTTATAGAGCCCATTTGGTTGAAGGGAACCTTCCATATGGATTTGCTTGGTATCCTGAGATTTAACATAACAATAAGTGGTAGAATACATTATTATCTCTTGCAAATTTAAAAACACTAATTAAGTTTCAAGTAATAGCTGGAACATGTAAAAGATAATTTAGATGTAAGGTGACAGAAGGATGTAAGAAAGACTAAATAGAAGAATGCCCAATAATATAAATTTTCAAACTTGTACCATTGCTTATGAAGATTTGCTTACTTCCTTCATATTGGCTACTGCTTGCTAAGTTTTGTTCATTTGATGTGACTTGATTAGTTGCCCCTGAATCCATAAACCGGGATGGATCATAGCTTGCTTTAGGCATAGGAGTTGTGTTAATTGCAACCATAGGTTTTGGATTTGAACAATTGTGAAATTGATGTGGTTAGAAGTTATTATCATAGCAATAAAAACAATATAAAGTTGGATGTCTTGGCTTGTTGTACACTTGACAGTTAACAAGGCCACGTCTTCCATAATGATTCTTACCTCTTTGACCTTTGAATTTGCCTCATCCTCCTTTGCAATTATTGGTTCTTCCTCTATGATGATTTCCACTATTAGAATGTTATAACTCTGATGATCATTACTAGATTTGTAATTCTGACTAGATTGATTACCTTTATCTTTTGCTAACTGACTACTAGTAATGTTAGAGATGGAGAATTAGTAGGAACAACAGTCTTCATAATTTGTTCAATACGAATTTCCTAGGACAATAACATGGACTCTACCTCAGTGATGGAGAATGGATTGTGCTGTACGTTAATTGTGGTGATAAAAGTGTTGTATTCTGTAGGTAGTCCCTCAAGGATCATATCAATATATTCTTGTTCAACAATAGGATGACCAACAGACATAACCACATTAACCAAGGCATTAATTTTAAGAAGGTATTTAATGATTAACCTATTTCCTTTCTTAGTGTTTCTGAGTTCAATCTCCTACTGATGAATATTGGCTCGATTTTGTGCTATAAAGAAGTCTTGAATCTTTATCCAGACTTGATAGCTTCTGTCACATCCCACTACACAAGTAAGAACACTATCTATCATGGAGGATAATAGCCATAACAAGAGTAATTGGTCTTAATTTTCCTAGAATAAGTACTCTGAAAAAATTTTCTATACTGCCTCATCATTTGCACTAGTAAATTTTTT
The DNA here is from genome assembly GCA_037074485.1 of Delonix regia. Lineage (NCBI taxonomy): Eukaryota > Viridiplantae > Streptophyta > Magnoliopsida > Fabales > Fabaceae > Delonix > Delonix regia. The sequence goes on along the minus strand of CM073450.1, from coordinate 37,282,265 downwards.
TTGGAATCTTACTTTCTCCAATTAAGAAATCTTACAAATCTTGTCCTTTAATAGCTGGCAAGCTTATTGTTACCAAAACAAGTGATTCTTATCATTAAGTTTAATGGATTAAGGATGATTGAATGCATAAGTGAATATTTAGTAATTGAAGCAGAAGCCACGTTTGAAAGTGTGTTGCTTTCCATGGAAGATGATCACGATTGAAGCTCTAATACCATGATGAAATCAAAGAAACAAGGCAATGAGCTAAAGAAAGAAAAATGATGGTGTCACATGGAGTTTACTTTAGTGTGAGACCTTGGGCTTAATTTTGCCTCTTATGATGTCAATGCTATTGTGACATGATAAATATTTAAGGTGCTTAATGTTGGTGATGTTTAATGTGTGATCTATTGGCTGTCCAAATGAGATGGAATTATGGTGAGCCTTAAACTTAAGAATCATGGCTAAAAGACATTCAAATCAAGGTACAAGGGACACGCAAGCAATGATGACATATTGGAAGACTAAGAGAATTAAGTTATCAAATTCCTTTGGGCTTACTTGTAATTGATGTATACTTAGTCCTTTGTAATCATCATGTAATGAATATTTGATAGGACACACATACACACCCATGGGTGATTGATTAAACACCCACCCACATAAAGCACTAATGCTTAGTATTTTTAAAAATGTATCATGTGAGGTCCATTGCCTTTATAGGTAATCTCTTTTTAAATTATTTGCCATATATGGTCCAAGGTCTCTATATGCACATTCTTCGAAAAAACTTTTCCTTAAGATTAATGTTACTGTGTAAGACCAATGTCTTCATGAGCACTTAATGAGAAATTATTGATGTTGTTTGAGACCAACATCTTTATTAGTACTTAATGATTCACCAGTATGATCATGTGAGATTCAATGACTTTATAGGCACATCCTAATATCGGTTTTATGCGCTTAAAAATAAATTTTGGCTTCCAACAATCTATATTCTACTATACATGTTTTCTAAAAATAAAATTGGGCTTCAAGGGCCCATGTTTATTAAATTTTTTTTACCAATTTAAATGAAAGTAAATTAAATTGTTTGGTGAAAATTCATTTTGTCAATTCCTTATTTTATTTCTCACATCTTTGTCATTTTGAAATTTAGGCTAAACTTTTTTTTTTTTTAAAAAATAATGAAGCAAAAATGTCTTTTTCTTTTCAAATAAAATATCCATGTTTTTATTTAAAATATTAAAAAGAAGTGTTCATATTTTTTCAAGATATTTTAATGCAAATTCCAAAAAATTATATTTTCCAAATTCAAAAAGAATTCATGTGAGGAGAGTAAAGAAGTGAGATTAAACCGATTTCACAGATTAAAACACATCAACCAATCTTTACATCGTTTTGTTTGCGAAAATTGGTCTGATTTCAACTATCTATGTTTTCTTCATGTAAATAATAAATACCAATCAAATGGCACATCTTTCTAGATGACTTACATGGACTTTGATCCCTGTCATAGGGTATGTAGACCTTAGGCTCTCATTCTACGTCAAATCCGCCTATTGTATATATCCATTTTTTTTTACATTAATTTCATTTTATTTTTCTCTGTTATTTTTGTGCACGTTTTAGTGTAGGCAATTCTAAATAAACTTAAGGTCATATCTTTTACTTCGTTTGACTAATTTAGGGTAACCATCCTCATAAGCGATTGTGAGGTATGGTATGCCTAACCCCTTTCCCACACTTAAATAGACTCTTGAACTCATATCTAGTTTTGCAAACCACCCTTTATTTTATTTGGTTTTCCAAAATTTTTATTTAAAAATTTTGGTGGCAACTCCAGTGAATTGATTTTCAAAATTCGTTTTGGGAATCAATTTACATCTTGTTCTTGTACGTTTTATTTTTTCTTATTTTTACCTTTACACCATAATGTTAGTTATGACAATTTCCCTAACATAGAACCCTATATTTGGCATAATCTATCATGCTATAAACAATAAAGCGTGGTCAAAACAGAGAAAAGGTAAACCTCATTTTCGTAAGCTGAACGAATATGACAAACTAACTTATCTAAATAGTAATATAACGAAAGACATGAACAATATCCAATTCCATTCTCCAATATCATACAACTAACTCAAGGATACATAAAACTAAACTCTCTGTTTATGACAATGGAGCTACTAGAGTCAAAGAAAATATTTCCTAAAGTTTAACCATTAAATAAAAATGACTCTTTACCCTTATGAATAATTTAAGGCTCACCAATAAGTCTCTTTGTCATCACTAAACCTCGATGTGATAACTGAGATCAACACAATTCTCTGAAAAAAAAAAAAATTAAAAATATAAGGGATAGTGGCCACACTTAGTAAGCAAATATTACTAACCATACTAAGAGGGAACATGCAAGCTGCTAGAGTTTTTCCCAACCATATCGTTTTGTAGTTTAAAACTCATCAAATTACAAATGTCAAAATTAATTCAAAAGGAAAATCATCAATCATATAACAATTCATAAGGCTTTCACAAATCCATATATACTTTGCAAAACAAATCATACTAATAAGTGTTTGAAATTCATAAATAATTTTAAAGGAGTAAAATTGAAGTAGAAAACATATCACATGATCAATCATAAATCCATATACGAAGACTGCTTAAGGCTAGGTTTATAATCCATTACGAAAGCTAGCTTAAGACTAGGTATCACAATCCATAACACAAGCTAGCTCAAGGCTAGGTATCATAATCTATAACAAACTAGATATCACAATTTATAACGTAAGCTCACCTAAAGCTAGGTATCACAATCTATAACAAAAGTTAGCCTGAAACTAGGTATTAGAATCCATAATGAAAGCTAGCTCAATGCTAGATATCACAATCCATAGTAATTGAAATCGAGCAATAAGACCTACACAGAATCAAACACCAAGACAATGCTCAGTACAACAAAATAGATCATGGTGTACCAAGGCTAATATCTATCATTGTTAGCTATAGGGTCTTGTATTAGATGATTTTTACTAAAACAATATTTTTCCATAAAAATATGAATAATCAAATTTTTGCATAATAACAAAATTTCAAATTTCTGAAAATCCAAATAGTAACAAAATCATTTATAAAAATTCTCAAAAAAGCATACAGCATATAAATTGTTTAAAACCATTATTCAAATGTAAAGGAATATTCAAGAGTTTTTAAAAAGTGCAAATAAATGCTAGAATTAACACAATAATTCAAGAGGCCTACTCTCAAGGCACTAAAGCATGTAAAACAAAAATATTTCACAAACAAACAATTGAAAATATTGAAAATAGGTATGATTAGCAATATTTACTCAGCCAGAGGGAATCCACATGACAATTGAGTTCTTAACATCCCTTTCCTTATCTCACTTGATCATAAAACCAATGCATTTGACCCTATAATAACAAATAACATGCATTTAACTTCCCAAACACCTAACATGATACTTGTCTAATTATTGTGTAGCAAGGTTCCTTAATCTCAAAGTGAGTTGTTAACCTTTTATTCTTATAATATCACAAGTACATTTCACCATCTTGGCTCAAATCTTATATTTATTCATTTTCATGTATTTAATTCTATATGTACATATGACCCAAATTAATTTCTTTTTCTTAATCATGAATTGCCAAACCTTATCAAGATAGTGGGAATTATCCTAATAAAATTCAAGAGTTTGTAATTAAACTAAAATTACTCATTTAGGTTCATTTAGTTAATCGCTATAAGGTTTCTTTCATCCCATTTCTTCCAAATAACAAAGAAAATTAAAGAAAATTAGGAAAAACAATTGGATCAACATATCACTTCCAAAGACAACTTTCAATAGCTTAATTTCCCCCTCTAGTGGTGATTATTAAAGAAAATTGGTCCAAAATTTTTAAATTTCCATCACCTCATCACATTTTTTATCTAACCAAGAGGGGTGTGAAATTGGAGACCCAAACCTAGCAATTTCATATGGGAATTAGAGGGAAAATACTCAGAATTTATCCAAGAACCAAAACCCCAACTTAATTAAAAGAAATATCACTAAAATCAAACCTAATTTCAAATTTATACCATCATCACCTTGAAAGAGGGGTTTCAAAATCAAAACTCCAAATTTAGAAATTAATTGCCGATTATAAAGGGGAAAAAATGGTTTTGATGTTTAGAACTTGCATTCAATTTCCCCTTTAGTGGAACCCTAGGTCATAGAATTGAGGGAATTCTAAATTAGGGCTAAGATTGCAAAATTGAGGGACAACAATGAAGGGGAAGGGAAGAAATACTCACAAGAACTTGAAGCCCTATAATAACTTGATGAAACAACGCATCAAATTGTGCCAATTCTAATGAAATCACGTATTATACTTCACGAATGAACCTTTGCATTTTTCAGCTAAATTGGATGCCAGAGATGGGCCACAACACGTCGGAGGTCATGAACGATAGTGGGTGAATGGTGTACGCACTCAATCTTGGACGAAATTGCAAAGAGATGGGGAAGAGCTTCTTGAAGCTTGAGAATATGTGTGTGTCTGTGAAGGAGAAGGGTAAAGAAGAGAAAAAAAAAATTATATAAGGCTAGGGCCAGTTATGTAATTTTATTGGCAGGACATATGGCATAATTTAAAAAATTTGGGATATTTCCAAATATGGCTAAGGGGGGATCTAAACTAGGGTACCAAGAGATATATAAGGTAAGGCTTAGCTATTTGTGTTAATCTCAAATTCAAAAGTTATGTTGATTTATTTGATCTTCTCTAATTATTTTAATAATTTCTCCTAAAGGATTATTTATAATTTTGATTCATGGCCCAACTATATTATCTTGCTTTTTATTTTTTCATCTAATGAAACAAAATTTTAAATCCCTTTCCACTAAGACTAAACTATTGAATAAGGAATTTATGAGTGTTACATTATGGTACACATCACTCTGTAAAGCTTACTTTAAGTATTAGAGGGAGAAGGGAGATCACCATCAACTTAGACATAATAAGATTGTAGCAAGAGTGAGTTACTCTCATCATATTGAAGTCAGAAGTAAATACCTTGCTTGCTACGAATCCGTCTCACTAGGCTTTATACTTGTACTTCAACCTCTTCCTATGCTCTTCACCATTCTTATTAATTGCAATCAGTTTATTTCTTTAAGTGGGTTTGCAGGCACTTTTCTCCTCCTTGCTACATGATGAACACAATGTGTTCTATATTGCACTTTTCTTCTAGTTGCATGCCCAGGTGGACGTGTTTTACCTTGCAAGAATCCAATTCAACATTCATGTGGATTTTGTTAGCCATGTCATCAACATACTAGTGGCAACTTAACAAAAATGGACGGTGGGGAGTTGCTCGAAAATGTTAAGAAACTATAGGAAGCTATTTGAAATAAAAAACTATAAAAAACAATTTGCAAACAACGATAGACTAATGGGACCAAATGGTTAACTTTCTCATTTAAATTTAAATGAAAAACATCTAAATCAAATTTTATTTTTCTTAATCTAAATATGCTTAAATATTTATTGCTAGATTGTTTTTTAAATAAAAAATAACATCTAAATTTCAAAAAGAAAATTAAATCATACTAAAGTATAAAAAATATGTTAGTTATACTTTTTCAAAACTTCTTTTGAGTCTAAATCCCATGAAATTAGCATAGGTTTTGCAATAACAAATTTATCGATTTTAGTAATATAATTATAAATACAAGTTATTAATTTTTTTTTTAAAAGAATTTTATGGGAGAAATACATTATCTTAACATTGTTACTATTGAGTATAATAAAAGTAGTTTAGTGGCAAGGTTGCTTACGCTAATTCGAATGAATTTGATTTTTAAAAGTGTGTTGTGAAATATTACTGTACTTCCGTAAAATATTAAGAAATTCAATTTGTGGCAATTTTTTTATTATATTTATTGTAGTTTTATTTTTAATATATTACCTAATAAAAATTTAAAATGAATTAAATTAAATTATAATAAATATTTTACATTCTTTTTTTATGCAAGAGTATAGATTAGTTGATTATTAAAGTATTTTTAAATATACTATTTTTTTTATAATTTGATAATAAAAAAATCCAAATATTATTTATGAAATTTTCATTGTTAAGTTCTTCAATATTATTATGCTAAATATTTTAACAAGTGATATTACTCTCTTAGGGAATATATTTAAACGCAAATTCTTACTTGGTCCAGTAACAGAAAATTGGCAGGAAAATGAACCCATACAAAATAAATTTTTAAAGCGAACAAAATTCGAACAATTTGTTCAATTTAAGTGCAACATAATTTGTAGACTTTGTTTGAGAGTTTACGGTTTCTTCTCTTGATTTCGTTGCTTTTCCATTCTGCTATTCTCATCAATTTGCACTCTCACGGCCGCAAAAGCGATATTTCTTTTCTCAATCATTCGTCTCGCATCTTCTCGATTCATACACAGGCCAAAGGGTTTATTTAAATTCAATTGTGTCATTTTATTTTCAGAGAAATAGGTTTAAATCGTTCTGGAAGAGAATGAAGCAATCGAAGGACCCCTTTGAAGCAGCATTTGAGGAGCAAGAGGAGTCACCGCCGGAATCCCCAGTTGATGCATTTGAAGCACAAAACCCTAGTGCTGTAGCTGTGCAAGGCACTCTTGCTGGCCGAGAAGATGACATCTCCAATATTGCTGGCACTAAATCCGCGGCCAATTTCACTCCAGCTGGTAAGTTTCTCTCAGGTGGGAGTAGCAGTGTACCCGCATCCAATGCCCACAAGAATAAGGATGATGATGATGAGGAGGAGGAAGAGAACATGGACGTCGAGCTTGGCAAGTTCCCGTCCGGTGGTGACCCTGATAAAATGGCCAAGATGCAGTAAGTGGTGGCTAGTGTTTTGTTAATTTAAGAAGCTTCAATGTGCCAATAGAATTTGTGATATATAGAACCATTTTTGGAAATCGATTTCATTTTATTCTGATGGGATCCCCATGCTGTTGATCTTCACTTGATTGACACATTATCTGTTATTGTATCTCAGACGTTTTTTCCCCTGTATATCTAAGGGAAGTCAATGAATCAAAGTGAAGTAGAAAAGTGTAAGGAAGCTAGAGTTTGCCAAGAGAAAATATATGATTGTATTGGTCTTCCAAGAAAAAAAGAAAAAAAAACAAAGGACCGCTCTGCCTCTAATGCAGGGGTATAATTTCTAGGCGAAGAATCAATCAATTTTTAAGCAACAAGGAAACTAATGCTTTCCATGATGGGATAGAATTGAGTTACTCTAAACTTGGACTCTAACAAACATAGGATAGTATTGAATTATCTCATTAATCATCAATAGAATGTGCCCAACCCACGAAATCTTCGAATATCTTTAGATTCTTGGAAGCCAGGCATTCTCCTATTGTCTTGACTTTGCTTGGATCTCCTTCTATTCCCCTCCAAGAATTAAGAAAGCCCAAAAGTATGACAATTGACTTTACATCGCTATGTTGTATGAAATATCTCTTGATGGGTTATTTGGAATTTCTTATTGGCAATAAGTTTCCCTCTAAATTTGGACTTGCTTATTTACTTCTTGGGTTGTGAAAGGAATAGAGGCATATAATATGTCAAACCATACAAGCTTTCATTTTTGGTATTTAATAGGAGATTCTTGCAAAATTTTCTGATTACTTTTATACTTTACATATTTTTGGTTGTTCACTGGGATTTGCTATGGTTCTCGCTGTCTAATGCTTTTAGAAGAGTTCCCTGTATCTCTTTTTATTAATTTTAAAAAATTCAATGTGAAAGAAGAGTTGTCAAAAGAATGAAAGTAAGAAGTCCTCCTAGGATAAACATACTAGGCAACAAGAAGAAAAGAGACAAAAGAAAATACATTACCCTGAAACCAGCAGCACTACTCTATTCCATATGAGGCGGGAATGGGGAAATTTCTGGCTTAAAATTTCTCGCATTTCGTTCCATTGAAATTCCAAAAACACAGCAAGCCTAAATAAACAGTAAACTGCCAAAGGATCTTAAGCTTAATTGCTAGCAAAGCCTGTGAAAAGTTATTAAAAGCATGTAGCACATTTGTAGTGCCAAGGGCTCCAAAATGCGATAGTGCTAGCAAAGCCTGTGAACATGTAGCACATTTGTAGCACTAAGGGCTTCGAAATGCTACAGTATGTAGCACATAGCATTGTGCAAGCTATAAATGTCCGCTCAAAATTTTAATAAATTCACAATATAATTGATAATGTCCAATATATTTTGAAAAACAAAACTCATTTTGGAAAAAGCCTCATAACAACATAATAATCATCCATAAATCCCAAAATCAAGTACTTAAATCATAAAATACATCAATGTTTGGCTATTTTTTTTAATCTAAGCTTTACCTAAACCAGTCGTCTTTGTTCAACTGCAACACCATAATGATCATCAATAAGAATCCCTCAATTTGCTCTTCATCTTCTGAGGTTTCAGTTTGTTCATCAACAATATCTAGAGCACAAGAAGAGGAGCATGCATTGCCTTCTTCTCTCGTGCTCTTGATTTGGTTAATGAATACAAAGTTATTCAATATTGATTACCTAAGGAAGGTTTAGTGCTTCTCCAGCATTAGCTTTGTCAAAATCACTTAAATTAGGGCCATTGTTGCCCTCTTTTTGTGTAGCATGAGCTACAACTAAAAATAGTTCCTATACTGCTGGTTTACTAGGAGCTATAAGAGAGTTGCTGGGCAACACATGTGGCATAGCTTTAAGAGCTGTAGTGTTGAGCAAGAAGCTAGAGTGTGAGCAATAGCGCACTATTAATAGCTATCATTTGAACTGGATGGAAGGATAACAGGTCTTATGAGGCCTAAATTTGGAAGCAAATTATTCATTTTAATTTTACAAATTACTGCAATCCAAACAGTTTCCTGATGGTTTTTGGCATTATCTAGAAAACAAATTTGTGTTGACGTTTCCTTTGTGGTTTATCAGATATTTTAGGAGGAAATTATGATCTTCTTTGGTAATTTCTTAGTTGCCATGGACCAAATTATACCAGAAGCACAAGTTTCTAGGCTGCCCAAGAATCATACCATGTGAAAACTCTTGGGCTTGAAGTATGGACAAAGCATAGACTTATCAAGGATGAACTAATCACTTAGTCATGAAAATTCTTGATCCCATGTTAAGGACAAATTCATTCTAGAAGTTTACCTGTTAGAAGAAAGCCAAGTAATGGTATTATAATATATCATTAATACTTATGACCATCTCATTCCAGAAGTTGAAGCTATTAGAAGAAGTCCTGGGAATTGTTTTAAAATATTTCATATTTTTTTGGTTGTCTACTTTCTGTGTAGTTAATGACTACTGGCAATTCTATAATTGTGTTGAATGACCTTTGTCTTTATCATCACCTCCTTTGCCTTCTAAAAGCTAAAAATTGGTGGTGGAATTAAATAAATGACTCTAAACCTAAAGGCTGCATTGCGTAAATACATGTAAATGCATGTGATTGCATATTCTAAATAGAAGGCTGGAACGGCGCAATAGAAAGAACATTCTGAAGGTATATTAGACACTGATTTTTCCAAGAAGCTTTCTATCTGTTATAAGTCTTATTCCAGTCTCTAGTTTCTTTTCTTAATCCTTATTTTCTTTTTCTTTTTCTTGCATTTGTAATTATTTTATATCTTCTCTTGAAAATGTTGCATTTGCCTTCTGCTTCAGGGCTATATTATCACAGTTCACTGAAGAACAAATGAGTAGATATGAGTCCTTTCGGAGGGCTGGATTTCAGAAAGCTAACATGAAAAGGGTATGCTTTTTGGCCTATTCTGCTATTCCACCTATTCAAAATTCAAATGATTAGTATGTTATGTTTAAACTGAACTTTAATTAAGAGAGGTTAGATTATTCTTTTAGTATCAATACTATCACTCAACTTTTAATTTAGTCCCTATAGTTTTGATACTTTTAATCAGGTCCCTGTAATCAAACTTCTGGTACATCTCTGTAAAACCAAGTGACCTGGACATATGATTGCCATGTTAATGAGTCGGCATACTCAAAGTGCCAATTCATCAATGTCACACTGTAGGGTAGGGATTTAACGTTAGTGCACTGTTGGAAATCAAGCAGCCCAATGCAATTTCTGGACATGAGCCATATCAGAAACCAAAATGTTATCTAGGTCTCCATCACTACCTCCCATATCAGAAATCATAAATATGCAGTGAGATATACAAATTAGATATGGAGTAAAAGAAGAGTTCTCAAACGATCTTCTCAGATACTCAGTCTATATATTTGTAAATCTCATTACTTATGATTTCGAAGAGTTGGAAAACAATATAGGATGTTACAATCAAAATCTCTCAGATTGAACCAATTCACACTGAAGTAAATGCTGATATAATATTATGTTGCATAAATAGTTAACTATGTTGAACTAGTGTTACATTATTTAATTAGCTATCACTAAACTAAGAAGACAACGAAGCTGCAAAAAGATGCCATAGAAATTTGAGAATAAATCAAACAACTATGATTATTAGATCAATTTATTTACAGATTTAAAATTTGCCAGACTTCTAGCACCACCTCCCAACAGATCTTGGTTTGTGAGATGGCTCATGTCCAAAAATTGCGGAAATTGACATGGCCCCATCACCCAAGTATAAAGGAATAACTTGATTTCTGATAGGAGCCACTGAATTTTTGGGAAATAGATATGAATAACAGAACAGAGAATTGTTAAGGAATAGGTGCCAGGATCTGATACACCCAAACAGTCCTATATGGAGGGGACTAATCTCCAAGTTAATCTGAAATATGTATTTCCATCCTAATAACTGCAGAATAACCATTACATATTTATATATCTTCGTAGGAACTAATTGACTCCAGAACTGACATTAGTAACTGCCCCTAACATAGCAGCACTCACCATAATAACTGACAGAATAATAAATTAAAACTGACAGAAATTATAAAAATAAAGCTGACACATAAAGATAATAACTACTCTTCAACTGCTCATAGAAGAAACTGATACACAAAAGATAATAACTATTTTTCAATTGCTCCTAGAAGTTGGAACATATTTGTTGTCATCAGATAAATAACACATGTTTATTTCTGTTTTTCCAATTTCTCCTAGAATAAGTTTTCAGAGGTGGGCTTGGGCCTGATGATGGGTTTGGGTCTGTATCAATTTCCTTCAACTTTGGTTTCTGATATGGCCCTGTCACCTGAATATAGCGGAATAACTTGAGGGGGCCATATCAGAGACGCAGAAATTGCAGTGAACAGCTTGCTAACTCCAAATCCCTCCTTACAGTGTGACAATGATGAAAAAAGGCTAGGTGAAGGATGGAAAGTGTGTCACATGTGGCAGTTTGAGTGTGCCAATTCAGTGTCAACATGGCAATTATATGTCCAAGTCAGTAGGGACGTAATTAGAAATTTTTGAAACTAAAAAAGATTTAATTGTAAATCTTTAAATTATAGGAACCAATTTAAAAACTAAAGAAAAGTCTAGGGACTAAAAATGTAATTTAACCATCAAAAGAATAGGGGTAGTGGTAATAAGGATGAAACTTCTCACAACTTGGTCATCAAGGCTCTAATACCATGTCAAAGGCCAACTGAACTCAAAAGTTGATGTTGATAATGAAGCTCCATGATACAGACCCAAATCCATCATCAGGCCCAAACCTGCCTCTAAAAACTTATTCTTGGAAAAAATGAAAAAAATAAAGAAGAAACACATGTTACTAATTTGATGACAGCAGACGTGTTCCAACTTCTAGGAGCACCTGAAGAGTAGATATTATCTTTTGTGTGTCAGTTTCTTCTAGGAGCAATTGAAGAGTAGTTATTATCTTTATATGTCATTTTTATTTTTATAATTTCTGTCAGTTATTATGGTTAGTGCCCTTATCTGTTAGGGGCATTTACTAATGTCAGTTATGGTGTCAATTATGGAGTCAATTAGTTCTTAGAAGGATATATAAATATGTAATGGTTATTCTGCAGTTATTAAGTTGGAAATACATATTTCAGATTAAGTTGGAGATTAGTTCCCTCCATATAGAACTGTTTGAGTGTTTCAGATCCCGACATCCATTCCTTAACAATTATCTGTTCTGTTATTCATATTTATTTCCCAAAAATTCAGTGGCTCCTGTCAGTCCATGATTAGTTTTATTAATTTCTCTTAATACACCCTTCCACACATGAGCCCTTGGGCTTTCACTGTGGATGGTACACAGTACAAAACTAATGTACGTTGGGCTAACACTTAATTTTAATTAAGAAAATGAGAGGTGGCATCAAGCCCTTGGCCTGGGGCTTTGTTATGTTTAAAGCTCTAACTATTAATTGAACTAGTTTACTATAATCTTTAAGAGGGACTCCTAAAAATATATCATTGGAAGATTCAATGATGATGTGTATCATTGGCTCACCTCTATTTGTACCAATATTATGACTACAAAAGGACACTTGGGACCTGTACGTGCACTATAAGTAACTCTTTTTCTTTAATTGAAAAACTTACCTAAATAATTACTAGACTCACAAATGATCAAGTTATAACACTGTAACGATTGTCAAACAACAAGAAAGTTTGAAATTGATCTGATTGATTTCAAACAATTTACTTCTGGCTTTCTCAAATTCCTGACTGCTTGAGCTATCCTCGTTCCATTATTTATTCTCATTATTCTTCAAGTTTAGTTTCCACCTACGTGGTTTGTGCTCTGTTGCTACTTTTTTATTTGCTTGGGTGTTTTTTCTGTAGCTTTGTGGATATCTTACACTTTTGCATTCTAAATTTAGTAGTAGCTTATCTAGTAATGAGATTGCTCACATGTTGCACCTTTTTGCCCTTTTTTATTGCGTTAAAGCAGTTGTTAGCAAGCATTACTGGAACCCAGAAAATCTCTGTGCCAATGACGATTGTAGTGTCAGGGATAGCGAAGATGTTTGTTGGTGATGTTGTTGAAACAGGTAATGGTAGTTTTCCCTCATAATCGCAAAATTCTTCCTTCTAGAACAAAATGAAGTTGCAAACAAATAACTGAATATTCCCGTCCAAATATGTTGGAGAATTTGTCACAGTGCCATACTCTAGAACCTCATGTAGGAAATGGTGCAAGTTACTGGTTTTATTACTTCTGCTAATATGCTGATTCCAACTATCACCATTAATAAACACTTTTGTTTGCAGCTAGAATAGTTATGAAAGAGAGGAAAGAATCTGGGCCAATCCGGCCATGCCATCTTAGAGAAGCATATAGACGACTAAAGCTTGAAGGAAAAGTCTTCAAGAGATCAGGGTCCAGGCTCTTCCGGTAGATGCCAGATTGTGGATGATATTTGTGATTTGCAACAGGGCTGACATAAGTCTTTGCACTTACATAATTCCACATCTTGTAAATCCAGTTAATATTTAACATGGATGAATGAGTGCAGGCTTGGAGGTAAATTGGTAATTTTATTTTATGGTGAATGTACGCTGGACATGAAGACATGATACTGTTTTTCTTCACTTAAAGAGAGTAAAGGTATAGCCACACCATGTTGCAGCAAGGTAGCAATAGAAATTGATGAGCCGAAGACTTGAAGGTTCTGTGGCACATTCTGTGGATGGAGTATTGGAGTATCATAGTTGTGCCGTTACATCAATGTTCATTTTTAGCTCTCTTTTCCGGCTGGGAATCGGGTTTGGACAACGACGACTTGTATATTTTGCTGTCAATCTATAGGAGGCCTGCTATAATTTATATGACAAAATAAACTTCTCTAAAGCTCGTTGAGTTTGTTGCGTCTTGTAGGTGTTCTCATTGTAGTTATATTTTTGTATGAGTTTTGATATATACTTTTTAAACAAAATTGATTGATGATAAATTACATAATAAATCATGAATAAAATAAGTTAATGAGCTCGAGAAAAAATATTTTCTTTCTCATTTACCGATCCATATTTTGTGGTAAGAAACCTAGTTTTCATTCATTTTCGTATTGAACTCCTAAATTCTAATTCAAACCAATTCGTGTTGTGAAATTTTAAAATGGATAATTTTCTTAAGTTGACACCTCTTTACATGAAATTATTCATATATGATAAGAAAATAAATGTCTAATATTATTCAAATGCACAGTCAACGTAAATTTAAAATTGTCCAAACTTTTAACATTTTCAAAGATATCTTCTCTAGACTTGTAAGTCAGACTCATTTTTCAATTTGATATTTAGATCCAAACGGGTAAATTTCTCAGTACTTGTAAAGGGTACTTCATCCCTAATTGTTGTAAACTTATTTCTCATAGTTATTAATTAGTAAGCCGATTATATTAAAACTCAACTAATTTATTAAAACTCAATAAATCTCTCATAGTTTTCTTTAACTTATTTCTTATAGTTAAAATATAAATAAAATATTAATATGGAGTGATTAAAATTAGTTGGTTATAAAAGAAATAGTTAAATTAATCGAAGTATCAACATAGTCTAGATAGTACTATATTTACTTTTTGTTTAAATCCAAATATCGCTAAATTAGTATTTTGGTACCTTAAGTTTATTTGTTGTCTTCATTTAGTTGTTTATATTTATTGTGTTAAATTCAATCTTTAGCTTTTAATTCATACCTTCCACAAAGGTTAAATCCTTTAGAAATGCGATTTTGGTGTTCTGCTCATGGCTGCATTTAAGATTTGTTTCCCCAAAGTCTAGATTCTTCAAATCTTTGCATTATTCTATAACAAGTAGGGTTTTAATTTCATAAATTAAGTACTCTCTCAGACTTGAACTGTCTAATTGTAATTGAAGAGAGTCCCTCCGTGTTTTAATCTATTCAAATTTATTTGTTTAAAATATATGAGTCTTCATTGGCAAATCCAAACTCAAAATTTATTTTAAAAAAGTTATGATAGTTTTCAGCCAAAATTAACCCACTTAGTACCCAAATATAGTATGTATTTATAGGTATATACATACGTTGAACTTAGACAAGTTGAACTAAGACCAAATTTGTAAACTTTTAATTAAATTATATTAATTCTAATAGTTCAAATTTTATTAATAAATACTTGCAATCATATTAATTAATTAACCACGTGCAATCATATTTGTTATATGTAAATTTAAATGATTAAATTTTTACTTAACAACCGATATATTTTACCTGCAAGGACAACTACAGCCAATACAAATTGCAGAAAGGCCAATGTATGCTTCTAATTGTATGCTTGCTCTATATAGGGCTATTATGACTTCATAATTAGTAGAGTTTAGTAACTTGTGTACTATGACTTGTAAATACAAGGATTCATGCAAATAATAAGTTAGCTCTCTTTCTATATACTTCACAAATGTAAATTAATCTATTGCTTGGAGCATGGAATCCAATATGAAATATAAGCTTATTGCAATTTGTTTTTGTGGATCTTACTTAGATGTCAACATCTATGGTCTGCACTTGATCATCCCAAACTAGAAAAAAATTGTTTTAGGGTATGGAAATGAGGGAAATGGTACTTGTTTACGTGTTGGTCAATAGCTTTACTCGAATTCATATGCTTTTATTTTTACTTTCTAACTATGCATTTAGTTATGTTTCAATATCTCGAATCACATTTATATAGAATGAGTATACTTTAGAGAGCGATTGAGGACCTCATGATTAGGTATGCTCTTCTTTTAAAATATGACTTCAGAAAAGATTATCAGGATTCATTCATTTCTTCCTTCTCTGTGCAGATTGAAGAGTACCAAAGAGAGGTCGAAAAAATTTAATTCACTTTGATTTAAATCTCATTCAAACGTTTTCTTCCCTCATCTTTTCTGATTTCTTCAATCCAAACATGCCCTTCAACTCTAGCTAATGCTAGATTAGTCCAAAAGTAGACTCAGATCAGGAACAATAACAGGAGCTCGTCTTCTGATTTAAATATTAATGGGTGCCAATAGAGCAAATCATGATCCGTTCGAACTACAAAATCATCTACCCCTCAACAAAGCTAAACATCTAGTCCAATGAAACCCCAATAGCAATACATCAACATGCTGAAGACATTTACAACAAAAGGAATACTACAAGAATGCTGCAAAAGGGCAGATACTTAGATATGTACCCCAAAACAGGTATATACACTAGGTCCAGACAACCAATATTGCACAAGGTAATAACTAATTCAATTGGATAATTATCTTTTCTCATTTTTCCCCAGGAATAAATTACAGGCACCTGGAACATTCTGTAGATAGAGGCCAGCAGTTCCTTGGATGCTGATCATGTTGAGTCCAAAAGAAGCATATAATCTTCTAGTTACAAGCATCTGGAACAGTCGGCAAAAATACGCCAGCAATTGATGGTACAGTCTAAAAGAAGCATAACATCTTTACTTTCTCATCAAGCTTCACCTTTTTGAAAATGAGTTGTTCTTTGACCTTGAATCCATGAGGCTCTATGACACCGTACAATAAATTTTTTTTTCAGAAAAAGAAAATAATAGTTAAAGCAATGCTAAATGAAAACCATCACTATGAACTATGAAAAACACTCATTAAGGAATAACTTAACAAACCAGTCGTTTGAAGGATCTGTTGCTTGACTTTATGTTTGAATTCTCAAAATCTGGTTTTGCACGATCCAGAGCCTACAGAAAAGCAAGCGCGGGTTCTATTACATGTTACGCTAAATAAAGTGGACGAACACTTAAACAATAAAGAATTACCACCCCACTGGACCTGTGTACCCAAAGAGGAAAAAACAGAATAGACTTTGTATATTATATGATGGATCAATGCCCAAAACAAGGTCGGCCCTGCAGCGCACTTTCTTAAATGGGTTACATATGATTTGTGTGGGTTTCTATGAGGCATTCACTTTAGATGGGATTTTACTACCAAAGAGATCTAGTGTAATCATGTGTGACCATTTGCAAAAACAAGTTGTGTGCACTAAATGGAAGAGGAATGAAGGAACTTCCCCCTACTTCAGAAAAATTCTTCAATAACCAGTAGACCAACACAATTTTAATTATATAGCTTTCCACAGAACCAAGCATATTCATCCACAAAAGTCTAAAATGGTGAACTACTACAAAATTTAACTACTGAGAGCCACCCACAAAGGTCAAATTGAACAATACCATAGTGTATTAGCCAAGGGAAGAATAAGAAATTACCTGAATCAAGGACTCCACTCGACGCCGCATCCGTGTATGCATAAATCCTTCAGAGCACTGTTATAAATATGCATTGTCGAGAATCAATACATCAATTATAAGCTTTCGTTTAATAACTCAGGCTATTGGGTTAAAGTGGTCATTGACATTGATTGAAAGCTTTTATGACCAAATGGTTTGGAGCTTGATTCTTGCCATCCAAAACTTTAAACTTCTATGACATGGCAGGTCTTTGTTATATTCACATAGGCTAAAGGACTTTCATGTGATAGCGTGTATAAGAGATACTAATAAAATCAATCATAAACTTTCACTTAATAGTTTAAACTTTTGGATCAAAGTAGTCCCTTACATACATAAAGTTATATTGGCATCATCTATGTCAATGTGGCTTTCCATTTATCCTATTTTTTGTCAGTTTATTGTTAAAATATTTATACTTGGCAGGTCACATAAGGGAAATATTAAGATTCCAACTCCTATTTTGCCATTAAATCTTGCATGAAATTAGCACCCCACCCATTTGATCCAAACTATACACCAAATAACTAGATGTTATAAAGATGTCTCTTGAGGAAAGCGTTGTAGTCATGGTTCTTAACAATTGATTGGTAGTATTTTGGTAATCAATACTGTAAATTTAGCAGATATGGAGTTCAAAATCACTGGTTCAGTGTTTCTCCCCACCCCCCAAAATCAATGGTCTCGAGCTGTCAGTAGTGTACCCTGAGGGAATTGATCAATTTCCTTTGATTCCTTGTCATAACATACCTTCTAATGAAATTACACTCAGATAAAAAAGTTTTCTGCAAGGATGATTTTTACTTACATGGAACAACCGCCCAAGTTTGTTGCTCATGGGGAGACAAAAATGGTATGTAATTTAAAAAAGTCCATATATTCAATTGACATAATCTTGCAGGTAAAATCCTATAGATTGTATATGTTTAAGATACGGTAATCAAAGGAGATAATAATCAAGGCATTACTTAATTAAAATCAAATCTACATAGTAATTTTGACACCAAAGGTTTGTAATTGTCAAGTAATCCTTGGCATTGAGGCAGATCGGTCCCAATCTAAAATTTGTTTGTCACAGAAAATATATACTTGATTTCTTGGAAGAGACAAGGTTCCTAGGAGCCAAACCTACTGGTACCATGGAGCCAAATATCAAAATAATGACAGACTGACATGACCCGTTATCAGACCTGAGCAAGTTCATAAGGTCAGTTGGAAAACTCAATTATCTCACTGTTACTCAGCTTGATATTTCCTTAGCAACTAGTGGAGTTAGCCAATTTGTAAACTCCAATAAATAGTCATTGCAATGCAATTTTGCAAATTTTGAAGAATGTTCAAAGTGCATCTGGCCATGGTTTGTTGTATAGCAATTATGGCCACCCCTTACTTCAAGGGTTTACAGATGTTACATTAGGCAGGGTAAGGTCAACAATTGGCTATTGTACTTTTGCTGGTAGAAGTTTGGTGCCTAGCAAGAGTAAGATACACATTGTGGTGGCACATTTTAGTGCAGAATCTGAGTATAGGTCTATGGCGTAGATTACTTGTAGGCTATGAAACATTGATACTTCAAAAAGGGAACCACATTATGTGCAATATGTATCTAAGACTTGTATAAGATACGACACAACGCCTCATATTGCATTTAAACAATATCTGTGTTGGTTTGTCGTGTTGTGGTGTCCACATCTGTGTTAGTATCTGTGCTTCTTAGCCCGTGAGTTGATTGGGCAGAACAATCTTTTGGAAGAATTGGGTTTCTAACACTTGCAACCTGTGAAGTTATTGTGCAATAACTAAGAAGCTATTCAAATTGCTTTAAATTCAATATTCCATGTACGGACAAAGCATAAAGTTGATTGTCTATATGTTAGAGACAAGCTTTTGCAGAATTTGATCAAGACAGCCTAATATATCATATCTGAACATTGGTTAGCCAGTTGATTTCTTTACTATATCTCTTGAAGGAATACGGATTGATATTTGTAACAAGTTAGGGACATAGGATATACATGCTCTAACTTGAGGGAAGTGTTAGAGATTTATCTCTAAAGAATGTCATTCTAATGATCTCTTAGGATAATCTTCAAGTTTTATTGAGTAAATTATTATTAGATTGCTTCGCATTTTAGCTTTATCCTTAGGAAAAGCTAGTTTTAAGGTCAGAGTGTTACCTTCATTTGTTTGAACTCCATCCCAGACACAGTAAGTTTGCTTACTGGAATGGTAAAATGAACAAACCAGAATTCCTTTTATCCTGCAGTGTTTTACAGCTTTTGCTATGTATTTCTCTGCCAGTACCTAGTTGCATTTTGCTGTCGAAGCAGCAGGTCATCAATGCAAAAGAGGAGGTTGGGTGAAATAAGGAGGCAAGTAGAGGAGGTAAGTTGGAATGGATTTAGAAATAGGCAGTACAGAGAAAGTATTGGATAAGGATGGGGATCCTGGGTAGTTTTAGTCTATCCCTTTTTCATTTTGGTCTTCTTAATGAAGCATGGATTGGCCTTATCATTGTTAGATTGAGTGGTCCTATATGCATGGGCTTCTCTATGTTGCAGGCCCAAGCACCTTTGTCTTTGTATGCCAAAAGAAAACAACAGAACAAATGTATAAGAATATTGATAGTATGTGACAAGTGAGAAACAATAGAGGCATGAGGATAGATTCTTTTTCTAATTTTTAATGCATAATATTAAATAATTTTAATTTTTGCAATAAATAAGTATAACCCTTGTATGGCATATTATACAAAGTGACATATCATGGACTAGTACCATTACAGTGTCAAACTTTATTTTAAGCATTATAAATGAAGGAGTGTACAAGGACTGAAGTGTTTGTCCCCTTCAGCCCCTAAGTTCTACATCATGTAATTATCTTAAATAAACTTTTTTCCATTTCGGAAAATGTTATATTTTTTTTAGAGAAAAGAATTTATATTAAATTCTTAGAGTTCGTCTTAAAAATTATTGACTAGAAAGTCCTGAACCTCAACTTCAAATTTTATACACGACACATAACTATGCCCACAATATAACCATTTGACCCCCCAACCATATGACCAATTAGCTCTTTGATGTTAACTTGTGTAAATGCAGTCCATCTAGTTAGTTTGGGTTTAGCCACTTCGAAAGGTTAACATAATTTGAATAGCAGTTTGCATAATCTCAGAGATTCAGCTTAAACCAAAACATATCAGTTTGGCCATCTAAACATAACCAACTGGGCAACTCGCTCAGTTGGGAATAGTTCCTTTCAAATTTGATGTTTGCCAGATGATTTCTTTGCGAGCATTACATGTACCAGTTGCCACTAAATACAAAGCCTACATAAATATATATACATAAAAGCATAGCTTTGGAGCCAGATTGAACATTGAATCAATGAGGGTACTCAGTCACTGGTGCAACCACTCAGTCATTAATTAAACTGGTTGAACCTGTTAGTTTCATTTTATATACTTTCAATTAAACATAGCACTAATATATTTAAAAAATCATATCTACAAACACACACACACACACACACATATATAAACACTCGTTATATTATGATGAGAACAATAATCAACTTATAATTTCTTTTAATGCATAGTTTAATAAGTTTTACTTTCATATAATTATAAAATAGAAAAATATTATAATATGCTATATTCTGATAAATCAATACATATAATTGAAATTATAAAAAAACCATTAATAAATTTATATGAAAAATAATTCAAAATAATTATTGCAGAAAGGAAAAAAAGGAATCCAGTCTGATTCAATTACAAAACCAGAACTGATTTGGTGGCCAGGTCAGTTTGGGTCCTAAAACAATGCATAGAAGTAATCAGTCACTCCCAAACTAGCTTCATTCTACCATCTAGTCTTTCAATATCTAATCATGAGAAAATTAATAGAATCTTCAGAATGATAAGTGGTCTGTCTTTTTGGCCAAATAATTGGAGTAGTTCAACGTGATAATCTAAACCCCTAGCTTCATAATGCATGATTCCAGTTCTGCATAGAAGTTACTGATATCTTCCTTCTGGACTCCAAATTAAGGTGCATGTCATCACTGAGTAATAAAAGTAAATCGAGATATATGCAATTGAAGCAATTTGGTTCAAAGAAAGCCTACCTTAACATGATAGCTAACATATGCATGAAAAGTTGATAAATTCCACACTGTACGATCCAGTTTCTGGCCTTCTACATGCCGGGGGAGGATAACTGCAGAGTCGAACACACTATATTTTGGAGACAGAAGCAAATGAAATTATAATGAAAAATGAAAAATGAGAGTTTCCAGAGACGAACCAAACGTTACAAATCCTGCATTTGCAGATAATGCATGGGTCGGAGCTCCTTTCAGTTCCGATGGAGGAGAAAGAGACCATGAACAAGGAGGGGCATTATATAGTCCACCTGTACGCCTAGCTTCCACAAATTCCTAAATAATAATAAATCTAGAAAGTTTAAACCATCAAACCATCCAACAAAGGAGCAAAATACCACACAAGAAAAGCTTTTCATGATTCAACTAAAGTATCCCTCTATCTCACTATCCCCACTCCCTTTCAGGCCAGCAACTCTTGAGAGACGAGCCATTAGCTAAAAAACTCTACCTGCAAGAAGGAAGTTGCAAGAACAATGTCTATGGAATCGTTGAATCTCATAGGATACACCACAGTCACCTTATCAGCCTGTCAAAAAGGGAACAAACCATCATCTAAACCGAAGATTGCTTCCCTCTCAAATACTACAGTGAGCAATTAATTCAATGCAAAGATCAATAGAGCAAAGACATAATATTATACATCTACAAACCTAGAGACAACATATATCCTAAGAAATAGTAGATTTAAAAAAATAAAACAAGTTAGATTCATTTAGTTTGACATAAAGAATTCCTTCTGTTGCTTTTCCTCTCCACCTTTCTTACTTACCAAAAGAGAACAGAGGAGGAATATTGTTGCAGGTTTGATGAGCACATGGAAAAAAAAGGGCCACAATGTCATAATTACTGTGGTATGTGCCTGGCTGATTTAGTGATTCCCATTTTTGTTTTTTCATAGAAGAACTTCTACTAGAAAGAGAAGAATTTACAACTAGCTAGAGGATAGTATATTCTTCAACCAGAAAAAAAGATACAGGCTCAAAACAGAACTAAGTTACAGAAACCCTAAAAAAATCTATTAGTGTAATTGAGTCATCCAATAAAGTGGTTTCCTTTCTTTATATATATTTTTTTTATACAAAAAAAAACATGCACTGAACGCCAAAAGAAAGCCATATACACAATTCTTTCCCAAAACATGACGAAAGGAGAAGATATGCCCTTGAAGATAAGCGCATTCCTCTGCAACCAAACAAATTAAAAAATCACATAAACCAGACTGTTGGAAACCAACTCTGTAATCTTAAAATTATTGAAAATCCACTCACTGATTCACTCAATAATGCAAAATTCACTATGTAATTCAAGTAAACCAAACTACACAACACTTCTAAACTCCATACATAACACAGGAACAGGAACACTCCATATTACAGAAAAGACGCAATACAGAACTACATAGGGCAATTTCACATACCACTCACACACTCACAGGCAAACTACAACACACACACACAACACTGTTTCATCACACTAACACATTCAGAACATTCAATTTTGGCATTCAAGAGGCCAGACTCTCTCCATGGACAGTTTCAAAATTCCCTCTTCAGTTCCCTCTCTGAGCTAGTCAATATATCCCCCCTCCCTTTAGGCAGACCGATAACTTCCTCAACCACCCATATGGGCTCTGGATTGGTCCATTACCTGCCCTTTTGCTTTCCTGGTGTAAACCTAGTTTTTTCCTGAGTTAATGGGCCTAAGCCTGTCACAGACATTGCCGAAAAGTTTAGCTTTCCTTCTTGTTACCAAACCCCTCAAATTGAACAAGGAGAAAGTGTGCAGTGTACTGGAACACAAAACTCTAGCCAAAAAAGGCCAAAGAGTTTATTCAACAAGTAACTCACTACACGATAATGGAGAAATAAGTATAACAAGTTTCTGAACTAGATCTACTCTATTCACCTGTCAGATATCTTGTGTGGATTTTGAAGAAAGTTTGACATGTCCTGCAAACATACAGAAATTTTTGCCAACTCACTTGAAAGGCTCCGGGAGGAGTAAGGAGGGCAAAGTTTTATAGAGTTGCACAATGCCTGCAGCAATTTTGTGCTTATGGTTGGAGTAAATTGACAGAATTTTCAAGGATAAATTTATGATGTTGTATCTCCTGTATAATGTCAGGGAACCAGTTCACTTAAAAGCTTAAGCTGTTGGGTAGATACCAAGGAATATATTTTTCTCTAACACATTTTCATGTTAAGAGCTCCCTAGACTTAAAAGCGAGAAACACAGACTCAACTCTGTGCTGAAATTAATGTTTATTTGAAACATTAGAAGAGTCAAAAGAGGCTTTCATAGTCAAGGAATCAGCACACCCAAGCTCAGAAATGAATTTTATCTCAAACATAGGACAATGTTGTTGTTCTAGACTGCGACAGTGTTAAGGACTATGTATGGATTCCACTGTTAGTATTAAGCATGCTGAGGAATAGGCAAGCTTTGTTTTGTTTTTCTATTTTATCAAAGAATATTTCATTACAAGAGAAAACAAGTACAATGACAGAAAATCAACAATCCATCTAGAAACTGATGGGAACCTCAGAATCGAAAAGTTGTATTCAGTGTTATTTTTGTATCAGAAAAGGGGATTTCTCAAGGAAGAACGAAATCGTCCTGGGAATACAGTTAAGGAAGAAAAAATAACAACCAAGAACAATTTGGGACACGCCCTGGCAATCAAGAGGCAAGCACACTCCTCAGCTAACTAACAGCTTTTTACTCCTACCCAACTCCAGCCAATATAATCATTGGATCTCTATGCTTACTTGGACACGTGTCCAAGTTAGTTACCTGCTGAATTCCCTCCCAGAACCACCCCAACAGACTCCTGCTTTCCAGCCCTTCTAGTATAAACTTTCCCCCACTTTTTCTAAGGCCCAAGACCATCATTTGCCACTTTTTCTAAGGTCCCCAACCCCCCCCCCCCCCCCCCAAAAAAAAAAGTTCCACCTCGTCCTAAAGGTGAAATCCTGGAAACTGCTGTCTGATAGTAGAGAAGTCCTCCCAAGTGTTTTTCGAAATCTTCTAATCCCATCCATTTAATGAGAACTTCAGTACTGCCATTAGGCATCTTTCTGGCCTGTAAGACCTTCTCAGGTTGGACCTGAAACACTAACTCCTCAGTAAGGGTAGGAGGTAGAGACTGTGCCTTGATGTCAGTGGTTTCAGCTTTCTTTAGTTGGGAAACATGGAAAACTGAATGAATTTTGGAGGTAGGAGGAAGCTCTAATTTGTAAGCAACACTGCCAATGCATTCCACAATCTTAAAGGGACCATAGAATCTAGGAGCTAACTTCTCATTAAGCCTCTTTGCAAGCTTCTTGAACATATAAGGTCTCAGCTGTAGAAAAACTAAATCTCTGATAGCAAATTCCACATCTCTTTGTTTCTTATCAGCCCGATACTTCATTTGTTGCCGGGACTTTTCCAAATTCTCCTTCAACTGCATGAGAATTGCATCCTGCTCCTTCAAACTTGTATTAATATCTGTTACAGTAGAGTGCTGTTCATCCCACTTAAAAACAGACGGAGGGTCTCTTCCTTAGAGTGCCTTAAGTGGGAACATCCCAATTGACCGATTAAATGAGGTATTAAACCAACATTCTGCCCTAGGATGCCACCTACTCCATTGCTTGGGTGTTTCACTAGTGAAGCAACATAAGTAGGTCTCCAAACTCCGATTGACAACCACAGTTTGGCCATCTGTTTTTGGGTGGTAACCAAAACTGAACTTAAGCATTGTACTCGAGAGCTTGAAGAGTTCACGCCAAAAATGACCAATGAAAACCCAGTCCCGATCTAACACTATTGATTTAGGAAAACCACGTAGTCTAACAATTTCCTTCGCAAAAATTTCAGCTACATCCTTAGTTGTAAAAGGGTGAGCTAAGGCTGTGAAATGAGCATACTTGGTGAATCGATCTACTACCACCAAAATAGTGTCCATTTTATGTGATCGAGGCAGCCTTGTGATAAAGTCAAGGCTAATATCTTCCCACACACTTCAAGTAATGGCAAAGGCTGCAATAATCCAACTGGTGTCATAGACAAGTATTTGTTCCACTGACAAGAACTACACCTAGGCACAAAATTTTGGACATCCCACTTCATACCCTCCCAGTAAACCACCTCATACAAACTTTTATATGTCTTGAAATATCTTGGGTGGCCTCTTAAAGGGGTTACATGAAATTCTTGGAGAAGTTTAGTAATTTATGGGGCTGCCTTGGGTATTACTAATCGACCATGGTAGAACAGACTCTCTTTTCTCAGCAAATAGCCCTTAGGAATCTCCTTGCCTACAACCAA
Source organism: Delonix regia (assembly GCA_037074485.1). Lineage (NCBI taxonomy): Eukaryota > Viridiplantae > Streptophyta > Magnoliopsida > Fabales > Fabaceae > Delonix > Delonix regia. The sequence continues at coordinate 37,256,580 of CM073450.1, read as the reverse complement.
CTGCTATACAATAGCCCGTAATTTTTTCATCCTTCTGAACCAAGGAATCGATGTCCCCTGATCCTTCATAAGACCAGAGAGAAAAAGCTAGGTATTCCAATCCCAAATCTCGATGGGAGAGAGCTTCAGCAACTTTATTTTGTTGGCTTGGTTTGTATTTAATGTCAAAAAGGTAACCCATCAGTTTAGTCACCCATTTCTCCTGCTCATTATCAACTAGGCGCTGCTCCAAAAGTATTTAAGAGCTCGTTGATCTGTGTGGATAATAAACCGATGTCCTTTCAAATAATGTTGCCAGTGTTTAACCGCCATAGCTATAAGTTCTCTTTCATACACTAACTTTTGCCTTGCTCCCTCTGATAAAACGTGACTGAAGAAGGTAATTGGTTTGCCAGCTTGCATCAGAAGTAGATTTGATCATAACTTAAAAGGCCAATCTTGCCAGATGAGTCTAGCCCCAAAAAAACAAAGTCTAAACAAAAAAAGCTCGAATGGTTAAACAGGTCAAGCACTTGAGCCCAAAAAACACAAATAAATTTTTTTTAATTAGTAAAACTTATTATATAAAGAAAAACTTAGTGTAACGTGACATTGTGATAAAGAAATAAAAACTCAGACCTCTTATTTAAAAGATATATGTCAATACAATAACTCATTTGTATTTACAACTTCTCTATATATAATTTTACATGTAATAATAACAATTATTTATGTTATTTATTTAAAATCTTAAATAAGAAATTGATTTGACTGTTCTTTAAAAAGTCTAATTGACCCGATCTGAAAAATATGGATGAAAGCTTGAACAAAAAAGCCTGATTAAAATATGGGCTCAGGCTTTTTTTTGAGCCCGAATTCAAGCCCGATTTTTAAAATCCTAGCCCGAGAATCAGGTCTAATAAGAGTTGCCTAACTCCACCACCCAAGGCATTTGCTTCTATTTCGAATGGTTGTTCTAAATTTGGCATGGCTGAGACTGGGACCGATACCGTTGCTGACTTCAACTCCTCAAATGCCTTGTGTGCATCATCCCCCCACTGAAAGGAATCCTTCCTTAATAACTTAGTTAATGGTGCAACAATCTTGCCATAGTGTCTAACAAATCTTTAGTAATTACTTGTAAGTCCAAGGAATCCTGCAGCGCCTTTATATTCTTAGGGACAAGCCATTGCGCCATAGCATCCAACTTAGCAAGGTCTACTTCCATTCCTTTGGTGAGATAATGTGACCCAGGTATTCCAACTTCTATTGCCCGAAAGAACACTTCTTAGTGTTAATTATCAACTTCTGTCCACACAAAATCTCGAAGGCAACTCTTAGATGGCCCAAGTGATCCTCAAAGGTCTTGCTCTATATTAAAATATCATAAAAAAATCCAAGGATGAACTTCCTTAGGTGAGGCCGAAAAATGTCATTCATCAAGGACTGGAATGTGGAAGGGGCATTAGTTAAGCCGAATGACATCACAAGAAACTCATAATGCCCTTCATAAGCATGAAACGCTGTTTTATGCTCATCTCCCTCCTTAATCCGTATCTGGTGGTAACCAGACTTAGGGATAGCTTAGAGAGAACTGTGGTTCCCCCTAATTCATCTAATAACTTATCAATGGCAGGTATGGGGAACTTGTCGGGTACTGTAATTCTGTTGAGTGCTTAGTAATCAACACAAAACCTCCAGTTGCCATATTTATTTTTGACTAGAAGTACCAAGCTAGAATACCAGCTTGTACTTGGTTGAATGATGTCTGCTTTCAACATCTCTCGGACTAGTATTTCAATCTCATTCTTTTGCAAATGAGCATATTTGTAATGCCAGATACTTGGAGGATTTTCTCTGGACCTAATAGTAACAACATGGTCTTGAGCCCAGTGTGGTGGCAATCCCTCATAAGGAACACAAACCGAGTTAAACTCAGACAATAGATGCTATATCGTTTCAAGAACAATAGCATTATGATCCTCTCGAGTCAGAATAGCTTGTCCAAGTTCTATCCAAAAGGCCTCTCCATGTTTATGGACTGCTTTGCAAATGGCTTCATAAGACACTTGTGCCCTTACCCATGTAGGATCCCCCTGTAAATAGACCCATCCTGAATCTCCCTTGATCTTCATAGATAGTAGACCCCAATTTATTCAGATTTCACCCAGCGCCTCTAACCATTCTATACCCAGCACCACATCCACTCCTTCAAGAACAAATGGGTAAAAGGTCTGAGATACCAGCAGATCCTGAAAACAAAGGGTGACCCCCCTACAAACTCCACTCCCAAATACCTTTTGACAATCTCCCATAGTGATGGAATAGCAGGCAGTGTGCTCAACAGACAAGTTCAGCTCAGAAACTAAATGTTGAGCAACGAAATTATGGGTAGCCCCACTATCAATTAAGACTACAACCTCTTGTCCATTAATAGTTCCCCTTAGCTTTGTTGTTTAGTGATCAAAAACACCCACGATGGAATTAAAGAGAATGTCATTGTTGCCAAAAGCTTATCCTCCTCCTTAGAGATTTCTTCACAAGGATTTTCCTCCTCAAGATGCTGCACCTCATCCTCCTGGAGCATAAACAACATCTGCAGTTTCTTATTCTTGCACCGGTGACCTGGACTATACTTGTCATCACATTTGAAACAGAGACCAAGCTCTCTACGATGATTAAGTTCAGCCTCTATGAGCTTTTTAGAAGAGCTTTTGGTGGTCTCAATAATAGGGATAACCTCGAGTGGTCTTCACCACTCTTTAACTCAGCCTTCTTAAAATTAGTGCTGGCAGTCTGACTTTTAGGAACATCTACAGTGGTAGAGGCCTTTGAATAATTCGAAGAAGCAAGGGACCATCTCGAACTATACCTTGTTTTCCATCCTCTAGATGACGTCTTCTCTTTGACACGGTCCAACTCAGTATTGCAACCTTCAATTTGAAAAGCCAAATCCATCAATTGCAATAAAGAAATAGGTTATAACATACGTACCTCAGCCTTAATTGCATCTCATAGGCCATTCTTAAAGATTCCCATAAGCACCATATCTGGTATGTCCTTCAAAGGTGCTAAAAGTTCTTTGAATTGCTCTTCGTACTCCATGATAGTACCATCTTGCCTGACAGCCACCAGTAGTTCATAAGCGTCCCCATATTGATTACAGTGGAATCGCGCCATTACCTCCCACTTAAATGATAATCAAGAAAGGATGGGTGCTCGAGACTCCAACCACTAAAACCAGACTAATGCACATCCTTCTAAACAAATTGCAATAGTATCGAGCTTATTAGTCTCTATAAATTTGTTCACTGAAAAATACCGTTCCATTATGAAAAGCTAGCCAATTGGGTTGTCTCCTCCAAAAAAGGGCATCTCCATTCGATAGAACTGATTAGGATCACCATCGATATTGACCCCCGAAGACTTTGATGTCTCACCACCTCCTAGCACCTCTTGGGTCGACTCCTTCAGTAGCACAACCACGACTTTTCTATGGTCACTGGGTGCACCCCGAGTGAATAGCTCATTGAGCTGGTCTCGTATCTCCATCATAAACGCCTTCATTGAATTAATGTCCTCTTGATCGACTCTTCCTTCCATTCTAGTACCTACCATGCCCCGAAAAGAACTCTAATACCACAATTGATGGGAACCTTAGAATTGAAAAGTTGTATTCAGTGTTATTTTTCTATCAAAAGAGAAGATTTCTCAAGGAAGAAGGAAATCCTCCTAGGACTACAATCAAGGAAGAGAAAATAACAACCAAGAACAATTTGGGAGACCCTCTGGCATTCAAAAGGCCAGCACTCTCCTCAGCTAACTAACGACCTCTTAATCTTACCCAAATCCAGCCAATATAATCATTGGCTCTCTATGCTTACTTGGACACGTGTCCAAGTTAGTTACTCGCTGAATTCCCTTCCAGAGCCACCCCAACAGACTCCTGCTTTCCAGCCCTTCTAGTATAAACTTTCCCCAACTTCTTCAAAGGCCTAGGCCCATCAGAAACTGAAATAAGCTTTTTTCTTCTCTCCTTTCTAGTTATTTTCTCTCTAGTTTCCTTGAAATAAATGCTTATCCTCTACCTTATTGCTTATCTTCTCTTATTTTTTGAAATTACTATATTTATTTATATATTTAAAAAAATCTGAAAGGGACCTATATTTCCATTGTAAGAACCATATCATTGCATATATGTACAACCTATGGAATTTTGCAAAGGGTAGCAAGGGAGATATATATATATACACACACATATATAAGAGTAAATTTAATAATCCACTCAGCAATGAAACCCAAACTAATATAAAGTTGTGTCTAGTAATTACACCTGCGGAACAAGAAAAAAAGACTCATTTGGCCGATGCACAAGGGCAACAAGTGGACTCAAGTCTGGAGCAACAGTTCTTGAAGCCAGATGTTTTAGAATCACTCTCATTGGTGCACCAAGGACCACCTCCCTTATTGATGCAACTTTTACCAAAAAAGAATATCTTTGATCTGCACAAAATCAATATCACCAACAGACAAAAGACAACATTAACAACCAAATAATCAAGAATAAAATTTATTACAGTTTTGTCCATAAATCAATGATTTTAAACTGAGAAAGATTAAAACTTGAGCACAGGAATATAGATTAAAAGTTTTGACTGACTGACCTCAGGTAAAGAGAATGTATATGAAAAATTGATCATAATTAAATACACACACACACACACTCCAAGTATCTGATTTACTTAGAGTTTTTTATTTTTAATATCACTGGAAATTGATTATTCTTACTAGATTTCTCATTAATGACTCAGTAGATTTATCAAACAATAATAATATCTGCCAAAACAGGTGCAAACAGAACTGATGTAAAACACTACTCACCCAAAAAAAGAAAAAAAGTTTCACAAGGACCATGATCTTATTAGGCATGGAGGATGCTGTCTGAAAAAGGATACCACTGAACAAGATTTATAATGTCATGATAGGAGTTATCTCATCCCACATTTGATGGTTGACCACATAGAATTAGATTATAACGTCCTAAATGCTATCTTCATTGTAAAAGGTACAAAGAAATGACACACTGGGTGATTTATGAGATATTGATCAACATAAGTTATAGTTTCTTCTATTCTTCTAATGAAATACAAAACCCTCTTCTTTGGGACTATATAAAATGAGTTAGTGGATTAATATATTTGGTTGGCTGTATTCAAAGTTTGCCAGAGAAAAATTCACAAGATTCATTGTAAATCTACATGATAACACATAAAGGAACATCAGGGCAGAGGACAATGAATACTTTCCCAAAAAGACCAGCTGAACCAGGACAGATGGCCTTTAATGTGTTTAGAGCCTCCAGGCTCTATATCCACATCAAATATCTCTTACCATCAATAAGTCACTTATCAAATGGAAAAAAAATGCTGAGATAGTCTCTCACACAATACTACCATTAAAATTTGCAGCAACAAACCAAGATCTAAAATTTAAGAACTAATTTAAGAAAGAAACAAAAACATGGCACTCTCAAACATGGACAACAAAATATAAAATATGAGGAACCAATCAATCAGCTCTTCTGAAGATCAAGGTTTTAATTGCTAATGCTCATAATGCTGGCATGGTAATGATTGTCATGCAAGATACCAAGGCTCCTAAACTCACCACATGATATCATCCCAACGGGACATCAACCAGAATCTTTTCTTTAATAAGGTGAATGTCGTGTAGATATTCTTTGTTATGCTCCTCAGGATATATGTGAAGAGTGGAAATTTATGAAATGCTAGAATTTGCAGATTCAAAATCTGAATAAACTGAATTGACATAAGAAGTTATTATGGCTCCACAGCAAAGGTACAACTTCTAAAGCAAGAATTGATTATGCAGTCCTAAACAAACAAAAATCAATGTTTCCTCATTTTCCAATCCCCCACGGAACCCTGTTCCAGTTTATGCAATCCAAATCACAGTGCATTAGTACATTAAATTGTAAAACTCAGCAAACCACATAAATGGCGTAAAGAGGGGAGCCAAAGCCAGAGTTAGTCTCTTATTTGTTCATTTTCTAGAACTTATACCCTTTTCTTTATGTCACATTCGTGGATCCTATGAGGTATTTCTTTCATTTATCAAATTCTCTCCCATTTGAGACTTTAATGTCCCTTTGGTTCTGCTTGCCAATTGTAAGTCATTTCTTGACAAAACAAAATTAAAAAGGAAAAAGAAGGAAATATAGAATGCAAAAGTGAAGGAAAGTTAATAATTAACATTGTGCAGTGAGTGACAGTGCGAGAATTACTAACAGATTGATGTGGGTAGACTTTTTTATTGCATGGTATTTAAGTAAATATATATAAGTTATAATTGTTACAATAATTATGATTTATATATAATATTCAAAACATTCCAACTAAGCATTTTTTTATGAACATCACGACTGTCTCACCAACATGGAGTTTCTGATCCTCTGTCCTTGTGGCTGGATTTGAAAGCAGAAAAATATTTCCACTACTACTAAACTCCAGACAATTTGAAAGTCGATATTCCTACCATGTATTTGGGAAAAAACGGTACAAAAACATTGGGCAAGAGATCCTCCCCAAACAAAAGAAAACAACCCAGACTTGCTAATTTAAGATAGCCTTCCAATCCCTTCGAAAATCCACAAGGAACACCCCTTTGACAAAACCATTTGCTGAAACCCACAGAGGACATAAAAATAATCCTCTGCCAGAGAAGAGCTAGTAAAAGAAACTCTGGTTAAAAGCTCTTGCACTCTATTCTAACTGTAGACCAAAAACCAGCAAGAATTGCGCCCTTGCAAAGAACTTATTGCTCCTGGTGCTCTCCCGAAACCTTAAGCCTTCTCTGATACGAAAAGAGTTGTTGCCTCCAGTAAATCAACTATCTTTGTCCACCTTAAAAGAGGCAATTTCACCAAAGAAGACAAACTCCATAATCTTCTTGGTAACGGTAAACTCCAAGAAATCACATACCCAACAGTGTAAACAGGAAAGAGAGTATCTCCATATCCAATTTCATTAATGGGTTTCTGGGTTTTGGTATAATTTGATTTTGTATAAAATTCATTCACAATATTAAATGTAATTTATTTAATCTAAGAATAACAAAAAAATGTCACTGGTGAGTCTGATATACTTTTATTTTAAAGGGCTACTTGCTATACAGTAATGCTCCAAATGTTTTATATATAAAAACTTCATACAATTCAGTCTCATCCTATCTAATTTTATCCTAGCTAAAACTATCCAGAGTTACTCTATGCAGTGTGCCAAACGAAACCTTAAATAACCCCAACTACTCAGAGATTGAAACAACTATGGAATAAAATGAAGTTTCAAACATTTTCCAACCATTGTTTCTCTGGAAAGTTCTGCATCAATATAACATATGAGAATAACTGAGACTGCAAATATGATAAGGTCAGGACAAATGTAATTCCAAACCAAACAGATGATGATATATAGATGTCATATGAATTCAATAAAACTTCGAATAAATTTATAATTTTCAGGCTCGTACCATAATCCATTTTGAAATAATCAACCCAAATATAAAGGTGTTAGCTTATTTGTGCAGCTCAATCTAATATCCATAATAAGTGTTTTATACATTCGAGAAAACCACAGGGGTTAAAAAACAATTGTAATCTTTTCCACTTCTACTTGACATTGATCCCATTCATCCTTACCACAATTTACATAGGAGAGTTTGGAATCTTTATTCTTCCAGTGTGTTTTCTTTTAGTATATTTTAACTATCCTACTTATTCTACTAATGGGGACTCTTTCCTTCTAGGAAACCTATCAAAAATCCAAAATTTCTTCTAAAGTCATCTATTTGGACAATGGAATTTAATAGAATTAATTGATACTAACAAAATGCTGCAGATTCCCATACCAAATAAGGCCATTTGCATTAGGTGCTAGCTCTGAAACATTTCCTCACTTATTTTTACATTGTCAGGTGGTTGCTTACTATACAGTAAGCTGTTTAGGATTGTTGGTGGGCAAAGAATTGGGTATGCACAGTGAACTTTGAGAAATTTCTTTTATATGGTTTTGAGGTTTAAGACAGAAATATGACGTCAAAGCTGTGTGACAAAGTGCAATCTTCACTTTGCTTGGTGTATTTGATTATAAAGGAGTTCCCATAGTACTATCAAGGGCATCTCCTTGCCCTTGGATGTATTGTGAAATAAAATTGTCACCTCTCTTTGGTGCTCTAAAATGGATTTTTCAAGGGAGTGTCCTTGTCAGATATGAAGAGGGATTGAGCATGCTCTGCTTTCTTATTCATCTATCCACGTAAATTTCTTCTTTATGCAAAAATAAAATTACATTTATGAAAAATATTTATATACATACTACTTGTAGAAAATGCAGCAGATAGCAGCTAACAATTTTAGTTCAAGAGGAAAAGATATTCACAAATAATATGTCAGCAAATAAAAATTTTAACATAATGACAATGACTATATCTAATCAGATCAACAGAGCGTTACCACTTAGCAAGCTTATGATGTTATCCAATACATCTCACCCTACCTTGATTTGAAGGAAGCTTCGAGAGATTTATTTTTAATGTGAGGTTAAAGCCATCCCTTGGAGGATCAAGAATTTGTACAAGTGTGCCATATGCTGCTTTTATTGCTTCTATGGCTCCAAATGGAAGTCCACCCAAGAAAATAGTTTCTGGAGGAGGGATGGGCAATGAAACAGACAGCAACAAGATATGTGGATTCTTCATAGTCACCTACAATTGTTTTTGCTTAGTAAGATGAGTACATCCAAAACCGTCAAACATCAACTTCTATCTAACAAAAACTATAACATACTAAATTAAAACAGAAATTATAAAAGGCCAATGGCTGCCATTCAAATATTAGTCTTAACAATTATCTCCACAAAAACTTGTGGTTACCTGAATATGATATCGGACATCATCAAACTCAAACCAGTGGTAGTCCAGCTCAACACCTTTTTCAAGACTGTCGAATCAACATGAGGTAAACTTTAGAGCTATTGTGACTGATCATTAAAATTACAGAAGTTCACACATTATGATAATTTGCTTAGTTAGATATAAAAAAGGGAAAACTGGAATGAAAGTCTCCATCATCACACAGCAGGAAGTGCTCATCACCACATAATTGTGTTATGATCTGAAATCAACTTGATTGTCACAAACTAAACTGACAAACATACATGTTAAAAAGCTTTGTCATTTATGACAGGATAGTTCTCCCTCCAAGTTTGTCCACACTAGAGTAGACCAAATGAGCTACAAGCAAACTACTCAAATTTGGTTCATTTTTTTTTTCCATAAAGGAAGAAAATATATTAAGAAGGATGAAACATCCTCTTAAGATAGAGTACTAAAGTTGAAACAAGAATAGATAGAATAGAAGATAGAAACTTAATCATACAGCAAAGCAGCCCAATCGCTCTACCAATGAAGCACTGAAACTTAAAATTGGGTCTAAAACATGTCAGACAGTCAATCATACATGAAGCAACTTTTCAAATTAGAACTGGATGCTTCAGATTTTATAACGCCATGCTGTTGTGTCCTTATCATGTCTCATGTCCATGTCAATGTGACACAGTGTCCACACTTCTTAGCCCTTGCATATCTAATAAAGTGAGTCCCTCAAAAAGACCATGAGCAGGACACCAAGAGAGGCCGCAAAAGTAATTCTAACCCACAAGGCATCTAAAGACAAAGAGAAACCCCTGAAGATACAAGAGTTCCATTCCAAGTTTCAAATCATAGTAATTGAATTATGATTCAAATCATGAATCAAAAAGCTGATTTTTGAATTGTAAACCGTAAATCATATCGAATCGTACTATTTAGAGTCATATTGATATATAGTATGAAGAATGTATGTCATAAACTTATGCTAAAAACCTTGAGTCTCAAAAAACAAAATCATATATCATTAGGATTTGTCAATGATGTTTTAATCTATATCTATATTATAGAATATAATATAGATAATTTAAATGTCATATATCTTGTAAGATATGTATAAAACAGGTTGTTCATAGTTAATATAGATATATGTGTGAAACAAGCTACAAAAGAGTAAAATAACGTCCAATAAAGAACTATCAAATATTGGCTTCAGTCTTCAGTCTTCAGTATATGATAATGTCTCAGATAGGCTTCAGGCTTTAGTTTAAACAAATGGAATGATGGCATTTGCAGTTAAATGAAACCAAAAAAAAAAAGGGTAATCATCATCTTCAACCTGAGGCAAATCATGTCAAGTCACAAAGGACCTCTTTTGTGACCCGACGCAACAACTTTAAAGAATTGCCAGATGGCTGCGAATTGCCATTTCCAGCACGAATTGCATGATTCTAGCGATTGAGATGTACAATTCTGGCTCGTTCAGGATTCATTCCATGATTAGAATCGTTTTGGAAGTGAATCGAGACATATAGTACGGTTTGAATCACGAATTGTGCATTTTCTACTTCTATGTTTCAAATCACAGCAGAGAATGTGCATTGCCACAACATTACTCCCACCTTTTTCTGTTAAAAACCTTTGAACGACAGTTGCAGTATCCCTATGAGATGCTATCCTATCTTAATTTAAAACATTCATCACTCATCAGTATATCATATGATCCTCATATTTGATGGTTACCCAATTGAACAGGCAGCAAAATGCGTCTTTACATTCTACGAAGGCACAAAGTTCATCAGTAAATGCATTTATACTATACATGTAAAAAGCTTGTGTACCCTATAGCGTCCAAGGTATCTACTGGAAAATACATGGTAATGAACCTTGCATTCATTGTAAGCTTCATCTCAACGCATCAAAACCAAAAGTGCCTTCCAGTATGAATTTGTGAAACCAGAAAACAAAGCATGGCGTGAAGTTAATTTCACTTTGACCATATTCTACTTATCCACCTCAAAAGTTGAAATTACAAGCATTTAGATTATCTTCACTAGGAGCATCATAGTTTCTCAAAAACATAAGGACAGAGAGCATAGAAACGCGGCCAACTGAAAGCACGGAAAAGCCCATCATCCCCAAGCCAAAAATCTATAAAGAAACGGCTAATGCTTCATAATAAAAGAAGAATACACAAAATCAAATTCAGAGAAAAACCAACAAAAAAAAACGATAGGACAAAAGGAGGACGCACTTTTGAACCCGATTCATCAAGGTCTGAAGCAGAAACCTCGAATGAGACTGCAAGAGTATCATCGATCTCTCTCGGCGGAAAGCGAAATCAAAAATACCTCTTTCAGTCTGGAATGGGCGAGAGCAGCAAGTGGCTCAGATCTAAGTGCAACGTTGAGACTAGGAGGATTCTTTTCTTGAAGTTCGGAATTCAGACCACCATCAAAATCAAATGCGTTTTCGAATCACATGCTTACATAATTCAAATGTTGTATTATTTTAACACCATATTTAGATGGTTTTGTTTAAAAATTATAATAATAATATAAATGAATAGTTTTATACGTATTAACGAATATATTAATATATTTTAAAATTTTAAATGATTAAATAAATTAGTGCTTAATATCATTATCAAATATTTTAGATAGAAATTAATTTGTAATTATTTTTGTTCATAATGTACTTTCGTCTTTTTTTTCTTAACCTAAATATTTTAAAAATTAAATTATGGAAGTGAAAAGTTACAATAATTACCCATATTCTTTTTATTAGTGGTATTATTATTGCATAATTAAATAAATATTTATTTATTCATGCCAAAATTAGTTATCTCTTTTTTTATTGGACCAACCATGCCAAAACTATTTATCTCACTTTCAAGAAATTTGTTAATTTGGCTTGCAATTGTGACCGGTTATTGTTATACTATTGTATTAAAAAATTGTTAATTGTTAGCCCAAAAAGTTTCACCACGTACCCAAAATGAATTTGATGATAACAAAATTTATTATATTTTTAAAACTACAAACCCTTTTTTGCAGCCCAAATTTTTTCAAAATTCATCTTTAATGATGAGGCTTTTGTTGTTTTAGATTTTGTGTAGTTGGTTTCTTCATTTTATACCACAAAAGATAAATAGGAGACAAAATAAAATAGCCTTAAAACATGTAAGAAAAAAAAAAAAAAAAGACAAAGTCTAGTTGGAAAGAGAAGAAAGCAAGTACAAAAATACATCATCATTACAAAGTTGTAAAAAGGAGGAGTCAAACCAAAATGTTTTAGAAAAAAGTTGCCAAAGCAAATACAAGCATGTTAAGAGCAAACCTTTTTATCTGCAAATTTGGCTAAGAGGTAAAGTGAACAAGAAAGAAGAAAAGCATAGAAGATATGGAAGATAAACAAAAAAAACTTGAAGACAAAGACCTCATCTTCTCTTACCATGACTATACATTGGGAAGGACCACTTAAAGATTAAGCTACCAAAAGCTATAATGGTACTTTGCTTGATAGCTCATAATATCAAAAGCATGCTTGAGTATGCAAAAGTCCTAGAAAACACTAGCAATAAGCCTTTATAATAGAACCTCATCTCTTTCTCTCCTTCTCCAAGTCCAAAATTCATATTTTGAGAGGGAAAAAGATTGTATTTGTAAAGTAACGGTCATATTCTTCAAAACTATAGAAAGAAAAATGTTATCAAATGCATTTCTATGAAGAACAACAAAGAAGAATCTTGAGAAGGAGCTAAGAGAAAAGTTCATAGTGTCCTAGTATTAGGTTGTAAAATTTAGCTTTTATGAGCTTGAAAGTTTGAACTTACTTGTAATCCTTAGTTTTGTAAGGGTCTTTCAATCTTTGTCCATTTTGTAAATCTTTCCTAGGAGGAGAGTCAAGTGTGGGTGAGTTGAGTGGAAACCCAAAGTGTGAAAGTTTAAGATAAGCTTAAATTTTAGGTCTAAAGTGAGCATGAACATACTTGTCAATTGTAAATGTTAAGAGAGAGCACTTGAACACCTTGTATTAAGGATTTTGACACAATGGAAAATCTTTTCACTGTTAAAGAGGGGACTAGACATATAAAAAGGATGACCAAATTAGGATAAATTCGACCTTGTGCTTTATTCCTTTAATTGCTCTTTTATTTGTTGTCAAAGTTTTCAGGCATCTTAAAACAAGTGTTAGGTAACTAGAAAGAAGACTAAGGCACTAGAAACTTAATAGTTAATTTATTTAAAGACTTAATCTTTGTCAAAGGATAAAAGAATTTACATATGCTTCTAAAAGATTAAAAGTTTATGTTTGGCAGAACCATAATTGAATATGATAAACATGCTAGTACTAAGTTACACAAAAACTACTTTGTTAAAGAATTAAGATATTTCCTACATGTTTCTATTGCTACAAAAGTGGGCATCTATGTTACAGATGTCAAAAGTTGCAAAGTCATATGAATGGGGTTTAAAAGGCACTAAAGTGTTTAAGACACTTTAAACTAACATTCAATGACCCAAAATGACTTAGGTATCTAAGAAAAACTAAACTTTTGAAGGTATGCTTGAAATGGAAAGCATTGTTAAGTAAAAGCAAATGTCAAGAGATATGAATAGGGATCCATCAAAATTCCTCTCCTTCATTCATAAGAAAGGTGGTATGGTCACCTTTGGTGACAATGAAAAGGTAAAATCATAGGTATAGGAAAGGTAAGTCTTCTACCTAATTGTTGTATTGATGATATTTATCTTGTTGAAGGACTCAAGCACAATCTCATTAGCTTAAGTCAATTGTGCAAAGTGACTTTTGAATGAATACATTGCATAGTAGCTAATAACAACAAGACATTGTTTGTAAGGCAAAACAAAGAAAATGTTTACATATTTAATTTAAAATATTTACATGAAAGAAAAGTGACTTGTCTTTTTTCATTTGCAATGATCCATGGGTATGGAACAAGAAGCTTGGACATGCAAGCATGCATCTTATATCAAATTTATCAAAGTTAGACATAGTAAGAGGATCCCCCAAGGTTAATTTTGAAAAGGATCATTTATGTGATACATGCTAAATTGGCAAACAAATTGAGTCATCATTTAAGATTAAGGACTTTATTTCAACTTCCAAGCCCCTAAAACTAATGCACATGGATTTATTTGGCCCAACTTAAGCTAGAAATTGTAGTTGTAAAGTTATGCACTTGTCATTATTGATGACTACTCAAAGATTGGTATAAAACGAGCTCCTAATGATTGGTATAAAAGGTTAAGCAATTTTTTGTAGAAAATAACTTTACAAGAAGGAAGGTTGACGTAACATATTTCATTAAGAAAGTTCATAAAAATACACTTTTTAGTTCAAATATATGCTAATGATATTATATTTGGAAGCACTAATAACGCATTGTGTCAAGAAGTCTTTTAGTTAATGTAAGGGGAATTTGAAATGAGCATAATTAGTTAAACGAATTTCTTCCTTGGTTTGCAAATCAAATAAACAAATGGAGGAACTTTATTTGTCAAACCAAGTACACTAAATAACTCTTAAAGAAGTTTGGCATTGAAGATGCTGAGCCAATGGGAATGCTTGTGAACCCCTCAACTGTTTTAGATAAATATTAAAAGGGTACAGGGATAAATACAAACTATGATCGGTTGCTTATTGTATCTAATGGGCAATAGACCTAATATGATGTTCAATGTTTGTAAATGTGCAAGATTTCAAGCAAATTCAAAATAATCTCAATTTGTTTCAACAAAAGAAAATATATAGATATTTGGTATACGCTCAAGAATACAAGTTATGGTATTTAAGGACTAATCATTTTGATCTAGTAGGACATACAAATGTATTGACAAGATAGACAAAAAAAAAATAAAAAAGAATCAATGGCACTTGCCAATTTTTAAGTAATGCCATGATATCTTGGTTAAGTAAAAAAGCAAAGCTCGATAGCTCTTTTAAATGTTAAGACCAAATATATGGCTAAAGGTAGTTGTAGACAAACTCCTTTGGATAAGCAACAACTAGAAGGTTCCTATATTTTGCAATCAAAACCCTAAATCCTAAACCTTAAAACAAGTGACATTTGCCTAACCAAAAAATCAAATGCACCATTCCAAAATAAGGCACATTGAAATTAAACATCACTTTATTAGGGATCATGTTAAGCAAGGTGATGTAGAAGTCTTGATGAGCATCATGATGACCAAGGGGTAGACTTAGGCAAGCAATTTCATCATTTGGGATGATTATTTGTTCTATAACCAAGAAGCTTCAAGCAATTCTTATTTAACATCTTAAAGAATATTCAACCCACTTAGCCTTTTATCTATAAATTTCTTATCTAAGTATTATAAACTTAATGGTGAAATTATACTAGATTCTTATCACTCTAATTCTTTTATTTTAGAGTGTCGTGAATCAAATTTAATGTTCTTGAGTGTGACATTTAAACTTATCATTCAAGAGTGCTAGTTCTTAATTTTTTTTTTAATTTGCTTGTGTTTTAGGATTATTCTAATACTCTTTAAAGCACATCAAGTTTGCTATTGTAAATTTGAAAATCAAGTGGCAAACATATTCAATACATCCTTTCATGAAAATGGTTACCGTCATAACTTATATCACTATGGAAAAGTAAATTGTATGGACATGATGCATGACTTTTGCAAGAAAGTAAATTGCTTGGACACGACACAAAACTTTGAAAAGGGTGTTTGATACGATGCATGACTTTGAAAAGGGTGCCAGGACATGATGCGTGGCTTGGAAAGGGTGCCTAGACACGTTGCATGGCTTTGAAGGGACACGATGCACGACTTTTGCAAAAATGCAAATTGCCCAAAAAGATGCAAGACTTTTGCGAAAAAGTAAATTGTCTAGACATGATATAGGACCTTATGGAAAAGTAAATTGCCTAGACACGATGTAGGATTTTAAAAAGGGTGCTTGGACTTGTGCAAGACTTGTACAGAAAATAAAGGTTATGTATTGAATGGGAATTTAATCCCTTGTGGTAAGTACTTAAACAACTGTTAAATGCAATGTGACATATGTCTATATGCGAGATGCTTAAGGCATATGCTTACTTTTGTTTATCTTTTTTTAGATTTTGTATGCATGATGCATTAAAAAATGCAATGCAATGTATGCGCTTAGGTGATATGCATGATGTATGTACTTGGTTTTTAAAGTGCTAGATTTTATATGTAAGGTACATGCAGAAATGTAATGTAATGTATGTACACATGTAAGATGTATGACGTAGATTTTAAAAATTTCCAATTTTCTAGGCATGGTAAATGACAAAATGTAGTGCACAGTATGTACACATGTGAAATATATGATGCAGATGCCCAAACATAATTTTGTTTAAATGCAGGATTCTCTTTGTGAAATGCTAAGTGACAATGTTTGAATATGACTAAAGATTTATGCCCTCAAATGCCCCATTGAAATTGGAATGTACATTTTAGGAATAAATGAAAAATTGTTCTTTTTATTAAAGATATGAATGATTAGGGAGAAGAAAAGAATATCTTACTCCTTTTTATTTTGAACCTTGTTTTGCAAATGTGGGAAAACAATGCAAACACATGATGCTTAGATGTCCTTAAAATCTATAAATTGTTGGATTCTCTTTGTCATCTGTATATAGGAAGATTCCTTTTGCGTGCCCCTTATTTGCCCCAATCCAATGACTTGAGGTCTTGGGAGTTATGAAAGTTGTAATTTTATCACACATAATGGAATTTAAGCACAAGTATCTCATGTTTCAAACAAATCCAGCTATGACAAACTTCAACTGAAAATTTCTAACCTCGATTATTTCAAAATTTACCAAAATATTTAGTTCAAATTGGATTGCTTTGGACATGATTGTAAAACCATTCCTTATAAATTCCTCCATTATCGATGCTTGAAAGGGCAAAAATTAAGATCTATTCTTATTTTATTTGACACTCTTAATGCAATCATTTATTAAGAAGCATGAGGCTACAAGTCTTTGAAGGAGATGGATTGCCCTAATTTGAAGAATATGAGGAATGGAATAATACACAAATAAGCTTAATATTTGTGGTAAAATGATGCTAAAGAAATGGGTATGCTGAAATAAGAGGAGCTTTAGTTCGAAACTAGAGGTGAGATTAACGTAATTTGTAACTTTAAAAGAAAATAGATTACCCTAATTTGATGTAATGTGGGAAATAATGAAGCATAAGAGCATGCCTGATGAATCATGGTGAAATGATGGAAGGGATTTGCCATTAAAAGGTACCTCAATCCAAGGTATAAGGCATTCTATTTAAAAACCATTAATTGATGAGAAAATGTTCTATTTTAAATTAAGATAATTTCCTCAATTCCTTTTTATTGATTTCTTGAATTTTTTGTTTACCCCTATTTGTTATTTAAACAAATTATACCTCCACAAGGACTTTCAATGGCTAAAATATGGTCACGGTAATTGCGTTTCAAAAATGAAAGGATACTAGGCTCAAAATCCCATGCCCCCCACTTTCCTCATTAATTTCCTAATCTTCTTTTCTAAAGTGATTTTTATACCAAAGATTCACTTAACAAGAGAGGATATTCCATAGTTGTAATGAGGTTTAATGGGTAAAAATTGTGGCTCAGGAAGAAATGATATAATAGTCCAAACATTGATGTGGGGTCACAATGAAAATTTTGCTATAATAGTCATGCAATCTTAGTAAAACTTGTTAGCTTTTCTTGCTAATAAGAATTTCTGCTTAATGTTTTTTACTCTGTTGGTTTTGCATGGAGAAGGAACTCTTAGAGATTCTTATTCTTCTAATTTTTACTCGACACTTTTCCTCTCTTTTCAATTGTTTCCAATGTTCACCTTTGTGCATTTTGATTTTTCTTTCTTCTTTTGCAAAATTTATTCTAAAATCAAGATTGCTCCTATGTATTGGATTTTCATTGCTTCTTGAGTTCATTCCATACTGGGTATTTGAAAGATTTTGAAGGTTAAAAGAAGGTGATAATGGTTAAGCAGTGTATGGATAATGAAAAAGAAATATGATCATCTCTTAATATTTGAATTTTAGGATAAAAACCTTTTGGAGACTTCTTAACCCAAGTATTCATTATTGGGGTGAAACGAACTACCTTACTTAAAGCTTAAGTAGGGTGACTAGGGATAACTCCTTTGCTTTTAGGGAGACAATTATTACCTTGTATCCTTGGTATAGCTTGTTTGGGGACATAAATTATATATTTATTTATTTTTTGGATGAAATCAAGGCTTTAAGATCGCATTTCTTTCAAATTATAACATGTTTTGATCAATTGAAAGTTTTCAAAGAGAATAACGCATGATTTTTTGGTTTTTTTTTTGTTGACCGTTTGGAAAACCATGCAATAAAGGGGAATGCTAACATAATTAATGAAATGAAAGGGCATACCAAAGCACATGATCATGTTTTTAGCTTGGACATATTGTTTATACACAAATTGCATGTGTGTCATGACTAGGTTGTAGTTGATACATCCATGAGGGCTCATAATGGGGACAATTGGAAACTTTTCACACCAATATATGACATTTTCAAATTTTAACCAAGCCAACTTCCACTAAATCTTACTGTCGTGCAATCCTTTAAATACAAGAGTCCATTCATTATAGCTCTTCTTTATTTGTTGCAAACTTACACCTTCACATATGTTATAATCTTGCAATGGATGGTGGATAGTGTCAAGGCATGTACCAAATTGATACTACTTCCTAGAAACATGATTAATGATCCACATATTTAAAGGAGGCGTACAACATTTTAACTTTCCCTTTTTCTTTTAGTGGTAAAAACTTAAAGTTATGAACGTGTCAACTAGGATATTTGGGACAAGATTAATACAATGATTTACTAATTCAAAATTTTGTTTGGTTAACATCATTTGAGATCTTCTTAGCTCTTGGGAGAGGGCTTGGGCGTCAGAGAGGAAGAAGAAGGTTAAGGAGGCGCAATATTAGGTAAATTCTTATGATCTCTTCAATTTTTATTTTTTAGTTTCAAATTCTTCCTTTTCTTCTTCTTTTGCTTGCTGAATTTCTCATGAATTAGATGTTAATTGATCACCATGGATGTGTTATCGATGTGATAGTATTTGATCCTAAGGCGTTTGATGGATTACTTCACATATATGCCCATTTAGATATCCAATTTTAGGCTCAATATGGTTCATATGAATTATTGTGAATTTTTTGGTACATCATATAGTGTCATTTTACCTTGCAATTTGGTGTCAATGTTATTTCATATGTGTAGATTCTTGATGAATTTTTCACTAATTTTTTAGCCAATATGGGTAATGGAAAAGTGGTGAACTTTAGTGCTTGTCCTAAATATGCTTTGTTTAAGCAAATTTTACCATGGGTCAACTTGTTGGAATTTTTAGGAAGTTTTTATACATCACTTTAAGCTAAAATTTGGTATACATGTTTTTTATTATGTTATTGTCATTGTCAAAATTGTTTTGGAATTTATAGTGACCAATTGATATGTCATTTGTACAACTTTGTACACATAACTCTGTAACTAGACAACGCAGCAAGGAAGCACCAATACAGGTATGTGTATTAGGTACGACATGATACGATACACAGGATACGTCAATTTTGATAATTTTAAAATATAGGTGTGGCAATATAAATAATTATATAAACACATGAAAAAACAATACAATATAATTAAACAAGCTACACATTTGCATTTGTAAAAGATATCAATAAAGAGTTACAAATTAAAGCATAAATGATTAATCTTCTTTATTTTCATCAATGTCACTAGGATTTCCTATGAGCTCTTGCTCTAAATCTAGTTCATCTAAGCATAGATATGCAACTTCAAGGCTTCCAACACCATCAAATGGCTCCCAATGATCTCCGTTAATATCCTATATCCTACTCTGTCCTTTAGAATACATTTCACTTTTCCTTGACAAAAGACAAAGATTAGTATGCACATGAACTAAATCTTCAATTCTTTTTACATTTATCTTGTTCCGTTTAAGGAATGAATGAATTAGTAGGAGCTCCAGTTTCTTTCACAATAGGAAGATGAGCAAAGTTGCCCAAGAAGCTTCAATATAAGATTTTGAAGCATAGAAGCCAAGGAACCATAATTTATCCACCACTCTTTGGGTTCTAAAATCCACCTATCTTACAAAGAATCAAATAGTGAATATGCATATGAGGCTCCATAAAACTTATAATACTCTTGACGAATCATTTTTTATACTCTTGAAGAATTATTTATCTCTCCTTTGGCTCTCTAAAGTACATGCTAAAACATTTGGTCCTCAATTGAAATTTCATCATCTATATGTGGAGGAACTCTATCAGGTGCCCCTTGAAGCCATTGAGGAGTATAATACCTATAGATAGATAGATAGATAGATATATATATATATATATATATAAAAGATATACATGTCATTTGTTTAAAAGACACAAAGTTAAATTTGAAATCAACACAAATGTTATACCTTGGATTCAATGAATGAGCAAGACAATGAAATGGAGTGTAACTTTTAGTTTAATGATCAATTATAATCTCATATACAACTTCATAAAACCTTGAATACTCATGAAGTTCTTTTTTTATCATGCTTATATATTGATGCCTTCATTTCTTTCATCATTGAATGCTATATATCATATACCACATGTAGTGTAGGCTTATTAGTATCACAAAACCTAAGCATGTCATAAATGGGTTTTATGAAAGAGAGGATGTAATCAATTTTATCCCACAAAAAATATCAAGAATGAACTCTTTAACCATATTTGCTTTTCCAACGTCATTATCTTTGCAAGTATTATATTCCTCACTTATTACCATTGTTTGGAGAGGTCATTTTATAAGTTTAAGCCTTTTAAGCATAGCAATGGTGGAAACAAATCGAGTTTTAGCAATAGCTAGTAATTTCAAAGGCACAAATTTATTGAAAATAACCAACCTTATAGAATGATTCATGATGAAAGTTCTAATAAAAATTGCATCATTCTTAACTTGTGTGATCCAACAACATTCTTCAAATCTAATCTCATTTGTTTCTATGTTTTTTGCTACACATATATTTTTAAAGCAAGATTGGGTGTGTGCATAACACATGGTGTCTAAAAAATATGTGGATACTCAGTTTCAACTAGTTTACTAGTAGCTTTGCACACAGGATCATAATCAGTAATAATTTGAACAACCTTTTGAGGTCTAACCTCTTCAATAACTTATTTAATCAAATTAGCTATGTAATATTTATCTTTATACTCTTTAGATCTATCAACAACCTTCTAAAAAATAAAACCCATATCATATACAGCCATAAAATTTATTAATGGCCTATACTGCACATCAGTCTAACCATCTGTCACTATAATTTCTCCCTTCTCACTCCAAGTTCCTTTCATCGGTTCAAGTAACCTTTCAACATTTGCCCTATGCTTTTGCAATAAAAGACCTCTTAATGCATTATAACCAAGAAGCTTACAACCAGTAATCATGTTATTTGCAACATATTGAAATGAGTTAAAGTTATAGGGATTACGTGCTAAATTAAATGACTGACCAATAGAATAAAACATTCTTGCAATTTCTTCACATAATTTCTCCTTAGCCCCATTATTAAAAGCCATTTCTTAACCATGCACGACTCTCATTTTTCCCTGGTTTATTGACTTTCAATTATAGTGCATTCATTTGGGTTTAAAAGAGTCAAGCCCGAAGCTAGTAGTGGTAATGGCATTTACTTTGGCTTTGATATATTATCAACTTCCTCTTGCATAGTTTTTATTTCAGCTAAACATTGCTGTTAACCTTATAGTACATAGCAATCCCTTTACCAGACACTCATAACAAATGACACTTAATCTAGAATAAGATCCATTGTATTCATTGTTACAATAATTGCACTTCCAATACCTATTTCTACCACTTAAAACTGTATTGCTTTTATTAACTATAGTTGCATAAGCCCATAAAGGAGTTACCTCATTTTGGAGTTCATTAGATGATTGATATCTAGAAGTTGAGTTGGTTAAAGCCTTAAACCAGTAGATCTCGTGGCCATTAAATTCCTTTCAAACAAGTGTTGCATTACAAGTGTAAAATAAGTGTCAATAGCCTTAAAACTATTATTCTGCCCTATTCAATCATAAAATTCAACTTCCAATGCCATATAAAGTCATACAACAAAAAAATAAATAAATAAACACTGTAAAACACCCAAACACTACCATTTTCAGTCATATTTACCCAAACACTGTCAACTTCCAATGCCATATAGAGTCATAACACGAAAAAAAAAAAACTCAACACTGCCAAACACGCATTGCCATATTCAATCATATTTACCCAAATGCCTAAACACTACCAAATTGGCTATAATCTATGAACCTTTTAACAGAGAACCAGGCAAACCAAAATTGAACTAGATGAAAAGGAAGAATGGAGGAGATAACCACACTTGCAAGAGCTGCTAGCGATAGAACGTGAGATGTTAAACTAAATGAACAATTTGTGAGGATGATGAACAGAATGTGAGAAAGTAGCATCGCGACAAAAGATGAAGATGTAGACAAACTACCAGATGGATGAACACGAATGAAAATGAGAGGAGGCAATGTTGTGATAAAAGGAAGAGGAAGATGCAGATAGATGAAACTCAAAAGCGAATGAAGACAAACACAAATTGATTAGGTTTTGTCTGTCAATTTTTTTAAGAAAAAGTTTCAAGCATTTTGAAACCATTTTTTTGTGTTTCAAAACTTTTTTTGGTTTTGAAATGTTTTTGGTGTTTTGAAATGTTTCAAGGCATTTCAATGTGTTTCGATGCACTTCGCCTAAATGGACATGCATGTGAGCGCATTGTACATGTGTTTAGACCAGACACCCATCTGATACATGGTCACTTGCATTATTGGTGCACTCATGCATCATTACAGCACATGTATAGTGAACTTTGTGGATTTTATAGTATTGATATAGAAGGTATTTTAAGCTGATTTTTTTAGTATGTAAACCCTACTTATGTCTAGTTTATAGGATAAATTGGTGTTAGGGTTTTTCTTTTACGACATAGCACTTTGCTATTGATTATCATACATAACTCAATAACTAGATAAAATAGAGAAGTGGAATTCGCTCTTGCTTCATTTTGGTGTGTAATTTTGAGTTGAATATAGCCTCCTATGATGATGTACATGACTATCCATTTTAATTAGCATGATTGTGACACATTTGGATTACTTTCATGTGTAATTTCCAAATGGCGCCATAATTCACATGTTTTTTTTTTTATTAATGTTGTTCTATGACATTGTGGCATAATTAATCTTTGGGTTACTTAATTTTGGCTATAAATGTGAGTTTCTTGCTATCTAAATTATATGGAGTTATGGTGAGTTAAAACTTAGGAACCATGGCTAAGAGGTCTCCAAATCAAGATGCAAAGAAATACCCAAGCAAGGATGGCAAATTGGTGGCAAAGCTAGTAAGATCAAGTTGTTTGATTACTTTTAGCTTGATTGTAGTTGATGCACTCTTGGTCTTTTGTAATCACCATGTAATGATGAATATCTTATTCAACACTCATTCACAAACACCCATACATGCTTTGTTATACACTAACATACACAAATACCCATGGATGCTTAATTAAACACTCACACATACTAACACCAATGCTTATTTTGTTAAAATGTGCCAAGTGAGGTCCAACACCTCCATAGGCTTACCTTACGAACATTTATGGTTTTTCAATATTAGTGTTGCCATGTGAGACCAACGTCTTCGTAAGTACCTAATAATTCATCAGTGGGGTCATGTGAGATCCAACGACTCCATAGATATTACCTAATACTAGTTACATGCATTCAAATTAAATTTGGGTTTCCAACAGCCCTTATCCTATTATGTGTGTTTTCTAAAAACAACAAAATTGGTTTTCAAGGACCCATGTTTAATCAATTTTTTTATGTAAAAATAAAATTAAATCAATGTAAATAAAAATCATTTTTTAGTAAAATTCCTTTTGTCAATTTCTTATTTCGTTTTATTTTCACATCTTTGTCGTCTTGAAATTTAAATTAAGCAATTTTAAAAACAAATAAAATTTCTCTTTCTTTGAATATTTTCAAATAAAATATTAAGTATAAAGTCTCTTTGTTTTTTTAAGTTCATTTCATTAATAATGGAAAAAACTAAAAAGAAATGTAAATACAAAAAAAAACCATGTTTTAAAAATTCAAGAAAATCCAAATGAGGAGAGCAAAGAAGTGAGATTGTGTTAATTTCGTAAATTTAAAACACATCGACCAATTTCTAAATCGTTTTGTTTGCGAAAATTGGCCTGATTTCAAAAGTCTTTGTTTTTTCACAAAAATAAAAAATACTAACTTGCTAACATGCCTTTGTAGACGAACTACGTTGACTTTGATTCCTATTGTAGGGTACATAAGCACTAGACTCTTATTTTAGGTCAAGTTTGCCTTTTATAAATATCCATTTTTTATTACGTCAATTTCATTTTATTTTTCTTTGTTTTTTTTTTTATGTATGTTTTGATATGGGCAATTTAAAATAAATTTAAGGTCATATCATTTGCATCGCTTTACTAATTTAAGGCAACCATCTTTACAAACGAGTGTTGTGGTGTACTTACCACCTTTCCCACACTCAAACAGACTCACGAACCCATCTTTGGTCACACAGACCACCATTTTGTTTTATTTTGTTCTTCAAAATTTTCCATTTAAAAATTTTTGTGGCGACTCCAGTAAGTTGGTTTTTGAAATTACTTTTAGGAATCAATTTACACTCTTTTTTACTGTTCTAACACAATGTCAGTTATGACGGCTTGGTGACTCCACTAAGGATAGTTCGAAAGTCAAGTCTATTTGATAAGTTAAGCAAAGTGATATGGCATTTTTTCTACTTAGATAGCCCATTCCTTTTGTTTTTGTTAGAAATTTCATGAACAAAGGAAGACTTTTAAAATTTTCAAATGAAAATTGACCAATACTTTAGAGATTCTTTCGAAATTGATTGGGGATTTTATAGATCCAAAGATTTCGAACAAATTGGTACCTTAAATAAGCCCATAATAGAATGAAACTATATAGTCCCATTAATATCTACCTTGAAGGATTTTGTATTCAAATTGCTCAAATATTTGATGTAATTTTTCAAAATTATTTAAAGAGTTTTCCTTGTGTTTTGAACCAAATGAAACCATTTTCACAATTTAAAATTCATGAAAAGGTCATCAGTAGCCATTGAAGTCCAACTTGTGTAAAACCCTTGAAAAAATTCCTCCCAAATTTCGTGTGTTTTATGAAAATTTCTAGATATGTGTTTTGTAAATCTTCAAATTTTGAAGAGTTTGACATCAAGATTGCCCATAACTCTTAATACATGGTTGGTTCACATGATGGAGTTCCAACCAGGTCATTTGACTTGTTTTAGACCTACCTCATGTTAAGGAAGATGTATAGTTTGTGTGGGACAAAGCCCACTTGCACCTTTCTGGCACATGGACCTACTTTCTAGGCCTACTTGCCTAAAATTTTGGTTCTCGTAATAAATTTTAATTTCCTATTTATTTGTAATTTTTTCAAAATTTTTGGAAGCTCAAAATATGAGTTCTTGAATTTCTATGGTATTCCACTTGATTTTGGATATGTACTCTCTCAATTTTAAGCCAAATATTTTTTTGCATACTTTAAATGCATCTAAGTACTATATATTTTTCACACTTTCGGAGGTGAAATGCTTTGATGGGCCAAATAATTTATTAAAGAAACCATGCCTTTATAAATTAAATATCATACTAATTTAATTTTGAGCCAATTTCCGTGTAAATTTTGTCAATTTGATTTTGGAAATTATGGTATTAAATATTTCATACTTCAAATATGGACTCATCCACTTTGGGTAAGATAGAAAATGTTACGATAGTATAGTTATGCCGTATTGATTGTTAAAAGCCTAAGTTTATGCCTAAACAGGCGACCTGACTTCAAATAGACATAACTTTTAGCATGAATAGAATTTTTGGACTTATAATACCATTCTAGAAAGCTTAATTATAGCTCAATGCCTAGGCCAATTGCCAAAGGAGATTATGTTCAATTTCGAGTCCAAAGTTCATGATTTTCTTGATTTTGGGACCTTTGAATTTCAAGAAACTTGGTTTTGGGCTTTATACAAAAGACTAACAAAAATAGTTTGAAGTCAATTTTGTCTTCTAGAATATTGCCAACTATCATAGGAATTTCTTCTCCTTAAACTTAATTGAGATACATTGTTTTAGACCTTTTATGACTTGGATATTTTATTTCCTTTTGGGAAATTTGATTAATGGCTTCATATAAAAGTTGAATGGAGATTGCATGTAGTCAATATTACCTTCAAGAACGGTTACTGTACAAAGCCTAATATTATCTATTTGGATGTTCTATAATTTACACAAAATTAGAGATTAAGAGCGTGATTTGTTTTATAATCTTGGCAGTTAATCATGCATTCTCTGAAATAACATAACATTCAAAGTGCTGATGTTTTATTGTTCTTAGGTATAATTAAGTGATTTCACTTCCCGTAAAGATCACTTTGGCTATTGACACATTGTGATTGTGAATTCACCTGTCATGAACCAATTATAATGGTGTTTGTTGATTAATTTAATTTAGGCATCCATTTTAAATTAATATTAAACATTTATTGCTAAGTAAATTGTATTGGCAATAGATACACCTTATCGATGTAGCATTGACAATGTGATTAAATATTATTGAAATTGAGTTGAATTAATGTCTTAAAATTTCTTGTGCATTATTAGTATGGAGATGTTAGAGACATTTGGTTGTATGTGCCATTTGATGTATAATAGGTTTTCTTGGTTTATTGTAATTTGGGATCCTTGGGCAGGATTATGATAAACCATCTTGTGAATATAGTTGCATAAGCTAAGTCTTTTAGAAAAAATTTTGTTCTATAATTATGTGCATACACTTAATACAAGTTTCTTAATTTCATACTTCAACCTTTGCAACCTCAACTTGAGAAATTTGGTATTTGTGAGGAGTTATTCTATGGCAAAATGTCAAATAGACACTCATAGTTGCATCAACTTATGTATACATCTTTATGATGTTCTAGAGGAACTGTCTTGTTGGAACATGTCATGCAAACACTTACAGTTACTTAGTCTATATTTGCATCTTTATGATGTTTTGGGGAAGTTGTTCTATTGAGAAATGTCAAATGAACACTTATAATTGTCTAACTTTTGTATGTATTTTTATAATGTTTGGAGGAGTTGTTCTGTCAAGAAGTGTTAAATGGAAACTTAATGCTACCTTATATATGAGTGAAAAGTATATTGCTTATTTTGCTGTGATCATTTATCAGAAAATGTGGTCAAAGAAATAAATTTCTGTTGTGCATTTATTTTAAGTATTGACTATTTTTTTGCAACTGTAACTTTGTTATAATATTCTCTCAAAATTGTAGAAATTTAATAAATTAATGTTACCTAAGCGTGAGATTGTTAGAATGATATTATACTATTTTGTGGATTAGCATTAACCTTATTATTAGTACAATTCTTTTATAGTTATTAACTAAACAACTAATCTTAATCTAAATTATAGAATGGATTGAGTTCATGTTAAATGTGGTAATCAAATATAGGTTAGAAAACTCACAAGTTTATTAGGTAGAAACTCCAACTTGCAGTTTAAAACTTATAAATAATTATCCTATCAAATTAAAGTTTAAGGGCTAAAAGAAAGATATTAAGTCATTTGGTAATTATTTAATTAATTATTAATTTTGAGCAGTTAAAGGAAATAAGAGTTACTTTTAGAAAATGAATAAATTAATTATTACATATATTTTATTTATATGATGAAATATACATTATTCTAACTTTCCTGTTCTTATCACTGTGAGGAAAAAAATTGTCCAAGGGTTTTTCTTTTCTTTTTTGAGTGGCTCTCCGTTGCAAAAAAAAATTATTAAGTGTTCCCGGTTGCAAATTCTACTACTTATTGATGACTGGATTTAGATCTTCGCCATTAAGTATTCTATACAATATCTCCCAAAATTTTTTAGCACGTTGGGCACTGTGGATGGGTAGAAATCAGAGTATAAATGGAAGCTTTCAGGATTGGGTCTTGTCCCAAATGTAATAGCCTGCAAAGAAGCAATCTCGAGGAACCATGTAGCGTAGCTTGGCGCATCTAGGGTGGGAGAAACCAACTGGTATGGAAGAACAGGAATCAACAACCAAATGTAATGCTCCGTGAAGCCCTGTCAATATCTTACAGAATGGAAGCAAGCATGTGATAAAAGCCAAGACACCTTGAGAGATTCCCCCAAACAGATTATGGAGCCCATTGTCCCCATAAGAGACACCGCGAAAGAGACCCTTGTGGACTGGAGGTGAAACACTGACGCAACATGTTTTGCAGATAATGGCATGACTGGTTTTGGGATAATTTTGAAAAGTAGAGGAGGGTCTTTTATTAAGGCCATCTCTGGTTTTAATAGAGGATCCCAAAACTGGAAAGTCGGTGAGCTAGTTGCCGTTCGTAACACACTCACATGGGTAAAGTATAATCTGGAAGGCAAAGGCATTATTTATACTGATGCCGAACAATTCTGCACAGCCCTAACTGGTGAGGAAGTAGACGACATGGACTAGGGTCTAGTGGCTTGGGATTGCAAAGAGATCCTTTGTGAAAGGAGGAACATTGTTGTCAAATGGGTATCTAGATGTCATAATGTGAAGCCCAAATTAATTAGACTTATGTTGTTTTGGAGTTAAAAAAAAAAATTAGAGAGAAGTAAAAGCCCCAAGTTTGATTTTAAATCAGTGATATCATAATTATATTCAATGCTCTTAAAGAATACAATTAATTAATAATTTCATTTCAAGTTAATGACTTTTATTATCATAAAAATTAAATATTTAAAAACCTTAGTACAAACAAATATAATATTATTCTTAGTGTGGTTCCAATTCAAAATGATAATTGGAGTATAGTCATGTATTTGGACACACGACAAGGGAAGAATTAGAAAGTCAAACGAATTTATTCATTGGTCAAGAGTGCATTTTAAGAATGAAATAGAATGGGCAACCAATGATTTCAAGATCTTTTTCATTCAAAACCCTTCTTTTTTTTTTAAATTGTGGGGTTAATATGAAATAAAATAGTTATGTGATACAATTATAATTATATTTTTTTAGTTAAAAATTTTCCACAATTACATTTTAATCATAAAAATTATAATATTTAAAATAATAATTTATGAGACACTCCATTCTATTAATATTTTTTTTTTATTTCATTAAACTTTTAAATAATTTAAAAAACACTTGTCTTACCATTTAACTTTTTATTATTCCATTTTATTTCATCATTTGATTTCAATCCATTATCTTAGAAACTCTCAATCACGTTAGGACTGTTTACTTTCTTTGAAATTAATGTTCTGATGATTCCGTGCAAGCAAAGATGCACTACGTATAATAAAGCAGCTCCATGCAAAAAATCATTCATAAACACCGAATTACGCTTTCATAGCATAAAGTTTGGTTTAGGCTGAAGCACTAAACTAAACCGAAATTGATATATGTTCATTGAAATTAATAAATTCTCCAATTGACGGAAGATCAACGCAAGAGGAAGAAGATGAATAATGATAGAATAATGAACTTGAACACCTGACATACACTGTGAGCTGACATTGTTATAGGACGAAATGGCTCCACAAGCTCTGATTTACATCATATTCTTCCCTGTGAGCTCATGCTATTGCCTTCAAAACATACATTTTACAGGAATGTGACTCCACTGTGGCACTCAGTTTGTCCACGAATCGTCTCTTCAATGTCTTGTGCTGCAAGCATTTCCCCATTTTTTTCATGTCAAATTAATGTTTGAATTTCTATATCTATATTTATTGAATTATCAAACTATATTGGTCAATTTGTTAATATACAGAGTTTCACGTAATTTTTAATCTAATTTTTTAATTTGAAAGTTTGCAATTAAACTATTATAATTTTCCAATTTAATCTCATTCATGATTCTTGTCAATTTAGACATCACACATGAGTGATTTTATTTTTCTTTTAACTCGAATCATAAATAGTCAAAGTATTATAACGACATATGATTTACTAGGTTAATATAATTTAATGACAAAAATCTAAATAATGCTTGAATATCTATATCTATATGTATTGAATTATCAAATTACGTAGGCCAAATTATTGGTATATAGACTTTGACCTATTTTTTAAAATTCAATTCCTATTTTTTGAACCTTTTAAATTAAATTTTTATAATTTAATTTCCTTTTTAAACTTTTATTACTATGTCATAAAATTTTTAAATTTAGTCCTATGTGCTACATTGTCACTTCAATTATGCATGCATTTCACATGTCACAAAAGAGTTATTTCATTTCATCATTTACGTTCCTCTCTTCTTTTCACACTAATCATATATAATAAAGTGTTGTAATAACACATGATTTACTATGTTAACAAGGATAAATTGTTGTTAGATTTTTAAAATTTTAATTTATATATATAATTTTATTTTTTATTTTTATTTAATTTTTTAATTTATAAAAGTTCTCCTCTTCGAATTATCAAAATTTGCTACCTTGATTTAAAATCTTTAATCTCAAGATTTTTGCCTCCCTAAAATTAAATTTTATATCCATCCCTGTACGTTAACATAATTTAATGATGTAACTAAAGTTCAGTGACAAAAGTTAAATCCAAAAGATTTAAAATTTTAAAACCCAATTACTGATCTTGAAAATACAAACTAAATTAAAGAATAATTAAGAATTCAGACACAATAATTTAAGCCACAATGTGTATAATACCTGCCAAAGATCTCTGGCCTCAACAACACTTTTGGGAGGAATACCAACGTCATCCCAGACGGCGTCGATCGCGTAACGCACAGGGCCGCGATTGAGCAGCATTACAGCTACCCTGCTCTCTGAAAGAGGCCCAGCCCATATCTGTTTGATGAAAATTCATCCTAATTAATCATTATTTTTTTCCCACATTAAACACAAGATTCTACTAAATGAGCTTAATTTTATAAATACTCTCATAGTATGAAACATTTGATATTATTATTATTTGTATGTTAATCTAAAATTTTATATCATAATTATTGATTTATTTATGGATAAAGAAGAAAATACACAATTTTTAAATTTTAAATCTTATACAGATAATTTTTTTAAAACTTAATTCTTACATGTAAGATTATATGTAAGTAACTCACTTGTCACTAATTAGTTCATTATTTCACTGATAAAAATGTGATACAATAGTGAATTATTTGTAGATAAGTCAAAAATTAGAGTTGTTTGCAGAAATTGCGAAATTTCTTTCTATTAGTAGATTAATAGATTTCCTAACGTCACAAGTTTTCTGCGTAACTTTAAAAGTTCAAAGGAATCATTATAAAGCCAAAAGAATTATTTGTAAATAACTTCAATGTCAAGAAGATTTTGTGTATTTTAGACAAATAAATGACAATATTACTAATTACAATACTACAGTTCAATATATATTTCCCTACAGAAGGCAGCAAAATTTGTTCTGTAGTAAAAGATTTTGGTTAGCAATTTACCTCAATGTCACCTTCCATCCTAACCTTATTACCTTGGACACCGAGTGGATCTGTTATTTGCAGTTTAAAAAGAATTAATAAAGGTATCAGAGCTCCTACTGCAGAATTAATATATATACATATATATATATATATATATATATATAATTTTGATCCTTTACTTTAAACTTTAAGTTCAATTTAGTCCTCAAAAAATATAAAATTAATTCTCCAAAGATAAAATCCTTTAAAGAAATAACTGCCCTGCAAATGACTAAATGTGTTTACTTTTTTATATCTGAAAAAGTATTTTAATAATTTTCATTTTTGAAGGACTAAATTGATACTTTAACTAAAAATAAGGAATCAAATTTATATTTTTCTCTTAAAAAACTGAAAAGGACACGTGTCGATCATTCATCACCTTGGTTAACTGCGATGACCTCCTGATTTGTGATGATCATTTTAGTCTCTTTGGTCATATTCCGAATATCACAACCCAGAAGAAGAGGAGCCTGCCAACAATTGCAATTTAATTTAGAATTTATGCACATAAATTTAATTAAATTAAATATTTTGCAATAAAAATTTAAGAATGATAGAAGAAGGTACCTTGGAAAGGGCCCATAAACTGAAGTGAACAATGTATTCATTAGTAGTCATCCTTCCATTTCCCACTTCAAGCATGTCAGGATCTGCTTATTTTAATGTGAATTATAAATCATAGTAAATACAAATAAATTCCACAATTCCCCAGCTAGAATTCATTATCTTCCACGCAAAACAGGCTAGTATAATACAGGCTAAATGATTCTTTTGTCCAACATACTTTGATTCAATTTATTGTTTAGCTTTTACAATTTTAAAATGTATAATTAAGTTTTTATAATTTTAAAAATTTTAATTTTGGACTTTGTTTGCCTTACGAAACTCTATTCATACAGTCAGTAAAAAAAGATTTTAAGAACTTACAAAATAAAATCCAGTAAAATTCTATTCAATTTAGCTTCTCATGGATTTTTTTTTTTATAAATTTTGTTTCTACACAAATAAGATTTTTTTTTTTAACTTGATCCTTCATAAAATTGTCTTTTCAATTTAATTCCTTATATGTAGACATTTCTCAATTTTATCTCTATTAAATAAAACTGCTATTAATAATATTCTGAAAAAAACATTAGTTTTAGAAATAAAAAGAATATTATTGATATTTTTTTTCTGTGAAAGATTAAATTAAGAAATATTCAAACGTGGGGGATCAAATTAAGAAGGCAACTTTATGAGGGACCAAATTAAATGTGTATTATCTATGAGGGACTACAATAAAAAAAATTATGAGAACTAAATTAAAAATCAGCCTATATATAAGAGACGAAAATAAATTTTAATTAAATAAAATCTACGGAATGCCACTTATGCTCTTGATTTGGATGCGTTAGCGTCAACAAAACTTAACAGTGATAGAAATTTAAAGCAACCAAATTAAAAGTTTAAAATAATAAATTTTTAAAGTATGAAAATTAAATTAACAGTTACATTAAAACTGAGAATACTAACCGTTCCAGCCACCAGGTCTTGCTAGATCAGCATAAACTTCATTCATATCTGCCCTGGAAATCATACTGCCAAACAGAAGAAAACTCGTAATACAAAGACTTGAAAAACTTAATCATATCATCATGAACTATTAAAAACATCTATTTATTATATTTTTATTTAAAAATTAAATGATAAATATCTAAAAAAAAATCACCTATATTTAGTCCTATATGAAAATGCTTCAAAAGTTCAATAGATCCAACAAATTGAGAGCAATTATTATTATTATTATTGGTTTTACCTTTCCCAAGAATCGTTAATGTCATTTGTAGTTCTCCAGCTATTTCCCACTTTAGCACCCCACAAAGCAGGGTGCAAGTCTCCCCTACAAACACAATACAATTAATTAGAAAAAAAATCATCAAGATATAAATTTAGAACCCGTCAAAATTTAAAAAATTGTAAAAAAAAAAAAAAAATTACCATTCACATAGAGAGAAGAAGATCGGACGGCCTGCCTTCAATAACGCTCTAGTCATAATAGGGTATCTGCATGAAACAGAACCATAACACAGTCAGAAATTATGCTATTGTGAGATTCAAGTCATTAGGTCAATATATACAGGTTAAATATAAATTATATTAATTTATTGGTACTCAAAAACTTCTTTTAATTTTTAATTTAATTCTTGTCATGAAATTTTCGTCAGCGTGCCATCATATCACTTTTTTTAAAAAACGAGCAAAACGAGACGAATGACGAATCTCGTGTCATTTTAGAGCTTGGTGTATAAGAAAAATTTTTAGTGCACTCTTGGTATAGTCATATCCTACAAGGAGCCAATAGCAATAAGAATTTACTTAAGTATATATGATTTATGGTAATACACTACAGTGATTTATCCTAAATGGCATTATATGTGACAATATGAGTGGATTTCATTCTCTAATTTACTTAATGCTTTTCGTTAATATATATCACATATTTAAAGTGAGTTAAAAAAACTTGTTATATCATCAAAATATAATGGCATGTAAATAAAAATTTAATAACAAGACAACATAAAAAATTTTTTTAAAAAAGGATACAATTATAAATTTTTAAAATATGTAGAGACAAATTTTAAAATTAAACAAAACTCAACAAACAAAAATTAATGGAATAATTTAACCTTAAATATGATGTGCAAAATAAATAATTTTCAATTACCTAACCGTTGGCTTTGATCCATCGTTGTTACAGTTGTCATACTTCAAATAATCAATACCCTGTTGACAGTGAAGTAAATTCAAACTTACATAAGGATTATTACAATAATCAAAGTAATAACTTATAAAAATAAAACAAAATAACGATATTGTGATATGATAAAATATATAATTTTTAAATATATATATAATTAAAGGATATAACTCTTAGCTTAAAGTATATACACTTCATAGCATCGAGTTCAAGTGTGGAAAAGATGAAGTTGAGCCAGAGTACAAGAGATGCAAAAATCAGCACAGGGATTTATACCCATGATGCAAAAGTTTTGGCATCTTGCTCCTCATGACCAAGTGAACCAGGCATCTTTTTGCTACAAGTAAAATACCTGCAAAATTGCTAAAACTATTACACTAACCATGAAAAAGAAGGAAGTGTTTCACAAGAGATTAAATACTATTTTGACCTCTCACTTATCTTCTTAATTTGGTTCATCACTTATAAATTCCTTTTTTATTAAGTCTTTCATTTACTTCCATTATAAATTTGGTCTTTTACTCATCGTACTAATATTTAGACTAGTGAAGAATTATATTAAAAATAAACTGATAACTGAAAATCAAATTAAAAATAAGTGAGAAGCGATATTGATTTTTTACTCCAAGAGATTGCCAAGCCCATATAGGAGCCAACAATCATGTGAATAAGGTTTGGATAAATATTGTACCCTGCATCTGCATAAATCCCAAGCTTAAGACCCTTGCTGTGAACGTAATCTGCAAGAGCTTTAAGGCCAGAAGGAAACGTTGACTTCTTTGCCACCAGATTACCCTGTGTTTAAAAATTTTATTTTATTTTTAATTCAATCAAACAGATTTCACTATTTCAGAGCTAAAGTTAGAAATTACAGTTCATGGACAAAACAGCTATATATACAATCAATACCTTCTCATCTCGAGACATTTCAGCCCAACAATCATCTGCAGAGTGGACAATAATTATCAAGATTCACTAAGTTTACTATCTAGATCTATTAAGCTTGAGAAAAATGTAATTTGATCCTTCATTTTTTATCTTGCGATTAATTTAATTTTATAGAGATGAAAAGTATTAAAATTGTCCTCCAAAAAATAAAAGAATTAACTAATTTGGTTCTTCTAACTAGAAGAGAGGACCTTTCTTTTATTAAGATTTTTATTTTTATAAAACTATTTTGATACTTTTCATCTTTAAAATATCAAATTAATCTTAAGGTTAAAAATGTTAGACCAAAATTACATTTTAAGAGAGGAGAAAAATTAATGAGAATGTAGGTAAAAAGGAATAGAGTATGCTCCGTACACAATTTCACTCTTTATGTCACATTTTCTTCAAAAAAAATTTTTTAAAAATTAGAAGATACATTTTACAAATTACAAGTATACCTAAACATGAATACAATAGTCCAACATAAAACTAGGTAACAGCAAACCTAAAAAAGTTTAGCTTTAATGTACGTACCTATGTTGACATAGGTGTATCCAAGCTTGGAAAGACCAGTGGCAACAAGAGCATCAGCTGCAATTTTATACACAAAATTTCAATCTCACTGTTGGCTAGTGGATCTTACCAACAAAGCATATCTGATTCAGTCATTTCCCTTTCTATTATCACAATCAAAGATATCTTTGAACTTCATCCGAGTTAAATCTTTTTCGTCATGATTTAAGAACGCACTTTCCTATAAAAATCACACATATGTTGTCATCTTGTAAAGTACAATTGTTGAGGTATGAAATGATTTTGGTCACAACTTTAGTTAATAGAAGAAAAATAGAATTTTAGTTATTTATTTTTTTGGTTTTAAGATTAATTTAGTTTTCTGAAAATAAAATGAACTAAAATAATTATCCAAACATAAAATTATTCAAAAACTAATGGTTTTCGGAAGAACCAAATTAGTTCATCTTTTTAATTTTAGAAGATTATGATATTTTTTAATTTTGAAGGATTAAATTAATATTTTAGCAAAAAATGAAGGACTAAAATGCAAAAGCTTTTTTTAGTGATAATAATATATTTAATTATAATGATATGTTCTTGAAATATTATGTTCTTTATTTATACGATAACTAATTATTAAATATATTTAAAAAATTTGTATGCAGTAATTAATGAGTTTAACTATAACAATAAATTTATTTAAAAAGTAAAATATTATTTTATATTTAATAATATTTAGTAATTAATCATATCGAAATTAAAGAACATAATATATTTTAATTTTCTTTTAATCACATGGGAAATCATTCAACCAAATCGAGGGGGAATCAAGGGTGTTGATTAGGGACCACAATGTGATAAATAATTGAAATCCCCAGGTGAATATAGACAAATATATAACTCATAAATACACAGAGAAAAGTATGATCACTCTAGAAGGTTGTATAACGAGTGACTACTTGGAAAATGAAATTTTATACATATTATGAAATAATTTACAAAATTATAGAAATCGCTAGGAGGAGTCTAGTGGTAAAAGATAAGTTTTAAGGAAAAATTATATATGTTTTATAATATGGATAATTACAAATTTACCAGTTTCTCGGATGATCTTTTCGTCAATTTGACAGCCAAAATGATTCCAACTGTTCCACCTGCATAAAAAGAAACGGCATATTCTGATTAGTATATTCAATTTTTTAATGCAACAACAGCATAAATATTACAAAAGATAATATTTAAAATGGTCACATGTAATTTAAATTTTAAAATATCGCGTTGTATTTGATACAAATGTATGGTATGCATTGAATACGGACACAAGAGTGTACGGTCCATAATTATTTCTATGTCAAGGTGAAAATTGTTTACGATATACATTGTTGATCTAGATGTTATATAATTTTGGAAAAGCTATGTCGTCTAATTATATAATTTATTGTTATATATTATCAAATATAATATAATATTTTGTTTCTATTTATAAATATATTATTGTAATCAAAATTATTAATTACTGCACATTAAATTTTTAATAAAATATTTTTTTAATATTTAATAATTAATAATATCATAATTTAAAAATATGTTATTCCAAAAAAACATGATATCTACGTATTTATTAGAGAAGTTAGCACAATAACAATCAAGATTTATACATTATAATTATTAAAATACACGAAAATACAATGCGAGAAATAAACGTTGAAGTTAATGCAGATATTTATATATATATAATATAATATAATATAATATAATATGATATGTCATTTTACTCTTTCTTTTATTATAATATTCAAATAGAAAATGTCATATTTTATTTTTTATAAAAATATTAAATTTAGTTTGAAGTTTAATAAAAGAATTAAACTTTAAATTTGATTTTTTTAAAAAAATAAAAAATCATATTTTCTAATTCTATAAAAACTTATATATATATATATATATATATTCCATGGTTTGATAAATCAGGATAAGACTTTCTTTTTGAAAAAAAAAAAAACTACAATTGAATTCGAACTGGATCCCGCGAGTCGAAGCTCATTGATACTGTTCAAAGGTCACAGAAGTTGCAGACTGATTTTATCAGAAGAAAAGTAAGAAGAACAGAGCACACAATGAACACAGAAATTTTCTATCAGTGAAGCGCAGAGAGAAGAGAGAGAGCACGCAGCGATGAAATACATTCGTACCCCATAGGAGGAGTGATTCCGAGGCCATTAGAAAGCAGATTTCTCCTGAATTGATCCTCAAGGTGATTGAAACTTCTCCGGCTTGAAGAAGAAGAAGAAGAAGCAGGAACCATAGTTAACGAGCAAAGCAATAGCTTGAGGAGAATCGCAACCATCTTACACACAATCCTTCTGATTCGATCCATTGCTCGCTCTCGCTTCACTGTGCTGTCCTGCTTCACCTCCTGCTCCACTCGTACCTGCAATATAAATGGAAAGGAAGGTGACACAAACGGGAGGGATATGACAAAGACGACGCGAGAGTGAGAGTGGGAGGGACCAGTGCGGTAGGGTCTATCTAATTATAGTGGGTATGTATCATGCTTTGACTTATTTGCCCTTGCCCTTTATCTTCATCCGCGCTTATCGTTAGGATTTAAATTAGTGTAAAAATTTCCCATTATTTCTTTGAATTTAATTCATCATTTATCGGAATGTTTTAAATGTTTTCTTTGTTTTTTTTTTTCCTATTTTGGTCAAAATTGAAAGAGGCGTTTTGGATTGTGCAATTTAACAATAGTGAAAATAATAAAGTAAAATGCTTTTTTTATTATTTATTTATTATAAAATTATTATTTTAGTATTTTAATCATTGAAATATTTAAAATAGTTCTTTATTTATTAAAAAAATGATACATTTAATCTATTATTTTTTAACATAATATTAGAATTAATCTCTCTACCAAATCTAAAAAGACAAATGAAGCAATCTTTTTAAAAAAAAAATAGTAAAAAATTAATTGTAACATTTTTCAATAAATAAGAGATTAAAATCTTAATTTTACATTAAGTGAGGGATTAATTAAGTAATATTTTTTTAAAAAAAAGAGTAAAGAACAAAATGTGACATTTTTTTTAAGAAATAAGAGACTATTTTAAATATTATAATAAGTAAGAAGTTAAAATAATATTTTTATTTAGAGGGACAAAATAATATTTTCTAAAATTTAACATATACAACTTGTTATCCCAAAATAACGTAAAAGGGGAAAAAAAAAATTTCCTTGTAAGCTATTGGGGATGATATTTTGGACAAAGCGGTGTTAGACTTTTGAATTAAAAGAATTAACAAAAGAGTTACGTTGCATAAAACTAAAAGTTGGAAATATATCCCATTAATTCTAAAGTTAGAAAGGATTTCTTTGTATTTCAACCTATCGAAATTAAAGAGTTCCCGTGTTTACTATTTAGGATGATAGGTCTGACTTTTTTTTTTTTGGGTTAATGATTCCTTTTTCAAACAATATGTACAAGTGGTGCTAGGATTTCGATTTTTTTTTAAAAAAAATTAACAAATAGGTTATGTTGCATAAAGCTAAACATTTGAATGATAAATTCTTAGCATTTTAACCTTATTCAATAATTAACATCAAATTCAAGAAATTTCTAACTTATGATAAACAATTTGATGTGTGAGTTAACAATATTAAGTTAGTCATAAACATTAAAGCTGTGAATCAATTAGGTTCTGTTTCAAAAACAGTTTAGAACTCTTTAGAAGAGGGAAAGCGATCAGGGATGAATTAAAAAGGGGTACGTAAGATGGTCACCCTTCTTAGATTTTGAAACTTTTAACATTTATATATAATTTTATTTTATATTTTTAATTTAATTATTTTCTTCTTTAAATTATAAGAATTTATTTTTCTTAATTCAAATATTTATTATAAAGATTTTTGCTTTCCTTCAAATCAAATTATATTCGTCTCTAAAGTGATGATTTTATCAAAATATATTGAGTAAAGCAAGAAGGGAGAGTATTAATTCAAATCGCTTATTCACACTATTGGGTTATAGTGAATCCACGAAACCTCTTGTTAACATAAATACTCTCTCTTTTACCATACTAAACTAGGCTCCCCATGAGTTGCTAGACCTTTTCTCTTATTATATTTCAATGAAATTGTGGCTCTCCCTGTAATCTCTACTTAGTATCTTTGTCTTAATTTAATATCTTTCCAAAATAAGTTCAATGTTAATTTTTGAATAATAATATAATAGAGAAGCGACATTACAACCAAAAATTACAAATATTGTATTTTTCTTCCATTATAATGCCTCCCTAATATTTAAAAGGTACAAGATAGCTATTAATCTTTTAATAGAGCTGTCAAAGTAGGACAACTCAACCCATCCAAGCTGATCTTTGTGAGTTGGTAGGTTAAGCGAGTCATTATAAGGTGGTGGGTTGAAAATCTCAACTCACCCCACCTAGTAGGTTAAGTGAGCTAACTCATTTAACCCACTAAAAACTTAAAAAAATAAAAATAAGATAAAAATTATAAAAATTCAAATGCGACTTTTTTTAAGTACATGTCTTGTTTAATCAATCAATTTCTATATCAATATAAATAAACAAAAAAAATTAAATAAAAAACAAGTTTCAACGTATTAAAACATGTAGAGTAATCTAATAATTTAATGATTAATTAATAATAAGAATATAATTATGAGCAAAATATTCAAATTTGACAAATTACAAAATAATAAAGATAACACAACACATATATTAGGATTATTTTTTTTAAATAGGAAAGTGCAGTCAGCTAAAGAGCTAGATTGAGTGAGTGGAAATTTTTTTAAAAAAAAGACGGGCAACCCATTTAACCCACAAGTTAGCTCGTTTAACTCGCGGGTTAAACGAGACGAGTTGATAGAAGTATACTATACGAGTTCTTAAAAAAATCTTTCAACCCAACCCACTTTTGACGCCTCTATCTTTTAACCCTTTTGTACTATACATATAATGGTTTTGTTATTTCTTATAGTTTAAACGTTATACACAACTTATATAAAAATATTATTATTTTATTTTTGAGTTTAATTTTATTTTAATTATTTACAAATTAAAACTCTTAAAATAAATTTTTACTATTTAAAATTTAACCTAAAATAATTCCTTTATAAATAAGACTAGAAAAAATCATTTTGAATCGAAATTTAAAAAAATAAAAGATCATTTTAAAATTTTTAATTTATAAATGACTAAAATAAAATTATATTCAAAAATAAAAAATTATTTTAAAATTTTTTAATTTGTAAAAGATGGTCTAAAAATCAAAAGTGATAATAATATTAGCATTGTTTTCAAACTTGTATGCCTATTTATCATTGACCAAGGTGAATTGACTGGATTACCCTCTTCCCAAAATAAGTTAAAAATGAACAATAATTAACTATGATTTTTCCCGGAATTAATTCCACAGACCTTTATCCAATAAGATTAAGTACCACTCCTCGTCTCTTTTTGATTATTGGACCGCAATTTTTTGGGGTTTGGGGTCCTATGAACATAACCTGCAATCAAGGACATGTATTGAATATTCAAATTTCGTACCATAAAATCTGGATAGTGTTGATCAATGTTTAATTTAACTGCTTTTCATGGCTATCATCGAACTAACTAATTAAATATTTAATTTGGATAAGAAGGAGATTGATAAGGTTGGTGAATGCTGCTGCTTCATCACATTCCTTATCCTCTCATGCCCTTAATTTTCTTCCCATTTTCATGCACAATTTCTATCGCTCATCTAAGTTACATGATTATATCTATTAATGCTCATCAATTTTTAGTCAATGGAGCCAGTTTTGTACTACAATAATGATTTGTTTTTTTCAAAAAAATATTAGTATACTTTGAGCCAAATAAATCCCCCTCTGTTGTAACGAGAAAATAAGAATTTACGAACACTTCGACCATGTTTTGATAGCGGGAAAAGGAAGAGGAGGAAAGGGTTAAGCACATTCCCTCATTTGGTTCATAGATTTGATAGTGATTCCATTCCAAGGGATAAGTGGATTCTCTCAAATCTGGTAACGAGGATTCCTTAGATATAAGGAGGGAATGTTTGACTTTCTAGGGAATGAGAAAGAAGTGGATACAATTGCCCTTAGCCCCAGGCACAGGCGTTTAATCGACGGTGGAGTTTCATTGGAGAAGAGCGTTGGTTCACCGGAGAAGATGCCAGAAAGGGACGATGCAACCATCTCTGGTCACCGTTGTCTCCACGCTCATCGCCATCTCTGCTGTCTTCTTCCATTCTGAGTGAGAGAAAGAGAAGATTGCAGAGATACCATAGAGGGAAGATGCCAATCTGCAGGGAAGAGATGCCATGGAGGGAAGACGCCGTCGATTGACGTCCATCGACGTCGGCGTCACATCTGGAAGAGAGAGATCCAACATCGGCATAGTCTTTACTCCAAAGATCCGAGAGAGATATGCTCCTCCAGCAATGCCAAAATTTGCTTGATGAATGCCGGATTTTTACTTCATCAACACTGGATCTTTCTCCGTGAACGCAAGTGAACTTACAAGGTGTTATGTGAGTTGTGGAGAGAGAGAGAGAGGGTAGAGGAGAGAGAGAGAAAAATAATCAATAATATTTTAATAAAATAAAAATATTAATTCTTTTACAAAAAT
The DNA here is from genome assembly GCA_037074485.1 of Delonix regia. NCBI lineage: Eukaryota > Viridiplantae > Streptophyta > Magnoliopsida > Fabales > Fabaceae > Delonix > Delonix regia. Next base: position 37,214,086 of record CM073450.1, on the reverse strand, counting down.
ATTTTTGATAGTTTACTTATTCTTCATTTTTATTCTTAGTCCTTTTATAATATCATATTAAACACAATATATAAGTTATGTTTGGATGGAAGGTCAAGGAGGGAGTGGCAAGGAATGAAATGGTCAAATTGGGATGAATACATATTTAAATGTTTTTATGAGAATGGAATGGAATAACAAATAAGGGCCTTCAAGACCCTCCCTAACCATGTAAAATGTTATTTTTATTGTCTCACCAAATTGAGGTTAATGATGGAAATGAGTGGCTCATTAATTAAAAATATTATTATACTTTTCTATATTTCTTAAAATTATGAGTTTATCCAATATTTGTATCGTGAAGTATTTGTTTTTGAAAATTTCATTTCTTTAACAAATTAAAAATTTAATATTTATCTCGTTCTTCTATTAAATCATTAATTAAAATATTAAATTTATTTATTTAAAATAATTTTAAAATACGTAATTTTTACATATTATAAGTTGTTTATATAAGATATATATTAATTTTATTTTATAATTATGTTATATTTTGTGAGTTGAGAAATCAAAATAAAGAGAAAATAGGAGAATTAGTAAAAGAAAAGAAAAAATATGGACAACATTTTTATTTTATATATTGAATGAAGATAAAATTATTAGTTACAAGTTTATATTAAAAGGGGTAATATTAAAAATAATAATTAATAAATCATTTCATTCCATTCATTTAATTATAACTTCCAAACAAAAATTTTAGGAGCTCCTCCCTTTTCTTATTAAAATTTCCAAACAATATATCTAATCAAGTCATTCCACTCAATTCAATTCCATTCCATTTTATGTCATTCCATTAATGACCATTTCATTTTATCCTCCTTTAAACTTCCAAACATAGCCTAAATTTAAAGTTTTATTTTATTAAAATTCATTCACAATTTTAAATTTATTCTTATTCTCATTTCCAACGTTCTTATTAAAAATTAAGAAGAGAAACTTTTTTTGTTCCCATCAAATTAGGTGATGATTTTATGCCTAATTTGTGGTAATTTTTTAAACTATTTTTTAGTATAAATTTTGACTAGGCACATCTAGAAGTTAAATTTAAATTGGTGAAGAGGAATTCTGTTTATAATTATATACAATGTCAATGACATTCAAGTTTACTGGTAGCACCATAATACTATTTTTATTCAAATACTTCCTATAAGAAATGTGTAGAAGAGGTCTTTTAATTAAAAAATAAATGTAATTAAGTTAATAGTAAATACTTTAATAAAAATTAAATAAATTAATCTAAAATATAGTGTAACTTTTATTTTTTTAAAAAAGTATACGTTTATTTGAAATTAAAAAGTCTATATAATTGTAACAAAGTTCAATACAAGTGTGTAATTGTTTCTTTTTATTGGTAGATAATGACATTTGCTTTGACATGCTAGAATATAAATGGCCAGTCTATTTTCGGTTTTCTGGTTTTGATGAAAAATGTTATTTGTTACAAAAGTGGAATTTAGATTCCTTACGGTTAAGGGTGGAAATTATACTAATTTTAGGTCGTTCAATTGCATAACATAAAATATTTAAATTGTCAGATTATATGTTTTTATCATACACAGTTAAAAGATTATTAAATTTATTTTAAACTATTAAATTTGAGCATTGTGTATAATAATATTCAATAAATTAACACATTTTAATCTCAAACGCAACAATTTTTTTTTTTTTCATAATAGTGTCGTACGTAACTAAATTTTCGAGCTGAAAAGCTAGGGACCACCGTCAAGTTTGAAACTCTAACCTTTAATTTCATTCATTCTTTTTTACCGACATGTATGATTGGATTGAAAGATAGGGACGTCCAAATATTAAACTATTTTTTGGTCAATTATCCAATATTATTATATTCAAACATATTTACTTTTTTTTTTTTGAAAGTATATTTAATTATCCTATGTAGGACTACTAGTCCTACGAACAATCTGGAGTCAGCGGGAATCGGGAAGATTGTGACATTTAATTAATTATGTGTCCAAAGATTTGGAGCATTTGGTCCTTATATTATTGGTTGTGGTTCATATTAAAGTAGTTGATTTTGCGTGCTAAAATATTGGCAATTTATAGATCCAAGGTTAACTTTTTTTTTTTGGTAGTTTCAAAGTCGTGTGCTGATTTGCTTTTTGGCTAATTGAGACAAATTGTGACAAGCGCATCATACAAAAATAAAGATAAAATTAATTTGATCTTTCAAGGATAAAAATAATTAAAATGATTTTAAAATGAACTAATTTGACTCCATTTTAATTTTTGAAGAATTATTTTTTTTAAAAAAATTCATATTTAGAATATTATTTTGATACTTTTCATGTTTTGAAAATTCTGGTACTAAAATTATATTTTTTTTTAAATAAAGAGTAAATTATTATTTGTATTCTTGAAAGATGATTGATATTTTAATTAATTTTTTAATTTTTAAAAAATTAAGAGATTAAATTGAAAAATACATAAATTAAAGACTCAAATTTGAAAAAAAAAGTCAAAAGGAAATGGTTTAATACAAAGTTAGCCAAGTATCAATTATTATTATATTAACTTAAAGTATCAATTATTATTATATTAAGTTAAATTAAATTATGTTTAATTTAACATTTTTATTAATTTATTTATGAAATCATAATTTTAAGTATATTAGTATACTTAATTATAATATAAGGACGTAATTATAATAATATTAATTTAAAAAATAATTTTGTGACTTCACCTAAATATTTTACTTTTAATTATTGATGATTAACGACGAACTTCAGTTTCAAAGCTCTGAGCTGGTTTACTTCTTGACTAATTGATTCTAGTGATCAAAGAATTATACACATAAAAAAAGGGGTCTAAATCAAAATCAGTTAAATATCAATTATTATAATTGTATGACAAAGGTAAGTGACATATTTTTGGATATGTACAATTTGTATAGACACATCAATCAACAAGTAAAATTGTAATACAAAACGATTTCACCGAACAAAAATTTATTGTTTTATTGTTAATTTTAATCATTTATGATGAGAATAAAAAAAAATGTATATTGCTGGAAAAAAACCAAAAGTAAGTAGTATGAATTGGATTACAATTGATGAAGGCCAACTGTTAAATTATATTTGAAATTATATGTTCCATTACCTCATCTAAATCTTTCACATAATGGTAAATTGATATTATTCCCTTTTATAAAGACAAAGTTGCAAATATATCTGATATTATCTTTGTGCGGAGTATTAAACTAAAGAAATCTCTTTTCTAAATAAGATAATGATCCTTATAGATTAATGCTCATATAAATATTTGAAGGCATAATGATTTGGATCTTTTCTATTACTTTTATTTTTTTAATGTTTTTGTTATGTTAAAAAGGGATAGATAAATAGTAAGTATGACCCACCATTTAAATGAATCTTATATTTTCGAGTGAAATTTATCATTTTGGTGCATATTACCCATTTTGATTTTTCTCTTTCTAATATAATAGGAACATCAAGAGAGAGAGAAAAAAGAGAGGATTCAAATTCCAATACAATAGAGCAAAATAAATTGAGTATTATTAAGAAATCAAAGAAATATCAAATTTAAATAAATAAAATTAAATCTAGCTAATTTATCATTTTTCAAAAAAATTGTACTTAAAAGGGCAAAACTATAGGAGATAATCAACTCACATTTTGTTTCTCTTCTCTAATAACCTTTCCCTCCCCTCTCTACCTTTTCTTTTTGTCTCTTTTCATTTGAAGAATCAATTTTTGTTTTGTACAAACCAAAATGAGTGTGTGGAATCTGTGTTTCTTGCATTGGACCGCACCACAGAGCACGGGCATTGAAGAAAGGGTTGAAATTTTAAGTTCATTATTTTGGCTTATGGTTCCATTTAAAAGCAATTATTAGCATCTTCTAAGCGACAGGGGCCCACCTCATGAAGGAAATGCTGCCGATAGTCTGATACAACTTTGGCATCTAGCAAAAATTTGGGTTCAGCCTCGATCCACGGTCTGTATTAAAAAGAATTGTACAAATACGAGACTATATTAATATTAAAAAATTAAAATTAGTAAAATCTAAAATTTGGATTCAATAGTTTGCATTAAATGAACTAGATAATTCAAGGATGTGAAAACTTAATTATCCAGTGATGATATTAATGATAGTTACAATATCAACCTTGAACCTTGAACCATGATATGGAGCTGAGTTGTTAACTATGATAAATGCGTTGATTATGGATATAATGTTAGAAAAAAGACTGATTTTCTATCCATATCACTTTTCAATCCAAATTAGCAAACGTAACGTCTCTTTGCATTATATAAATTCTAAACATTCGTGACCAGGATGTGAATGAGTTGAATTACCAATCCCTTGATTTATTAATGAACTATTTTTCTAAGGATTGTGAAAGATGTTTCACTAGAAATATTTTTATTATTGCTTCGACTCATTCTCCAAAAAGTGGATCATACTCTAATAGCTCTAAATAAATTAGATACATATATTAAGATATGAAGGCTTCTTATTCCACAACAACGAAAGCATTTTTTCACTCTTCCATATATATGGGATTTCACGAGAATATAAGGGTAAGTTGAGAATGGGTTAAAGAATAGGAATGGACTTAAATGAGAATATAATCCTAAATTCATATGTTGTTTTTGGTATGATATTGAAATAAAAGAGTAGAATTAGAAAGGAAAATTAGTAAAATGACCAAAATACCCTTTTTTAAAAATTAATTATTAAGTATTTTAATATTAATAAAAATAAATTTATTTTCTATTTCTTCCCTCCACTATTCTTCCTTTGTTCATCCTTTTTGTGTCATTGTGACGATAAGCTTCCATCACTAGTTTTCTTTCTTACTAAAGCAGATACACACAGATCGACCATTTTTCTTTCCTGAAAGATGGACAAAATAGATGATCATAACCATGACCAGTGCATGTTTTGATGAGATCAAGAAGGAAAAAAATTGAATTGAAAGGATGGAGAACAAATTTGCCAGCCACGGACCAATAAAATTAAGAAACAAAGTGGACAAGGTAGAGAATATGAAAGAAAAATAGGAGCACAAATCAACATTGATCAATGGTCTTGATGGAGCACCACAACTGGCCATAAATGTTCAAATAACAAGAAAAAGAAAGCAAAAATGGATGAAATAGAGAATAGAAAAAAGAAGAAGCACAAATCAACATTGAATATCGACATTTACGAAGCATAGTCAACTAACCATAGATGTTCCTAATGGTAGAGATGAAAGAGACAAAAAAAGGGTAAGATAGAGATGGGATGAGACAAAGAAGATGAAAAAATAGGAGGGTACAATGGTCTTCTATAAGTGATTTGTAGGAATGAACATGATTACCTAAGAATAGCAAGGGATTGGTCATTACCTTATTTATGGGAATCATATTTCCCAAGGGAGTCCCACTCCTTACCAATCTTCCAATCAAACTTCCTATTCCCTTTCTCACACTCAAATGTCAGCAACTAAACATGCTTGAATTCATCATACAAACCAAGCTTGATTCTACTAAAATTTACATGGATTAGGCTACATAAGCTCATATATGTTTGGGCTAATTGATCTTTCTATATAATTGGGTTCTAACCTTTTACAATATATCCTAAGGTAGCCTCTAATGTCTTGAATAATTTTTCACAAGAATTAACATCATATTTATATTAGGGTAGCTTTATTAGCCTTTACGACTTTGATGAGCCACAAGTATACAGGTCAATTTGTAGTAAATAGATATAAAAGAACTAGTATCGTTCCTATGATAATAGTTTTTTATCTTTATTGTTCTTAAGATTAAATTTTTGTTTACCAAATATATAATTTGTACAAAAATATGATGAAGGAAATATTATCAGGTACGTACCTTTACAGCAAAATATGTATCTTATCAATTTTATTGTCCTATACAGTTTAAACTGGAATCACAAGACATACTCTAATCACTTTTTCATAGCACATAACACTGAAGAGAAGGAACTTGAGAATTGGTCTGTTCTCCAAAGAAGTAGAGAACTTAACTCTCTTTGTGCTCTCACTTTTACGAAAACTATTCTCATAGAAAACTTCCATATCCCAAGTTTTATGTTAGTTACTTCTCTCATTTAATAACTTATAACCAATTTAAATTCAAATTAATTAATTTGATGGGTTTGAGTTATTGGATTATGGGTCAACCCATCATAGGTGGCCCAAAACTCCAACATCTCCCACTTACACATAATAGGATAATCAATATAGAATTCTTTGCTCTTCTTGAACTTTCATACTAGATGTTCTGTCGTGATTGCTCGGGCACAATATTTAGGAGTTCTTATACTAGATCCTATTATAGGACCAATATAATATATTACAACCTTTATATATTTATTACACATATAATAATGTGCCTTAGATGCCCTAGATTTACCATATACACTTATGGCAAATCTAGTCCTCCTTGAGTATAATCTTACTCAGATTGCCATCACATATGCATAGTATCCACACTTATGATATTATCAAAATAACTTCATAATGGGTATGCCTTAGACCTTAGCATAGTTGTGTATATCTATGGTAATCTTCCTTTTGCCTACATACCATTTAGATATGAATTAGTTGCTTTCCTAGAAATAGTTCTTTAGGTTGAATTACCATAACCATTTATACTAAAGTAGTAAGCACTAACACATCTCCTCATGATATTGTCAAAAGTCATAAGGGCATCAATGAAAGGATGTACTCCTTTTTGGGACTCACACAGAAATGAAGCAAGGATCCATTCACTTACTTTCCAATTGCAATCATTAAGCACATGCAGTATGAGTTGCATGCTACAATACCTCTCTTATTTTATAATAGTGTATGTTGATTTGATATCAATACCATACAGATCTTAGTTCAAGCACACATAATACCTAACTTGAATTCTTTTATTCCTTTTACTCTATGGTGCCTAAAAGGGAATTCAGATCTGGCTACAAGTATTAGGGATGATGGGAATCCATAATTCGATCCATATAATTATATTTTTTGATCTTATCTTGATCTGCTTTTCTTTTTCATCAAGGCAATATATTTATAATTTGTTTTCTTTAATGTGCAACATTTTGGCACTTTTTATGCTTTGTATAGCGAAAACATATGCCTTATCTTTGTTCGCTTCTCATGAGCGCCAAAGGCAGTTGCTTATGTGAAACAACCAACCTCATCAACTTGTATGACATACCATTCTTGTGTATATACTATCTATGATTATTGTATAATACATCTCTTTAATCAATAATTAAGTTGTATATAAGCGTGATACTCTGTATTCTATGTATACCGTGTAACTTTATGTCATCTTTATACACATCTCTAAGTATGAGTTTTATCAAGGTAATTGATTTTTTCTGCATAGAAATACATTATAGAGTAACACTCTTATATGTTATTGCATTCTTTACATTATGTTGTCTTTGTGCTTGGTCTTGTTATGATACTTAGGGTCTTAAGTGTACGCTATGACTACTTAACTATCACAATTAATCAATATTTGACTCATTGTTCTAACTGTGATTCCCAAGTGTTTCATAAACTTCTTCAGTCATATAGCTTTTTTCATTGTTGTTGACATATAATAAATTTTGCTTCTATATTGTACCCTTATATGTATGTTTACCTCTTACTACTTTCAAATATAACTTACTTAGCAAGAACCTATATCTCAAGGATGATTGTCGCTTCAATCTATGTTAAAATCACTTTTTAAATGTTCACAATGCACAACCTTTAACACCTTATAAGCATATTTGAATTCTCTTAATAGCACTATAATGCTTTTGATCGAATCTGTCTAGTACCAGATTTCAAGGTCAATTGCTAATAAATGTTATACTTTGATAAATCATAGCATATATTAAATTGCCAACAACTTGGAATTATAAGACTCTATTGATAATTATTATTTCAAATTTTGTTTTAGGACACATCTCATAATCTAGACTTGCCTTTTGCTATAGGTATCAATGGATTTACAGTCTTTTGCAGTGAATTGTTCAAAGATTTTCTATATCTTTTTTTGGAATAGTATTTAATTTCTCCAAGCAATTCCTTTGGATCTTAACTTCAAAATTAAAGTACGCTTAACCCATATCTTTTATCTAAAAAATCAAGGATAATCATTATTCAATTACTATTATAAAATTAAGATTATTCCTAGCTAGCAATATATCATCCATATGAAAAGGATAATATCCCAACATTTTCGTCAAATCACTTGATGTAAACACAATATATAATGAGCTACATATAAGTATATTTATAAGATTTTTCATCTTATTTAACTTCATAGAGTACTTCTTTGAGTGGAGGAAAAGTAGTCCTAAATAAGACCTTGGGATTGTAGTCATTCTAAAAAAAATAAGATTTGCAAACTAATTGGCTCCTACTCTATTTTTAAATTTTGGAAATAAATTTTGTAAATTTGTCTTGATGTTGATTTTACAATTTTAAAACTTCATTTATACTACTCATTTTAAGTTAAAAAACTTATTCATAAAATAATTTTAAGACTTCATAAATTAACAAAATTGATTTGGAAGCTTTTTTTTTAAAGTAATGTTTAAAATTGTATGGCACAAGGTTATATATTTGATTTGTGATACGTTTAACACAATAAAACAACAAATAACAATATTTTAATAAAAAGGAAAGAAAGAAATACATAAATCAATATTTTAAATAGATTAAAATTATATACTGTTTATTATATTATTTATATTACATTCCTTGATTAAAATATAACAAATGTTTAATTAATAAGGGTGTTCACGAACCCAATGGATATGATTAAAATAAAAAATTTGTAATTTTTACCTAGTTAGGTTTTGTCCCATGATCACACAAAACTCAACTTGGCTTGATATTATTCTATTTTATATCATATATTTAATTTTATTTAAATTAAATTTTATTTATGATAAATGTATAAAATATAAATTCCTTTCAAATTTTAATAATTTTTCATTCCAAAGCTTAATTTCTTTCATTTCATTTTTTTATTCATTTCAAACCTTAAACTTTTCCATTTTTTTTCTTTTTCTTTTTTGAAAAAATTTTGTTTTTATTAATAAATCTTTTTTGTAAAATAAAAATTTTTAAAAATAAAAAGGAGGCTAGCCTAAACCCATCATAACCTAGCCTAGCTTAATTATTAATCAAGCAAAATTAGGCCAAGCTGGTGAAGTCCCAAATCTTTAAAAAGAAACCTGACTTTAAACCAGGCTAAGTCCTATGTCCGTAAAATATCTAACGCATGTTCATCCCTAATTATTAAATAATAATAATAGGACAAATGTATAATTTGATTGGAGAACATAAAATATTGAATGCTTATCGTATTTTAATTGTAAAAGTTGATAATGTAATATATAAAAAAGCTAAATATAAATCTTTTTTTATTTTAAATAGGCCATAGGATAACTTTCAATTCACAACTGCCAATTTTCCTTTACGCACACAACTTAAATGCTCATAGTAGAAATGTTAGGATTAAACTTATATGCAATTTTTTAAATATTTGATATGGTATTTCCAATAAAAACGTGACAAGTATTTAGTCAATGTTGTAAAATATATTAAAAAAGAGTATTTCTATGAACAAGATACTTAAAAGAGATAGAGAGAAATATGGGGTAAAAGAACATTTCTTTACTCAACTCATGAGTGTTGTCATTATCATCACATAAATGCTTTTATTTATAGGCTAGGGGACTCTAAGGTTAGAATGCCAAGGGTTGAAATGCTAATGGTTATGCATGGGGATATTCAAAGGTTGTGGACATTCACATATAATATTTTATAATACTCCCCCTTAAATGTCCATAATAAGTATACGCATTATTGATTGCCTCGTTAAAAATCAAGGAAACAAATTTTGCTCCATTAGGTAAATAAAAAGTGGCTCTTCTGGAGCCCTTAATTATATTAACCATGCATGATATTGTATTCATTTTTTCCTCTATTTAATAAAAGATGAGAAATATTTCTCACTTTTTGGTATGTGTGAGTTGTTGCATAATCGGTTAATCATATGTCTTCATCAACATTTTTTTAGATTCATAAAGAATGAGTAATGTCCATACTTATTGATATCATAAAACAAAAATATATATAATAAGTTCTTGGGTTACATAAAAGATAACACACCAACAAATTAAAAGAAAAGATACACAAATTGCAATACATTAAGGGAAATAAACTTTAAACATAAATTTGTTAAACATTAAAAGAAGTATTGGCATTACTCCCTACCGAGTCAAAGAAGTCTACAACATCCAAATGGGTTATCCCCAAGGGCTCATCAAGGAGGTCATCATCATCTTGATTGATAAAATTTGCCTCTATAGCATTTTTCTTTTCTTTCAGGGAAGCTTGGTAAAGTTCAACAAGATATTTAGCCATATGACAGGTACGTGACCAATGCCCGTTCATGCCATATCTATAGCATGAGTTTTCAAATTTATTAACATCTTATTTTGTTGTGCCTTTCTTTTACCTTGTGACTTTTCATTACCATGACCATGACGTTGTTTAAAGTTATATCGTCTCTGCCATGTCCACGACCATGGCTACGCCCATGACTACGACCATGAGATGTTACCACATTCGCTTTAGGGAATGGAATGAAACCGGTCAGGCGAGATTCATGATTTTTCATCAAAAGCTTATTATTTTGCTCAGTCACAAGAAGACATGATATCAAGTCAGAATATTTTTTAAATTCTCACTCTCAATATTGTTATTGTAGGAGCATGTTTGAGGCATGAAAAGTAGAGAATGTTTTCTTTAACATGTCATCATCAATAATATTTTTCCCGCATAGCTTCAATTGAGAGCTAATTTTAAACATTGCAGAGTTATATTCACTAACTGATTTAAAATCTTGCAATTGCAAGTGCATCTAGTTATATCGAGCTTTTGGGAGGATGATCCTTTTTAAATGGTTATATCTTTCTTTCAAACTTTGCGACAAAATAAGGGAATCTTTCATACTGAGGTATTCATTTTTCAATTCCTCATCCAAATGATGGCGTATGAAAATCATAGCCTTAGCCCATAGCATTTAAATGCATTTCGGCATCAAGCATTCATGACAAATAATTTTTGCAGGTTATGTCAATGACACAAATTCAAAATTTGTGATATTTGCCATGATAAGTACTTGAAAAATACCTCAATTACCCAAAACTTAGATCAAAAGATATTCGTGCTGATAACGTGTTGTAAAATATGTAAAAAAAGAGTATTTATATAAACAAGATACTCGAAAGAGATAGAGAGAAATGTAAGAAAAACGGATATTTCTTTACTCAACTCATGAATGTTGTCAATATCATCACACAAATACTTTTATTTATAAGCTAGGGGACCTTAAGGTTCGAATGCCAAATGTTGTCTACACATTTATGGAGAATGCCAAAGGTTGAAATGCTAGAATGTTAAAGGTTGTGCATGAGGATATTCAAAAATTGTAGACATTCACATATAATATTTTATAAGGGTTAACTAGTAATAATGCATCATTTAGTTTAAAAATAATACAATTATCTATAATAACAATACACATGTCATAATATAATTAAAAAATTAAACACTTGTCATATTTCAATTGAAAAATATTATTACAAAGATATAAAGAATCACGTATAAATTTTTTTCTAAAACATTATGAAGAATTGATACCGTATTTTAAAATGGTTACCATATAATGCTCCACATATTATGATAATTTCATAATCGAAAACTTAGTTCAAGTGAGTAAAATATCCAAGGTATCAGCCCTCGCAATACTGATTTCGTTGGCAAAAGTGAAACAACCAAATGCGCAAGTCTTACATACATTTTCTTTTGCGATTTTAGCCTATAAATTTATCTCGTTTGCTGTGAACGTGCTATTATATGGTTACCTAATGATGCCCAATTGCATTCGTATAGCTCAACAACAAAATGATGTATTTCCGAAATCCGAATTCCCAACATTTTGCATGTCGAACTGCATATCATAAAATCAAATTTTAAATTTGACCAATTTTAGTGATTAAGTTACTAATTTTGATTTCTTAACTTTAAATGTAAACTGTCAAAATCTACAAAATTCTTTTAAGCGACCACATCATCTGCGCAGTTGAAATAGAAATGAAATTTTAAATCACAACAGTCACCATGTCCCAGACCAAAGTAACAGGGTGAAAACAATATTGTCCAAGGCTGTTAAACCCAATAGCTTAACTTTTAAGTAAAACCTACATTTTTTATATTATATTATTTAATTCACGGACTCAACAACATATTTCAAGCTGAACAATTTAGAGAAGTGAAGATCGAAGTGCTGACTACTTGATCATAAAAGTTCAAATAATCATTATAACCCAAATTTTTTACTTACCGTGATTAGAGTTAAAAATCAATTTTAATTTTCTTGTAAAAAAAGGAGGAAGTAAGGATCAAAATATAGACTAATTAGTCATAAAAGTTTTAATATCATGTCAATGATCATTTCAACTAAAAAATTATTGCTTTTGAGTGAAACATCTTAATTATTTTATCATAATATCTAATCTATATATAAACATGATTTTGAATTCAGAAAAATACTCTTGCCTTTTAAATAGGTGGAGCTCTGGTAAGAATCTAACCCTATTAAATTGCACCTGACCACCATAATCTATGCTTTACACAATAAACGTATTAAAATACTGCTGTTTTACAAGTCATAACAGAACTATCTACCTTATAAATGCATCGGGAGGGGCTTGTTCCGGAATCTGTAATAAGAAACAGAAACAATATAAAAAAGAAAAAGATGTCAGAATAATTCAAACTGAATCCCTGTACTATTCAAAAGACTCAAACAGTAAGTCAAATAGTGAGTCTAAACGAAAAAGTAATTGGTAATTACACCGTTAACATAGACTGATAACTACTAGTAAACTCCTTCCGTCCAATTTGTATCATAGGCTTGGACATTTGTGGAATTCAACACATTAAAAACTAGTAATATTAATTGCAGATAATATCAATAATTTCGTGCAGGTCTGCCAGCCTTTCTTTAAGGATAAAATCCTCATTCCAAGTGGAAAGATCACTTTTAGGTCCTCATTCAATTTAAAGAAAACATATGACTTCTTAACTGCCAGAATTGACACTTTCACCGCATTGGTTTAACCAATTATTTTATAGCTCATAGCACTAGCCTTAGTCCTTCAGAGATTGAGATAAACATGGCGTCAAGGTTTTCATTCCAATCTCGCTCTTTCTCCACTCCCTACTCTCATGTGGGGAATTATTTTTCCCATCCCGTACCTACTCTTTGTCGCTGGAGAATTTCTTTTCCATCTCCATTCCTCATGGAGCTTTAATTTGTAATAGAAAATATTAATAAACAAATAATAGTCAATAAAATAAAATAAAGTTATATGTTTGAGAAAAAAAACTCAAACATAAAGCCCAATCTCCTTATTTAAGTCCTCCAACAAGCTTTAACCAAGCTCAAAACTAGAAGAGATTTACATAACAAGTTCGAAATGTTCAAAATATTTTAACATGTTTAAAGCATCAAGTACAAATCTTCTTGTCCAACGTTTGTTAAGTTTTCATAACCATTTTATCCCTATGTATAACTTTGCTACAACATAAGACACGCATATAAAAATTTAAATAGTATTTAAAGTATTTAAATAAAATTAATGGAGATGAAGACTCCACAGGCCAGGTAGTATCATCACTGTCCTGGTCTCCAAATTACCTTTAAAGAGATTTTCTATCTTACCCCCATCCTTGTAGGGACAAATCCCCAAATACGAGTCCCTAACACCAAAATTGAAGGATTTTGCCACCCCAACTCCCAAAGTCTTGTGTCTTCATGTAACACCAACTAAAAAAAAAATAGTAAATAGATAAATAAAGCTGTGCTGTGGAAAAATTACCTCTCCAGGACTCCATTTCTCTTTTAACCAAATACTGACATCTCCAGAGAAATTATCCTCTTTGGACTTGCTTCTGCAGGATCATAACAGCCATAATATACGAGTAAAAAATTTATAACTTGTTTTTAAAGCTGAAACAACATCAAATTCTACTAAGGTCAACTCTGAAGGTTACTTCAGCATCAAAGGTGAAGGTTCCAAACAAATTCAAATATATATAGCAGAGGCTGGGAGTTACAGTTACTACAAAAATTTGGTGGTTAATTTGCTTTTCTAGATGAAAACTAAACTAGCGATCATCTACAGTACATGTGTTTTTTTAAAGGTTTATACACTCCTTGTCATTTTCATCTAGGGGCAGTGAAGAGGGTGATGAAATACAATCAAGGCGTGATGGAAGTCAAATTTAAACTGCATGTGTTGACGGTAATGAGAAGCACTTCTGGCTATACTTTCTCTCTTGGTTCATGTGTGTTTGCTTGGCATTTATTCCTACATAGCCTTTACCATATGTAATTTAATTAAGAGTTATAATAATATTATTGTAAGTTTGGAGGTTTAGGTTGCCAAGTCAAGAGGTTCAGATTGCCCAAAGAGCCCATTTTAGATTGGTAAAGCTTAAGTAACCTTACCTCACTCTCCCCCCTAGAAGCTTAAAGAGTAGAAAGTGTGATGGGGTCATCCCCTCCTTTAGGGTTAAGGTAATTCTAGGCCAAGAATGGCCACACCAAGGTAATTATGACTTCGCAAAAAACAACATTCTTATAGTAGCGTCAGTGCAGGCCAAGTGCCAACCTACGGCATCCAACTTAGATAAGGTTGGAAGTGCCATGAAGGAGTGAACTTCATCCTCCTTTTCATGAGAACAGTCCTTGGGAGTAGCTTGGTAGGATGAAAGTGAAGAAATTTTTGCAAATAATGTAGTTGTTCTAGCTAAACTAACTCCCCACTCCCTAGCCTTCGCTTCCTGAGGAAGCCACATACAATGCTGACTACTCTTAGCCTGCCCATTCCGAACATGTCACGGTTAACCGCCAAGCTATGATCACATGTTAATTTCTCCTACATGAATGTAGCATGATCTCACACCTCCCATTTTCAGCCCACTACCACCTTGTACTGAACATGCATGTAGTGCTCACATTCTCTATCATGATCATTAACTGTCGACTCACATTCCTCACTACAATTAGGACCCCTAGCCATAAAGGAAAAGGGTTACACAATCAATGTTCAAAATTCTTTAGATTTTCAATTGCTCTGTACAACCTTAAGCATTTCCCTTAATTTCCCAGAAACATGCCCATTAAGAACAGACTTTGTTCATTAAGATCTTTGGTCATTTAGCCTTTTAAAGTACAGAGGCACTTTCACAGAGGAAATTAAGTCAAAGATATAATTAAATTCTCTTGTCATGCTTAAGTGTTTACACTTCATTTTCCCAACTAAAATCACCCAGTGAAAGGTCCATCGTTATTACGTACTTCCTAAGTTTGAACCCTTTGTTCCCAAAACAGTGTCAAAGAAGCAACAAACAATTGCTCAATCTTCTACAGAGGCTGAGTTTGTTTAATCTAATTTGGCAACGCAACAAGCTATTCGGCTGAGAAGAAATGCCGAAGACAGTGAAAAGCAAGATGACGCAACAACAATTTTCTGTGATGATAAGTCAGCCACAGCAATTGTGAAGAATCCAGTTATTATAGCCAAACAAAGCATTCGGCATTCAAACATCATTTTATTTGTGATGCAGTTGAAGAACTAGTGGTGCTGAATTTTTGCAGGTCAAAGAAGCAACTTACTGATACAAGGGACAAGTTTCATAAGCATAACAAGATAGGAGTTCAAGGTCAGCACATTATGGGGGAGGATATTGGGATTAATACGTTGGAAAATTAAAGTTGTTCTTGGAATAATTCTAGTAGAGTCTATATTCTCTTTTATGTGTGTAATTGATTTTGTTGTCAACACCTACACCACAAGTCTATAGTAGGTGACACAAAGGAGGGAAGGTTCAACAGCAGGTAACAGCCACAGGTCCAACACAAGGCATAAAGGTCTATAGCAGTAAAGGTAAGGTGGGAGAGAGAAGAAGGACAGCCACTGAGACACCTAACAATCAGTGAGTGGGTGGTGGTGGTTAGAGGCTTTTTGGATAGGAAACCTGATGGGATTACCCATCAAACTTTACCAAATCCTACCCCAGAAGTCTATAGCAGACGACATAAGGGAGGTAAGGGCCAGCAACAGATAACAACCTCTGGTCCTACACAACACAAGAAGGTATATAGTCGTAAGGGTAAGGGAAGAGAGACAAGAGTAGCTGATACTGAACCACCTGGGAATAAGTGAGGGTGGGTGGTGTGGAAACCTCTTTTTGTGTGGAACCTCTTCATCAGAGGTAGTTTTGGATATTCTGGTCTTTTGGGAAGGATAGGACTAGCCTCTCAAAAGCCAGTTGGGGTTTGGGTGTTGTTTGCTGGATTTATTTGTTCTGAATGTATTTTGGTACCCATTTTAGTTTCCATAGTACTGGGTTGACAAGGGTGTATTGGGTTTTGGCTAATATCAATCCTCAATGACTGATTGGGTTGATATAGTGTAATCATTTATTAATACAAAATCCAAATATTTCCATATTATTACTGCCGTGTATGTTTCAGAAGTGTACAGGGTCCTTAAAAAACCTCACCATGGGAGGCAGTTTTTTGGCACCTTGGTGTTTTGGAAGGAGAGGACTGGCCTCTCAAAAGCCAGCTGGTTCCTGATGCTCTGTATGCTGGTTTTACTTACTCTATGCATTTTTACCCATTTTGGCATCTCTGTAGTTGTGGGGATTTAAGGGGTGTATTGGGTTTTGGCTGATATCAATCCTTAGAATTATTGCTTGGTTGATGTGGTGTCATCTGATATTAACACAACCCAAATATTCAGTTATTTCCTTCTGTTGCATTTATTAAGAATTGCAGAACTGAGTATAGGGGCCTAACAGGCATCTTATGTGGAATATTGCTTGCAAAATCAGTGCAGATTCTGTTGCATTTATTAAGAATTGCAGAACTGCGCCCAACAGGCATCTTAAGTGGAATATTGCTGCAAAATCAGTGCAGAGCTCATTTACAAAGAGGTTTGACCGTGTTTCTCAACGTATAATGGTGAAAGGAGTCCGATTTGAATGTCAAAGTACTGTTTTCCCACACATCTGGTAAGTTTAAACCAACATGCACCCTAAATCTCAGATATTTTGTTTTTGGGTCATAGTCTCATATATTGGAAAACACTAGATAGCAATAGATTTGGTTGACCACCCTAGGAGAATGAATTTTGGTCCCAGCCTTTACCAGTCCCAAGATAAGTTTGAGAATTAAGAAGAGTACTTCTAGTCATCTAATAAACAATGACAGGCATATAGTTTGACTCAATTTACCATAAGTCTTGCATATTATTTCAGTATTTTCTTATAAGGTCAGAAAATTACTGTTTTGTCACAGTTATGGATGTACATCTTGTGATAAAATGGTAGATTAAGATAAGAACAACCAAAAGTAAGGGAAACAAAATCATGAATGCTCAAGGAAAACACGAGTTGCTGAAAATTGAAAATGCATAACTAAATTGGGTATGATAAGCAGAGAAAACCAAGTTTAATGGGCAGAATTATAATTGATGTCAATTTATACATTCTTTTTCCATTATATTATCATGTCCCTGTGGATAGGTAGGAGAGAAAGTCAAGCTATTTTTGGATCGAATGATAGCAGGAATTAATTAAACTGTGACGACTGCTCTTCAGAAATATAAACTTGGTAAGGTAACATGGTTATGGACTTACAACAACTGAATGTCTGTGCTTGCTGGAAACATTATACTGGAGCTAGAACCATTGCTAACAATGAATGATTGTGGTGTAGTTGTACTAGGAAACTTTGAAAGCTCAGCTGATGTAGAATAGAAGTTAATTTGGCCACCTGCAATGCCTCCACCAATTTGGCTTGTCATGTTGGATGACAATGGGTTTCCTAATAATTATTTTCGACATTAGCAATCAGGGATAACATATGGGGAAAATAACAGAAGCCAAATGCGGAAATGGTGATGCCAAATCAAACCAAACTTATACCTTTAGTCCCAAAGATACTAGGTTGAGCCAGAGTATCATTTGGTGGTGCAGCGGGCCTAAGAAAAGAGTTCCAAAGGTGTTACCAATTACCATAGGTCAAGAGCAGACAGTAAAACAAAATTCATGAAATGAGGAAGACCACATAACTTTGTAGAAAATTAGCATATATACAGATAGGAGATTCCTTCAATTTTCCTTGGCTGTTGTACTATTTTCCTTTGAAACTCAGCTAATTTTGATCAAATCTCCCAATGATGCACACTTTGCAATTAGTTACCTTTCAGTCCCCATACTTACCTTATTATCTTATACAGTAATGGAAGTCTTTAGTCGCAATCTATAAGCAAAATGAGATACCATAGATTTAAATCAATATAATAAGCATTCTTACCTTTCAATACCCATGTTCAATGAAGCACCCAGTTGACTAAAGCTAGAGACAGAAAGAGGATCATTATTTTGAGTAGTCCGTGAAAATGGACTTGCATCAGTTCCATGAGATTGATACTTCTGACTTGTAAGAGAAGAATTCAGTGGTACTTTGTAAGGTTCACAAAGTAGGGTCTGAAATTCAAGTAACTTGGAATTAAGTAGATTTCTCTCTCTCTCAACCTGTATCGACATATTCCATCAGTATTTAGACACAATAAAGAGCATTTAGTTGGTTAGAATCAGTACTCATTAGAAAATCAAAAGCATAATGAATTCATCAGCAATTAAAATCAAGGAGTTACAACGGTTATAAACTGAGAAAAGGGTGATAGAATTCCAAAACTACAACTCTGGATGATATTTCCCTGATGGTAACAATATTCCACATGGTATATATTCTTAGAAGGGGTCACTTTTCTGGAACTCCACAAAAATGAGAAGAGCAACATTTTGGGGCCCTTATGAATGAGGTATGTCAAGCCCATTTACAAAAATTTATACTGGTATTTTTTGACATCTTAATTTACAGCAAGGACTTCTCAAATTCGGATCATCTATGGAAGCTGAAAGGTAGATAGATTTATTTCTTCTAAATGTAACTAAGTTGCATGATAGATTGGCCAATTCCAGAAGATATTAAGGGCTGGCGGGGGATTTTGGAACTTACCATTTATTACCAAAAATTTGTGAAAGACAGTGTAAAAATAACAGCACCATTGACTAAACTATAGTTGAAAAGATTTTAGTTCAGGGAGATGAAGAGTAATTGAAGACAGTTATGACTTAGCTTCAGGTCTTGGCAGCATCAAACTGAAGCAAAGCATTCAAGATGGAAACATATGGTTATGGAAATGGTGCTGTTCTAATGCAAGAAGCACAATTTCCTGCTTATTTCAGTCATGCCTTATCAGAAAGGAATCAGAGAAAATTGGTCTGAGAGGGAATTGTTAGCATTGGGCTAAGTGGTATAGAAGTGGAGCCATCGCCTTATAAGGAGGGAGTTTATTATATGCACTGACCAGAAGAGCTTCAAGTATTTGATGCAACAGAAGCGCATGGGGGCTGAGCAATAGAAATGGACAGCTGAGCTGATGGGTTAAGAATTTAAAATACACCAAGCTCGGAATCTGGATCTTGTGCATTTGAGATTTGGTGCATTTAGTACATTTAGTTGTCTTAAGGGATAGTTTTTCTTCTACAAAAACGTTAATATCTACTTTACAATTAAAAAAAGGAGAGTAAGGTAATGCAAATGCACCAAATAAGCAAAATCCCAAATGCACAGGATCCAAATTCCCAAGCTTGGGTTTATCAGTCCCATCAACAGTAAGGGTATTAGAATTGGAGGAACTGGACCATGCTGTGCAGCAAGATGAACAGCTCAGGGTTATCAAACAAGACTTGTTGGTTAGTGCCATGAATCAAGTTACTCTAATGTGCAGCTTGTTTAACATATAAAGATTGAGATTATAGCACTTCACATAATTTCAATTTTCAATAAAATAAAATTTAAAATGAAAATAAACCAGAAAATGGGTCCCTTTTTTTTTCTGATAGATGTGGATTGTGCAGAAAGAGGGAAGGGAGACCCACACTTTAGTTGGGATTGGAAGCGGATGTAACAGGCCTGTTCAACTTAGAACTCCATATTTATTCTTCTGAAAGACTATATACCCAGCCATAACATGCAGCTTGTAGTTGAGAGGGTAATATGCATTGGTTGAGATTATTTCACATCACTTAAATAAAAATATATATTTAAATAGAATAAACTGCAATATTTTACTCTCATCCTCACCTCCCTCATTCCTCTCCTCACTCTCACGTTTCTCACTCCTTTCTCTCTTCTCAATATTGTCTTATGTTGTCTCTCTTTTCTGGTGCCTCATGCACTCACATCTCTTGCTCTGTATGTTTCTCTGGATTTCATTGGAGGTTTACCAAGAGAATATGGAGTTGGTACATTCTTGGAGGAGGTGGATAGGCTCACTAAGTACTTCCAGTTCATCTCACTCAGTCATCCTTACACTGCAAAAGATGTGGCAACTGTTTTTGCAAAAGTAGGGAAACGCCATTGTTTTCCAAGTTCCATTGTCTAAGATCCAGATAGGGTGTTCATCAGCCAATTTGGAGTGATATTTAGGTTGGTGGGAACAACAAAATTTTGCACAGCCCAACACTTGCAAATTGACAGGCAAACAGATGTGGTTAATCGCTGTTTGGAAACTTATTTGAGGTGTTTCATTTGAGACAAACCAAAGCAGTGGCCTAAATGGGTGGCTTGGCTGACTGGTTTAACACCACGTTCCAAGGAGCTGCTGACATGGCACCTTTCCAAGCATTAAGACTAACTGATGAAATATTCACTGTAGATCAAGTAAACCGGCATTTATGGGACAGGATTGCAGTCTTGCAGCAGTTAAAATATACAGGGCATAAGAGAGAATGAAAATTTCTTCTGATTCCAAGGGGAGGTATGTTAAAATTTGTCCAGAAGATATATTCTGTGTTGAATAACAGGCCTATAAATCCAGATTATTAACCAACACAGAACGCAGAAAAACTTAGTCATTGATTTTATGGACCCTAAACACTGTTAGATGTTAGGAACCCAGTAATTCTAATGAATTAAAATAGAAATCAGACCCAAAAATAGAGAAAAAATAATAAGAAAACCAGAAAATATTCCGAGCACTTTAAGGGGCTGGAAACTCCCATATGAATACCCAAGTTCTACCAACCTCTCTCATCCCCTATTTATCTCTACTAGCCTAACTAATCTTCTTCTATAAGTTCTCTTGTTAGCTGCCATGTGCCCCACACTCACCCCCATATTTCCCAGGCAGTTAGACAACCAATTTCTTGCCACCCAGTGACCACTTAACCGCCCCATATCTTTTAATTAGTGGTTCTAACACTACCCTGCCCTCGAAATTTCACCTTGCTCTCAGGGTGAGAATTTGAGATTGTTTGACAGTTTTTGCCACTAGTAGCCTTGTGCTTCTCCCTTTGAATCAGTGAATCCCTGATTTCACCCATGATTTCTTCCAGTGCATTGGTGTTAGATTCCATTGAACCCAACTTTCCCTTCATCTCTGCTTTTTCTTTTTCTAACCCACCCACCTTAGCCTCCCTTAGGTTTATCATTCTCCCTAAGATTGACTGCTTTAATACTGTTAAGACCCTATACTCAGTTCTGCAGTTCTTAAATAATTGCACAGAAAAGATAGCTGAATGTATGGGCTTTATATTAATAAAAGAGGATTGCACCATATCAATCCATTGCAGAGAACTTAAGATTGATATAAGCCAAAATCCAGTGTTCCATGTACAATTCCCAGCAATTACAGAACACAAAACAGCCAAAAATAACATACAGAACCAGATGGAACCAGGCTGGCTTTTGAGAGGCCAGTTCTCTCCTTCTTTGAAAGTCCAGAGTCCAAAACTTGGTTCTAATGGAGATTTTCCCCAATAAAAAGCCTCCCAACCACTCCTAACCACTCACTGTCCCTTAGATGGCTTAGTGTCTGCTTCCTTTCTCTTTCCTCCCTTGCCTCTCCAATTATAGACCTTTATGTTTTGTTTTGGTCTAACAGTGGGAGTTGGTTGCAGTCCTTTCCTCCCTTTTGGTGGCCTGCTGTTGTGTTTAGGAGTAGGGACAGTAGGGCTTGACTGGTCTGATGGGTGGCCCCATCATATACTCATTTATTAGGAACCTAGTATTTTTCTAGATCAACAATAGAAATCAGTCTCAAAAAATAGAAAAAAGCATATAAGAAAACCAAAAAAGTTATTGCTAGCACATTAAGGGGCTAGAAGCTCTGACGTGAATAGTGAATACCCATATGCTACCTACCTCTCCCTCTGCCTTCACCCCCTATTTTATCTCTACTAGCCTAACCAATCTTCTTCTAGAAGTTCTCTTGTTAGCTTGCAAGTGTCCCACACTCACCACCCATATTTCACCAGCAACATACAACCAACTCCTCGCTGCTCAATGCCCACTTAACTGCCCCATATCTTTTAATTTGGGGTTCTAACATTGAAAGGTGGAAAAAGTGGTGTATTGCTTGGCACTTCACTCTAATGCCTGGGATACAACCTGTGTTTCATGTGTCACAGCTTAAGAGAGAGTCAGTAAATACCTAAACTTCTCAGTGAAGAAATGAAGCTGCTAGTCCACCAAGACAGTATGGACCCCCCGATGATACTTGGGAAGAAAATTCAGTGTTGTTAAGGAAACTAGGCAGGATCACAGTTTGGAGAGTTTTGAGGAAGGATGGATGACATGTGGTAGCAGTTCCAAGGAATTTCTAGGAGTTAGTTAGGATTATGAGAAATGACAATTGTGTGAGGGAAAAAAAGTAGCAGACAGACTGAAATCTTGTGGAGGCCTTGGCTCTCAAGAGTACTGGATTATTTTCTTTTTCCAGTTTTCTTCTTTGAAGTTGGTTGTCTTGCAGAGTGGCTAGCAGAATTTCCAAGTTCCCATCAAATATCAAAATCAATGAAAACCTGACATGACTAATAAACAGAAAAACCATAACTTGAATGTCCAAACTAAGTATCTTACTATCTTAGCAAAAGTAGGGTATTTTCCTTTTTGTTAAGGGGCAAAAATTATAAGAAGGAAAGGATATACAATACAAAACGATATAACATATTGTTCATATATAAAGCAACAAAAAAAAGCAAAGCCAAAACAAACATATTAATACAAGGGAGATCTCCCATCCTTCCGCATGTCTTGCACACTGCCACAACACAGCATTCCTTACTCTGGCCAAAACCTATGAGCCTTTTAAAATGAACATGCTCCAGAGTCCAGGCATTGGAGCACACCAAAGAAACACCAAAAACCCTACTCCAAATATAGATAGTAGCTAGGCAATGTAAATATAGCTGTGCAGCTGTTTATGAACTAGAGCTATACATCAAATACATATACAGAGAGAAGATTTTATGACCTACAAATCTGTAATGTATTATTAGAATTAATCCTACAGAGTATGACTGTCCATAAGAATGAGATAACTCTAGAAAAGACTAAATAGCCAAATGAGACTTTCTAGAAGGAATTTTTCTCTGTAGGTAATCCCAGGTTGAAAGTACAAGAGTGAGTGAAAGTGGCCAGGGTTTGCTGTCATTCAATGATTGCATGAACTTGACTGTTAACTAATAATTGCAAAAATCAATGTCAAAAAATTTAAGGGATCCACATTTTCTTACTATTGATTGCAAGGTCATCCCACGCTTAGCATCCTCATATGCTGCTGCCCGCAATTCTTCATAGCTGATATCACCAACAATGTCACAAGGAGCACTGCATTTAGAAAACAATAGAAGTTAAATTTGATCACACTACGCCTTTTTCACCTTCATGCAAAAGAGGACCAGAGTATTTTTTTTTCTTTGAAGTCAAGTCTAAAAAAAAGCAATTTATGATCACATCTTTCAGACTTGGCTGGGAAAGGGTTGTGTTCTACCTATGATGTGTACCATTCATTTTAACATAATGGAGATCAATCCTATTCACCAAATTTTAAGTCTTCAAGGATCAGCTTGTTTCATCTATAACTCTTGATTATTTCAACTTTTATATTTTATGCAACTAAATGTCTTCTTTGAGGAGTAATTATATATATAGTCCCTCCCTTCTAAATTCCTTATCTTATGGTAGAGGAGGCATTTCAAGAATTGAAATGCTTACAGATACTGACCACTCTCTTCTAATTTTATACCAAACTAAACAAAGGATAGGATACTAATGCCTCTGTTACAACTATGGCACTGATGCTTTGCAACAACAACTTTAGTATTTAGAAGTGTGTAATTTGTTAAGAGCATTAGGTAAAGCAATCCGAAATGTTATTTGTCTCCTTTCCATTGCAACCAAAGGTTATGAGCTCAGATGAATTTATACTGAGAACACAGGGTGAGGAATGGGAAGAGAGAAAGCTTACAGTAAAGCCAGATATCAACTAAAGAAGAAACTCTCAATGTGTGCACAAAACATGATCCCAAGACCTCAATTTATTCTGGGACTTTGAGAACACAATGACCCTTATCACCCCGTGAAAGTAGAAGTTTATGTAAGCATCTAGCTCATTACAATAGAATAGGGGCAAACAACTAAGCTTGACTTCAGTGGCATCAATTTATTGCAAATGGACAGTGGTACATTCACATATGAGGTTTGTCTTTCCCGGTTGCTGAATGACAGAAGTGCAATAAGTAACCAAAAAATGTTCATCTGTAGTTTGCTAATTTTAAAATGAAGAAGGGATCTGCCACACTGAGGATTACCACTTGAAGCTGTGGTATATGGATGGCCTTCTTTCCCATGGAAATCTTTTGAAAGACATGTCTTATTAAAAGTTGAAACTTGAGGACATGTAAAATGACAGTGGTTAGTAGGTGCTGCATGTGTAAGATGAACTGGAAATCATCTTTTGCAATATAAATCAGTGGTTAAAGTTCTGTAGTATTTGGTGTTTTCTTTATGTGATCTGCATTGAGTAATGTCATGCCTTTCTCTCGTAAAGGAGCATATAATTTTGTGGACTAAGCTTTTCACACCATCATGCATAAAAATAAGTATATACCCTTTACAGTGACTGTAGCATGTAAGCGTCCAAAGTGGTTTCTCTTGCTCAAAATCTTCTGCAATTTGGCGTTTGCAACTTTCAGGATCTGTGCACCTTCAATTACATCAAACAAGTATTTAGTTTATATGACATAACAGATGAAGAAGCAAACCTAAAGCAAAGCATAAATAAAATTTTCTTGAACAAACCAAAAAAGTAGTGTGTAACTTTACCTTTAGATATGTTATGTGACAAAATTGTGTATGTGGCTTCTCATTGGTGCTCTCCAAATGAGTTTTTTAAAGGAACCACTATTTTTGATATACGAAGAGACTGGAAAGCTCTTTTACACAATTAATGGCCTGTTTGGCCTAGCTCCTGGGAGAGAAGAAGCTGCTTATTTTTTGAAAAAAGTACTTGATTTGAGATAATAGTTGTTTGGCCAAGCTTTTGTCATAGAACATGCTGCTTTAGAGTGGTAGCATAAGCAGTTTTTCTGCTGTGGTAAGGAAGCAGAAAATTGGAGCTTCTCCTTGGAAGCAAAAACAGAAGAAGAAAATAATTTTTTTGAAGACAAAGTACCCCAGTCAAAATTATTAATTACCACAATTACATCTTACTTTTCTTGACACCCTCTTAAATGCATGCCCTTTCAAATAATTTGACAATAAACATACACTTCCACTGAAAGATTTGCCAAACACAATGTTGATAAAAGACTAACAAATGCTTTTGCCTAACACTAACTTCCCACCGTGCATTTTATTAAACTCCATTTAAAGAAAAAAAAAAATGCCGTAAGCAAAAATCCAAAGCATATGGGTCCTAAGTTTGATACAGATTTTGTTAATTTGTTCTGTATTGAGCTTTTTCTTGTACTTTCTGGTTTGAGGATATCTTATCCTCCAATTGGATGTACCTTCTTTTTCTAAAAAATATATAAACTCAACCAATATATATATATATATATAGAGAGAGAGAGAGAGAGAGAGAGAGACACACACACACACACACACACACACACACACACACATTTACAATTTGAGTTGTTGTTCTAGGGGAAAAGCAAAACATGAAGAATGAGATGAATTGGAAAAAAAAAGAAATCTCCATGCTATATACTGTGTATTAGAAAACAACAAAGAACAAGAAAAACAAATATATAAAAGACAATGGAGTAAATTAATACAGAGGAGAAAAAGAGAAGACAAATTAAAATGGCAGAGCATACACTTTTGAATAAAAATTTCAGTGGAAGACACAGCTACAAATTAAATACATAAAATTTCAAATCTTCAAAGATGCAAGATCCTTAATGTTTAAAATTATAGGGTTCAGTTCACATATCCAGGCATAACTGGGACTTGTTTTATGCACATTGCAGACTTTTAGGCTTTAACTGTGCTTTCATTGCAATACAAGGGAAAATGTCAACATGCAGGTGACATGAATGCATCATTTTGCTCCCTCTTGAGTTGCTGAGACTCTACAATAAGTTATGTCTACGCATCATTTAAAAAGGAGTTCAGATTGATCGATACTTACTTATGATTCACTGGTTGAGAATTGCCATCACTTTTCCGTGAAGCACCATTTTGGGGTGAGGAAGAAGGTCGAGTCCATTTATTCTCAAAAGGCTGATCCAAAAGTAAATTATCATCAATACTAACAACATATAATAAGAATATGTTATTATTAGTGAAAGATATAATCAAATCATTGGTAGATTCTTAACTCAAGAAATTCATGACATTTTAAAGACCTCCAAAGGAAATTTTCATTTATTTTCCGTAGTAACATTTCAAAAAAAAAAATCCTTCAATACTAGCTAGATACATAGGATGAGTAAGAACCTTGAATTGGTGTTGTTTGAATTCTAAATTAGCACCCCCTGTTGATTGGGAGCTGTTTTGCACGCCAAATCCAAAAGGATTGGCCTTATGCTGTTGGTGTGAACCAGTGTAGGACTCAAATCCAAAAGGATTTGTAGTTTGCCCAAACCCAGGTACATTGGGCTTTTGCTGTTGTTGCAGTACATGAAGAAATTTACATTTTTCTCCATATTGACAGCTGAATCACATGAACCAAAAATCATACTCAAAACATTAATATCCAGTAAGCAGATGAAAAGTACTTTTACAATCATCGGTTTATAGCAACTTGACTGAATAGATGACAGCAAGATCTGCAAGGCAACACAAGCTGATAGCTAAATGAACACACAAAAATATGAAAATGAATCTGTTCAGTGAACAAATTAACAAATTTCTTTGAGAAATTGGGAAAGACAAGGCTAGGGATAAAAGGAAGGGACAAATCTTAAGCAACTAGCACTTTCTCTAACGTCCTTGGTGGTTTAATAGCTCCAAGAATACTTCAACCCTCTTCCAATTAATGACCCTCTCAACATTTCCCAGCTGCTATCCTTGACCCACATCATCAAACACAATGACACAACTCATATAAGCTTTCGACCTATTTACCATGAATAGTCTGCTCAACCCTCTCCTAGCTGGTCTTCATTACTTGGAGTGCCCACCAAGGCACCCAATGACAAACAACTTTAGTGCTGGAGTTGGGCCAGGGGTCCATAAGAAGTATGAGAGAAGAAAGAGTAAGGAAAAGGGGAGAACACGGGACTTAAGAGGCAGTAACTAACTGGACAGGTGTCCAGGAGAGAGAAAAGGGGGTAACAGAATTGGGATGCTATGTATCAGGCTGGGGAAAGGAGTGTAGCCAGGAAAGAAGTTACTAGCTGAGAGGAGAGAGTCCTGGCCTCCCGAAAGTCAGGGGACCCATCTTGTTTTGCTTGTTCTCTTCGCTGTAAACCGAGCTCCGTGAGCTCTTGCCGATCTTCCAGATATCAGGAAGGCAGTATTTACATAAATAATATTGCAATTACTTCTGGTTCTATCAGATATGAAACTATCTAAATCTACACTCTTCAAAGTCTAGGGAAAACTTTTCTTTTGAGGACTCCACTCGAACAGAAGTACAAATAAGCGTAAACCTTTAAGATTAATCAAATGAAATGTTCCTACTTCCGGGGGCACACCCAAGATTCACCTAATACTCCAAAAAAGCGTTTCACCCAAAAAAAACCAAAAATAATGTAGTCCAATTATAACACTCCCAAAATCTTAAGGATATTCCTGGTCTTTAAGAAAGAAATATTAAGAAGTAAAGACTTGTGCTCCCTTAGCATTTGCTCAAACCAAAAAATAATACCCCAGATTAGCGGCGCATAAATAGCCGTGCAATTAACCAAATGATAAAAGCAGAAAAATTACTGTTAATTAATGATTTGCAAAACCAAAACTTGAGGAGATGCTATATGTAATTGTCTTCACAAAGATTTACCAACAAAGCAGAGACTAATATAAATTAGAAGACAATGAATTCAAGAAACCGGACGGTGTTCTTCGCCCTTGTTTATGGTTTGCTTAACAAACATAAAGATCCCAACCAACGTTTGGCAATTGAAATTATAGAACAGATACAAATCAAATCGGTTACCATATGAAGGAGAATCACCTGCCTCGCTGGAAGTTCCTACAAAGTTCTCTCTTATTATGCATAGCTCCTTGCCCAGTGCACTCCGAAAAGAATGCGCCAACCTCCGTAAAACCCCACGTATGAGTTGGCCAAAAGGACCCAATGGTTTTCACTGTTTTTCTTGCCTAATATAACTTCCGTGATAAAAAAGTTTCTCCCTTGGCTCTGGCCTCGCATAGAATTTGTTTATTTTAATATTTCTCATGTAACTTTTGTTAAAAAAAATAAATAAAGCAAATATTATCAATTAATAATTGTATTTAAAATAAATTATACTCTTCTCTTTTAAAATATGTATATTTCTATTTTAAAAATCTATGATTTCATTGTTTGAACTAGAAAAAGCTTTATACAAATTATGATTATTAAATTAACAAATTTATTATTCGAATTTATAAGTTTATAATTATATTTTTAAAAAATTAATTTAATATAAATTTAAAATTGATGTAAATTTATATAGACTTATGAGTTAATTTATCAAATCTACTAAATTTATAATTTTATTTATTCAAAATTGTATTAATTAGTTTGTATTTAACAATATACCAATTTTATTAAAATAGGTGAATGATGTTAGGCCAATGTGGCTTTCACAATTAATGTGCCTTAATCTTTGGAGTGCTGAATCATGACCCCCTCAAAGAACTTCTCATTGGCAAAAGTCCCAGTTCTTGTGGGTCGACCAGTCATTTATCGTTCATTAGCTTGGTAAGTGTTTTTCCAACTATTTTCTCCTCTGCTCTAGAAACCGCCCCTTCCCCTGTGAAATTTTTCTCCTTCACTATCACCTCAACTGTAGCTCTTAACTATGGTCACATTTGGTTAGAAGAAATAAAGTGAGGGAGAGGGAGAGATATTCCCTCTGCAATGTTTAGTTGTCTAATTAAGGCATGACTCCCTCGCCACTAGCAGTGCTCTCTCCCTCATTCATGGGAGACCGCTTTCCATCTGAAAATGGATGGAAAGAGCATGGTCTCTCGGGAGAGATACTTCTATGCCCAATAATACCATTTAAACCGTACTTCATCACATCGTGTACATCAAAAGACAGAAGTCAAAGAGGATACTTCAATGGAGGACACCACTGGTGTCTTCGACTCAACATAACTGTGCGAGCAATGAATTGAGAGAAGAGGGGTGGCCCATTGCGGTTGATTCTAGCAATGGTGGCGGCGCAGTGCTGCAATGGCTTGCAACAACCATGGATTCAACTGCGTGAAAACACACTGTTTGACTGGTTCAATGAGAGTCAGAGTAATTGGTGATGTAGAGGAAGTTTAAATCATGTTATTTTTTCTACCTTTTCGCTAGGATCATGGACAATGTTAGAGGAGAAGAATATTGAAGTTAGATATGGCAATAAAGAGGAAGATGAACCACTGAAAATGAATGACAAAACTAACCATTGAAAGTGGGAAAAGCCAGATATATGTGCGAATTGCAAAGATAAATGTGGAAACATGGCCTGTTTCTTTTAATTTATTGTTAATATTTTAATTATTTAATTAAAATGTTATTCTATTTATATAATATACATATATAATATAAAATGAATATAATTCAAAATAGTAAATATATTTAATATGCTAATTTTGAATATTCTAGATATTCTAATATAAAATATACAATAAAATAGAAAATTATATTAAATATTAATATACATACATATATATATATATAATCTAAAAATAAACAAATTTTAATTATTTATAATATATTTTTCTATTTTTTATTAAATTTTTAAGATTTAATAATTATTATATTTTAGAATATATTTTATAATAAGATTTTTTGTTTAGGAATAATATAGTAAGTTTTCTCTCAATCCTTTCCTTTTCTTCTACCAAACAAATAGATCTATACTCTTTCCATTCAATTCATGATATAACTAAATGTGCTTATCATTATTTATCTTTTCTTTTCTTATTCTCATTCCTAAAGGCAGAGGCACATATCAACCCCCCTTAGTTTTTTATTTTACTTATATAAGATATATGATATTGATGTTATACCCTCTTATTTTAATATTTTGTATCCACTGAAAAGTCATAAATATATAACTACTTAGTATATTTTTTTCTTATTTAATATTTTAATTTGATGCTAATAAATTGACACATGTATTATATGTAATTTTAAAAAGACTTTATAAGTAATTTTTTTTTACTTTTTCTTTTCCCACATCATGGCTTCTCTAACACGGTTCCTTCCTTTCCCATCAAGGTCTTATCAACACACATCTATATTCTTTTTTCATTGATTATATAATTCTTTTAAACAATGAACCTCCCTTTTTCTCTAATCCCTACTGACCACACAACACTCATCACTTTCAAAAAAAAAATTGCTCTTGTCTTCTTCATCCACTTTTCTAGGAGACGCTGGTATCTTTCATCACCTTCTATACTTCTCTTTATTATGATTATGATTATGATTATGATTATGATTATAATTATTATTATTAGATATCTCACTCTCCTCCCCATCTTTCTTCGTAAAATTTTTCATCTTCCCATTTTTCTTCTCTTATTATTTTCTCGTTTGGCTTTTAGTTCTTTATAATGGTAGACATTAGCAAATTTGAAGATTCAAAGATCAAAGTCTCATTTTGGCCAATGAACCTCCCATTTTTCTCTTATTCCCTCTTTATATAAATAAAGAAAAAAGAAATTAGCATTGAGAGTAAGATCATGTGTCGAAATAAAAAGTTCAATTGAAATTGAAATTTTGCATTTCTTGAGGTTGCTTAGAATAATTAAATAATTTTAGAAAGAGTGGGGTTTTGTAGGATAATTATCTTGAGGTAGTGAGGTTACTTAAAATATATTAAATAATCCTTAGAATGAGTGTAATATCAATTAAATAGTATTAGAATATCATATAACTTTTTTTGACATTTTGAATATCAATTATTGAAATATCATATCATTATATTGTAGTCTTCAAAATTTATTAACTATTTGATTTTAAAAAGTTACAAAAACATGAATATGTTTAAGAGATGATATATGCTAATGTTTAATAGAAAATGGATTGATGTTTTAATTAATTAATTGTTTTCTTATTATATTAAAATATGATTTGTGACAGGTGAATTGCAAATTCTTTAATTTTTGAATAGAAAATGGAAAGGTTTTTTAAGAGAAAATTGCTATTAAAGGAACAATCTTTATCTAAATCCCATGATTCAAATGTTGAGCAACAACAAAGTAATATTAATTTAGAAGATTTATCATCAAATCTAGAAAAAAGAATTAAAATTTCATTTTAGCATCCTAATGACCAAGATAAGATATGAAGTTGTTACTTGCAAGAAGGACCATGTCAACCTACTCAACATAATTTTTCTAAAAGAAAAATTAGGAATGCCATAAGAAGATTTATTTTGTTCTTCTTGGTTTAATGAATTTGGTAATTGGTTGGAATATAGTTTAGAATAAGATGCAACATTTTATTTGTGTTGTTACCATTTTAGGCTTGAGTTAGAGAAGCAATTAGGTAGAGATACAATTGTAACAAAAGGATTTACAAATTGGAACAAGAAAGAAAGACTTTGGTATCATGTTGGAGGTCTTCATAGTGCTCACAATATTGCTTGGAAGAAGTGTCAAGACTTGATGAATCAAAATCAAGACATTAAGGTTGTTATTTATAAGCAATCTAAACAAGTTCATGATCAATATCAAAGATGTTTGATTGCATCAATTGATTGTGTTCACTTTCTCTTAAAGCAAGGATTAACTTTTCATGGTTATGATGAATCAATCAATTCTGCTAATCGAGGTAATCTCCTTGAACTTCTAAAGTTTCTTGTTAACCATAATTAATCAATAAAGCATATTGTCTTAGAAAGGGCTCTTGAAAATAATCGATTAACTAACCTTGAAATTCAAAAGGATATTGTTTATGCTATTGCATTGGAAACCACCAATGCTATTATTAATGATCTTGGAGATGACCTATTTGTCATTATTGTTGATGAGTCACGTGACATATCAAATAAAGAGCAAATGGTTGTTGCTTTGCATTATGTTAATAAGAAAGGAAGTATCATTGAACTCTTTCTTGGTATAGTGCATGTTACTGATACAACTTCTTTATCATTGAAAATGACAATTGATGAATTGTTTTGCAAATAAGGGCTAAGTATATCAAGCATTCATAGAAAAGGTTATGATGGTGCTAGTAACATGCAAGGTGAATTTCATGATCTTAACATCCAGGTTACTTCTCTTTTTAATTTAGTATCCATTTTGCTAAATGTTGTTAGGGACTCTTGCAAATGACATGACATGCTTCGAGAAAGACAAGTAACTAAAGTTTGAAAAGCATTGGAGAAAGGAGAAAATCCTAGTGGACGAGGCTTGAATCAAGAAACTGGTCTCAAATGAGGTGTTGATACTCTTTGGGGTTCACATTATGCAACTTTGATAATTTTAATATTGATGTATTCTTCTGTGATTAATGTGCTTGAAATTATAAAGGAAAATGGGTTAAGTGCATATCAAAGAGTTGAAGCTAATGGTTTACTACATTTGTTAAAAGATTTTAATTTTGCATTCACATTACATTTAATGAAAATTGTGTTAGGCATCTCAAATGAATTATCACAAGCATCACAAAGGAAATATCTCATAAATGCCATGAACTTGGTTAACATTTCAAAACAACGGTTACAAGATATGAAGGATCATGGATGAGAGTCCTGCATGAAGTAACTTTATTTTGCAATATGCGTGATATTGACATTCCTAATATGGATGAGATTTTTTTGTTTAAAGCTAAATCGTAACGTGGAGGTAAAGCTCATGATATCACAATAGAACATTCCTATCATGTTGAAATATTTATACTGTTGCAGATATACAACTTTAAGAACTTAATGATCGTTTTACTGAGACAAACACAAGAGTGCTTCTTCATATGGATTGTTTGAATCCATCTAATTTGTTCACAGCTTTTGATAAGAACAAGTTGATTGACTTTGCAAGGTTTTATCCATAACAATTTTCTTCAACTAATTTAGTGATGCTTGATAATCAACTTAAGACTTACATCATTGATATGCGTAGTGGTGCTAAATTTGCATCTTTAAAAGGAATTAGTTGTCTTGTAGAGAAGCTAGTTGAGATTGAAAGATATATTGTTTATCCTTTAGTTTATCTGTTATTAAAGTAAGCAATGATTTTGCCTGTAACCACTGCAATTGTAGAAAGAGCACTTTCAGCAATGATTGTTTAGTGACTTATAATGAGAAGGATGTTTTTTATAGTATTGACAATGAAGTGATTGTTGAATAATTTCAAAATATGAAATCATGAAAAGGACAATTGTAAGGTATGAAATTTAGTGAACTTTTATATGATTTAACATTTATGTATTTAGTTTAATTTGATATTATTTATTATTATTTATTTACAAATATTTTTTGAAAACATATAGCGCCCCCATTGATCCCTAGGTCTTGGCTTCACCACTGCCCATTCACATTCTCTCTCTTTTCCCTCAAACATTTTTACCAACTAAACGGGTCGTATATATATTTTTTTATTTTGAAGCTTTACTTGAGAAAAAATTATAGATTTTTTGTTTATTCTTTGAATAATGCTTAAGGATAAACAATTAAAAACTAAGATATTTATTTAGTTAAAATAAGTGTTAAATCTTTCTATTTTTGAAATAATCTTTGTATACGTTGATTAAATGAATAAATAGGTGTTGAATTGTGGTTCCTTTATTTGCAAAAATAAGTGTTATAATTAAATGGGGTTTAAAATAAGTGCTTCCTTTTTTGTCAAAATAAATGCTGCATTTTTATTCTTCAGAAAATAAGTGTTGAATTTTCTCATTAGTGAATGTAAGTTTTGAATTCTATTATTTTTAGGGAAACAAGTGATGAATTTTGTTTATTTTTTTTAAAAAATGTGTCGAATTTTATTTTTGTGAAAGTATGTGCTGAAATTTGTTGAATGAATGAAAATGTAATTGAATGGAGAATTTTTTTGTACTTCCTAAAACTAAGGTCTGAATATTACATGAATATATAACTGAATATTAAAAGGTGTAATGTTTTATAATTCCAAGTAAGAAAAGTTTTAGTGTTTTTGCTCATGTGTGTGCTGTCTAGTTGCAATTGTTAGGCCATTAACTTAGTTAAGTTGGTATTAAGAAGTAATGTAAAATGTTGTGTGATGCTTTTTTGTATTCAAAACATTGGTCTTTTAAAGATTCATTCATAGACAAGTATTAGATCGTTAAGCCTTAGAATACCCATAAATATTTAAAGAAATTGAATGGGTTCTTAAACTTTGCTTTTGCTTATGAGAGTGTTAAGAACAAAATAATATGCTCATGTCCTAACTGTAAGTTTAAGAAATGACATAGAGAAATTGTATATGACCACTTGATTATTGAATCTTTTCCACGCAAGTACGCTTTGTGGGTTAGGCAAAGGGAGAGAATTAAAAAGGAACCTCTTGCAAAATCTTAGTTAAGGCATTAAGTGAGAAAATGAATGGATTATAGGGATGACCATGCATGACATAATCCAGAATGCTTTCATGGTTTATCATGAAAACTAAAGGCACTATTATTGTTTATATGCTTGGGAATAGGAATATGAATGAGCTTTGATGGAATGAAATCTTGAGCCTATGTATTATGGTTAGTATGATATTATAAAAAGGAATGGGAATGGTAAAGAAGATTAGGTAAATGACCATAACACCTTTATCAAAAATATAATTATTAATTATCATTAAAAATTAAAATTTTATAAAAAAATAATAATAATTATTATAATATTTATAATTTTACTTCTTCCTTCTTGTCGTTATCTTCTTCATTCTCATCGGAATCTTTATCATCTCCTTTATTGATCATATCCTCCTCCAATCATCCCCTTCCTTAATCATCTTCTTGACGGTGTCTGGGGTTGCTCTTCCTGTCCAAATCTAGTAGCTTTGTCCAGATTCAGTCATCAAGCAACCACACCACTCACCCTCTCTCTCTCTCTCTCTCTCTCTTGATGGTAAAAAATTTTTCCTCTTTTGACGAAGATCTTAGATCTCTTCTCTCAATGGAAGGTTTAAAAAACGCCAGTGATCATAGATCTTTCATCTCTTCTTTTTCTTAAGATGAAGTCATTATTAATGGAGGGAAGAGAAAGGAGTCAAGAGATGGAGGGAGAAGAGAGAGTTGAAGATGGAAAAAGGAGAGAGAAGTTAGAAGATGTAGGAAGAAGAGAGAAGTCACATATTAAGGGGAAGAGAGAGAAGTGAGAAGATAGAGGGATGAGAGAGAAGCATGGGCATTGTGGTAAATTATAATGGGATTCCCTGTAATGCAATGGTTTCCCTTGCTTAGCTAAGGATGTCTTCATTCCATACATAAGGGAATGAGGATTGCCACATGAGTCCCATTCCCATGGCAAAATACCTACCAAAATAAAGGAGGACAGTGGTATCTGATTTGGGGATTTTCTTCAATTTTTTGATGGCAGCAAGGGCATATTAGCAGTAGAAGTGGATATCAAGTTAAGAGATAATGTAGTACATTAATTAGGATAAGAGGATCTAGAGTTTGGCAATCAATTTTATTATTATTAACCCTTATTCCAATTTTTAGTAATACTAGCCATGGATAATTTGAAGACTATTTTAATTTTTATTATCATGAACTAAATTTTCTTAGTTGGGATTGTTATTTGAACCTAAAGTTACACAATGCTTTGAGTTGTTGTCATTATATTTAGTGAATTGCATTAGTGTTTAATTAAGCTTACTATGAATGATTATGCTATTTGTTGATTGGCCACCAATAGATAGTAAATTAATTTGAATTAGTGCCGGAAAGTTCAATTCAAGTAGGATCTAGCTTGGTTAGTGTGAGTTCTTCAAGTAATTTAGGGGATAACAAACATATAGGAATATATAAGTTGTCTCATATAACCCATTTAATATTGAGCTTCAATTTGACTTCTAGAATTTGAGTTTTCATGGGAATGTGTTAAATTAAAAATTATGGAGGTTAGCATAGCATTTTTGGAGAACATTCTATAAATTTTGTTATTGGCGTTAACAATATATTTTGCCACAATGTTGTCATGACATTGTGGTGACAACAATAAGCAAAGTGCAAATAAAAGGGAAAATAGCAATCCTAGTGTTTTTCTTAATTAGAATTTGTTAATCTTCCTCTGTTATTACCTATTTCCTTAGTTGTTGTGATTTGTTTCAAGTTCATTAGTCAATTTCATTTGTTTAGATTAGTTATATAGTTAAAATCTCATACAAGACTTGATATTGTTGCTTTATATTCATTATATTCTAATCAAGTTAATTAGCATTAGTTTCTAATACTCAATCCTCGTGGGACAATAATTTTTCCTTACTATTTTACTTGAACGATTTGGTGAACTTGCTGATTTTACCAATAAGTTTTTGGCACTGTTGTTAGGGATTGAAGTATTGAAAATTAGTGCAAAAATTAACTTGGATTCTCTTTTCTTGAATTTTTATTGTATTGGTATTTGTGTGAGCGGGTTTGATAATATGGTTGTATGAACCAAGAGAGAGATAACGAGTTATTACCTCTTGATCCTGAGATTAAGCGTACTTCCAGAGTTAGAAGAAGAGAACAAAAAGGTTTAGCTCAAGTTAGGAATATGACTGAACATGAGGGTAATGGGCAGAATGCAAATCCACTTCACATGGCTATTCCAGTTGATGATAAGGATCGAGCTATGATGGAATATGAAGCACTAATGTTGGATAGGCTAAATCTGAGTATAGTTAGACCCAGTATTCAAACTCATGATTTTAAGTTAAAGCTAGTCATGTTTCAATTGTTTCAATCAGTGGGTCAATTTAGTGGTTCACCTACAAAAGATCCTTTTTGGCATCTTAAGCTATTCATATAAGTTAGTGACGCATTCAAGTGGACTGGTCTAACTTAGGAAGCTCTTAAGCTTAAATTGTTTCTATACTCACTACATAATAGAACCAAAGCATGGTTGAATTCTCTCCCATCGAACTCTATTATGTTTTATTGAAAAGTTCTTGATGAAATACCTTCCTCCCACTAAGATTGCTTAATTTAAATGAAATTATAGCTTTCAAGTAATTGGATGGTGAATCTTTCTATAAGACTTAGGAGCGTTTTAAGGAGTTGCTGAGAAAGTGTCCTCATCATGGGATTCCTCATTGGATTTAAATAGAGACTTTCTATAATGATTTGAGTCTTTTTACCAAGACCATTGTAAATGCATTTGTTAGAGGAACACTTCTATCTAAGACATATAATGAGGCTTATGAGCTGTTTGAAAGAATGTCATGTAATAATTATTAGTGGCCTTCGAATGCCAGCAAGAAGGCAATAGGAGTGCATAAGGTAGATACATTTATAGCTCTCACAGCTTCTTCTTTAGTAAATATATTGAAAACCACACATATGGGAGTAAATGTTAACCAAGTATAGGCTACAAGGGGTGTCAGTTGTGTGTATTGTGGCGATGCTTATCTCTTTGACAATTGTCCTTTTAATCTAGAATCAATTTGTTATGTGGGAAGCTTCAACTAAAATAACAATTCTTATTCGAATACTTACAATCAAGGTGGAGGCAGCATCTTAACTTCTCTTAGAGCAATCAAGGTGTAAGCTCTAGTGGTTCATCTATGCTTAGTCGATCTATTAATCCACAGGGATTTTAACAATAACTAAGACCTTAACCAGTGGAGAAATCGAGTTCATTAAAGAGTCTGCTAAAGGAATACATGGCTAAGAATAATGCAATAATTCAGAGCCATGCTGCTTCACTAAGGAATTTAGAGAATTAAATGGGTCAACTTGCTTATGAATTGAGAAATAGACCATAAGGCTCTTGTTGTAGTAATCTTGAGACTCCAAGGAGGGATGGGAAAGAGCACTGCAAGGCAATCACTCTTAGAAGTGGAAAAGAGTTAGAAATACTATCAAGAAACTTGGGAAATTTATCAGAGCCTACTTTAATCTAGAAGGGCGAACTTAAGCCCTCTAAGGATTTTGAGTTGAGAGAGGAAGAGTATGGTGGAAAAGTTATAGATGGAAATGTCACAACAAAGTCATAACAAAGATCGCAATAAAGTAACTAGCCTGTTCCTTTCCTACAGAAATTCTAGAAAAAGCAGCAGGATACTCAATACAAGAAATTTATGGATGTGCTCAAGCAATTTCATGTTAATATCCCCTTGGTTGAGGCATTAGAACAAATGCACAATTATGTTAAATTCATGAAAGACATTCTAACTAATATGAGAAGGCTTGGGGGATTTGAGACCATGAATTTAACTAAAGGTTGTAGTGCCATTCTAAATAGTAAACTTCCACCAAAACTTGAAGATCCAAGAAGTTTCACAATTCCTTGCTCAATTGGAAGTAGTTATGTTGGCAAGGCACTATGTGATTTGAGGGCAAATATCAATTTGATGCCCATGTCTATCTTTAAGAAGCTTGGAATTAGCGAAGTAAGACTAACAACTATGACACTTCAGCTAGCCGATAGGTTAATTGCTTACCTTGAAGGGAAAATTAAATATGTCTTAGTAAAGGTAGACAAGTTTATTTTTTCCAACTGACTATATCATTCTTGACTACACAATCGATCGAGAGGTTCCTATCATCTTGGGATGACCTTTTCTAGCTACAGGGAGAACTTTGGTTGATGTACGAAGGGTTAGTTGATGATGAGAGTATAAGAAGAGCAGGTGACATTCAACATGTTCAAGGTTATGAGGATGCCAGATGATGTGGAAGAATGTGCAGCTATCTCTTTAGTTGACTATTTGATAGCTGAGAAACTACATAAAAAAGGTGGAAATGATTTTCTAAAATTCTCTTATCTTTTTCATTCAAATGATGAAGAAGAGGATTAACTAGAATGTTTGGAATCTAATCAGAGGACAGTAAGGCAAAACAACATATTTAAACCTCCAAAGTTATCTTCAAGGAATTTTTAGCCACCTAAGTTAT
The DNA here is from genome assembly GCA_037074485.1 of Delonix regia. NCBI lineage: Eukaryota > Viridiplantae > Streptophyta > Magnoliopsida > Fabales > Fabaceae > Delonix > Delonix regia. The sequence goes on along the minus strand of CM073450.1, from coordinate 37,174,387 downwards.
TTGTAAAAGTCCCACCGACACTGGATTTCAAGACTTTCCATCTCAATTATAGTATGCTTACTTGGGAGATTCGTCCACTCTTCCAGTTATTATATCCTCTGATTTGCCTTAAGAGCAAGTTAAGAAGCTTTTTATGGTGTTGAGAAACTTTAAACATGTTATAGGGTGGACAATTGCTGATGTTAGAGGCATTAGCACATCATTTTGTATGCATAAGATACTCTTGGAAGATAATGAGAAAGGGTCCATTAAACAACAAAGAAGGCTAAATCCTATCATGAAGGAAGTGGTAAAAAAACAAGTAATTAAATGGTTGGATGCAGGAATCATTTATCCCATCTTGGATAGTTCTTGGGTGAGTCCTGTTCAATGTGTTCCAAAGAAAGGAGGAATGACAATAGTGGAGAATGATAATAATGAGTTGATTTCCACTAGAACAATAATAGGGTGGCATATTTGCAATGACTATAGAAAGTTAAATAAGGCCACTAGGAAGGACCATTTCCTTCTTCCATTAATTAACTAGATGTTAGATAGGTTGGCAAGCAAAGAGTATTACTATTTTTTGGATGGGTACTCATGGTATAATCAAATTGCTATAACTCCAAAAGATTAACATAAGACAACCTTCCCTTGCCCATATGATACCTTTGCTTTCAAGAGGATGCCCTTTAGGTTGTCTTTCTAGATATGTATGATGGCTACTTTTATAGACATGGTGGAAAAGTTTTTGGAAGTATTTATGGATGATTTTTCAGTCTTCAAGGATTCATTTGATGACTATTTGTAGAATCTAGCTAAAGAATTGCAATGTTATGAAGAAACAAACTTTGTCCTTAATTGGGAAAGATGTCACTTTATGGTTAAAGAAGGTATTGTCTTAGGGCATAAAGTATTAAAAAGCGGCATTGAGATGGATAAGGCTAAGATTGAGGTCATTGACAAATTACCACCATTAACTTCAGTTAAGGGCATTGGAAATTTCCTTGGGCATGCTGGGTTCTACAGAAGGTTCATCAAAGATTTCTCTAAAATCTCTAAGTCCTTATGCATTCTATTAGAGAAGGATTCTAAGTTCCACTATGATAAGACATGTTTAGAGGCATTCTTGGAGTTGAAAGGCTGACTAACATCTGCACCTATTGTTGTAGCTCAAGATTAGGGTTCACCATTTGAGTTGATATGTGATGCAAGTGATTATGATTGGGTGCAGTATTGGGGCAACAAAGGAATAGATTGTTTCACTTAATCTATTATGCTAGCAAAACCTTAGTAGGATGCAACTAAAATACACCGTGACTGAGAATGAGCTATTAGCAATGGTCTTTGTGATTGACAAATTCAGATTTTATCTGGTGGGTACTAAAGTGATTGTATATACTGATCACTCTACTATTTTCTATTTGACAACAAAGAAAGATAGCAAACCTCACTCAATGAGCTAGATGAGCTAAGGAATCAAGTTTATGAGAATGCAAAGATCTATAAAGAGAAAGTCAAGAAATGGTATGATAATAGGATTGTGCAGCTGGAGTTTGAAGTAGGACAACAAGTGTTACTTTTCAATTCCAGACTAAAACCTTTCCCTAGAAAACTTAAATCTAGGTGGTTAGGTCCATTTCATACAGTGGTAGTATTCCCCTATGTAACTTTAGAGTTACAAAAGGAGCATTCAGGAAGAACATTTAAAGTAAATGACTAAAGAGTGAAGCATTACTTGGGATCTACAATAAAGAGAGAGAAATCATTAATCCATTTAGAGGAATAATGAAGAAGAAGAAAGTCAGGTCGTTGACTTTAACATAATCACTATTGGGAAGTAACCCAAGATGGGAATTTTGTTATTTTAGTTGTTATTTCTTTATTAATTCACTTTGGTAAAGCTTTTAGTCATGACATATTATTTTTGTTTTAGGTAAATTGGTTAATTTGTTTTTCGTTTTATATTGCAGAAAAGCCAAAATAATAATAATAATAATGCAGCTAAAGAGGAACATAGATGCATGGAAGGGAGGCTAGGAGATTAAATTTGTGGAGAGTGACATATTCAAAGTTGAAGGGAATTTTGATTGATTTATTAAAACTTCAAAATGCATTGGGGGCTTGGTGAATTACTTGAGGAAGTGGACCAAGTTTTGGGAGTCTTTGGGTAATGCTATATCATTATGCAACAAATAGGAAAAAAAAATTATGCAAAAAGATTGCCCAATGTCATGACAATCTTGTGACATTATCGCGACAATGCAATTCCAAATGTCATGACAAAGCTATGACAAAGCACTCAGTAGCCACACCGAAAATATAAATAAAGAAAGAGAAGGGGAAAATGGCATTTAATCGAAACACATAGTTTGAGGGAACCCTAAATCATCTTCTTTGAATTGCAACTTAGATTTCATTTTGCATTTTTGGAGCCCTTTCTGCATTATCACAGCACTTATCCCTCCCTTCCATGTTGTTAGTTGTGTTATAGCTGTTAGAGCTGCCACCTATACATTCTCTCTTTGGCACATTTTGTTGGCTTTCAACCCACCCATTGCTCCACCTGAACCTTCCATTTCTTGCCATTATATTGCAACGTTAAGAGTGGAAGACGCAATCAATCATGCTTCAAAGCTAGTGTTACTGCTGTGTAGTCACAAGTTTCTCTTCATTATTGCTAGCATTCATCAGGTACAAGGTAGTGGTTGTGTGCTAACATTCTTTTTCTTTAGTGTGTTAATATGTTACTGAAGTCTATTCATTATTGGGATATCTTTTCAATACTTCCATTTATTAGAAATTTCATATACTAATTGTTGTGAAGTTGTATTTACTGTGCTGGATTGTTCTAGTAGTCATATGTTGCATGAATATTGGGAGAAAATGTGTGAAATGAGCATTATGATTAAGCGAATGTATTGATTTTGAATTTGAAAAACAACTGATAGAACAGGAACTTAATATTGAGTATTATTTTGAATTGAAGTCTTTATCTACACATTTAAAAGAGATACTTAGGGTTCAAGGTTATCTATATCCATTATATGTATTATGGGTGAAAGGAAATTGAATAATTGTCAATCACGTCGGTTAAAAGAACCACCAAGCAAACCCCTAGAAACAAGACATCTGAGTTTAATGCCAATCAACAATTTGTGTCTAATACGGCTAAGGAAAAATATAAGAATTCAATTGGCAAGCGGTCTATGTGTCATAAGAGAGGCTTTAATTGTATTGATTGCCCATGCATTCAAGAAGTGATACATAACAACTACTGGGAGAAATTTTGTAGTCATTCTAGGATTGCTAATCATACAATAGTTCGAGAAAAATATTCTAATTTTCTAATTGATGGCAGCCAAGTGGCCATGGTATGGGAAAAAGCATCCCAATTGATGTAGTCACTATCAATCAAGTTTTCCATATACCAACTGTGGAGGATCAATTACAAGAATTTACATTAAATTTGGAGGAGGAACATTTGCAACAAATTATAATTGTCTTGTGTGAGTAATAAACACAATGGGAACACTCTCCACAAGGAGCTCTTTCATTCCCTCACATTTGTTTGAAGGATGCTACAGAATTTAGGTATCATTTTCTAGAGTCTCGCCTAATGCCATCCACTCATAATAACACAGTGAATTAGGACCGTGCAATGTTATTATATGCCATACTTTAGGGACTAGTAATGGATATTGGACAAGTTATAGTTGAAGAAATGATGGTGTGTTTAAACAATAAGAGTGGCGGTTTATAGTTCCCATCATTGGTCAGGCATTATGCCGAAAAAATGAAATGGAGGTAAACAATAATTATAAGCAGATTTACCCCTGGTACTATCACTCATTTGACTATTACTTGGCTTTTATAGGAAAAAAAATGCATCAATAGCACCTACTCCCACTGTAGCATCTAATATGCCTTCAGAAGAAGTTAACAATGAGGCACCATTAGAAACTCCTTCCTTCACTGACCAAAGCAAAGCCAAATGGAAATTGCACAATATAAATTATAGGAACAGTATCATCAATTAGCTTCAGAACAGTGAGCTTACTGGAAATATGCATTTAAGAGGGACCAAGCACTACAAAAAACCTTACAATTAAATTTCAACAAATATTTTTTGTTCCCTAAGTTTCTAGAAATATTACTTCATAAGGGTGACAATGAGGCAGATGAGGTAGATGGATCAGTATTAGCTCTAGTAGATCATGAAGGATAGCCAGATTCAGAACCTACCTATCCCCATATGCAAGATAACAGACGTTCATCCCCTTTCAGTAGGATTAAATAGGTTTATGCTCAGAATGTTAACTATTCTACCCTTAGCTGCATAGAGGCAAGTTAGATACCCTTTCTGAGCTTTGCATTGTTTGCAAGGGAGATATTAACCTAATTGTTATATACTATTTTATATTGTAGTCTAAAAGCTCTTATTATCACAGGTAGGAAATTTTTCAATGTGTTGTATATCTAGATTTAACTTATAGGTCATTGTTGTGGAATTTTGGAAAGTCCATTTTTTAAAGGAGACTCTGTCGGAATCTCTACATGAAAGTCAAATAGTGTATGTTATGCTTATAGATTGACATAATTTAGCAACCATCATTTAGTATGTATGCGATAACTTATCAAGCATCATATATGTGAGAAAATGCTTGTTTTCAAGCCTTTATTATCTAGTTTTGATCTAACTTTGGTTCTAATTTTTCATTATTATGCTTGAATGAGTTGTTAGCTTGAACAAGGGATTAGGAAGAGTGATTTGCATATGAAAATTAAGAAAGAATTATGCTTAGTATGGTTATTATTCATTTGTAGGTAAAAGGAAGTATAGTTATTACAGCCAAAATTTTTATCTGTTGTCGTGACAAAGCAATGACAATTGCTGCGATAAAACTTTATATTGATATGGATGATTGAAATGCACGTTTTGGACTCCATGTAGTGGCTGTATGGCATGTGGCTATTGAATGGTGCTGAGGGAACCCTAATGATAAGAATAAATGAGTTAGACGTATAGGGGAGTCAGAGAGAAGACAGTGGAAAGAGACAGAAAATAAAGGAGGACAATGGTATCTGATATAAGGATTTTCTTCAATTTGTTTTATGGTAGCAAAGGGAGTATTAGCAATAGAAGAGGAGATCAAGTTAAAAGAGAATGCTACATTAATTAGGATAAGAGGATCTAGAGTTTGGCAATCAATTTCATTATTATTAACCCCTATTCCAATTTTTAGTAGTACTAGCCATGGATAATTAGATGACTATTTTGATTTTTATTATCATGAACTAAATTTTCTTAGCTAGGATTGTTATTTGAACTTGAAGTTGCACAATGCTTTAAGTTATTGTCATTATATTTAGTGAATTGCATTAGTTTTTAATCAAGTTTGTTATGAATGATTATGCTATTTGTTGATTGGCCATCAATAGATAGTAAATTAGCTTGAATTAGTGCTAGAAAGTTCAATTCAAGTAGGATCTAACTTGATTAGTGTAAGTTCTTCAACTAATTTGGGGATTTACATCTATATAGGAATATATATTCTTCAACTAATTTGGGGATTTACATTTATATAGGAATATATAGGTTGTCTCACATAACCCATTCAATATTGAGCTTCAATTTGACTTCCAAAATTTAGGTTCTCATAGGAATGTGTTGAATTGTAAATTATGGAGGTTAGCAAAGCAATTGGAGAAAATTCTATAAATTTTGTTATTGGGGTTACCAATATGTTTTGCTATAACGTTGTCATGACATTGTGGCGACAATGATAACCAGAGTACAAATGAAGGGGAAAATAACAATTCTAGTGCTTTTCTTGATTAAAAGTTGTTAATCTTCCTCTATTATTACCTTTTTCTTTAGCTGTTGAGATTTATTTCTAGTTCACTAAGCAATTTCATTTATTTAGATTAGTTATATGGTTAAAATCTCATACAAGACTTGATATTGTTACTTTATATTCATTCTATTCTAATCAAGTTAATTAGCATTCTAATACTCAATCCTCATAGGATGATACTTTTTAACTACTATATTACTCGAGTGATTCAGTATACTTGTTAATCCTACCAACAATATGTTGTCAAATTGTTTAGGTTATCTAACTTTTCTGGTTCATGGAGGTGAGGTTTACTTTATTCTTTGTCCTGGTCACACTTCCTTCATTAGAGGTGTGATGGATTACATTTTGTATTGAGGAAGAGGATGAAAATAAGGATATTTGTAAAAAGTGCAACATAGTTAGATGGAAACTAGACATCAATGGTGAAAAAAGGAAGAAGAGGATTGCAAAAATATTTGGATATCTTTAATTGAAGCCACAATTGCAAAGTCTATTTATGTCTTCCAAAATTAATGAGCACATGAAATGGAATGTCATGAAGAATAGCAACAACGTAATAAGGCATCCGATAGACTCCTACGCATGAAAGAGATTGAATATAATAATTTATTAGTTGGTTTCACATCCTCATAATGTATGCCTAGGTTTTAAACTATTTGCTCAAGATATTTAGATGGAGTAAAGATGGTATCCAAACAATTGGAAGATTAATTAGTGATTTTCAATACTTTAGTATATATCCTATAAAGAAATTACAAGCACATCGTCTTATGCTGACTAATTGCAGAAAAGTGTAACTTTTTCTTCAATGAACAAATTATATTTATAAAGGTAAGTGTTCATTCCCCAATTACATTAACCTAATTACCTTATTATGTCATATAGGAATTCAAGAGATCAAGTTAAAAAATAATTCAAAAGTTGTACATGGTCTTCATCTAGGATAGATAAGAGAATTCATGGATTGCATCTCACTTAGTTGATAAGCACTTCAATAAAAAAATCACAACTCTTTTATATATATATATATATATATATATATATCCAAATAGTGATCTAAATAGATCCCATTCAATTAATATGCAGTTGCTTGCCTTGTCCACTTAATAAAGCAAAGCGATATAGTGTTTACAATGTCAATAATTTCAAATTCTAAATTTTCGTATGAGATTGTTGAAGATTCAAAATAGAAAACTTGAGATTTTAGGGAAAATAAGTTATTCAAATAGTAGAAGCAGTTAGATGCACTTTGAAGGTATGATGTATTATGAAAAATTGCTAGATATGATTGAATCAAATTATTACGATTAATTTATGATTTCCTTATTCAAATGCATGCACACAAGATGTATGTCATACAATAACTTAAAACTAAGTGGAAGAGTGTGTGGTGAGTTATATAGAAATGAAGAGACTTGTATTAGAGAGTAATTATTTAAACACATCTTAGCAGGTATTTAAAAGGATCAGTGGATAAGCTTCATAAACCATCATCTTATCTTAATGATTAAGGTAATCTTACTAGTTTTTCAAGATATACCAATTGTTGATTGATCTAACTAACATGTTTCTATCAATCACTTGTAGATTGATGCAAAAAACACACAAAATCAAAGGAAGCTAATAATGCCAAAAGCATGTGTATCAAAAAGCCTTACACGAAAGATAACTATGATGGTGAGTTTACTTTAGTAAACAATACAACATAACTTAAAATGTAAGTTAAGATACATTGCAGGAAGTTGAGTGTCGAGCCCAATTAGATGGGGTGATGCATGGATTACAGTCCATGAGCATGCTTATGGATCATTCTTTAAACATGAAGCTAATGTTGTTAATGTAAGTTTTTTAATTCAATTTAAATAAGGTATTGACTTTTGATCTTGTTGAAATGCTTCATTCTTGAGATAATTTATTACTTTCTATTTGAATTTTTAGAAAAAGATTACTACTATTTTGTTGAGGACTCTCCATTAAATGAATTTTCAAGTGACAATTCATTAGTTAAGGCTTTAGAAAGTCATGAGCACTACAATCAAGTTTGAGGAATGAGATTGGCTACTTGCCTAAACTAAGTGTTTGGATGTTGTGCAAGTAGAAGTTCATCATTTAGGTCTTCTTACATGGAGATGTAAAATAAGGTGGCGCTACTTTAAACACAAATTCAGGAAAGAAACACTTGACATCGACAGTCAATGATAGGTGGAGGAAGAAATGGCTACAAGACAATGACTACCAAAGGCAAAAATGGATGAATAACAAGAACAACTTGAAGCAGTTATGACTTTTCTCCTTTCGAGATCAACTACCACTTCAGCTTGTCATTTATAAGTTATTCCATTCTAGGTGAATAAAAATAAATAAATGCTTAGGTATTTGGTCATTAACTAATTGTTTTGAATTTCATATACTTTGAGATATAGGCTTCTGGCCACCAATCTTGATTTCTCTATACTTATTAACTTATAAACTCAAATTCAATTACTAATTATGTATTACAAAATAAACTAAAATCTAACATAGGAACTATGTAAAAATGTCATTGAACATACTTACTTAACCTAGTCAAAATTAAAGTTAAAACACCAATTTTTATTCCCTAAACCCTAAAAGTTAAATTAAATATACCTCTTAACAACATGCTAAATATCCAAATTATTGAGATTTATTGGATATGATGTAGTGGGAAAAATGAGGTATATGTTTGGCTTGGTAGGATATATTCACAATAATAGATTCATAACATAATATAATTATATCTATGTTACAATGTTCTCTCTAAAAAAGTCACGAATACTTTACAAAATGGATCCTCTACATTTTTTTTTCAAACTTTTTATAAATTTAGGAGAGACACAAACATAGAGAGGAGAGAGTGTAAGAGGTCTCTTTCTACCCATTCTCTCTTTTCTCTTTATCTCTCTCCAACTTTAAAAAAAAATTTACACCAAAAACTTAAGAAGATCCAGATAGAAAGAGAAAAAACGGACCTCATGCATTCTCTTTCCTCTTTGTGTCTATATGGACAAGCAATAGGATAGGTAAAAATGCAGTTTGGACAAAGATTCATTGTGCTTTGTGTAACCCTACGTGGATTGATAGCTTTTTTTTTTTTTTTTTAATAAACCTGCTTGCTCAACCTCCCTATGGCAACCTTAAATCATGATCTTATTTTGTTATATAATAATGTTTGAATGCCTTTCAAGGCTAGACATTTTAAATTTGAGAATTGTTTGATTTTTATTTTAAAACACTTCAAAGTTAGGGGACCATTTTCAAACAAAAAAAAAAAATTAAAAAGCCAAATTACTATTTCAACCAAGAATTTATTATAATTAATTCAGTTGTCATAGTTTTCAAAATAAGATTAGACTTAAATATATCACTTTATATCTTTGTTATCAGTTCTTTCTATTAATAGATGACAAATTATGGTTAATCAATATTAATATGAAAGTGTATAATTTAATTAAAAAATTATAAAATTATTTACAATAACTATACATGCAATATTAGAAAATCACATACTTGTAATTTTTTAGTTAAGGTAGTATTACAGTTATATGTGTGTGTGTGCGTGCATACATGTGTGTGTGTGAAATATTAAGACTAGAATAGTGACAGGAATATCTTTCATGGATTAATAACTTCTTCTTATTTTAATTAATTATATTTAGCCATTTAAATTAATGAATTTAAATTGAGTCACCTAGATATAATCATCAATCAGTCTCTTAATAATTTTATTTATTTATCATGGACATCCTCTTTCGCTTCAAGATTATCTTTGTGATAATGCAATATATAAACCATATTTAAGGTTTATTGATAAATATATGAAGTCTAAGAACAAAATAAAATCTAGATCTATGAACAATATGCAGCAGAGACAAGTTAAAAATATTGTTAAACTCTTTTATTGGTTATCATTAGATTCAATTTCTTAACTTAATTCTTATATTTCAACAATTTATAATTAAGTCTCTATAATTTTCTTTTTTTAATTTTTACTTCGAATATATTTTATTAAATTTTGTTGACCTGGTTAACCATTTATTATTTTAATATTTTGAATATACATTATTCATTCTAATTTACCCAACCAACTTGAATGGCATCACGTGCTACACATGTGAATGGATTTCATTCATCTACTTTTATTTTTTGTTACTTTTTGGACATAAATTTTATATATATATATATATATATATTCAAAATTTTTAGATGACTTATAACTGGTTTATTAATGGATCATATTAAGAATTTTAAGGCTAACATTAATTAAATAACATGGTTACAAAACCTACAAATTAATTGAATGAATGAAAAAGAAAAATCAGAATACTAAGAAAATAACTAAAAAAGATCAATGAAACATTGCAATATGTAATAAGAAAAAATTTATGTATATATGTGTGTAATAGATTAATGAGTGAGTTTTGTCAAACACTAATAAATAAGTCACAAATCAATATTATAATCAATGATTTTAAACGATAATAAACAACTAAATAAGCCATATACCTGCGAGGGAGTGGATCACAGCCTTTGAGCATAGTCTTTGAGCAAACACATCATCCACAGGGCATCTCCTCCATTCTCATAGGCCATCAACTGATTCAACTCCTCCTAGAACCTCAAGCAAGCTGCACCAATGGGTATCTGAATCTCATCAGATCCTAATTTTGGTGAGAACCCAAAGGGAAGCTTGTGAGGGCCAATAGCTAGATTAAGCTCATCAGAACCAGAGAAAACAATGTTAATATTGCTTTATCAATAATAACACTACTATCACAAAAAAAATTAAAACAATAATTAAAAAAAGAGGTGAATCCAAATGCAGCTCCTCCCTTTCTCCAATCGGATGAATGAATAGAGAGTTTATAAAATAATTTAGCCATCATTACTATATATATATATTTTAAAAAATTTTATAGCACATCATACATTTAATATTTTTATTTGTTTAATATTTTTTTTTGAGTTACGAACATCTTACAACTGGCCGTAAGTCATTGGAAGCCACTTATTGATTTAATGATTTTGTATCTCCCTTATTGGTAAGTGACATTTTCTCCCAATTTATCAATACACAATTCTAAATTTTGAATAGAATAGTATTTTGATCTTGCTAGAGTGATGCCTTATTGATGAAAATAGGATAATATCGAGTTTACGAATATTTGTGATTTGTCATTTTTAGACCAATAGTGATTTTGATGCTAAACCTATGGTCATGCTTCTTGGTCTATCTTCCACTGGAAAAACATCATTCATAAAACATTTGTTAAGATGTGACTATCCAGGTCAGTTAATTAATGTATTATCTTCAAAATGATTCATTATGAGTTCTCTCATTCATAAAATTATTGTATTGATTTACTTTTTCACTTCTCTTGTAGGAGCACACATTAGACTTGAGTCTACAACTGACAGATTTGTTGTTGTCATGGTACAATAAGCATTTTGCATTCTCGCATTGCCCTTACGAGTCAATAAAGTGTAATATGAAAACTAGGTTTTAATGGAAGCTCTTTTATGTGTCGATAGGAATATTGTCTTATTGCTTTTCCTTGAAACATTTGTAAATTATATCCATGTAAGCTCTATTTGTGTTTATGCCTTTTTGCTAATTGAAATTTGAAAACATGATCTTTTTATTTATATTCCTGATGAGAGGAATATTCCTAAAAATACTGTAGTTGTTGACCCTGACATGCCTTTTAATGGTCTTACAACATTTGGAGAATTATTCTTATCAAAGTTTCAGTGTTCTCAATTGCCACACGGAGTGAGTTTTATAGATATTTCGAATTATGTTGGTTTATTTAATATTGACATTGCTCTTTATCTATGCTCAAAGCAATTTTTTATTTCAGTTTCTAGAGGAAATTACATTTGGGGATACCCCTAGCGTGTTGTGTGGCGAGAACCATAGGTTACTACGAAGCTATGACTTTTGTGGTGTCATATCTTGGTTTGCTGCCAAGTGTGGTTTGATTTTCCTCCTGTTCGACCCTCTCAAGCTTGATATCAGTGATGAGTTCAAGCGTGTCATTGACTCTCTACGTGGCCATGACGACAAAATCCAAGTGGTTCTAAGTAAAGCAGATTTGGTCAGTACTCAACAGGTAAGGCGATAGTTACTTGCAACTCAATTTAGCTTCATCTGTTTGATGTAGTTGGTATCTAACTTTAGCCTCGTATTTTACTATTGTAGCTAATGAGAGTTCAGGGGGCATTGATGTGGTCTTTATGGAATTTTTTAAATACTCCCGAAGTGATGCGTATCTACATTTGGTAAGTTTGTTATGTTTTAGATATATACTGGTTCGAGCTATATATTTTACAATGGATAATTCCATACATTTTTATATAACTTACATTGTTTTATTACTTTTTGGATTTTTGAAGCATGATGATATATTGTCACTAGATTTTATTTATCTATAAATTAGGTAAAAATTATATTTGAATGATGGTAATAATTTTGTAGAAATTGTATTCAATTTCATAATATCTTCTGGTGACTCTTAATTGATTTCTTGTCAAATCCAATACTATTTTGGTGGGTAAGAATATCATTTTTCTTTATTTTGTAGCTCACTCAATGATATGCCTATAAATGAAGGGCTTTGGTGGCCTACTAGGAGAAAAGGAGCAAAATGATCTGATTGCTGAATTGTTCGACGTTCCAAAAAAGGCTTGTGATCGTCGGGTATGACCATTGTTCTTTTATGATGTGGAACCCAGTTATCCATATGATTGAAGTTGTCCGGCCTTACTTTTGCACAAGCATCTTAATATCGTGGAATGTAATATAGATAAATGAATTTGTGAAGCGGGCTATTGCCACAAAAATACATGCATTTATCATTAGCCATCTTTGGAAGGAGATGCCTGCTATGATGGGTAAAGCTAAGGCGCAACAGAGGCTAATTGATCATATCGAGGAAGAATTTGAAAAGGTCTCTCATGGACTCCTCATCCTCTCTTTATCAACCTTTAATTGCTCAATTACTAACTATTGGTGTTTTTACTAAACAGGTTTAAAGAAAGTTCCATTCGCCTGCCGATGATTTTCCCAACATAGGACACTTCAGGAGGGTTTAAAGTAGATACAGCATTGACAAGTTCGAGAAATTGAAGCCCAAACTGATAGAAGCTGTAGACGAGATGATTGAATGTGAGATTCCTGAGGTGTTGAAGAAGTTTTGGAATCAATAGGTGGAATGTGAGAGATAGGCTATTCTGATAATCAAGCTTGGGGAGGATGCGAGGTGCAAGGAAGTTCTCAAGTGGTGGGTCATGAGGATCCTAGTAGGAATTTATTAGATGAGTTTGTCAACGACAATTTGTGACCCATTTGATAGCTAACACATAAGAGTTTCCACACAAACGGAGTTTTCTTTCATACTGCACAGCGAATATTGAAAACACTATAACAATAACCATGCCTTATTTCTGAGTCTCATGCCAGTTTTTCAGAAAACACAATAATTACCGTGTATATTGCACGTCAGACTATGCATGCCAACCTTTTCTTTTTTTAGAAAAATATTATTAAACGTTTTGTTTAATTTTTAACTTTTTATGGGTCAAATTTATAATATTGTATAGAATAAATTAGTAATTATGTAATCAACAATTAATTTATATTTTATCCATTTAAATTTAAATTGATAAAATGTATGGTCAATTATTTTTTTTTTCACATTACAATCCAAATCATTTGTAGTGTTTCTTTAATTGGATCCAACGGTTAATTTAAATTACTGTAAAAAAAATATTTGCATAAAAAATTGAGTTATCATAACTTAATTGAATTTTGTTAAAATTATATATATATATATATATATATATATATATACACACACTTTCAAATAGGTATATTTTTTAAAAATAAAATGTGTTATATTTTAACTCAATTTTAAATTTTTATTAAAGTCATATCTATTATTGTAAATATATTTTTTACGTTAATACCTCATTATTTATTTTTTATATAGAGTATTTTGATAAGAATTTAAAATTAAATTGAAGCATATATTTTTTAAAAAAATTTATACTTCTTGAGAATTGGAAAAAAATTATATTATTTGTTTGAAAATTTTTGAGACATATGACTCAAAATGATAAGTCAAGAAACTCATACAACAGGTAAGAGAAAGCCTTATAATAACCCAAAAATATATAAATTTTAAGAATAATATTAGAAAAATAAAATAAAATTTTATGGATTAAAATGAAATAAGAAAATATTATTTAGGGTACAAATTATAATTTTAACTATTTTTAAGGACTAAAATGAAAATAAAAATTTTTTTTGAGATAAAAATATAATTGTAACCATTGTATAATAACTTGTATAGTAAATATCAGCAAAAACGGGTGGTTACTATGCAAATTTCAATTAAAAATGTATGGTTACTATCTGCACAATGTCAAATAGCAACTTGTATAGTAACTTGAAAATGTTTATAAATAGTATGAACATATCTTAATTTTCTCATTCAAACTGGAAAGAAAGGTCGAATGAGTGTTCAAATTTGTGTAAGAGGTAGCTTTGTGGAGACCTCTTTAATTCAAGTTGTGTTATAGGAATAGGAGATCTCTACTATTAATCCCTATCGGTGAGTGTATAATTAGCAAAGTAGTACTTTCCATTTTACTAAATGTCTTTATTTTTTTGTCCAACTTTCAATTTCTTTATTTTTATATGGATTATATATAGATATATTTTTCTCTCTAAACTAGTCCTTTAAGAGTATTAATCTATTTTATACAACAAACTTCTACATATTATACTCGTGATGATGATAGGATCTCATTTAATTGATTGAGTAGAATTAAGACATTAAAATGAAATTCAATAGTGCCTTTATGGAGCCTTATGAACTTTGTATAAGTAAGACCTTGACAAACTATGCTGCCTAAATGATTAATTTAAATTTTAAGAGTTCCTTAGCAAAACAATTAATCCTATAACTTCTGAGATCTATAGCATGATTATATCACATAAATGGTCACTGGTATGTAGGGTTACTATATGTTCTTGCTAGAAATATTCTAGAACCAAACCATGTTAAAAGCTTTTGGATCAATTTGGACTTAAAAAAGCAAAAACTAAATATTCAGTAAATTTTAAGACATAAAGGGATTCCAAACTATCAAAAGTATTAAAATTATTATTATTATTATTTTTAAAAGACTAGTCACTCATATAGAATTATGATTTCCATATCAGACAAATAAGGTATAGATGCCAATGATCTACAGGTTCTTAAGTGATCTAGATTTTATCCTTTATATTATTGTCACTTAATTCTTAATCACTCTTTATTTTATTTTATCTTTAAGATTATTTTTATTTAAATTACTTTATGGTAGTAAATAGATTTAAATGAAATTATTTATTTTTATATCCTATTTACACCATTCAATGAATTATTAAGATGTATCCCGTGAAGGGATATTGATATGAGATATTAAGATGTACGGGAATGAATTATTGAAATATATCAAATGAAAGAATATGGATATGAGATATTGAGATGTATTCTAAATAAAAGAATATGGGTATGAATTATTGAAACATATTCAATGAAGAGATACATATATGAGATATTGAGATGTATCCGGTAAAGGGATATAAATATAAATTATTGAGACATATCTAGTGAAGGGATACAGACATGAGTTATTGAGATGTACCCAGTAAATGGATACATGTATGAATTATTAAGATGTATCCAGTGAAGGAATACGAATATGAGATATTGAGATATATTCGGTAAAAGGATACGTATATAAATTATTGAGACGTATCCTAGATACAGATATAAGATATTGAGATGTACCTAGTAAAAAGAATACAATATGAATAATTGAAACATAACTGGTAAAGGAATATGAGTATGATGACTTTGGTTCTTTTTTTGATACCTGCTTCATATAAAATTTAAGGTTTAAAAATAATATTTTTATTTTATCAAAACTTGTTATTTAAAAAAATTCTAAGGTCTTTATTATTTTACCTTTTTGCTTGCTTTATTATTTATTTACTCACTAAGTCAGTAGTAAACTGATACTTTTTTCTTTAATATTTTTCAGATAAGTAAATGCTAGTAAAGTTGCTCTAGAAATTTTCTTATTGTTCAGGTTTTTTAGCATGTTATCATTGGTTAATCACATTGTATGTCTAACTCCAAGGTAGTGACTACTAGATGTATGATTTTTTTTAGATCTTGTAAAGTATTGTAAGCATTATGTAGGCTATTTCCTTATTATACTAATTATATATATTGTGAGACATCATTAAATTTATCAATCTAATATTATTGTAAAATTATTGAATTATATTTCAAAATGTGTATCATCGATATCTTTTTAAAATGTATTAAAAAAAGGTTATTTTAGGTTAATTTAATTTAGCCTATGCATCGATTACGACCAATAAATTTGAATAATGACACTTGTTATCCTCTAAACTTCAGTTAATAAATATTATTGTCTAGTGTGTGAATATATAATAATAATAATAATAATAATAATAATAATCATATTATTATTATTATTATTTTGGTCAACAATACAATTAAAAAAAATTGGTTGGACGATAAAAGGGTTTATAAGTGCACACCCATATATAATTTGGCCAAATGCAGCTTCTATTCAAAACAACAGAACAAAATACCAAACACTAGAAGAGAAACACGAGATGGGATCACGTATACTTAATAATTCTACTATTTCTTTGACTGTTGAATTAAATTCACTGGAATTAATTATGAGATGTTCTTAATGAATCATATTTTTATATATAATACTTTATTTATATATATATATATATATATATATATATATATATATATTATGTTCTCCCAGTATCTACCAAACTAAGAAGACCACTATCAATGGCGGAGCTAGGATTTGGAGGCAGTGGGGGCAAACTTTTTTATTTTTATATTTTATTTTAGAAATTATATTTTAACGTTATATTTTTAAAATTAATATTTTTGGGAGAAAAATATACTTTTGATATTTTACTTATTGAAACGTATAAAATAGTTCCTCACTCATTGAAAAATGTTATATTAAGTCATCTAATTTTTATAATATTACCAAATTTAATTTTTCTACTAAATTTTAAATCTTAAATCTAAGGAAATAAATTTGATATTTTTTTAAAAAAATAAAGGATCAAGTATAATATTTTTTAATGAATAAAGGATTATTTTAGATAGTTCAATAAGTGAGTGACCAAAATGTAATTTTGTGATAAATAAGGGATCAAAAGTGTATTTTTCACTTTTTTCTGTTAAATTTTTAAATTAAACTACAATATCATCATTCTTTTTTTCTTAAATTTAAAAGTAACTTCAAATTTAAATGAGTTTTATACTAAATATTACTTTTCATATTAATATCAACTTCAATACCTAAATACTTATAAGGATATTTCTATCTACCTACTTACTTTAAAAAAATATACTATCATTTAATATTATCATGGTAATTCAATAAATAATTCCAAAGAGCAATTTGAAGGGAAAAAATTTTATTTGATGTATAAAAATTTATATCTGTAAATTCATAAAAAATATATTTATATAGCACTATAAATATTATTTTATCTAATAATATTCCAAGAATTTTATCGTATTTTAAGGATAAAATAACATATTGACATATACATTTAGTTATATCCTACTCACTTATTGTAAAATCACTATTCACATACATGTATCAAAGTATACATATGTTAAATATAAAATTATATACATAATATATATATATATATATATATGCGTCTAATATGTTTAAATTAAAATATCAATTCAATAAAAATAACATGATCTAATCATTTAAGATGTGTATAATTTCAATGGATTCAAAAATATAAAATATATAGGGCATAAAATTATAGCTTAATACCTAATGCATGAAATTAAAAAAATTGAGGTGTGCATCCCCTCGACACAATGTTGCTCCGCCCCTGGGCATAATTGAAATAATTGAAACAATCGTATAGTTGACTTTATCTGGTCTTTTCGAATAACTAGATTAATCCGGCTTTATTCTTAAGTTCGTTTACCAATTGTGTTGAGTTGTGAAAATGAGGTGTTAAAAGTCATTATCTTTCATTGAATTATATAATATATATAGAGACACACATATGATATTCAAAAGCACAGCTTGTCATTACAACTCCGAACATGCTCGGTTGGGAAGGGGGAAGGGAACTCTGGAACCTTCTGTATATGTTCGCAAGGTATATATAATAGCATTATATGATGCAAGCGCGGAGCCTAACCACTTGTGATATGACGTCTCATTTTAACATGCTTTAATGAAAGCGAAAACAGAAAGAGCTAGCAACAATTATTATGCATTTACAGGGGAGGAATTCGATCGGGATAAAACTAGTGTTCGAGAATTCTTCAAGGTAGATATGTGGTAAGAATTAAGTGTATCAGTATCTCATACCAAGTCGAGCCAGTCGATTAACCCAACTGGGGATAGAGTTTGCAGTTAATCTGAGACCAAACATCATTGCATAAATGATTGCAGTTTTTAGTGATAAGATGCTAGGCGTTGCCAGAGTAGTCTGGAGCTAGTTTGTTCATAAATGCCGGAACATCTTTTGGGCCCAGATCTGTTGTTCCAATGAAGATTGATATTCTGAAAGTAAAACCAGGACAGCGTCTCGGTTCCACTTGGAAAATCGCTGTCGTGCCATGTTCATGCGCTTCATATCCATATTCAACCCAAGAACTACAACACACTCATTTAGGATTAAAATCAAGGGTCTTTTAAAGGATCAACAACACATTGTAAAAGAAAATATTGCCCTGGTGTGTTCAGACTTCAGTGAATATGATAAATATGTAATGAGAAACACATGACATTTTACAAAAGCAACAAAGAAAATGCAAGAAACAAGCTGGAGCGGAGAAAGAAGGCAGCATCATAAAAGTAAGTTTGGGGTATATTAACCTTGAACACCAGAATGGTAGACTCTGAATCCCAAATTGTGTTTATTTCTGGTGGGGTTTGTTGGGAAATAGGTGGTCTTCATATTGCAGAATGTTGTTCTAAGAAATATTTCGTGAACATGTGAATTTCTCTCAAAATTAAACAAATCATTTGAGTGAAAACTCAGGAGTGGAAGCTAGTAAGAAGATAGAAGAAGAAAAGTCAGGAAAACTTGAAATGGTCAGGTTCCAAAAATGGAAAGACTAATTTAGGCTCCTTCATGGTAAGGGGAAAATTAATTATACAAATTTATGTTTTTCAAATAAACTATTAAAATAATTTTTGCAAAAGGCTGGACTGCCAATTTTATCATGTGCAGGGGGCTGAAATCCCTTATTTGAACTATGTTTAAGTCTATTAACCCATGCTTGTGTGCACGAGGCCTTCACCCTTCTTTGACTTTTTACAAGCCTAATATTACATATTATTATATATACACTCAAGGTCTAACACTTCCAAGTAATGCGGGACTTCATTTGAAATATCCACGCACACTTTCTTCAATAGGATTGTCCACAGGCTGTCTAGTAATGGTTTTGGGTCTTTGTAGTTTACACGTGACTTGGGATGGCATCTCCTGCAAGCACCGTGGGAATTAGGAGTTATCTATCATATTAGTTAATGATGTGAATTGCTTTTTAAAAATTTAGGCTAAATTATTGATTTGGTCCTTGAACTTTATTTATTGTTTCATAATAGTCCTCTAATTTTGAAGTGTTTCAAATTAATCCCTTTAGTATTCAAATTGTCCCATAAAAAGCTTTTTTTAGTGAAATTTGTTAAATATATTAATGTCGTCAAATATAATGCAGACTTGACCTCGACATTTTTTCTTATAATTTAATTAATGAGTTGATACCAATTAGCATTTAACCCAAAAATTTGAGCTTGGTATGTCTTGAACTTCATCAGCCTCTCTATCTCCTTGAGAGCTTTCTCACCTTTGTACTCCAACTTTTTTTTTTTCCGTCCATGCTCATTTAGGAAAAGGAACAACAAATGTGTATATATATAGTGGAGTTTATTACATGTCTTGTTCCTATGGTTTTGAAAATATGCGGTGTATATATACAAATAGGTATATGTGCATTATTAGTCCAGGTAGGTAAAGCTTCCCACAATATTCCCTCTTTTTTTTCTTTTCAATTTTACCTTTTATGCCTTGTCCCTTCCTTATTACAACCCCATTCAAAAATAACTATTATTGATGCCATCCATAATGTGGTCCTTACAATATGATTTATGAACGAGGTTCATTTTCAGAAGTAAAGAGCTCTTGTTGGTCATATCTTATTCCCTCCCTTCGTACCTTTTTCCTTTCTCTGCAAGAGTGATTAGACCCTTAATCCAAATGGGCTAGGCCAGAAATCCTGTAAAGTCATTCCATCCACCATGGTTGAATCAGAGCTTGGATTGCTTAAAAGCCTATATTTTTTTTCCAATTCATTAGCTTTAATATATGATTGAAAAGAAGCTAGTTATGGTCATATATAAAAAAATCTGTGGGGGAAGGCGATTTACTTCTTTAGGTGCTTCTAGTAGCTGCTTCATTCATTCATCAGATTAGGAGAAAGGAAGGAGCTGCATTTGGATTCACTTCTTTTTTTAATTATTGTTTTCATATTTTTAGGTCAAATATTAATTAGTTGTTAATTTATTATTTAAATTACAAGACAAAAATATATAGCTACCACAATAGCAGCAAATTTAATAGTGTTAATGTATTTAACATATTTCATTTTTTTTATGAATAACAATTAAAAAGCCATATTAGGAGTAAACTAGAAAAGCAAGGGGTGAAGACAATGGATTCTTTCGTCTAGATTCTTCAGCCAAGGGTCTTTGGTATGAAGCATTATGAATTGAACCTTGTGAAAATTTCTGATTAACCTGTGAATGTCCTCCACTAATACCTTTTCATTTTTGTTTTTTGTTAGTGCTCTCTTAAGCTTTACGAGATCCTTTGTCTTAGGCATAATGATCTTAACTTCGTAGATGCTTCCATCATTCTCCCTCCAGAAAGAATTTAACCAATGACGTGATGTCCTAAGTGTTTGGATCATGCTATGATTACTCCTTTCTAGCCCCTTATACTTGTGCCATTGTGACCTATGGAGCAATAAAGTGTCTCGCCTTGTTGTGCTTGACGGGCTTCCTAGTCTAAAGTATTATGCTCCATTCTTCTCTGAAGGTTCAGTTTCAACCAACTATTATTGTAGCAGTAAAGGCATTATTTCCTCCTGTGTTGGGCTAATGGAGGCTTGTGTTTGATAAAGCCTTCAAATGTAACATCTTGCTGATTTCGATCAATATAGACATAGGATTTGAGTGAGTTCCTAAATTTCCATATCACATATTGTGTAATCAGGATACTATAGGTATAGTACGTTAGTTCCTTGAGCTTTTTTCTACCCATGGAAAACCAATTATGCACACACGTGATTACATCTTGGTCAAAAATGTCTTCTGTTCAAATGCCTAGGGTTGATGTAAACCACACTGCCCTTGCAAAATGGCAATGAAGAAAAAGGTGGTTAATGGTTTCATTAGCTTTATTGCATAAGTGGCATTTAACCCTAAACCCTAAACTACATTGGAAGATGGTAGATTTGTAGGACCTTGCCTATTGCTTTAATAAGCAATTTCTAAGTGAAGTTTATAACTCTGTAAGGAATTGCTCTATATTTTTTTCCATGTAGTATTGGATTTAGGGTTGTTTACATTCCTCTTGATAATGGTATACCCTTCTTTAACTTTGTACTTTCTTTGGTTGTTTCCTGTCCAAATCAACCAGTCTAAAACTTCTATCAAGGAGAATTCTATTAATTCAATTATGTCCTTGATGGTGTCCAGGTAAAGAGTGTTGAGTTTGGTTTGATGCCACCTTAACAGATTAATGTATATAAGGTCACAACCTTGATATCTGGCACCATAATGTTCTTTCTAGCTTTATACCAAAGTGGGTGGTTGAATAGGATGTTTTGTCTCGATCCAACTTTTCATTGGAGCTTAGTCATGATTAATCCCTGCAATTTAGATATCCCTTTCCATATCCATGAGGAGTTAGATCGATTAACAATTGCTTATTTGACGTGGGAGTAGTATTTTCAGTTGAGAATTCCCAAAAGGGATTGGGAGTTATGGTTTCCTAGAATCCTCTGGATTTGCTTGGCTAGGAGGACTTGGTTAAAAGAATGGGATTTTCTTATTCCTATGCCTATATTCTCTTTCAATGTGCATAATGCATCCCAATTGGCAAAGTGCATTATTGGCTTTTGTTTTTTATTTCCCTAATAGAAATTTGCTATTTTAAGTCAATAATGGAACAATACTTCTTAGGGATGTTGGTACAGGACAATTCATAGACGAATTTATGATGGATTTGATCAAGGTGAGTCTACCAACTTAGGAGAAGAGGGAGGCTTTCTAAGATTATAATCTCTGATCCACTTTGTCCACCAATTGTTGAAAGATCCTCCTTTTTTTGTTTTTGTGCCTGGGTCCATTTTTATTCCCAAATACTTGCCAAAAACTTCAAAAGTTCTAATACCAAAAGTGCCTACAAGGAATCTCTTGAGTATACAAAGCGTATTAGGGTTGATAAGCACCACAACTCTATTTGTGTTAATACTTAGGCTAGTTATGGAGTTGATGTGGTCCAATGTACTCTTGACCTCTCTACAAGAGTTAACATTGGCCTCAAAGAATAGTACGATGTTGTTAGCGTACATTAAGTGTAGGATTGGCTAAGTCATGTTGCCAAGTTTAACTTATGACTACGTCTTAGTTCTTTCCATTTTAGTGATTAAGAATGAGAGAATATTGGCGTATAAAATGAAGAGGTAGTGTAAATGCGATCACCTTGCCTAACCTCTTTTCCCGGCTCAAAGCTGGCAGTTTGGGAGCCATTGATTAGAAGTTGATAGCTCATTGTAGACACTCACATTGGGAAATCATCTAGAACCATCTTTGGGGGAATTTCATCCTTTAGAGAATAACTTCCAAAAAACTCCAGGAAATACTATCAAACACCTTGGAGGTGTCCAATTTTAAAGCACAATTGTTTTTTGGACTTCCTTTTCTTTTTAATTACATTTAGGACTTCTAAGGTGATTGTGATGTTAATAGTTATAAGTCTTCCTTTGAGGAAGGATGTTTGGAAGGGCAAGATGTAATCATTCAGAATTTCCCTAAGTTTGCAATTTAAGATTTTCAAGATGATCTTATAAATTACATTACATAGACTGATTGGCTAAAATCCTTGATTGTCTAAGGGTTCTCTATCTTCATGATAAGAATGCTAAGGGTTCTGTTTATGCTTCTAAGAAGGCGTCCTTTTTCAAAGAAATGCTGCACATGTTGATAATATCCTTTTTTACAATATCCCAATAGTACTACAAGAATCTTGCATCAAAGTCAAGCAGTCTTGATGCACTATCAGGATTTAAATTAATGATTGGTGCCCTGATCTTGCCCTCACTAATCAGTTTTTGGAAGAAATTAATATACTAATTAAATAATTTTAGGATATTATGGCCATTTAGGACCTCTAAAAGGTTTCCTCCTTCAAGGTGCCTTGAGTATGATTTCAAAAAATGTTCCTTGATTTGTTAGGTGATTTGGTTCTAGTCTTCCAATACCATATTATAATCATCCTTTATGGTGATAATTTTCTTCTAGCTATTTTTCCAGGAGACAAGGGTTTGGAAGTATTTGGTGTTCATATCCCCTTGGATTAGGACTTCTTTATCCTCTAGGCCCAATGCCTCCTTTCAATCATAAAAAAATTCCAATTGATTCTAGATGTTTTTCTCTGTCAAGATGTCAGGTATAGAGTCAATGTTACTTGTAAGTCTTGGAGTTCCCTTTTTACGGCCATAATTATGCCCTTAAGATTCCAATAAAGGAGTTGTTCCATGGTCTAAATGCTATCAAGGTCAAGCTAATTTTGTTATACACTCTAAAGCCTAAGGAACATGTTAAACTTTGTGCCCACGTGTTTTATACAATTAAGCTGCTTTCTTTGAAATGGGTATAGAAGTTTTCAAACTTTGGATGTCTTCTGCTCTTGTTATAAGCATGGGGGAGGGTATGCAAAATCAATGATAAATGGCCTGATGCTGTGATAAATAGCATCGATACACTTGACTTTAGAATTCATTAGATATAGGCATCATTGTTGAGTGCTCAATCAAGTTTGGACCATACTTTATCTTCTTTAGTTTGGCTTCGTCCATGTGAATTATTGACCTATATCAATCAAGTGGCATTATTCAATGGTGCTTTGAAACTCTAAAGCCCCTGGAATAGCCAAATAGTTGCTAAGTTTTTTTTGTTATTCTTTGTACTTGATTGAAGTCTCTGATTAATAATTATAGGGTGTTCATGTCCCTCTTTACATCTCTAATCCAATTCCAAAGTTCATCCCTATTTGGTAAAATTGGGTGCCTGTAAATGAATAAGTCATGTACATCAATGTAATTGTGTTTAATGCTTATATGGATCCAATTAAGGCATTAGCTTAGAATTTCACACTCAAGGCCATTTCTCCATGCAACAACTGTTCCACTAGTCTTACCAGTTGGATCACACCAAAACACATTAGGATAGCCAACATATGATAATCTATTCAAAATTAAGCTCACAACGACCTTAGTTTTAGATAAGACAAAGAAAGATGGACAATATTTATAGAGGATACGACAAAGGTGATGAACTATCGTGACCTTTTTCTGGCCACAACAGTTCTAACTTAGGTACATTATGGAACTAAGGGAAGCTTTGTAGAGGAAGGTTCTCGAACCTATGATTGTAAGAAGTTGAAGCTTGAATACGGAAAGGGAACAATATCTTCAATGCTTACCAAAGCTTTTTACCTTTTCTTCCTTGAATAAAAGTGTGTTGGTTTCTCACGCTTTCTCTTTTTGATAGGGAGTATAGCCAATCTCTTGTTTCACAAATTATCCCTCTTCTACCTTCATTCTCTCTTATAGTTAGTGCATTCTTAGCTAGGAATGTTAGGCACCTTCACCTCGAAGGAGGGAGATAGTCTTTGCTTCCTTAAACAAGTAGAGTTTCCATTCCAAAGTCAGGTCATCGAATAGTTTTATGATCAGGCCCATGCATGGAAATGAGTCATGTGTTTCTAAGTTCTCTTGCATGTGTAATATGGATTTCCACTAGGTTTGTAGCGAGAAGGATGAGGAGTACATTGGCAAGATCTTACTCACTTTGGCAGTGAGGGTAACAATGATTGGGGAATGGGTTGGGTCAATTGTTTCAGGGAGAAACAACTTAAAGATATTAGAGGGAGTATCTAAGAGTAGGTAGGGTACTAAAGAAGAGATTTAAAAGTACTTGTAATAAGTGTGGTGAGGTTACAGGAGCCAAAGGGAGGAAAGGGCACTTGAAGAGTTTGGGGTAGTCAAGTTAAGGTGGGTGGAAGGAGGGGGTTGATTGTCATGGTGGGGAGGGAGCATGTCTCCCAAGGTAGATGGATTCAATTTTTCATCATTTCCTAACTCTAAGTTCCTTTCATTCGATTGATTATTCCATTAGTTATCCATTGGGGCCATGTGGTTTAGGTCATTAGAGGAATATGAGGTAAACAATTCTTCACATGCACTAATGACATTCCTGCATCAACTATTGTCATTGTCCTCTTCAAGCAGGTAATCTATCTCTTTTCCATGCACATAGTAAAACTCCCCATCAATGTTCAAAATCCATTTAATCTTTGTCAAGTTCCTTACTGATCTTCTGTTCTTAAGAGCTATTGAGTGCTCTATAGCCAATGGATATCAAACATCCTAGATAAAATCAACGTCTATTTTGTCCTTGAACCTATTAATGATCTCTCCATAGGCTTCTTCACTTTATCATAGCTCAAATTACAATCTATAGCTAAATACCCAATACGATTGCAATGTTGACATCTTCAAAACACTCTCATAGCAATCCTCGACCCAAATTCTTTTTCCGTTGTCTAGCTTCACTTTAATGGGTATGAGTAATGGTAGCGTATGATCCAAGAGGCATAGTTTTAAGATCAAGCGCTTACTGCTAGGCCAAATACTATAATTGTTAGTCAAGGCACAACTCTATTTCCTTAACAATGACCTAACACAAGTGTCACTTTTGATTGTGACTTAGCCTTGCACCTAGGCCTCCGCCACGGCACAATTGCTACCACACACTTGGCTAACAATCTCCCCCTCAACAATTGCTCTGCTAGGAATTGAACATGTGACATTGGCTCTGATACTAATTATAAGATCAAGCACTTACCACTAGGCCAAAAGTTATAGTTGTTAGTCAAGGCACAACTCTATTTCCTTAACAACGACTTAGTACAAGCATTAAGTTTCGATTGTGACTTGACCCTATACCTGGGGTTTTACTACAGGATAATTACTGCCCTTCACTTGGGCCAACAATAGTACTCTTATAAATATGAGATTTGTGGAGTACAAGAAGCCTCTGTCTGCCTCTTTTGGTTCCTTGACCATATGCTATAGGATTTCTATAATTTCTTCATTGTGATATTCCATTAGGAGTCCCTAAAACTGAACCCATCATTGTTCTGTATAGCATGACCAGGTCCCTTTAAATTGTGTTCGAGCGCTATTTCTTTGTAACCAAAAGCTCGTTCATGATGGCTCAGGGTATATTTTCCAAGGCAAATCTTTAGTCTTCTGAGTTTTGAATGGAAATGACATAGTTGTTTTCCACTTTGCCAAGGACACGAAACTCATCCTATAACTTCCAAACTCCATGGAATGCTATATCCAGTCTATGTACAAGGATGACTTTGTTATCAACTAGAAGGGTTAGGCGCTGCCACATTACTTTTGAACCAATTGAATCTTTGTGTCAGGTGACATTGTCTATCCATATACATAATGGAGAACAATCAACATCTGTAAGCAAGTTAAGGAAAGAAAACTAGAGAAAAGAGGTGAATAAGAGAATGCAAATGAGAGAGAGAACAAAAACAAGGAGTAAAGTATCTATGGAGAAGCACCAGTGAAAGCACATGCCTTATAAGGGTATTAAGGGAGAGCAGCTTTAAGGATAAGTGGAAACTTCTATGGAAGAAGGGAGATGATGCAATGTCATCGACTACGAGGGAGTAAAAGTGTGACTGTTAAAAAGGAAGGCAGAGTATAGGGAGGAGGAAATGTTGCACCAAAAGTACACACTGTTGGTTAGGGTGTAGGTAGGAGGAGGGCAATCCTATGGTAGTCGAGGAGTTAATGTGGGGTCAGGAGGTATTTAGGGAAGTTAAAGCATCACAAGAATTTAAAACGACAACCAACATTCAAGTATGGTTTCTCTCACTAAAAAGAGAATCATTTAATAGATTTCATTTAAAAAGACTTTTTATAAAACAAATTGAAACTTAAAGGACTATTTTGAAACATTTCAAAGTTAAGGGACCATTTTGAAACAATAAATAAAGTTAAAGGACCAAATTACTATTTTAACCAAAAATTTATTATAATTAATTTAGTTGTCATAGTTTTCAAAATATGATTAGACTTAAATATATCTATTTATATCTTTGTTATCAAGTCTTTCTATTAATAAATGACAAATATATGGTTAATCAATATTAATATGATAGTGTATAATTTGAGTAAAAATTATACAATTATTTATAATAACTATACATGTATTGCAATATCAGAAAATCATAAACTTGTAATTTTTTAGTTAAGTTAGTATTACAGTTTTAATATATATATATATATATATATTAAGACTAGAAAAATGATAGCAATATCATTTATGGATTAATAACTTCTTCTAATTTTACTTAATTATATTTAGCCATTTAAATTAGTAATATAAATTAGATATACAGTGGGAGTGAAACTTACTTAAAAGGCACGTGGATCTCTCACTGTATATGTTTTACATTTTTCATGTTTTCTGCAAAATTGATATGATCAATTTGGAAGGGAAATTTAGTGGAACCACTTCATGTGATTTATGGAAATTGTTAACTTTTCTTTTTTGCATAATTCTCTTGTATAGAAGTGGAAGATCTTTATTAGTTGATTACTTTTTCTTTTTAACTATGGATTTTGATTTTGAGGTGGATTTAAATTGTATTTTTTCTTTGCAATAGTTGAATATCCTTTTTTGATCACATTCTTTCACTATTATTGTAAAATGATCTAGATAAGCATAATGTATTTTTCATTATATGTAGTGTTGGAAGCAAAGTTGTCAAACTCGCGAGTTTAGACAAAGTTGTAAAGAAGAGATAAACTCGTAAAATAAATAGCTATTTAAATATCTATTATTAAGGTTAAAATACTACATGTAATCAAAAATTTATTCAAATGCAATTCAAATTATACTAAGTCAAATAAAAGTTATTCATAATTTATAATCTGTAGTATTCAACATGAACACTTTAACATAGTCATAAATAAATAGTCATTCAATGGAAGAGAGTATGTGAGTAAGGACACAAAGTCTAATCATTGGGTTCGAGTTAGACTCAAGCCTAATTGAATAGCACTTATTAATTGGAGCTTGTATATCCCCTATAATAATTGATATGTTATAGTCATCTAAAGATCCATAGCAAAATAACAACACCATTTGACAATCTATATAAAATTAAAGGTTATCAATTTTGGTAACTTTTTAAAATTTGATCTAATTGTTACAAATGATTTAAAAACTTAATCCAATGGTTATTGGTATAATAGCAACACCTGTTGTAAATGGCTTTTACTACGAGAGATCCAAACTTTATTAATTGCTTTTATCAATGTTCATCTCCTTCTCATTGTAGATTGATATGTACACAAGCATATTATAATTGGTTTTAAGGGTCATTAAGTAATTTCCACTAAACAGAAGTTAGTTAAAGGGGAAAGGGTATATTTGTCTTTTAATTGAAATAGGACAATCAACTATGTGAGCACTAAGGCGAGATAAGTTGTTCATCTTCTCTCATCTCTCTATAATTCTTATTTGCTCTTCCTTAATCTCAATTCTTTCCCCTATTTACTCTTCATCTTCTATTAATTCTTTCTTCTCTTTCCTTTCATTCATATCAATTAGTATTAGAGCCCATGACCCATAGTTGATGGTATATGTTCACAGATTGCCATTTGTGATACAGAAGATCAATGTGCCACGGGTCTTTGTTACTTTAGTCATGAAAAACTTTCCCCACCTGTGCTCAAAGTAAGAAAATATAGTTGTTTCTTATGGAAATTATGGAGAAGGAAGCTGTGACAAATGTCCTAGAACATGATGTTGTGGAAAGTAGTAGCAAGGATTCTCTTGCTATTTCATCAAATGTTATCTAGGGTTGTGTGTTACATCCTACTATATAGTTAGTGGGATAGGCTAGGAAACAAAAGATTTGTATCCTAATTGATACAAACAACACTCTTAATTTCATTGGTGAAGATTTCTTCCTGTTGGCCAAAGGAAATATACTTCTATTCTTCATGTTTATGCTACATTTATAGATAGGGGACGCGTTCAATATGGTAAAATGTATAACAATTTCACATGGGAAATGCAAATAGAAGTTTTTCAATTAATCTATATTCAACTTCCATTACTATGTTATGATATGGTGTTAAGGATGCAATGGCATTAAACGTTAGGAGTTATTGAATGCGATTGTCTTAAACTCACTATGGCCTTTTCTTAACATGGAAAAAGGGTAATGTTACTAACAGAAGGGGATTGTGCTAGCAAAATGGTTTCTAAGGATCAATTTTGGATGCTAATAGATGGTTTTGCTTCTTTATAAGGACTACAACTAGTGCCTACAAATGGAAATTCATTGTATTATTCAGTTAAGGTGGAGGATGAGCAAACCTTGCCATCAGATTTTTAATTGCTATTAGAAGTCTACGTGATCTCTTTGAAGTACCTAAGGGTTTACCTCTTCAAAGAAATCCTTCTAACCATGGCATTATTTTGGAACAAGGTACTAAACTACTAATCCTGTCAACATTAAGCCATATCGTATTAAGCTAACAAATTGTAGAGAAGTGTAACTTTTTCTTCAATGAACAAATTATATTTATAAGTATAAGTGTTCATTCCCCAAATTACATTAACCTAATTACCTTATTATGTTATATAGGGAATCAAGAGATCATGTCAAGAAACAATTCAAAAGTTGTAAATGGTCTTCGTCTAAGATATATAAGAGAATTTATAAAAAATTCATGGATTGCATCTCACTTAGTTGATAAGCACATCAATAACAAAATTATGACGCTTTTTTTATCTTTCCAAATAGTGATATTAATAGATCTCATTCAATTGATATGAAGTATTTTGCCTTATCCACTTAATAAAGTAAAGCGATATAGTGTATATAATGTCAATAATTTCAAATTCTATAATTTAGTATGAGACCCAAGTTAAAGATTCAAAATAGTAAAGTCTTTAAGATTTTGGGGAAAAGAAGTCATTCAAATAGTAAAAATGGCTAGATGCACTTCAAAGGTGTGTTGTATTACGAAAAATTGGTAGATATGATATAATCAAATTATTACAATTGATTTATGATTTCCTTGTTCAAACACATGGGCACAAGATTTATATAGAAATGAAGAGACTTGCACTATACAGAAATTATTTCAAAATATCTTAAAGGGTATTTAGAGGAATTAGTGGATAAGTTTCATAAACTATCATCTTATCCCAATGAATAAGGTAGTCACACTTGCTTTCAAGATATACCAACTCATGATTGATATAATTAATATGTTTCTATCAATCACTAGGAGATTGATGCAAAAAACACAAAATCAAAGGAAGCTAGCAATGTTAAAAGCATGTGTATCAAAAAGCCTTGCATGAAAGATGACTAAGATTGTGAGTTTACTTTAGTAAACAATGCAACATAACTTAAAATGTAAGTTAAAATACGTTGCAGGAAGTTGAGTGTGGAGCTTAATCAAATGGGGTGATGTGTGGATTATAGTCCATCAACATGCTCATGGATCATTCATCAAACATGAAGCTAATGTCGTTAATGTAAGTTTTTGAATTCAATTTATATAAGGTACTAACTTTTGATCTTGTCAAAATGTTTTATTCTTGAGATAATTTATTACTTTTTCTTTAAATTTTTTGAAAAAAATTACTTCTATTTTGTTGAGGACTCATCATTAAAAGAAATTTAAAGTGACAATTCATTAGTCAAGGCTTTAAAAAGTCAAGAGCATTGCAATCAAGCCTGAGGATTGAGATTGGTTACTTTCTTAAACTAAGTGTTTGGATGTTGTGCAAGTAGAAGTGGCACTAGTTTAAACACAAATTTAGGAAAGAGACACTCGACAACAACTGTCAATAACAGGTGGAGGAAGAAATGGCTACAAGATAATGATTGCCAATGGCAAAAATGGATGAATGATAACAACAACTTGAAACAGTTATGACTTTTCTCCTTTCAAGATCAATTACCACTTAAGCTTGTCATTTTTAAGTTATTCCATTCCAGTTGAATGAAAATAAATAAATGCTTAGGTATTTGGTCATTAACTAATTATTTTGAATTTCAAATACTTAGTGATGTAAGCGTCTAGCTACCAATCTTGATTTTTCTATACTTATTGACCTATAAAGACGCAAATTCAATTACTAGTTATGTATTACAAAATAAACTAAAATCTAACACAAGAGCTATGTAAAAATGTCATTGCATATACTTACTAAACCTAGTCAAAATTAAAGTTAAAACACTAACTTCTATCCCTTAAAGCCTAAAAAGTTAAATTTAATATAACTTCTATAACATGCTAAATAACCAAATAATTGATATTTATTGGATATGATGTAGTGGGAAAAGTGAGGTATATGTTTGGCTTGGCTAGATATATGCAAGATTATAGATTCATAACATAATATAATTATATCCATGTCTCTAAAAAGTCACAAGTATTTTACAAAATGGATCCTCTACATTTTTTTTTTGTAAATATTGGAGAGATATAGACATAAAGAGGAGAGAGTGTGTATAAGGTCCATTTTTTCTCTTTCTGTCCATTCTCTCTTTTCTCTTTATCTCTCTCAAACTTCACAAAGAATTTTACGAAAAAAACTTTAGGTGATCTAGATTTTATAAACCATACTACCTTTAAGTTTTAAACCCATGAAGCAACACTCTTATATCATATTCTTAAGTTCAGTAGCTCTATTCATAGTAGATGAACTAAAGGAGAATTAATGTAAGAATTCATATTACAAAACTAGTCCAATAATATATGTTTTTCATGATTATGTGGAAATTCATAAAGGTAATAAAATATTAAATCTAGATATTCTAAAGTTCTTAGTGTAATTTTTTTTGTGAAGTTCAAGAGATAAAGAGAAAAGAAAAACTCAGTGGAAAAAGAAAATATGGACCCCATAATTCTCTCTCTTATCTGTGTCTATATAGACAAACAATGGGATAGGTAAAGATGTAATTTGGACAAGGATTGATCATGCTTTGTGTAACCCTACCTGGATTGATAGCTTTTTCTTTTTTTCTTTTTTCTTTTTCTAATAAACTTGATTGCTCAACCTCCATATGGCAGCCTTAAATCATGCTCTTATATTATTATATAATAATGCTTTAATACCTTTCAAGGCTAGACTTTTTAAATATGAGAATTTGTTCCTTTTGAATAATGCATTTTTGTTATAACTAAAGTTTGGCAAAGTAATTGGATAGGTTCATTTGCTTATAAACTTGGGGAAAGAAATTAGAAAAAATCAAGTCATAAAACAAGCTATATTTAGGGAATTTTAAGGAGAGAATTCAAAAAGTTTTAGATGAATTGGAAGATGTCTACAAAAGTAATTTCAATCAACAATAGTGTGAAGTAGAAAGAAACAAGACACATGAGGTTGATTTTTATTGGATTGTGAACAAATAATTTGAGCATATAAAGCTAGATATGGGTGGCTTCTTATTGAATATACAAACATAAATATTTTTATAATTTTGTTCCTCAAATAGTCAACCAATAATTCAATTTTGCAAATAAAAAAGTAATAAAGAACAATGGTGTACAACTATGTAGATATTGAAAAAACCAGTATTGATGTACTTTAGGAATGTTTATATCGACACTAATAACATGAAAATGAATTAGATAAAAGAGCAATTATAAAATTATCATATACCAATGTTGCAAGATCAACATACATATATCAAACTTATTGAAGTGCAACAAGATTTATCCTATGTGGAGTTAGCATTCTTAGTTAGAGTGTACAATCTAAAAGAGCATAATCAAATATATAACTCTTTAATTCCTAAATGTGATAGCCATCAAAGTTTCAAAGAATATCAGACAATTAGCTTTGCGCAATGATCCTTAAAAGCTAATTTATGATGTTTTGTGTAATGAATTGTGTAACACCCTTCTTACAAAGTATAGAATTTATTATAAATTTCAGTTAAAATTATTATGAAAAGTGAATCATGAAAAATACATTAGCATATCTAAAACATAATAATAAAATTATTAATAATAAAAGTTCATACATCCATATAGATAATTTAATAAAACTAGAAACGGGGTGTTAGGCCTAAATCTATATCTATGTCTGTATCTATCAAAATTAGGCCAATATTAAGGATTTATTTAAGACTTGAAAAACTAGTAAGATTCATGCCCTTTTGTGACAAGAACATAAGTAGTATGGTGTGTAAGGCCATATCACATCTTGCAACAATGATGCTTCCTAGTTGGTGGGATAAATACTCATTTTGCATGGTCTTCAAGAGAAATTTGGTAATTCGCCATCTAAAAACATCATTAGTAGAGTGGTGAGAATAGTTTCTCAATAACATGAAAAAGCATATATGATACTCAAAATATCCTTGGAATATAATATGACTATAAATTATGATCTTTATGAAATATGCATGGATGTCAGATATCATAACATGCATATATGCATTAGCAAACATATCGCAAACTGAGCTAGACAATGTTCTCAACCATTAGGCATTAGGACATCATATTTGGGTTATTCGAGTCTCACGAAACCCTAACATATGATTGTCATACCCAGGCAATCGAGTCTCACGAACCTTAGCATATGACACTTGACCAGTATGTGCGACCCCACCTTTAGCTAAGACATCCCTTAACGGGTACCCAAGACAAAGTATACTCTTTATATTAATATATCATCCAAGCCATCATGTGGTCAAGATTAGATTAGTTTTATAGAGAACTATCAAGATTTCTTTTGTAATCCTCTAAACACTGATGTTCTTCTGACAATTAGGAATCCATTTAGTGTTAATTAAATTCGAGATGTTCCCAGCAAAAATACATTCTTATCCTCCCCTAATTTCTTAAGACCATTTAGGCAGCACAACCTACGATTGATATTAGAATTCAAGTTGTGGCCCAAGAAGTGTAATAACACCATTTTTCTTATTATCATTTAGGGGGTATAACTTGCCATAAATTGCAGGATTAATGAGATATAATGTCTTGCTTAGGAACTCATAGTGTTTACAATATATATTATGAGAGCATAGCTAGCCATTATCAAATGGGATTCTAAACTATTAATAAGTACATAGTGTAAAGGAATAGTTTAATCTCACAAAGAATAATTCTTTTCTCAAACAACCATATTGTCACCCCATTATACAAAGTTGAAATACACAATAACATAGGCAATTATAGTGCATGAATAACAAAATATCTATGTAAGGATATGTAATGCACACGAAAATCCACAAATCAAAATTTTTTGCCTAAAGTTGTTATGTCTAACATAATATTTCCCCAGATATTTCAAAATATCTATTAATCCTCATTCTTCCTTAATTCTACGTTTCTTAGACCTTGAATGAGCTCATAGAAGATCATGGTAACAAAATTTCAAGATAAATGACTATAAGCTAAAAGGGATTACCATAAAGACCATTCAAAAAGAAGATGATATAAGCATAGATGACAAGAGGCAAGATGACTTGAATGATGATTTGAATTTTCAACTAAGTCCAATTACAAGACTGAGAGCCATGAAGTTTAAGGAATTGCTGCAAATTTATGTGGGAAAATTCTAAGAGAATGTAGAAGAAAGGCACTTGGATGGCTTAGGCTTGGAGAAGAAAACTCAAGTTATTCATCTGATGTATGTCCAACCCTAATAAAGGCCCAATTCGTTTGGGTTATATCATTCATAAATGTTGTTGCTAAAATAAGTGTTTTAGACTTCATTATAACTAATTTGGGCCTAGAATATGTATGGTTATATATCAGGCCTCTATTTTCAATGTATGAAGTTATTTTTGTCATCTTTTGACCCAACTTATTAGGGGTCCAAGGAAGCATTTCGAAATTAGGGTTCCTTAGGGGGCCTGAAGCTTATAAAAAGGTTTAAGTCTCAACCTTGTAAGACATCAAACTTCATTCTATCAAAGAAACTCTTTAGTTTCCTTCTTAGCTTGGCCAGAGCTATATAGGGGAGGATAACTTGTCTTCTTCTATTGCAACAAGAATTAATTCTCAACAAGGTGATCTCTTGAGGTGAATTCATTCTTGTTTCTAATCAACCTATCATTTGTGTTTCCATTTACATCTGTCATTTAGGGGTTCAATAGGTTGGGGGTTCATTCCATTCCATGTTCTTGCCATAGTGTATGTTCTAGGAGTTTTAGGTTCATCATAACCTTGGGGGTTCTACATCATTTGGTATCAGAGCTTGGATTGGGGTAAATTCTTGTTTATCTTGTTTATTGTTTTCTATTCTTAAAATTCTTGTTTGTTCCAGAAAGTTAAAAAAAAAAAAAAGTCTTAGTTTCATTCTCTTTTAGTCTTGATCTTGCCTCATCTTTTACTAATTTCTATTCATCAGTGTATTTTCATCTGATTTTGCTTCTATAATATTATTTTCTTGATCATATCTTAGAAAGTTTATGGGAAAACAAAAAAAAAGTGTTTGCTCATTCTATTTTAATTATATCTTGCCCAGATTAATCCTTTAGCTATTTTTTTTGTTCATCCACTATCACTTTTGTTCATTAAAGAATTTGTCTCTGATCTTGTCTAGTATTCTCATCTTCTTTGGGAAAAAAACAAAAATTAAAAAAAAAGTATGAAAGTGTTAAGTGTATTGTACATAAGTTAAAAGTGAAAGCATCTTTTGAAGACTTCTAATGTGTAAATGTTGGAGTTAGTAGCCTACCATAAGAATCCAAGAATTTTGAATGCTCCTTGGGGTAGTAGTATGACCTAAGAATCCAAGGGTTACTATTTCATTTATTTTTTATTTTTTAAATTCAGAAGTTGAAGAAAAAAGAAAAAGAAATTTAGTCAAGGGTACTGTCCAAACAATCAGACTTTGTAAGTTACCATAATTCTATCTTTATTTTTCTTTCCCATGCCTTTTACAGTTTGATTTTTGTTAGTCACATATCATTCCATTGGCTACTAGTCCTTAATCCCTTCTATTCCTTTCTATTCATATAATTTGTGAAAGTGGTCTATCTTGTATAGAAATATATTCTGAAGTGCAATCAAGGACAACAAGCTTGAGTTGTAAAAGGCTTGAGTGTTGGTGAGCTTAAGAGAGGTAAAAGCCAAAATTAGTGTGAAATACAGGTGAATTAAACACCCCTGAGTGTAAACATGTGAGGTAGTGTGCTGCTTATCAATCTATTCTATTTTTTTTTACTTCTTTTTCAGATTGAGAATCATGAGTAGTTTTAGAGAAAATAATGAAGTTGATATAAAACTATTTATGAAGGCTATAGAAGACTAGTTCAGAGCTCTAAACTTGAGGTTAGAAAATTTAGAGTCATCGAGCAGGTCAAAACCTACCCAAAGGCCTCCGTTTGCTTAAGAAGAGGGAGAATCAAAACATGATGACACAAATTTCGTGAGAAATAGAAGAAAAGAGGTATGAATTGAAAGGAAAGACAATAATCTCAATGCTATCAAGATGAGAATTCTTCCATTTAAAGGTAAAAATGATGCTGAAACTTATCTTGAATGGGAGAGGAAGGTTGAGATGTTCTTTGCATGCCATAATTGTTCGGAGGAGAAGAAGGTCAAATTGATTGCAATTGAATTTTCAGATTATGCTTTAGTTTGGTTGTATGAACTTGTAAAGTCTAGAAGGAGAAATAGTGAGGATCTAATTGAGACTTGGGTTGAGATGAAGAAAGTGATTTGTGCCTATTTATTACTCTATAGAGATATATTAGAAGCTACAAAGGCTTATTCAAGGATCAAAGTCAGTTGAGGATTACCATAAGGAGATGGAAATGCTAATGATAAAAGCTAATATTAAGGAAGATGAAGAAGTGACAATGTCTAGATTTCTTGCCAGATTAAATAAAGAAATTGCTAATATGGTATACTTGCACCCTTATGTGGACATGGAGGATTTAGTCAACCTAGCCATGAAAGTGGAGAAGCAACAAAAACAAAAGAGTTCAGCAAGAACATTTTCAAATTCTAGTAGTAAATGGAGCTCAAAATGGAGTAAAGATGACAGCAAAAAGAAAGGACCAAGTCTAGATCTTAAAGTGAAAGCCAAGGATCCCGACAAGGGTAAGATGAACAATACTTCAAATAAAAAAGGTAATTTAATCTGCCTTTTAAACATAAAGAAATTAAGTGTTTTAAGTGTTAAGGGTGTGGTCATTATGTAGATTGTCCTAATCAAAAGACTATGCTTATTAGGGAAAATGAAATTGTTTCTAAATTTGAGCATAATAGTGATCCTAATGATAACTTGATTTAGAGGATTGTTTAGATGTTGATGAGGATGTTGAATATACTGTGCAAGGAGAATTCCTAGTGACTAGGTGAGCATTTAATTTGTCTGTTAAGGAAGAAAGCCTAAAACAAAGGAAAAATATATTTCATACCAAGTGTTTGGTAAGTGGGAAAGTCAGTGGCATGATCATATATGGTGGTAATTGTACGAATGTGGCTAGTACATACTTGGTTGAGAAGTTGGGGGTAGAGTGTGAAAAGCACCCCAAACCATATAGGTTCTAGTGGTTGAATGATAGTGAAGAGTGAAAAGTGACTAAGTAGGTTATTGTGTCATTTTCCATTGGCAAATATATTGATAAAGTTAAATGTGTTGTGGTGCCTATACAAGCTAGACATGTGTTATTAGGTAGGCCTTGGCAATTTGATAAAAAGGGCAATTCATGATGGATTCACAAATAGGTTCATATTTGAGATGAATGGCCGCAAGATTACACTTGCTCCTATGACTCAGTCTGAAATTTATCAAGACCAGCTCAAAACAAGGTCTGAGGGCAAGGATTGTGAGGGTTCTAAAAGAAAAGAGAGAAAAGAGGCTGAGGGTTCTAAAAGAAAAGAGAGAAAAGAGGCTAAGAGTTTAAAGAATAAAGAAAAAGGCCTCAATAATGAGTGGCTACATGAGTGAGGAAAAGAAAGTGAGATTTGTTGGAGAGAAGAAGTTAGTCATTAAAAAGCAACAAAAGAATGCAAAAAGTGAGGAAAAAGAAATTGTCAAGGGTGAAGGAGTTAGGACACATAATTGTTATTATACAAACGAAAGAGAATTGAAAAGAGAATACTTAGACAAAAGAGTTTTAGTCCTGATACAGTTCAAGGTGACTTTATTCACTAACACTGACCTTGATTCGAATTTATCTGGTGTGTTTGTAATCTCATGGGTTATCGCCATTCAGAGGGATTGAACATCATATTGATTTCATCCCCAAAGCACAAATCCCTAATAGGCCAGCTTATTGAAGCAATCTTGAGGAAACAAAGGAGTTGTAAAGGCAAGTAGATGAGTTACTGGCAAAAGGGTACGTGAGGGAAAGCATGAGTCCTTGTGTTATTCCTATCTTCTTGGTACCAAAGAAAAATGGAACTTAGAGGATGTACGTGGATTATTGTGCGGTCAACAAAATCACTATAAAGTATCACCATCCTATTCCTAGATTAGATGATATGTTGGATGAACTACATAGTGCATGTGTGTTCTCTAAAATTGATTTGAAAAGTGGCTATCATCATATTAGGATGAAAGAATGTGATGAATGGAAAACTACTTTTAAGACAAAATACAGATTGCATGAGTGGTTAGTGATGCCTTTTGGATTATCTAATGCACCCAGTACATTCATGCACTTAATGAACCATGTCTTGCGAGTGTTTCTTGGAAAATTTGTGGTCATCTATTTTGATAACATTTTGATCTACAACAAGAGCTTAGATGAACATATCCTGCATGTTAGAGCTGTTTTAGATGTGCCTAGGAAGGAAAAATTATATGCGAATTTTAATAAATGCACCTTTTGTGTGGATAAAGTCATATTTTAAGGTTTTGTTGTGAGTTTGGAAGGAGTTGGGGTTGACTTTGAAAAGGTGAAGGCTATCCAGGAATGGCCAATGCCTAAGATTGTTAATGAGGTTAAGAGTTTCTATGATTTAGCAAGTTTCTATAGGTGATTTATTAAAGATTTTTCTACCATCGCTGCCCCACAAAATGAAATTGTTAAAAAGAGTATTAGATTTAAATAGGAAAAGGAACAAGAAAATGCATTTAACACTTTGGAGAAAAAATTATGTTATGCACCTGTTTTGCGTCTACTAGATTTTTCTAAGACCTTTGAGATTGAATGTGTTGCTTCTAGGATTGGTATAGGGGTTGTTTTGATAAAGGAAAACCAACCCATAGCATATTTGAGTGAAAAGTTGAGTGGTCTGACTCTGAATTACTCCACTTATGATAAAAAGTTCTATGCCTTAGTGAAGGCTCTTGGAGTGTGAGAACATTACTTGCTACCTAAGGAGTTTGTCTTCTATAGTGATCTCTAATCACTAAAATACTTGAAGGGGTAAGGAAAGTTAAGCAAGAGGCATGCAAAGTGGGTGGAATATCTAGAAACATCTCCTTATATGATCAAATACAAGCAAAGAAGAGGCAATGTTATAGCTGATGCACTTTCAAGAAGATGGAAAAAAGAAAGCCAAAATGGTTAAAGTAATACATGAGAAAGCACGTGAACAGATTAAAAAGATGAACCGCATGTATGCTCAAAGCGCCAATAAGGGACGAAAGCAAATTATCTTTCAACCAGGAGATTGGGTTTGGGTGCACTTGTGAAAAGAAAGGTTTCCACAACAGGGAAATCAAAACTTAATGCAAGGGGTGATAGACCATTTCAAGTGCTAAAAGGATCAATAACAATGTAAACAAAATAGATTTGCTAAGTGAGTACAATGTAAATGCCACTTTTAATGTTTCTGATCTTTCTCTATTTAATTTTGATTCAAATTCAAGGATGAATCTTTTTTAGGAAGAAGGAAATGATGTGAACATAGATGACAAGAGGTGAGATGGCTTAAATGATTATCTGAATTTTCCACCGGGTCTAATTACAAGACTAAAAGCCAAGAAGTTCAAGGAATTGCTACAAATTTATGTGGGAAAATTTATAGAGAATGTAGAAGAAAGGCACTTGGATGGCTTAAGCTTAGAGAAGAAAACTCAAGTCATTCATTTAATGCATGTCTAACCCTAATGAAGGCCTAATTCGTTTAGGTTATATCATCCATAAATGTTGTTGCTGAAATAAATGTTTTAGACCTCATTGTGACTAATTTAGGCCTAGAATATGTATGGTTATATATTAGGCCTCTATTTTCAATGTATGAAGTTATTTTTGGTATCCTTTGACCCAACTTATTAGGGGTCCAAGGAAGCATTTCGAAATTAGGGTTCCTTAGGGGCCTGAAGCTTATAAAAAGTTTTAAACCTCAACCTTGTAAAACATCAAATTTCATTCTATCAAAGAAACTCTTTAGTTTCCTTCTTGACTTGGCCAGAGCTATATAGGGGAGGATAGCTTGTCTTCTTTTATTGCAATAAGAATTAATTCTTAACAAGGTGATCTCTTAAGATGAATTCATTCTTGTTTCTAATCAACCTATCATTTGCATTTCCATTTGTATCTGTCATTTAGGGGTTCAATAGGTTGAGGGTTCATTCCATTTCATGTTCTTACCATAGTGTATATTCTAAAATTTTTGGGTTCTTTATAACCTTGGGGTTCCATATTAGAAAAAGGAAAGGAGAAGAAGAGAAACTAGAACATTCTAAATTATGTTACCTGGATACGCTCTCGTTTCTTGTAATTCTTCCAAAATTGCTTTCTTCCTTCTTCCTTGATCTAAGTGTAAAGTGGAGAGGTGAGAGTGAGTGAAATGGGTATAAGGAAGAATGTAATGAATAGTGTGTAGAGCTGTCAAAACGGTTGGTTGAACCCATTTAACCCACCAGGAGGTGGTTTGGGTTGATAGGATTGTTTACAAAGTCATTTAGTATGATACTATAAACCCAGCCCATTAAACCGTGGGTTAAATAGGCCAACCGTTTTTTTTTTTTAAATCTGATTGTCTGAGCCCATTTACACTCTTCTATGATTAAAAAAAAAATGGAAAGTCTAGGTCCACCTGTGGTCTAGGAAGCACATGCAGCAGAGTCAACACACATACTTATTCATTCAAATCAATCGACCCTAATTCCCAAACATCCAGTATCGTCTTTCACCTCTCCAGCTCTCCTCCTATTCGCTGCTCTGCTTGTTTACTCCACAACTCTCCACAGCTCGCTTACTCGTTTGTTGTCAAGGAAGCTCGCTGGTCTCTGCTTGTTTGATCGATCATTGTTCACTGGTCCAAGATTCACTATTCGTTCCCTCCTATTGTGTCGGTCTCCTCCGCAGCTTGCTAATCTGACGATCTCTGTTCGCTCGTGGTCCAAGCTCTATTCAACAGTCAACACTCATTGGTCCTCCTACTATCAATTGCATTCCTCCACCATTCATCTCTCCTCTCATGTCTCTGATATGGGCAAAGGGCAATGGCATGATTGACAATTTAGCTTCTGACAGTTCATCTGTTTGAATACTTTGATAATTAATTAATGTTGAATGTTTACTTTGGAAATATTAATTAATTAAAAAAAATAGCATTTGAATGTTGAATACTTGAATTCTGTTTTATTTGTTTATATGGAATTTAGTAAGACATGTTATTTAATAAAATTAATTGTTTGTATAGGTACATAATGGAATTAGTTAATAATCAAAGTGTTAATATGAGTGGCAATGATGATGTTGAGGTTGTAAATGAATTAATTCCTTCAAGCTCTAAGCATGATGATAGTTTGGACAAAGGAAAAGAACCTCTATGTAAAAAGGCTAGAACTTGTACTTCTGATGTTTAGAAATCTTTTACTAAGATAGGCATAATTGATGGTAAAGAAAAAGTAAAATTTAATAGATGTGGATAGACATATGTGTGTGGAGGCTCAAAGATTGGCACTTCAAGTCTTCTTCATCATATTCCTAAGTGTCCACAGCTTTCTAAGTATCATAATGTTGGCACCATGATATTAGATCAGTTAGGAAAATTAAGGGCTTGACAAATTGATCATAAACGTGCGAGGGAAGTTTTAGCCATGGCTATTATTGAGCATGATCTTCCATATGCTTTTGTTGAATATAGGTGGATTAGGGAATTTAACAAGATTTTAAATCTAGATGTGAAGCACATTAGTAAGAATACTGCAGTGTCTGATGTATGGAAATATTATATTCAACAAAAGGATAAATTGAAGGAAGTTATGTTCAGAAGTCCTAGTAGAATATGTTTAACTTCTGATTGTTGGATTGCTTGTATGTATGAAGGATATATTTGTTTGATTGTACATTTTGTTGATGAACATTGGAAGCTTAACAGTAAAATTCTCTCCCTTTGTAAGATGGAAACCCCACACACTGGTATTGAGTTAGTCAACAAAGTATTTAAATGTTTGAGAGAATGGGCAATAGAAATGAAAGTATTTTCAATCACTTTAGATAATGCTTCTGCAAATGATAATATGCAAGAGATATTGAAAGATCTTTTGTGTTTGCAAAATGGTTTGTTGTGTGATGGTGAATTTTTCCATGTGAGATGTTGTGCCTATATCTTGAATCTCATAGTTCAATAGGGCTTAAAAGTGGCTAGTAGAGCTTTGCATATGATTAGGGAGAGCATTAAATATGTTAAAGCATTAAAGGCAAGGATGATTGCTTTCAAGGAGTGTGTAAAAGCAATTGGTAATATTGACAGTACAGTAGGTTTACGTTTAGATGTTCCCACTAGATGGAATTCCACCTTCACAATGCTTAAAAGTGCAATTAGGTATCGTCGTGCCTTTTGTAGATTATCAATGACTGATAGGAATTTCAAGACATGTCCTTCAAATGAAGAGTGGACAAGAGGAGAGCAAATGTGTGAGTTCCTTCGTCCATTCAATACCATAACTAATTTGTTTTCTAGTTCAAGTTACCCAACATCGAAAACATATTTCTTACAGGTGTGAAAATTTGAATGTTTATTGATGAAAAATTTGAATAATACTGACATAGTGATCAAATAAATGGCAATGAAGATGAAAACAAAGTTTGACAAGTATTGGGGTGATTATAGTGCTATCCTTACTATGGCTGTTGTTCTTGATCCTCGTATGAAGTTTGAGGTGTTGTGTTTTCCTTATAATAGGCTTGATCCTATGACTTGTCAAGATAAGCTAGACAATATTAAGACTAAGTTATGTCACATTTATACCCAATATGAAAAAAATGCAACATCATCAATGTTAATAGGTGAAACAAGTGGTTCAATTGTATCGACTAACTTTAGCCAACATGCTCTTACTATCGGAAGGGATGCAAATACTACTGGTGATCTTGATATTCTTGATGTAAGTTTCTTCTATTCTATTAATAGTTTGGCTTTGTTTTGTCTATTATTTGATATCTTCATAATAACTCATTATTTCTTATATGTACTTGGAATATAGGAGTATATTGATTTTGTTAGTGAAGCCACTTCTTCTATGGGAAAATCTGAATTGGATCATTATCTGGATTAGGCAAATCTTGACCCTAAATATGCTAAAAAGTTAGATGTCTTGGAATATTTGAAGGAGAATCAAATATTAATTCCCTACCCTATTAAAAATGGCATGTGACATACTTAGCATTCCAATCACTACTGTTACTAGTGAATCTGCCTT
Source organism: Delonix regia (assembly GCA_037074485.1). Lineage (NCBI taxonomy): Eukaryota > Viridiplantae > Streptophyta > Magnoliopsida > Fabales > Fabaceae > Delonix > Delonix regia. Next base: position 37,130,429 of record CM073450.1, on the reverse strand, counting down.
TAGCATTGGCTCATGGATCTTGAACAAGTATACGTGTAGTCTTCTAGAAAATGTCTAAGTTCTTATTTGTACACACAATTGGCTACATGGTTTCAACGGTATTAATTTACAATTTATGACTTTCTTATGTTATGATGTATATAGTAATATATGTGTGTTTGACGGAAATTTAATTATTTCTTACTTTAGTTGATGTAGATGCTTATTGTGAAGGTGAAGAGATTGATAGTGGCAATGGTGATCAAGTTTCAAATTTGGCTACAATTCAAGATTCTAATTTTATTGATGCTCCTTAGTGGAACTTTATAATAATTATGTATTTGTGATTTGCTATATTTGGAATTTCATAATTTTGTATATATTTTTATAATTTTTTAAGTATGTTAAAGTGATAAGACATTGACAAATTTTTTTCAAAAATTTTTTATTTTTTGGTGGGTTAAATGAGCCAGCCCACCTAACTCACCAGGTGGGCCGGGTTGAGGTTTTCAACCCACCTCTGTATAGTGGGTTAAACGGGTTAACTCGTTTAACCCACCAACTCAGGTGGGTTAGCTCAAGTGGGCCGAGTTGGCCCACTTTGATAGCTATAATAGTGTGAAGAAAAGTGGTAGGGAGTAGGATATTTAAAGAGAATTTGATGGCTAGGATTTAACCACATATTTTTAATCCAATGGTTGTGATTCAATCTTAAATCATAAATATCTAAAATATAATTATGGCGTGAGCCCCACAGATATCTAATATATTATTATGGTATGGGCCCCACAGGTTAAAGTGATGCCACATATCCCTCCTTGTGAATTTACCATTTTGCCCTTGGTACTTTTTTAAAATGACCATTTTGCCCCTATGCCTTAAAACTAAGCTATAGGTTGTTTTCTTTAAATGATTCAACTAGGCATATTTATTCTTGTTTAATTCTTTATTATTTCTCCTTAAATAATTTAGCTTATATTAAACATCATTAAATTATGGATGTTACAGATTGAGAGAATTGATGGATCTAAGATTTGACTTTAATAGGACGCAAGTCTTCAGATTAAAGATTTGAAGCAGGGAGAGTAAATTCTTACCATTTAAGAGGCCATGCATATTCTCATAAATTAAAAATTCAAATAAAAAATATAGAAAAAAATTATCTATAAAAGTTGAAATTTTAAAAAATTCAAGGGAGGTAACTACCCCTACCCCCCAATAGATCCATCCCTGGTTGAGAGACATATTGGAGGCCCTCAATGATCCAAACCAAAGTGCATTCCTTGAAGGCAAGTTAATTTCATATGATACTGTCATTACTTCAAAAATAATTATGGATAAAATTCATAAAATTAGAAAAGTAGATAACCAGATTATGTACCTTGAATCTTGACGTTCAAAGGTTATGACAAGTTTTCTTGGAACTTTATTGAAGTAGTTTTGAGAAAGACGATTTTCTAAGAAAAATGGATAATATAGTAATTAAAAGGCAAAACATGTATGCATATGGTACAATTATTTTCTTTGAGACTACTATGAAAAATTACAAGGTTGCTCAGCAAAAGATTTTCAGGATTGTTATAGCACAATGTCTAGAATTGGTGAGCAAATAAATATTATATTTAACCTAAATACTTCACATTAGTACCCAAAAAAAAATATGCCTAGTGCTTTTCAATATTGTGAAATATAATGCAGATGGGATGACTCTAAGGGTTCAATACCTTTGTTCCAAATTTCATGTTTTAAACTTCCAAAGAAGAATTTAAGCACATAAAAGAACATAATTCCAATAATAATAGGAGATAAATAAATAAATCATTAACTATGAAATAACACTTACTTAATGAAGCACCCAATGTAGTCATAATATTGCAAGTAGAGAAAATAACCAGCCTTGCCTAAAGTCTATTCTTTCGTACTTTTTGAAAATAAGAGTCAAAGTGGAATTTAAATTAGCAAAATAGATTTTTTCTTTATCGTGAGTCCTTAGAATATGAGAAGTTAATGCACGTTCAAAGTACATGTATATTTTAATAAGTAAAATATTCAAATTATTTTAAATAGTAACTCCTCACTTTTCAACTACTTAGATTCTAAAATTGGATATGCTTATAGAATATCCTTTTCTTATCCTCTTAGTCAATAATATGATAGGATAATTACTAACAAGATTTAGGCTGCAAGTTGGGGCCTCTATCCAATGGGTTTATAGGTAATCCAACCTATTATCGATTACCCATAACTAACTCAGACCTAATTCATTCCTAGTTTATGTCAAAAATTAGTTAATTAATTGATTAACCCAATGAATCGACCTAATGATAAATTAATGCTAATCCAAAATATTTTTTTTATAAAATAATTCAACATAATTGACAAAAATTCATCTATCAAGTTGGCATAGATTATGTTGCCCTATTTTATAGAGGAATTCAGGGTTTAGAGACAACGACATCCTTTTATTTCAAGTTTGTTGACTAAATTTAGAGCATTTTTGATAAAGCTAAAATTGTTTAAGGTTCACACATTGTACATAGCCAAATAGGCTTTATAATCTAAGGTCTAGATAAGACAAGACTGGATAAAAATTTAATATTATGCAGTTTTTGGTGTAACATTATACAAAAAACTATATTGTATAAGATAATATATTTGGCAACACTTTATAAAACTAAATAGAATAAAAATTAACTATATTAATAAAAAAAGTCTTTTATAAAAAAAAATTACATTAGACCAGATTTTTTAAGCTATATTAAGTTTTGAAAAAAAAAAAGATTTCTAAGTAATAGGAGAAAAAATACTGTAATAATACTTTATTATCTATCTTTATGTAAATCTTACACAAATTGAAAAAATACATACATTAGGATTGCAAAAGAGGCTATTACAGCCGTAGTTGGTAGGTTCTAGAAACACTATCAAATTATAAATACTCTTAAGTTCTAACAGCAAATTTTATCAAAATTTTGTACTACGAAGTAAAATAAACAAATTATTAAAGACTATTTTTAGTCTTGAAACATTAGGAGCCTTATTTTTTTCAAGTAAATTTTTCAGAAACATAAAACAGATAAAATTAGATCAAAATAAAATATTTAGAAAAAAAGATTTAATATGGTTTGGCACTTATATACATTCATAATAATAATAATATATCAATATGCAGTTAAGGTGAAATGGAGAAAATTAAGACTTGAAATACAAAATAGAATGGAAATAAATTAAGATTAGGAAAAAAAAATATTTTATGATAAATAAAATATTGAAAATAATATACACCTGTAGTATTGTGACCCGGACTCTACATTTAAATCGTCTTTTCAAAAGGAATAGGGTAAAAAGATGAAAGTAAAATATTTTTAATACAATTATACCCAAGAGATGTTTTAGTAGTAATATAATGTTAGATTGTATTAAATAAGATTTGATATATAATTCTGTATGTACACTAACGCATAATGAAAATGGATTATATTATATAAATTTATACAATATAAATTTATATAATGTGTAAAATAAATTTTAAAAGTAAAGAAAATATGAACCTCAGCTACTTCAATAATTATTTGAAATCTTAATCGTTCCAATTAGAAGCGGTTCGTTGGTTGAGGCCAAAGTGTGAATAATTTCAAACCGCATTTGGTGGCATGTTTAGTGTAGTGTTCTTGTCTTGAACAAGTTATATCTGATTTTTTTTTTTTTTTTTTCGCATACAGCAGCTAAATGGAATACCAGGTTGTTGAATCAACTGTATAATTGAAATGTAATTATCTGGATTTCTAAAATTTTTACTTTTACAACAAATAGCCAGATAATCTTAAATGAAGTAGGAGCTAAAGTGTGATTTTTCTAATTTAGATCCTCTTATATTTTAACGGAACATAAAATTATATTTGGTTACGATAATTTGTTACATAAAAAATTAATAATAAAGATTTACATGAGTATGAATTGCCTCGGAGGGGATTTTTTTTTTTGGGTAAAATGTGAGGATTATTGAATTTATATCTAATAGTTTTAAATTTTTTATAAAATGTATTTTTTTATAAAATGCATTTTTTTTAAAATAAAAGATAATTATTTTTATAAATAAATATATATTAATATTTTTTTAGAAACAATAATATCTAGTGGAAAAAAATAAAAAAACTGAATTGATTTTAACATCTCATATTTTATTTTGAATATTTTAAAATTTATTATTTTTAACTAGATATTATTTTGTATGAAAAAAATAATATAAAATAATAATATTTTTTTATTTATTAAAATAATTATTTTCTATTTTTTTAAAAATATATTTCATAAAAATTTTAGAGCCATTGAATCCTTACACTTTATTTTAGAAAATTTTCATACAATTTATATATAAAAAGTATGACTGTACATAGTTATATTACTTAATATATATGCTGTTCTTAATATAAATTTAGAATATTTGAATTTTTATTCAATAATTTACTGTGATAAAAAAAACATGAGAGGACCATAATTGCTGATTTCTTTGCCAAGAATTGGAGAACCGGGTACTATGCTTATTCTGATGTCGTGGCAATTTATTATGCATGGAAATTTTTTATTATTGTATAATATGATGATGTATTTGTATGTTGAGAAAATATAACTAAATTTTTTATATACTTGTGTGTTTCGAATATGTTTTTCATGGTATAATCACATATACTATTTCATAAATAATTATATGTGCTTTTAATATGTTGTCGTAAGTAAGGCTTCTATAAATTTAAAAGGTATTTTAGTTTTAATAATATTGATTATCAATAGATCAAAATTAATAGTTTAATTGATTGTATGCAAATTTAAAATAATTTTTTGTATTTTAACTTTAATATTTTTAAATTTTATTTATAAATCCAAAACTTTTAAAGAATTTCTTAATTTACTCTCCACTTGTTATTTTTTTAGAAACAATTAATTTATAAATTAAAAATAAGAAACAAAAATAAAGAGTTTTTGAGTTATTAAAAATATAAATAAAGTACAAGATTGAGTGAACAAAATTATAAATAAATATTTTAGTGTGAATTATTAAAAAAAATATAAAGTAAAGAGAATAAATTAAAAATTTTTTAAAAATTTTAAGTTTATAAATAAAACTTAAAAATAACGATGTAAAATATAAATACAATAAGTTGTTTTAAATTATTATACCATTAATATAATATAACATATCATTATAACATATATTTTTTTTAGTATTTTATATATTAATTATACTGATATAATTAATTTTATTGTTGTATTGAAGAATTTACTTTAATAGTATCACATATTTAGAGGAATAGGAATAAAAGGGGCAACATTTTCTCTATTAGGATTAATTAAAATTTTTTTGTATGTTCTCGCAAATATGAAGTGATAATCCATAAAAGTAAAATATTAGGTTTTTTTTTTTCAATAATTCACTAAGATGAACTCATTTTGGAATATCCGAATTGCAACAGGGATAGTGAAAATTTGGATAATAGATAATAAGAATTATCCGGATTGCATAAGGACAAGTGAAAATTTGGATTTGGTAAATAGATATTAAGAATTTTTCCTATATTTTTCTGTCATGCAATGAAGGAAATCTCAAAAAGTCATTCATGCCGCGAGGAATCAAGAGTGGTGCAGTTGTTTGTAAGCATTCCCGCTTCGTCTTCCCATGTCTCAATGCCTTCTGTTCTGTCTCTCCTCCTCGGAATCTCCGTTCAAACTCTACTTCTCGCCCTTGGACGCCGTCTCGTCTCTTTGTCTTTGACCACGGGGTGACTGAAGCGCGTTCCAATTCGACTTCTTCTCAGTCCACCATTGTAATCACACCGATGATTAAGGCTAATGGACCTTCTCTATCGCCCAGCACTTTCATCCTACGCAACTGTCTCAATAATATTGCGATGACTTGTTATAACGCGTGCCTTTGTGAAGGGTACCTGCAATGTCGGTTCTTTCCTCAACTCAATTATACTTCTACCTCTGCCATTCTGTGTAAGACGTGGAAGTTCGCACAACCACACCAGTATGTATTATTATTCTACTGGTGGCAAAATTTCTTTCCTGTCATTTTTCAAAGGGAGACCAAATGAATTAATGGTGACAGCGAAGTTTATCTTTAACTAGTGCCACGCCAAATACATTCTGGCCTCATAAATATTCATGTCTCTGTATTTCTTTTCTTTTACGATGTTTTTTGTTTTTTTTTTTTAATTTTTAACTAAAAAATGCGAATTGGTGGATAAATGGGAAAATCAACGGCCTCAACTCGTGCGTGCAGACAAATATCTACTGTATCGATTCGGGCCTTTCAAATTATATGTCTACTCATTGCTTCTCTATTTTTAGGAGAGCATGTACGCTCAGGCACTCAGGGAAGCTTAAATATATATACACAGTACAGTTTGAGACATTAACGAACGCTGTCTTTTGGGGCTCATCATTTTCCTGCGAGCAGTGAAGTCAAAGCACACCCAAATTGTCAAGAGCAGGTACACAGCTGAAGTCAACAGAGGATTCTTTCGGGCTTTGCATTTTCTATGTTGGGCCAAGCATTGAGTTTGAATGCATCTCATCAAAGGACTGAATTTTTTCCATCCATTAGAGAAATGTTGAAAGATCTCCTCTTAGCTATTTGTTTTACTCCTTTATCAGATATACATTATCTCTATCCAAATCCTTTAAAGTAGTCCGCTGCACTTTGTGAAAAAGGTAACGCATTATGTCCAGGTTTTAAAACTATATTCTGTAGTTTGATTATTACTTTCACATGAATTATTGAATACAGAATCATTTATTTGTTCCTAGGTGCTGATTCTCGAATACGTGATCTACTGTTTGCATTATATTCTTGCTGTGTGTATGTATATGTACATATCATATAATTAATTTATATAAAAGAGTATGACACTTTCTGCAGGAATTTTCTACTTTTTGGTAATTTGACTGTTCATTTATATATTTGTTGATGTTCAATTAGCACCTTTTCCCTGATATATATTTATTCCTCTGATATTTTATGTATGATACAACTATACAAGCCTTCTTGGGACATTCCAAGATGGGTGTATCCATAATGGTGAAACATCTCTTTAGTTTCCCAAGGACCATTTTTTCAGATTTAGCAAACCTGAACATATGTAATTTTTATTTTGGGCAGGTTGTACTAGTCTGCACTCGTAGTTGAAGGAATATAACAAATGGAGAAGCAGAGATCATCTGCTAATGATGATCATAATGCTGGCAGCTTGGCATTCAGTCTCTCTTATTCTGAAAGCGGGAAGGAATCTGTGGACAAATGGATGGCATTTCCTAGGGAATCTAAGTTCACCAATTCTAGCAACTCTGCAAATGTGGATGATTTTGGGGCTGACAATGGAAACAAAGATAATGACACAAGGGAGCATGAGCAGTCCCCTTTTGATCATCAAATTTTAACTGAAACAAGCATTGCTGAGAGAACTGCGGAATGGGGCCTTGTGGTGAACTCAGGAAGTTTTAAAGCAATAGGAGTGACTACCAGGTCCTCTGATGATGGTGACAGAAGCAAAAACTTATCAGATAGATTTGTTGCAGCCGTATCAACAAGGACATCTGAGGAATCAAATTATGGATCAGAGTCGTCAACAGGGGCATTCCCAAGGGTATCGCAAGAGTTGAAGGAGGCATTGTCAACACTACAACAGACATTTGTTGTCTCAGATGCAACCAAACCAGACTGTCCAATAATGTATGCCAGCAGTGGATTTTTCAGTATGACTGGTTATTCTTCAAAGGAGGTTATTGGAAGGAATTGGTGAGCATGCTGCTGCTTTTATAGATGGAAAGATCACAATGTTAGCCTAGATCCTTATCTAGCCATCAATGCCAATAGCTGTTAAGCGTTAACTGAATTAACATAATCTTAATCTGACTGGCCAACTGTTCTTCTTATATTAAGTTGAGTTGTGGAAATTAGTGAGCATAAGATCCTTATTTTTATTAAACATGTGTTAAGCTAAAACATATGGTTGTTTCTAATAAAAGCAGTCAATTTCTGTTTGCAGCCGGTTTCTTCAGGGCCCTGGTACAGACCAGAATGAAGTGGCCAAAATTCGTGATGCAGTTAGAAATGGGAAAAGCTATTGTGGCAGGCTTTTAAACTACAAGAAAGATGGAACCTTGTTCTGGAATCTTCTCACTATCACTCCCATCCGAGGTAACCAGGGCAATGTCATCAAATTCATCGGGTCAGTTCAGCCTTTCATATCTTGTTCTTTTTGCCTTATATATTATTGTTTTTCATCACCAAAATTAAGTATGTGAATTTTGAATTTAAGAAATTTGTCTTCATGATATGCATGTTTTTCTTATTCATAAAAATACATATAATTTGATTGTCCAAGAGCAAGTGTGCTTTGCCTTGATCTGTGAATAAAAGTTGGATTATATAATGGTGGTCCAAATGGTTTGAAATTTCTGGTTTGAGGAGGAATATACTTGCCTTCCAAAGGAAATAGGAACAACAAAATGGGCAAGCATGATTACATCCAATGTTAGACAATCTTACAAAATGATGTTAATATAAGAAAAAGAAACATTTAAAGGATGTTAAATATCTGAAACTGGGATCTTTGATAAGAATTGGGTTTGTCAACAAGATTTATAGTCGTTTCCCTTAATACAGTTCCAAGATTTTGGCAAAACCTTGCTTCGATGCCATGTTAAGAATAAAAGAGAGAATGCTTTAAGTAGCCTTGATATTAGATAGGCTTGTGTTGCATATATTTTTATTAGAGAAAAGGTTGTATATCTTGAGACATAAATAATGTGAGACTTCTGTAGTCTAATTAAACAAAGAAGAAGGATAAACTAATACTATTCTAACACCTCCCTTAACCTGGAGCATATAAATCAAATGCACCAAGCTTGTAAGAAACAACTAAACCCTTAAGATTGAAAGGACTCTCATAAACCCTAATTGAAGAGAAAGACAACCAGAATAAAAAATAACTCAATAACTGATGGAACCAAGGGAGTGCAGGGAACCTACCCTTCAAACTTGACTTGCAGGGGAGAAAAATCACACATTTTTAAGTACCCCACCAAACATCCCATACTACTCGATGTGGGACTTAAGCATCCCATACCACCCATGTCTCTATCATAGCACTGCTCCAAAAGAGCTGACGTCCTCGCGGTTGCACTCTACGACACTTCACTTGACCTTCTTGCCTGTTAAAACCCTCTATAGGTAGCCCTATCTGTGACATCGATCCAATCTCTGATACCAATTGATGAACCAAGGAAGTGTAGGGAACCCACCTTGAAAATTGGCATGCAAAGGGAAAGAATCATACCCATTAGGTACCCTACTAAGCATTTCATACTACTCGACGCAAGACTTAGGCATCTTATACTATTCATGTCCTTATCAACAACTCAATAGTTAATAATATAAATCAGCTGGTAAAATTCCATGATGACCAACTCCTTTGACCATCGTGTTGACACTTTAGGCAAAAGGCTGCCCAAAGATGACTTGGAATAAGGAATTCAGATCTGAAAATGGCTGGGACATTCAAAATGTCACCATGTGCCAATATGGAACACATTGCCAAGGAGGTTGACAAAAAGAAATTAAGCACACTAGTAAAATGCATTGTGGAAAATAGTTGAAAAGTGACATGTAGATGGAGAAAAGCTCTGTTGGAATAAAGCACAATGAGAAGAGTAGCTGGAGTGGCATGCAACCAGGGAAAAAGGCAGCCTAAATAAAGCACAATGGGAAGGCAGCTGCAGTGACACACAACTGGAAAAAGGGCTGTCAAAATAAAGCGCAGCAGGAAGAGCGGTTGGAGTGACTATGTTTGATGAAAAATGCTGCTAGAATAAAGCATAGCAGGAAAAATAGCAAAAAGAAGTGGCCTAAGCTAAGAATTACAAGAAAAATTGTCCAAATTCTGCCAGAAAAGTGGCTTTAGGATTGTTGGAGAAGTTGGCTAGTGGACAATTGGAGAAGATGGTCACCAAGTGGCAAGAAAATTTGGCTAGAGGGCTGCCGTAGAAGGGGGCCAACATCCTCTTGAGAAGGGGAGTTGGAGCTCTGCTGGAGATGTGGCCAAAGCTATTGCCCTGAAAACTCTTAAGGCTTACTTCCTCTTTCCCCAAGCTTTGATTCCATGTAAAGAATAAAAGAAAGAGAGAGAATGCTTTAAATAGCTTTCATATTAAAGGAGGCTTGTGTTACATATATTTATAGAGGAGAAAAAGTTGTATTGATTGGGATACAACTATTGTGTGACTTCTATAGTCTAACTAAACAAAGAAGAAAGATAAACAAATACTATTTTAATAAGGGTAAATGTGGGAAACCAGAGAATATTATTCATTTTCTATATTTGCTGTACAAGTAGATATATATAGAAGTTTCTTATAAAACCCTAATCCTAATTATTTGCCAGAATCTCTACAATTTAGGGATAAGATAATATCATTTAATCACATAATATATTTAAAATTTGAAATAAAATAAATTAAACAACTTTGTTAATAATTCAATATTGGGCTCTTTAATTAAGCCCATTGAACCAACGGCTTAGGGTTCTAATCCAACACTTGCCCAACTTGTGAGTGGATATCTTCCATTCCTAGCTTATAAACAATGTTATGAAAAATAGTGCTTGGTAGTCCTTTTGTAAATATATCTGCAAGCTAATCCTTGGATGATACAAACGAAGTACAAATCAACCCATTATGTAGCTTCTCCTTTATAAAGTGTCTATCAATCTCGATGTGTTTTGTTTGGTCATGTTGAACAAGGTTGTGAGCTATGCTAATGGCAAATTTGTTGTCACAGTACAACCTGGTAGGTTCTTTTTTCTTTATTTTCAAGTCATCTAGAATTATTTTCAGCCACAATAATTCACATAGCCTTAAAGCCATTGATTTGAATTTTGACTCAACACTTGGCCTTGTTACAACATTATGTTTTTTACTCCTCTATGTCACTAAGTTTCTACCCAAGAAGGTACAATAACCAAAAGTTAATCTTCTTTCTATTAAGGACCCTGCATAGTCTACATCAGTGTGAACTTCCAAGGCTAAATTTCCACCTCTTAAATAAGAGTCCTTTCCTAGGGGAACCTTTCAGGTATCTCAGTATCCTGTTGATTGCCTGTGAATGGCTTTCTTTAGGGTTATGCATGAATTGACTTACAACATTTACAGTAAATGCAATATCAGGTTTGGTGTGGGATAGGTAAATTAGTCTTCTCACAAGCCTCTAATATGACCCCTTGTCAACTACAGGTTCATCTAGAGCCTTACACAGCCTATGGTTATATTCAATAGGTGTAGTTGCCGGTTTACATTCCAATTTTCCTGTTTCTTCCTGTAAGTTACAAATATATTTTTGTTGTGAAATATTCTGGAATGTGCTACTTCAATGCCCAAGAAATATTTCAATTTTCCAAGCTCTTTGATGTCAAACTCCTCAAATAAGCACTCTTTTAAGGCTTGAATACCTGCATCACTATCATTGAATACAATGATATCTACATATTCAAATAAGATGATTACCTTCCCTGATTCAGAATGTTTTATGAATAAGGTGTGATCTCCCTAGCTTTATCAGTATCCTAGGGTTACCATCACCTTTGTAAATCGTCCAAATCAAGTTGTTAGGGATTGTTTCAAGCTAGACAATGCTTTCTTAAGTTTACACACCTTCCCCTTGGGGGATTTAAGCCCTGGTGGCACCTCCATACATATCTCTTCCTCCAGGTTTGGGAATATTTGGCCCTAGTGGAATGCTCATGTTTTCAGGCATGTTTCCTTTTCTTTAGATGCCTTATGAGCTAGGTTTCTATTTGGGGCTTCTTTTTGGTTTTTTCCTCAAGTTGTGTTTAAGGGAGTGTTTCTTTTAGGTATGCAAAGGTATTGGGCAGCTTTGCTGTGTGTATAGCGTTCTACATCTATTTCAATTACTTTTGTTTTGTTTAGGTCTTGGGACTTCTTTGAGGAGGACCCTATCTTCTTTATTTGTATCTCTATTCTCTTCTATTATAAAATATATATTTATATATATATATATATAAACTGAATATGTTGACAGCTCAAAATATGAATTACAAAGAATTCTTTGGTCAGGAATATCCCTTTCTCAAAAGCATACTATCACCTCTATAAGCCTTTTTTTTTTTTTTTTTGAGGTGCAAAATTCACTCATCCATAATTTCTTCTTGGAATTATGTTCCTCTTCTTTTTAAACCTAAATGGTAATGGGCTTCAGGTCATTTTGCTTTTAAGAATTCTGTTCATTTTTATAGCTAGTTAAAATAAGAGAGCTTGGAAACTTGATTCTTCTGGTATTTTCTCTTGCAAATCTTACCAATTTTCTGAATATAGAGAGGTTTCTTCTTGATAAGCCAATTTGGAACTTTAAATCTCCCTCTAAAATCAAATCCTAAGCAATACTTGACAGGATTGACGCAAATGACATGTTGCAGGTTTGCACACCCATGCGTAATGTGTAGATTTGATTCCAAAACTCTCTTTCTTTTGTTTCTCTATTGGCTAACGTTGACTATCTTTATAAACTATTTGGCAGCTTCAGTGAAATTGGATTTGTCCTAGTACTTTGGAGAAGTTTTCTCCTTATTCATTTCAAAAGCTTGAAGGAGGATAAAGTATTGTGGCAATGTGTGGTTTATGAGATTCTCCTGTTTGTATGGTTGGAGACTGCCTGCATATTCAAGGGCATACTTTTGTCCCAATCTATGTTTTAGAGATAGCATTGTTTATAAAGCCCCCATTGGTGTACTGCACTAGGGTATTTTAAGTGAGGATATGCGGAATGATTTGTTAGCTCTACTGTAACTATGAGCTATTCAGGCCTTTTGTTCCCTTTGTTTTGTTTTGAGGTTGTCTTGTTAATATTTATTTTAGGATATCTTATCCTCCATATCTATTCAATATTTTTGAGTAAAAATTGTAGTAAATAGATGAAATGTGTTTAATACAGCTGGAAGTACTTAATACTGGTAGCAATTTTCTTATTACACTGGTAATGTACTTAGGACATCTAGAAATATGCTTAATACAGCTATTACAACAGAATGCAGGTTGAGGTGAGCAAATACACAGAAGGTGTGAATGAAAAGGCATTACGGCCAAATGGATTGCCTAAGTCATTAATCCGCTATGATGGTAATCATATTTAACTATTCTAGTAGTGTAGCTGATTATGACTTTACTATGATAATCTAAATTTATTTTTCAGCTCGTCAGAAGGAGAAAGCTTTGGGTTCCATCACAGAGGTTGTCCAAACTGTTAAGGACCCAAAATCCATTTTTCAGGCTATGAGTCATGATACTGCCAATAAGCATGAAGAGCAAGAGAAAAATAATTTTGATTTTGTTTTGCCGAAGTCTGTTGAAATTGAGAGTACTAGTTCGCCAAGGAGACAAACTACTTCGCTAGACTTCCAAGGTGATACATCACGCATGAGCTCATGTCATGACAGAAGCAAAAATTCAAGAAAGTCAGGGCGCATTTCTTTCATAGGGTACATATTTCTTCTTTGTTTTTTTTTTTTGGTTTTTTTGTTTTTTAAACTTTTGCTCTCATTTTTCAGTTACGTTTTCATCTGATTCATCAACTATAGTTACTATGTAGTTGCCGATGAATGCTCAATTGGCAATTATGGAAGACTTTGCAAGATTTGGATACATGCTTGATATTTTTTTTTGATTTTATTGTAGCTTTAAAAGGAGATCTCAGAGCTCTGCCGGGAGGCATGAGGAGAAGCCCATGATTGAGCCAGAGGTTTTGATGACTAAGGACATAGAACGCTCTGACTGTTGGGATCATGCTCAAAGAGAGAGGGATATACGACAGGGAATTGATCTAGCAACCACATTGGAGCGTATAGAAAAGAATTTTGTGATTTCTGATCCTAGACTTCCAGATAACCCAATTGTAAGATAAATATTGATTTCTGTTTTGCTTGGTGGCATTAGGTCTTATTATTAGTATTATTTAAATGACCTGATTATCTAATTCTATCTATACTGTGTATAATAATACAAATATCTTTCATCCCCCCTCTCAAAGAAAAAAGGCAGTTGGCAGAATAGTTTATTGGACTAGAATATCATTTTCTTCTATTTGTTTGTGCATGTCTAAATTGACCTTTAGGGAATAGCCACAGTCACATACTGGAAATGGAAAGCAATATTAATTGTTTTGGGAGGATGTGCTATCTCTGCTCATGTACTTCTCTTCTTTTAAAAGCTTCTGTCATGAAAATACAAAATGCAAAAAGAAATGTAATTATTAAAGTCTTAAACTTCCCTATCAACTCAAAAGCCAGTTAAACGAAATAACTAATTGTGAAGTTTATATAATTCCTCGTACAGTGATTGGTGACTGAGGTATTTTCTTTCTCTTGTTTATTGAAATGTTTACTCAAAATAATTATCTATTAGATGAAATAGACACTGTTGAAAGCAAACTTTCAATGAAAAGAGGAGAACTAGAGTTGATTGGCCAATGAAAAAAAAATGAAAATCTTTTGATGATGAAATTTACTTCTCTTAGTTTGTATTAAAGTCAGAATCATAATAAAATTTGATGATGCATTTTATAATATTTTGTTGAAATAATAATATAATAGAACATAGGTGGTCAATTGAAGATTATATGTATGTTTTTCTCTTTCCTTTATATGGTGTAATGCTAAGTCTGTTAGTTATTTACTGAATCTTGACATTTTATTTAAAATTGTGCAAGCAAATGACTTGACATGTAAAACTCTGTTTCTTTGTGGGTTTCTTGCTGGACTGCTAAGCACATTGTAAAATATATATATATCATAACAACTCCTTTAGACATTTATGTTAGTAGTGAGATTACCTAGCAGCACAATCAATTTTATGCTAGTAATTGATAGTAATAATTTAAACTATCAAGGCTGACATTATATGAGCACATTCTTATACTACACAAACACAAACCACCATCTATAATGTGTATGAGGAATATGTAGAGCGTGTTTATTTCACCTTTTTAAGTGACTATGGTTGGTGCCTCATGTGCAGATATATGCTTCTGATAGCTTTCTTGAACTTACAGAATATACTCGAGAAGAAATTTTGGGAAGAAACTGCCGGTATGAATTGTACTTCAGTTTGTTTGTACTTTTCCTTTGCTTTCATTTCATGTAGTGACTTTCAGTTTTACATACTTCGTCGTGTGTATAAAGTTTTTTCCTTTAAATCTTCTAGAAACATCACTTTGCTGGCCAGTTTTAATACCTTTCTTGTCTTGTCAAGTATCATACGGAGTCCTGGCAGCTATGCAACTTAGAATCAATGTTTCTTGACTATGCAGTCCCCTATAAATTGCAGATCTTCTAACATTAATTTTTTCTTAATATAGACAAAAATTGATGGTATGAATTATTTGGACCAGGGGAAAAAAGCAGAAATGCTATGAAATGTTGGAATTTCGGCAATCACCTTTATATGATATCTTTTGAAATTAATAATACACTAGTTCATATTAGTCAACATTCACTACCAGTGAGTTAAGACAAATGGACCACTAATCATATGAGATTAGCATAACATTATATAGTAATCATGTTTATCTCTAGTAAGTTGGTAAGTTACATGACACTAATGGTTGAAATTATATGTCTCCTCTGATCTTGTTAGGTAGATTTCTAGTTTACACAAGCTTTTGTCTAACAGATTATTAACAGTGTTAGCACTTCATCCATTATACAGGTTTCTTCAGGGACCAGAAACAGATCAAGCAACTGTCTCAAAGATTAGAGATGCTATCAGAGAACAGAGGGAAATCACTGTTCAGTTGATCAACTATACCAAGAGTGGTAAACAAATTGTCAATTTTTTTCAAAATTTATACAAGCAACAAAAAAAGAGATGTACAAGGGAGGAGAGTTAGAAACTAAAATTGTGAGCCTAAGAGATTTTATTATTTGTAGGAAAGAAGTTCTGGAACTTGTTCCACTTGCAGCCTATGCGAGATCAAAAGGTAGTTGCAATATTCTTGAAGCAATGAATAAATTTGCCTATTAAAAGTTCAATCTTTTAACTAATCTTTTGTCTTTTCCCTGTTTTGCTTTATTATTTTTCTTAATTAAATTTTGGCTCAGGGTGAGCTTCAATACTTCATAGGCGTCCAATTAGATGGGAGTGATCATGTTGAACCTTTAAGAAATCGCCTGTCTGAGAAAACAGAGGAACAAAGTGCGAAGATGGTGAGTAATTTTTACTTTTTCATCTATTTTTTTGAGAGCACATTGTCATTTTCTTTTTCTCTTTTTTATTTCTTGTGCTTTTAGATCCAGTGTTCATGCACTGATCCAAGATAATGTGATACTGATAGGAACATAACCCTTAGGTACCCCACCAAGCACCCCTACTACTAGATGTGGGATTTAGATTTTAGGCATTCCATACTACCATTGTCCCTATCAGTTACCGCCCTTTGTTTTTATTGTTTAACTTTCTGATAGCTTCCTGTCCAGGAATATCTTCTTTAAGCATAAAACTTTCAAGTTAATACCTAGTATTTTCAGTTCTTTATTTGAATATAACTGGAGTTCCAAGACACTTTCCCAAAAAAAGAATATGTTGTAAAACAGATATTTAGCAATATAATTATAATTGTTTAGGCAGAAAATTAACTATGAAGCACAGACACATATATGACATGGATACATTACAAAATGACAGGACATGTCATATATATAATTTTGGCATGTATTTTATTCATATTCTAATTTCGTAAACTTTTTTCAGTGATCTACTTCAAAAGGAAAACACAGCCAACATTATTTAGTATTCTAAGTATCTTACACTTCTATGTTCCAAAAAAATCAACTAATAAAAAATTTAACCTTAGAAGGAAGTCCAGATTTCCAAATTGGCTTATCAAGAATTAACTTTTCTCTTGTAGGAGAATGAGTGAGGAGCTCAAAATAAGACTTGCGAGAGAATACTTGATGTAGGACACTCACGTTTAAGGGAGAGATGAGGAAGAAAGGGAGAGACGTAGAGGGAGGAAGAAAACCCTAGGTTAAACACTAATATTATTCAATCAATAGTCAAAGTAGCATGTCACATAACATAATACCTAGTGCTATTTATAGATATTTCTGATGCAAAATAACAAAACTAGGGCTCTGTATAGGAGGCCCATTACAAAGAAATTAAATAATAAAAATAAACAAGTGGAATACCTAAACTAAAGCTTTCCCGTCAATACTAGAAGAATCATATTCGTTATGGGATAATGTTGTGTATATAGCTTCTCTTTGGTGCTTTGCACATGGTTATTTTAAAAGGGAACCACTACTCTTAACATGCAAAGAGACTAGAGTGCTCTTTTGCTCTATTTAGTTTGATAAGGATTATTTTTTTTCTGGTTTTTTGGCTTTCTTAGACTTTAGATCATTTTCTCATATTTTTGGGTTTGAGGATATCTTATCCTCCAACAAGATGTACCTTCTTCTCTTTCTAATAAAGTTGACCTTTTATCCAAAGAAAAGCCCCCCTATGAACACAAGTGTTAGGTGACTTGACAATGGCCAGAGGTATCCCATGACTAAGTTTAGGCTTAGAGACTTAACCAAACTTTGTAGGTCATGAGTCATGACCATGATACCATTATTTGATGGCATATATTCTTACATGTTCTTTTAAGCATGTTTGCACTTATGTGTGAAACATTGTAAAATACGTCTGCGCAAGTATAGGAACTTTGAGCCTTTAAAAATGAGGGTCATAGCTTAAGAGTTAATAAAAAAAAACACTTGCTTTACTTCAATTGCTCAAATTTTTTAATTTTCATGTAGGTTCTCATTATTGTCAAAGCTACTTTTTGCATGACTCCATCTTTTTTATGATCCAATAGTTTGGGTAAAATATGACAACAAATATTAAGCATTATAGCGGGAAAGACCCAAGAAAAGATATAATTGCTTATGTCAAGGTAATGGCTGCAAAAGGCAGATGCAACCATGCAGCTATGAATTTAATATGTTTCTTATGTTGATGGAAACTAGTCTGACATGAGATTTAGCTTAGGTTCTCAATAAAAAGGATATGTATCTGATGTAGGACAATCAAAAAAAGGAGAGATTAAAGAGAAAGTGGGGGTGAAAAAGAGAAGGAGGGAGAAGAAGAAATCCTAGGAGAAATAACAATGATATTATTCAATTCAATATTCTATTAGTCTGCCTAACATCTGATATGTAGGGCTATTTATAGGGAGCCCTATTACAAAGAAATAAATAACTAAAAGTAAGAAAACTAATAAATTAATCATAAAGCCTAACAAAAAGATAATTAAGTTTAAAATAATTCTAATTCCTAGACTTATCCTAAACAACTAAATTGGGAACAAATAAAAGTTCTAGGTTTATCCTTAATAACTAAATTACAAACAAATAACAAAATATCTCCTATCCCATTCTCCACCAGTATCAATGTTAGGTCAATTTACTGCTTCCTTTTTCATTCAAGTTACTAGACTATCTTCATCTGTCTCTATTGTCAGGTCAAAGCTACTGCAGAAAATGTTGATGAGGCTGTCAGAGAACTTCCTGATGCTAATTTGGTAAGGTACCTTATTTGGCTAGTTTTTGGATTTTTTAATTATTTTTTCTAAGTTTTTTGTCACAAAATTGATGTTTAGTTGGACTGTCTGGTGCCAAAAGATATCAATTAGTGGACTTGTGTTGCTGTATTAAATATCAAGAACTTATTCAAAATGATGTAGCCTTCCATTATTTTAAGAGATCGTAAAAGCCCCTACATACACCACTTTTAGTGTGACATAAAGATTCTATATAAGTAATAATGACTGGCAGTTGGCATTGCTTCTTAACAAAAGGCACTACAGCATTGTGTACCTTGTGTGGCCAAAGGTTTTATTTTCTTGGTTGCAGAATATTCCTTTCTTAAAGCCTGCATGGGGTTGATGTGAATTTTTCTTATTTTAAAACAACTATTTTTTTTTCTCAACTGGAGTTTCATAAGTACTGTGAGAGAGAAACAATTTGTATTTGACAAAATCATTTGATAGACACGTTTATTAGTGTTATTGTGTTTGGCCAATCTTTAAAAAAAGTACTTTTTATTGTCAAATTACTAAAATTGGGCTTGTTTGTATTTGAGTGAGGGTAGAGGTGAGGTGAAAAATATTAGCTGGTAATAAGTGATTTTAAGTGAGGATGATGTTGTATTAAAAAATAATTCTCTACCTTTGCTTCCGCTTCCATAAAGAAGCTTAAGATTTTTTCTTTCTTTTTGATAACTGCTTCTGCTCCCACTCAGAAGCACTTTATTTTTCATTTTTTCTCAAAAGTTTGGTCATACACTTTTCTTTTTCAAATTAAGTTCTTTCTTGAAAATTAAGCAGCCTCACCCCCTTTAAAAGCTGGGCCAAACAAGCTCCTAGAGGATGGTGTTTGTTCACTCAGTTATTGAAGTATACTAGCGTTTACATTCTTAAGCTTTTTCATTATAGGTGGTGTTAAGAAGTTAGCTTTGGAGGCGGAAGTTTTTTATGCTTTCTCAGATGATGAAGGAAGCTGTTTATGATGATCATTGTGGGCTGCCAAAAAATGAAAAGGCCTTTTGCATATGTGACATTTGATATCAGACATTGACAGGAACACTGAAATTGGACTTTCTCTTTAGTTCTTGGCGGCTGGGTTATTCACTTCGTACTTGGTGTAAAATATATACATATTCTTCTAGGAATCACCTGTTTAAATAATAGCATAATACATATACTCATATGCTCTTTTAGCTTTCATTTGCTATATTTGTTTCATTTGAAGAAGAAATCTGGTATTTCTAATCATTTTTATTGAATGATAGCTAATGTAGCTTTTATATTGCAGAGACCTGAAGATTTGTGGGCAATTCATTCTCGGCCTGTCTTCCCAAGACCTCACAAAAAGGAAAGTCCTTCTTGGGTAGCAATACAAAAGGTATTAATTTGGAAGTTTATGAACTTCTTCCTGCAGTATTACATACATGTTCACATTATTTCCAATAATTTGTATTCCCTTGTCAAAACATGTAAGCTATAGGGCTCATAGATGGTGTACCGTGTACATGCAGCAAGAGGGATTAGCCCTTAGCCACTAATCAGGCCTTTACATTGATGGCTCTAGAGTTTAAGGGGCCATTGGAGCCATTGGGATTCATATGGCATGCACCCATTTACAACTTGTAAAATTTATTAGAATAGAAATATGGTGAATGAGAAGGTTTGCTCACAGGCAGAATTCACACACTCACTGTGGCAACTGCTCTTCCCTCTATTAATAATAATATGTAAATAGAGATTAACTATAATATAAACACCCCTACATGATAACTATTATTCAAAATACATTATAATACTAGATAAATAGTAACAAACTCGATAAACTGCTATTTGTGGTTTAGAGTTTAGGGTATAATAATATCATATGTTCACATGTCAATATGTATGATGCATTTATAAACTGCTCTATATCTTGAATAATTTTTGGTTTATATTATTCTTTACTTTTTAGATAACTGCAAATGGTGAAAAAATTGGACTGCATCATTTTAAGCCAATAAGGCCATTGGGCTGTGGAGATACTGGCAGGTAATTTTTTGTACTTGCCTTTCTTGACAGTTAGGGTTGGAATTGGTGGCATACATAGGCTGGACTTCATACTAACTTATGTTTCTTGTAAATCCTTTATGCCTTTTGTACATTGCTGTTGACCAAATTTGCCTATGCGTTGACTACAATTTTGGAAAATACATATCTTTTCGATACTGATGGAGATCCTAATAAGGAATGGAAGACATTGTAGGTTTTTCTTTTTTTAATACTTTCATACTTTAATACTTTTACTTGGATTTAATCATTGGATTTTGGAGTATTTTTACTTTTGTGTGATCATTATGTTGAGTTTCATTCTCCTAGGCCTCCCATACAAAACCCTCACTTTTTCTAACCTGAGATAAAATTTTAATGGGGTACCAACTTAACTAGTTAGCCTCATAAACTATCTTATTTAATATTGATGAGTTAAGTACATGTAGTGTATCCTACTAGTACTAGGAGAACATAACATAATCCCAAAGCTAAAAGCCCATATACTTTGAAGTTTGAACACTATGGACTTGAGGGTCAAAATTTAGCATTGAATAAAACTACAAGTTTCTTTCTCCCAGCTTTCTACACTCCTCTTTCTCTTCTCTGGTCCAGCATCAATATCTTCGTTTGAAAATAATATATGCATTATTTGTGTTTGTTATATATATGTACAAAGAATATTGAATTTTGTCAATGAGCAAGGGAGAGAGAATTGGAAATGGGATCACTTACTCACTCTGTCAAGTTTTGTGTATCCATCAATAATAATAGTTTGGTCAAATACTGGGATGGTTCAGTACTAGTATAGGCCCAGCCCACTAGATATTGACACATTTGTTTTGACCTAGCCATTCACCTTATTCTAACACGATTGATTAGTTTCTGTACAAGGTCATGTGCTTTAATATCTCATCAGTTTCGTGGTAACAGAGGTGCTTTGTTTTTTAATCAAGTTGTTGTTTTGTTTTATTGTTACAGTGTTCATCTTGTGGAACTTCAAGGTACGGGTGAACTATATGCGATGAAGGCAATGGAAAAATCAGTTATGCTAAATCGTAATAAGGTCTGGATATGTAAGAAAACTACTAGCTTTATTCTTTAATAGGTTCTTTAACATGACTGATATATGCCTTTCTAGAAATTCAACCTGCTTTTCCTCTTTTTTTTTCCCCCATCAATTTTTTTCTCAGCTAAACTTTGATGCCAAATAAGATCTTATCAAATTTTTAATATGTTTGGGCCTGAAGTTTTTTCTGTTGAAAGAGGAAGTGAACTATGGTCCATGCCATTGCTATATGTCTATGTCATTGTTTCTATTATATCCAATCACCTAATAATTATAAAGAAACTCGTATGATCTACATAATAACGTGATAAATCTGTATAGATTATAGAATAAAGAGATGATGACATGATCTGTTTTTTTTATTAAGGTAAAATCTCAATATATCTTGCTTCCTCTTCTCGTTCATGGTTTGAGAAAAATTTTCTAGGCTTTGCTTGTAGCCTCCACAATTCTAAATGGAATTGTGGTGAAAATAAATCACCCTTATCCTTTCTACGAGTTGAAAATTGGATTGAAGACACAGAGGGAGACAAACGATTCAAAATGTTTCTCAGATGGACTATCCATTCAAGACTAAATCTTTAATACATTACGTTTCTTTATACATGCTATTTTCAATGCTATAGTTTTGTGGATAACAGAGTTCGTGTACTTAGTTGTTAAGTTTGTTGTATACCTAAGAGTGAAGGGGGCTTGGGTTAATAAAAGTAGTTGACACTGTATTTGTGTGTCAACATGCTAGTGGCAGAGAAAGGCGGCAGGAAGCCATAATGTTGTGGCAGTTAGTGTTTTATGTTGCATTGGTTTGAAGGGAAATCTTGTTACTTCAAAGGTGTGTTGCTGCCTTTCAGTTGGTGTGGGATGGGCTAGTATATATGGCATGTTCTTCTCATGATTTCTTGATTTCTATCTTCTGTTTCTCTTATTGGATTTGCTTGTTTTAGAAGGATGTCCTATTCTCCTTCCTTGTAACTTCCTCCGTTTCTAAATGAAATTTCTTTTCTGATTTTGAAAAAAAAAAAAAAAAAAAGGAAAGTGTGACATTGGGATTGAATTTAGTAGTTTTTATAGAACTGGACTCTGACACTACTTTGGGTTGCCAATTAGCCTAGAAGCATAAGCTGATAGGAAACACAACTGTTCACCACAAGCTCAGAATAATGAATATTAGACACTGAAACACTTCAAGTTCTTGCATGCGCACCTGAGCTTGCCCGCGGGTTAACACTCATTTTTTGCTTGTGCCTGGGAGCTGTGATTATCTCGCTGATTATACTTAGATGGAATAAAATCATTGCCATTACAGGTTCACCGAGCATGCATTGAAAGAGAGATTATATCATTACTGGATCATCCTTTTCTTCCCACCCTATACACTTCTTTTCAGGTATGCTAATTGTCTATATGTCGCATTACCTATTTCAACTGTCAGAAATCTCTGGATGCTATGCATGCTGGTATCCTTTATGCTTAACTCTTTTTGCTTGCGTTAGAATTTATTTTTCTAATCAAATATTATTATAAGAGACGAAAGGAATACAAAGATGCTGATGGAAAAATGATCGTTTGCAAGACATATTTTAAACGAAGCAGAATCAAGGTAGCTCATGAATGAAATAAAGTGATCCATTTCCTTTCTATCACTGTCAATGAGACTTCTTGGAAGAAGGACTGAGAACCAGAGAATCGGAGGCATAGTAGTACCCAAAGAGGCACCTGTGGGACCTTTAAACTATCCTATCCCCAAGTGTCTGAGTATTAAGAAAATTATTTAGTACTTAAGAATGTCTTATGGATTAAGAAAGTGATTTCTTTTTAGTGCGACCAAAGTAAATAGCTGTAAGTGTGTTGAGAGATTTCAGTAATTATATTGTGCTCTCTCTTACTTTTCTTTCAATCTTTTTACTCTACCCATTTTCACAACATGTTATCGTAGCAGTATCAACCGCTGTGACATCAACCCTAGTCTTCTAATTGGTTCCAGTGTGACCTTCATGATTGGTATTCTTGATTATTTTGCCATCTATGGTACTCCTGAGGTGCAGTTGTGGACCTTAGACTCTTTGAGATTTTTACTTGTCGGAAATGCCGAGATTCCAGTGGGGGAAATATCATGGAATCCTATATTTAAGGAAGATGTATAATCACTAGTATAAATTTAAGGGATAGACAATCATGTAACTAAAGCAATTGTGAGTAGTCTACTGTCGGGGAGGACTAATTGTAGATCAGATTCTTTCTTCCATTTAATGTATATCTGTATGTATAACAGACCCCCTATGTGTCGATGGAGCAGAATACAAATTACCCACTTTATCACTGGTATCAGAGCGCTCTATCGACCACAGGGAGTTTTTTATCAGCTGTACTGATTTTTCTTACCCATTCAACTCTGAATCGCTGTTGGAGTTTTTTCCAGTTTCTCTTTGAAAGGATGTAGAAGTTGTCCCTGCGAGTGCCTTTTTTTTTTTCTTCCTCTGTTTTTTGGGTCCGAAAACAGAGCATCTGTTCTTTTTTTTCTCTTCTCTGTTTTACTTGTCCAAAAACAGAGCTTGTGCGTTTATACTTCCATTCTGTTTCATTTGTCCTATAATAGAACATTTACCTTCGTTTTGTCAAGACTGGACCTTCATTGTCCAGCTCCATTTAATATGTTGTTTCCGACTCTGATTATTTCTTGAACATTCCTTTCGCAAAATTCTGATTCCACAAGAAAGCTTTTTGGTTTTATCCCACTACTCTGTTTAGCTCGTCCTGGAACAGAGCATATGTATTTTTCTTTTTCCTGTTTTCGAAACAGAGACCTGTGACATCAAATTCTTTGTCGTCTGGATCTTCATTGTCCAGTTCTCTACCTTTTTTATTCACTATTTTTCCACCTTTGTTTGTCCAATTCCAGTGTTACTGTGTCACCATGTCAGAAGTGACAGTAATTCCAATTCCCCAGTTGAAGCTAACAAGTCAGTAGATGAATTGCAAAACATTCATCCCAGCTATCGGTTGAATGGGAAGGATTGCTTAAAGTGGTCCCAATTGATATAAACAATTCTGAAGGAGAGATGGAAATTTAGCCATATTCTTTGTACTGGTCCTAATAATGAAGACTCAAAATATGAAGCATGGGATGAAGAGGATTCCCCGGTCATGGCTTGGCTATGGAATTCTATAACCCTAGAAGTCAGTGATACCTGCATGTCCCTTCCTACAGCAATAGATATTTGGGATTTTGCTAGAAAAGCTTGTTCTAAGGCCAAAGATGCTGCTCTTCAGTATGACATAATGGTCAAAATTCGTTGCACTAAATAGAAGACTAAAACAGTTATGTGCTGACCTGTTGAAGAATTTCTGGCAACCAATGGATCACTATTGTTTTATGGATATGAAATGCAGTGAGGAGGCATCAATTCTGAAGAATTTTATTGAGAAGGAGCAAGTATATGACTTCTTGGGTAGTCTTAATCAAAACCATCTCTATAGTTCAAGCTAGAGTGCAGACTTTGGGAAGGAATGAATTACCCACCTTAAATGAAATCATCTCCATGGTTCAAGCTGCAGAAGGGCTATAATGTGTTTGGAGAAAAATTGGAGGATAAGGTGTTGTGGATTTCTGCTCTCTTTGCAGACACACAAACTTAGCTCGAAATTCTAGAATTCAATCAGTAGTTTTCAACTATGAATCTTCTATGAGAAAGATTTTTTTTTTTTTCGGGGCTTCGATGTGGGTTCCTTCTCATGGTTTTGTAAGGGGATTTCTTTGTCAGATATACAAAGAAATTTAACAGCTCTTTTGAGCTTATGTGTTGGTTTTCCTTTTGCCCTTAGTTGTTAGGAAATTTTCTGATCCTCCTGTCCCAGGTTCCTCTTCTCTCTTAACAAGTTCCTTTTAAAAAAAAAGAAAAAGAAAATGTAAAGAACAAGTATTTGATGATTATACAAAAAAATGATGTAATAGCATGATTTCATTATGCTTGTGAAATAATCTTATGCTACATTTTATACGTTCATGAACTTTATCATACGTTATTGCTTATAAACGCTATTCAATCTCTCCAATTTAAGGTAGTTTAGCTAAGTTTTCCTATGTTTCCTTTATCTTCAGACTTCTACACACGTCTGTTTGATAACAGACTTTTGCCCTGGGGGAGAATTGTTTGCATTGCTTGATAAGCAACCCATGAAGATTTTCAGGGAGGAATCAGCAAGGTATTTTCTGTTAAAAACTTTTCTGGGCAAAGTAACTCATGCCTTAGGATTGTATGAAATTGTCTATGTATTTGATTGATATGAATAGGGATCAAATGGCACTGTTATCTGCTTAATTTCAAGTGTTTTACTGTTTTTTACTTTTTCTTTTCTCCTTCTTCGCTGTCTTCTCTTTTAGGAGGCTGTCTTAATCTTGTTTCTTCTAGTTTTCTTTCTTCCTACTTTTTTTCTTAAAAAAAAAGTTATAATGTTAGCTGCAGCTGTGATCAGATATGGATGCATTCCATCGTTTATATGCTGCTTTTGGACTCTGTCATCTCGCCTACTATACAAATTGTTGACAACCCCATAGGTTTTGGTTTACTTGTTTGAATGCAGAAGATATCGTTTGAGACTTCAAGGGTCTTAACCGTTGTAGGAATAGATGACTAGACATGCATTACATTATGAATCCTCATATTTTGATGTTGACTTTTATCACATTTTCAGATTCTATGCAGCAGAGGTTGTCATTGGTTTGGAATACCTCCATTGTTTAGGTACACTCTTCAATATGTCCTCCCTCTGTGTTAAGAGCATAGGTTTAATTTCTATCACTCATTTGCAGTAATGTGTGTGTGTGTGTGCTAAGTACTGGGAGGACAAAGACTATTAGAACATGTATTTTTTTCTTATAGCTATCTCTTAGATTATTTTTTAGATTTATTCTAACAATTGGGAAGTTGTTATCTTCAGATTGCTTTATTATTCATGTTTATCTTTAGGAGTTTATCTTTGTGGTTAAATTCTATTTTCAGATTATAATAAAGAAAAACATAGAGGGCTGGTGTGTTTGGTGCTTGTCTTCAGCCCTTAATTCTGCCATTTATATTACTTTTGTAGACTAGATAGGTTTACACTTTCCTATAGAGAAAAATAGATATATTTATAATAATGTCAGACTGTACTAGATGCAAGCTATGTGGGACTATAGAATATACAACTTAGTCTACTATTCTCACTTAATTCTATTTCTAACAAAGTTGTTGATATTTATTTCTATTATGATGACTGGCAGTTTAGTATTACGGTTTAGTGTTTTCTGTTAATTTGTTGGTATTCTTATTAAGGAAGCTACAGTCAAAGCTCGTGGTCTGACTTAGGGAGTTGTAAGGAGTGGGGACCATGAGAGTTGCATCTTGAACTTTGGCACTGGTAAAAGAGTTGTGTGTTGTAGGGTGTTAGTTGAGTAACCCAACTTGTGGAGACAAGCTGAGAAAAGGTTCATGGGGCTACTCATGGTAACTAGGTTGAAGACTTCCTATGTCATTCTGTCAAACACTGAGGCCAAGGAGAGCAGTTGGAGAATATCAAGGGGACCACTACTGGGTGCAAGAAGAATTCTGGGGGTTGGCTGTCTGTGGATGTCATTATGGGAATAATAGTTCTTGAATTGGATTTCTTGAAACATAGGAATGTGTTCCAATAACTGGTGGTTGATTGTGCATGTTTAACCTAGTGAGTTGCAGTGTCCAGTCTAGATATGTTTTTCTTTTCAATTGGGTTTTATTTGTATCAGTTGAAGCTTGTACGTCTGCAGATTGAGTGTGATTGTTGGGAAATCCATCAATTATTCAATGACAAGTTTAACATATTGATTGGATTACCCATCAAGGTCAGTAGACCCCTCCACCTCAGACTTACCACTAGACTAATACGAGGCATACAAGTTTGTAGTCAAAAAGGTAAGGGAGGAAAGAGAAGAGAAACTAACACTAGGACATCTACTGGGCAGTAAGCGGATGGGAGTGGTTGGGAGGCTTTTTATTGGGGAAAAAACTCTATCAGAAGGGACTTTTGGGAACTTGGGACATTTGGAGGGAGAGGGCTGGCCTCTTGAAAGCCACTTGGTTACTTGTTCTTTGGGTCTCTTGTAATTTTGTGCTGCTGTAATTTGGTTACTGTTGTTGTTTAGCAGAACAAGGTTTTGGCTAATATCATCGTTTTTCTTAGGGGGTTGATATAGTGTAAATTTCAGTATCATTAATATAAAATCCAGCTATTTTCTATCATTTCTCACTGTGTGATTACTGTTTAGTGTGAAGTTGAGTCCAGGGTCCTAACACATATTAAGTGGGAATGGTAAAGAGCTAGGAGTTTATTGTTATATAGGAATCTTGTAGCTATCCCATTTATCAGTATTTTTAGTTGTCATCCTCTTGAAGGATTATTCTTTGCATATAGATTTATCGAGTTTAGTATAAGAGTTATCTATCACATTCGTCCCTGAAAGATTTTAGTAACACCAATTTAGCCTTTGAAAGTTTATTGCTATATGTTTAGTCTGAATGCTGTCAACTTAGTTCTGACCAAGAAGTTTATTGTCATCAATTTAGCCCCTATAAGATTCCAATGATGTAAATTTTAGTCTTAAATCATGACTAAAATGACGTACTTTTTAAACATTAGGACTAAATTGATGACAACAAACTTTTAAGGACTACGTTGATTGCTATGGTATCTTTCAAAAGAAAAATTAGTCCTTTATTTATATAAATGAGCGGAGGGGATTGCCATAGAAGATGCGTATACACTACAAGTTTACAATTGTGCAAGCCTTCCCATTCATCTCTGTTGTAACCATTAATTTTAACATGATTTTGATGTATTTTTTGTTACCCATAAAGAATGTTCAGGCAGTTAGCTGGCCTGAATTAGTTTTCATTCTGCACTAGAATGAGAAAAAAGATTATAATTCTTAAGTGATCTGATATATTGTTGTCCTTTTTCTGGCTTTGTGTAGGTGTTATTTATCGAGACTTAAAGCCTGAAAATATTTTACTTCAGAAGGATGGCCATGTTGTATTAACAGATTTTGATTTATCATTCATGACTTCCTGTAAACCCCAGGTATGTGTCCTTATTCTTGTTTGAGCAAGTTTCAGTTCATTGAAGTTATTTGAAAGTCTTGACCCATATGAAATTCAGTGGGATCCCTAACCCTGCCCTTGTTATTCTTCCAGTGTTTGTTTTTATATAGAGGATAGATGGAAAAAAATAAAGTCCAGGATTTATATTAGTTGCAGATATTTAGTGTTCTTTAAAGGAATGCCTAATATTTCTTTGTTTTTTCTTATATTCTCTCATCCTTATCACTCGAGCAATTGAGCTGTTCCTTATGGTATGTTGATTGTTGGCCCTCTGCTAATATCAGCTATTATTCTTTAAGCCTCATTCTCATAACATTCCAAAAGTGTTTTTTCATCTCCGTTCTTAAATTTTTATCTGACTCCTCTTTTCTTAACCATAACAAAGTTGATGTATTTATTGTACATGTGCACCAAGCATTAATTTATTGTATTCCCCTATCCACGTTTAATGTGTCAAAAGTGTATATTCGTCTGTTTTAGAAGTTTTATATCTTGTCTTCGCAAATCCTTTTTCTTCATGATCATGAAGTCCATATAATTTATTGTCCATGCACATTGTCTACCTAACATAAGAAAATTTATTGTATATCAATATCCATGATTAATGTCACTCGGCAGTGTTTCTTCATCTCAACTCTTGAACTTTCTCCATCTGATTTCCTTTGTCTGTCTATGCTTAATCGCACCATCCACCTAGCATGAGAAAACTCTTTGCATTGCCCTTCCCCTGCTTAATCGTGCTGCATATTAATAATTGTGAAGTAAATGATATTCTAGATTATTTTTATGCTTTAAAGTTGTCAGCTGCTTTAATGGCAACTTCGTGCAGATTTTGAAGCATCCACCACCTAGCAGTAGAAGATCACGAAGTCAACCACCACCAACATTTGTTGCAGAGCCTGTTACACAATCAAATTCATTCGTTGGAACTGAAGAATACATAGCTCCTGTAGGGTGGATTTCAACTCTGCTTCATAATAGTTGTTCAAGTTCACTATATAGATCTTCCCTAAGGTTTTATGAAATTATATTGATTTCCCTTCATGTTTGTAAAGTTACACCAACTTCCCTTTACGTCTATAGATTTTTATGTTTATTTAATTCATAAAACGGAAATCTTTGTATTCTTATAAATGAGAACGGGGCTTATGTCATGTTAAAAATGTGAAATAGGAGAGGTATGTGTAGTTTTGATAGCAGTGATCTTCATAATGTTGTCAAACCTGAGAGGAATTCATGTATTTTACTCAAAATAATGACCACATAAGCTACAATATATTATATTTTCATATGATTCTTATAATAATCATTATCATCTTTCAAGTTTCATTAAGTACTTGATTTCAGGAAATTGTAACGGGAGCTGGGCATACTAGTGCTATAGATTGGTGGGCTCTTGGTAAGAACCTCATTCCTTCTCTTGTTGTATGAAACATTTTTTCTTTCTCTTCTAATTACCTGAGTTTTTGTACTGTGCTTGCCAGTTATGTTGTTCGACTTCAAGTTTAGCATTTATTTTCTTCTTCTTCTTTTTTCTCCAGGGGAGGGGGGTTGATGCTAGGGAGAATTCTTTGAGTTGATTTAAATGTCCAAACAATTTTAGAGCATTTGTTTAATGTTCTTGAATTTAACCAGGTTTAGAAGGACCATAGCCATACTGTAATTCGGTTTGCAAATACATCAATGCAATATTACTATGCATCACTTAAAAGACATTGGTGGCATCAATTCATGGCAGAGGGTTCATTAGGAAGCTTAAGATATTGGCTCAAAATGAGTACATTGCTTAGAAATTTGTACTCAAGAATGATTTTCTGAAAGAGAAGATCAGATGGTGGCTAGAATATGAGTGTGTTGGGCTAAGGAAGTTGTACTTATTCTGTTTTTTCCATAATGTAGCACTGTGACTGCTGGTTTAGAAGGAAGAGCTTTTCTCGGAAGACAACAAAGTATGAGTTGAAATCTGACTGGGGATGGGATGTCTTTATTCTGAGATTACTGTGCTTAAGAAATATTCATTGCATAAGGGCGTTCTAAGCCTTTCCTTGAGGATTGTAATTGGAGTTCCCTAATTGGAGAGAAAGATAGATGGATAGGACATATTTACGTGACAAGGTTGGATTGCTTTCATGTCCAACATGCTGACATGTCTAAAAATAGACATTCCATGCTTCGTAAGTCTAGATTCATTGTTAAATTCATTCCTCACAGTTACCGTCTTTTTTTTTCTCCCCCATTTTCCACACTTATTAGTGTGCTCTTTACCGTCTCTTCTATTGGATTAGGACTGTCACTAGTTTTTGGTTCTCAACAAGTAGGCTTCCTCCAAGGTTAGAGTTCTTGTTTAGCGCTATAATATTCTACTGCTCCAAAGGCTGCATGATGCTTTAGGTGGGGACATTTGTGCCATGTGTTTCTGAAGCTAATTATAGACTACTAGTAGTAGTTGCAATCTAATTTGTAGTGTGAGGTTAGTTGGAAGTTGTTCGATGACCCATTTAGTATATTTTGATGAAAAGAACCCACCCCAGCAACTGCCCCGAAAAAAAGTAATTGTTTGGATTGGAAGATTCATCCTTGATTTAATGGCTGCAATTGGCTCCATATCCCTCAAAATATTTGTTTGATGTAATAGGTGATGAATTATTAAAATTAAAAAGTGAAATGAAGTAAAGATTAGTTTTAATTAATCTTTGGTGCTTGACACATGATCTGTTTTAGAGGAATTACTATTTCTGACATGCAAAAGGATTGGACAGCTCTTCTACAGTAATCAGTCTAATAGGGCTTTCTTTTTTGGGCCATCAGTCTAATAGGGCTTTTGAGTTACTTGAATTTCGTGTTTTTTCCGGTTTGATGATTTCTTGTTCTCCAAAAGTGTGTTTTTTTCTTTTTCTAATGCAATTTCTTTTGTTCAAAAAGAAATATCCACCACTTATGTCCTTCATGGTTTGAATTTAGGTATATTGTTGTATGAAATGCTCTATGGTCGTACGCCATTCAGGGGAAAGAATAGGCAAAAGACATTTGCCAACATCTTGCACAAAGATCTAACCTTTCCAAGCAGCATCCCGGTAAATGAAAATTGTGCTGATTTTTAGTGTATATGCTCATAGGCATTTCCTTTGAAGATATTTTGCATTTATAGAGATTTATTGACCATTTGACTTTCATAGACATAAATCATCAGTGTATTTTGTTTCATAAATTCAGGTAACTCTTGCAGCCAGGCAGTTGATTAATGCACTATTGCAAAGAGAGCCAAGCAATCGTTTAGGTTCAAGTACTGGAGCCAATGAAATCAAGCAACATCCATTTTTCCGTGGAATTAATTGGCCTTTAATCCGTTGCATGGTAGTATTCTATTCAATTTTTGTTAATTTCTCTTTGGAATGATGACTATACACATCTTTCTAGTTTTCCAGGACAACCTAAACTGGCTAATTGTTTTCAAAATGAAGAGAACCTTAGTTTGGCCCCTGAATGATAAGTGCACTTTCAATTTTTTCCTCTAAAAATCATTTCATTTAATTTAATTCCTCAAGTACTAAAAAGCTTTTAATTTTGTCCTTCTATTCTATATTATCTAACAATTAATGCAGTGTTTAATAAATTACTGACTAGAACGTTTATGACTCACTTGATACTGTTAAATTATATATTAGATTGCTCACTCTTGGTAACAACTTGTTCATGTCCTTTTGGATTTAGGAGAATGGTGGAGAAAGGAAGGGAAGAGGATGTTTAAAGATATTTTCTTTAACTTTTATACAAATAAACATTTTTTCCTTCCTTTTTCATCCATTATTCTGATCCCTAACATACACTAAAAGGGAAAAAAAAACTAAACTTAAATCTAAATCAAAGAAAATATATAAATTACTAATTTTTTTTTCATTTGCTTCTCTACCATTCTCCTCAATCCAAACAGAACTTTAGTTTTAGAGTTAATTTTTGAATGGAGATGAGATGGAAGAACAACAACATTAAGCGCTTTAATGGTTTAAGAGTTAAATCTGTGGAGCACAATATTGAAGGTGCACTTATCTGTTAGGGATTGAAAGGGATATTTTTCTCATAAACTAAAACCTCATCCTAGTTCGCAGCTTGAAATTTTTGCACTTACAGCTCGGGTTATGTATTTGTATGCAGAGTCCACCACCTTTGGAAGCTCCTCTTCAATTGATAGGGAAACTCCCAATGGCCAAAGATGTGAAATGGGAAGATGATGGGGTGCTTGTTCGCTCAATAGATATGGATATCTTCTGAAGGTTCTTCACATTGGTAACTGAACATAGACACTAAAGTCAGCAATAATGTCCAATTTATTCACTTCCAGTCTCTGAAACATTTGATTAGAATGTAATGGCTGTCTAATGTCTATCCATGTGGTTGTTATAATTTGTTGCCAACTTTTGATGTGGCAATGGAAACAATTACAACCAAATACGTTGACAAATTGTGTAGGATGATTATGATATATCATGTACCACACTTAAGTATAACATTAAATTCCAAGGCAGATGTTTGCTTTGATGACACTACTTCGTGGCTATGTGGCATATACAATTTAAACAATACACATATAATGAGAACATTAAGAGTAAGTTACACTAACTTAAGTGTTTAATTACGCCAGATAATTCTTTTGTTTCAAAAATATAATCTAGCTTTACTGACATTTATATATATTGCAAGAATTTCTTTTAATTTATTTTCGGGCTATAGTGTTAATTTTCAATACCATATGTTCCTTAAAAAAAAAAATACGTAGTCATTTTTTCTATTATAATAGTTGGAAATCAATTTAGTTGCTTTTTTCTGTCATATATCAAATGTGTTAAATAGTATTCTCTAGATAAAAGGTATATTAAATATAATTTAACAAAAAAATGTGTAATTAACTAAAATAAATCATGAGACGAAAGTATTTACTATGGTGTACTATTCAGACTTTTATTTCGGTTTTCAAAATTTGTTGTGACTATTTCTTTGATACTCCAGGCATTTGTTGTTATTTTAAAATCAAAAGTATGAATTCAATGTTGTACTTATTGATTTATTAGAATAATACTAATACAACTTTTTGAAGATCAAATATATTATGGAACTGAAACGAAAATTATTCCAAAGTATTAAATTAATACAAAAAAAATTTAATATCAAATTGACAACGATAGCATCTTTCAAAATCAAATGAAAGAAATTATTTGTTTGCCTTTGATGATCAACGCAATCAAATTCAGGTAATCGTCTGAGAATGTTGGCTTTGACTGACGATTACTTTTAATTTTTACAAATATGAATACATCTAGATTTAAATGTTATTTGTTACTAAACACTTGCACCATTTATCATCCAATAATGTCCTAGTTGGCAAACCACTAAGTTTAAAATAGCAACATTGCAAGTTCATTGAGAGAATAAATTTAAACAAATGATAGGATCAGTTTGAGAGTTCACTTCTCTTTTATACTTTTCTCTTAAATTATAGTGAAAATTGTACTTATTTACTTAATTTTTACCTCCAATTCCGTTATTCGCCAAATCTAAAAAAAAAAGAATTTGATAAACCCCTACTACATTATGCTCCCTGTGATCTAAATTTGAAAATTTTAACCATATAATACTATTGAAATGCCCTCGTTGCCCTCTTCATTTCCAAATGCCTTCAGCCAAAATGGCATGAACAAAATGTCTCCAAAATGGTTACATTTTCCTGTTTCTCCTTTGAATTCTGACTCTTGTGCCATTCAGATAATTAAATCATTGGACATACAATAGCCACGCTCCTTGCCAGCCTCTTCATGCATTGCACATTTCTTCCATTTCCTTTTTGATTCCTCCTATAACCATGGGCATTGATAGCAAGTCCTAAAGATACAAGTTTCGTTTATAATGGATTAGGCCAATTTAACTATCAATTGATCATTGGTGATGCTAGGGCAACTGCGTTTTCTAGGCCTCGATTGGAAGAGAAAGACTATTATTGAATGCCATGAACAAGTGAAAAAGAAGACTGATGATCTTTCTCAATAATTGGAGACTTTGAAGGAAGCAGCTTGATGCATCACTTTCTGTTCAAGTGAATAGAAGCAATTCCACAAGTACATAGGTCAAATTGTAGTAAAATTATTTAATATTCAGTATCGTTCCTATGAAGATAAGGTATCATTTCTATTGTTCAAGGATTTATTTTTGTTCGAACTCAAGTCATATATGCTATATTCACATCATGTATACTAGTGTCCTAAAAGGATCTAGTTGCACTAGGAATCGATTCAAAGACAATGAGTGTAAATTAAAACACTTAATTTATACTAAGAATCACTAAGACTTAGTAACTAAAAACAAAAAGGCTCAAGATACCACACCAAATTATGCTAATTGAATAAAGTGAGTTATTAAGTTCATCATTCAACTTATACCACAATGGTTCAATATTTTTGATTACTTGGCTCACTAGAGAGATAAGTCTGAATCTAATTATTATCTTAATTCTAATTTCAATTCCACTTGGAAGTCGAACATAATCATCTAAGTCGATTTTTCCTTAGAATGCATTAGGGTCAAGAGCTAAATTGTCAAACACAACTATTCTTAAAAATTGAACCTAGTCATTTAGGTTGAATTGCACTACCTTACACATTAATTTTTTTTAAAAGTCAAACCTAATCAATTAAGAAAAACTAATCCTAAGGTGCACTCAATTAATGGAACAATTAAGTAATCAAGTGTTAATTTTTCCAAAAAGCTAAATACAGTCATTCAAGTCAAATTAAACTTAATTTCTCAATAGGCATCTCATCAAACACCTTGTAGGCATTCAATTCCATAACCTAAGATTGTGTAAACTTTAACAATTTAAACTGTTCAATATTTTTACAATTACCATAATTAACAAAATAATACAAAGTCCAATGAAATACTCATAAATTAAGGAAATCACAAAATGATTGTACTACAATCTCAATGAACATATGTAGATACAAGTGGAATAAATCCTAACTCAATAGTTCCAATTCTTTATCAAAACAACTAACTAAATGCCTAATCTAAGTCATATTGACAAATTTAAAAAAGATGAAAATAAAGAAAGGGAGAAGAGGAAGGAGTCATTCATGAAAGAATCCATGGAGATTTAGCCAAGGGATGTCAAAAGAGACCAACCCTTGGCCTCTCCATCCAAGAAAAACCTTAAACAAGTATGAAAGAGGGAAATCCTAGGTTTTCTATGAGGGATACATGCCTCTAGCCTCCTCTAGCCTCCCTTTGTAAAAAACCTAAAAATCCAAGTTATAGCCTTCAAAACTCTAATTTCACACTTTCTTATTTTGTTGGCAATTTCTTTTATTTTTTTAATCTTCTTACTTTTTTTAGCTAATGTAGCTTTAGTATTTTGGCCATAACTTCATAGTCCAATGTCATATTTCAATGAATGACCACTTGTTAGAAAGATCTCAACAAACTTTACAACTTTTCATGAAATACCATCTTTAAACATCTAAGCGTCCAAAAGTTGCATATAATTGATTATTCATGGGCTTGAAGTTGAATACCATCTCATATTTGTCCTATGGCCTTTTCCAACTTCTAAGATATTTGTATTTCAAACATTCTTGAATCCTCCACTTTCATGCCTTTATCCTCAATCATCTTCCATGTATGAAGTTCACCTACAATTTACATAAAAACAATGCAAATTTGATGAGTTATATGCAAAGTAGCAACCAAACATTCTGAATCATAAAATGCATTAAATTATCATGCTTTAGACACTAAATCAGGAGAATTCATCCCAAATAAATGATATTTCCCTACTATAAACATATAAAAATACAATATATTTAGGGACTTATCTTTACTAATGTCATGAAAGGCAAAAACCAATATCTACTAGTAAAGAATGAGGTGGATGAGAAAATGATGAAGAGCAAATAAAAGGTTACAATGCTAAAATTCCATCGGGAGGTTACTAACAAAAAAGAGCATAGGAAAGAACTATCTAGAAGAATTATACCGCTTATATGAGTGTTTTGAATTCTAAATTGATTATGGAATGGACAAGTCGATACAATGAAGTCTTTAATGAGACCATCTTTAAGGGAGAGAGAATCAAAGGTAAAGATGAAAATTTTCTTTTGGGACCCTAAAAGAGAGAAAACTTCTGAGGAAACAAAAGAAGAAACTAATGCTATACATGTTAACAACGCCAATGCTCCTTATGGCAACCTTGTCATCGCTAAAGGTGACACCCATGTTTGGTCCATGGCTTTGAAGGGAAGGAAAAGGAACAAGAATGGGCTTTATGCTCATTCCCATGTTTGGTTACAATTAGAGCAATGGAATCCCACTTCCTAGCAACTCGTTTGGTTACCAGAAACAAAATGGAAGGAATGAGATTGAAATTGAAAATGGAATTGAATGTAATGGAAATGACCATTACTACGTTTAGTTAGACATGGAATGGAAAGGAGAGGCAATACCATTGAAATGTTTGGTTAGTAGAAAACTACTAGAAAAGGGAAGGTAATGTGACTAAATGATGGAAATGCACCTCATTCCAAAAGTAAAAACATGTGCTCAATGAAAACATGATTCAAAGTAGATATTCATCCCTCCTAGCTATTGTCTTCTTGTGCATAGGATTTCTGCCCTTCCTTGGCTAATGACGTTTGTGCACCGTGGTCAGACCACCATGTATAAGTGTGCATAATGGAGGCATGATCTTGTAATATGAAGGAGCATTGTGAAGATTGGCGAGGATCAAAGGGGATAGCTAAGGCATAAAATTAAGGCTTTTTGTTTGAAGGAAGGTATCTTCAATTGAGAGGTAATGATATGTCTAACCTTGCATGCTAACCCATTCGATTGGTTGGACTTTGGTATATGAGCATCATTTATAGGTAATTACAATTCAAAGATCATGAGATTAGCAAAATTGTCATTCAATCAATTGGCTTGTCTTTATCCTTTCTCCAGAAATAGCATGAATAAAAGCCTTTGATGTAGATCATAACCTATAGCATCAATTTCTTTGTTGACTACATATATGAATATCTTTATAATACAACATTCAAATGCAAGAACCTAGCTAAAAGTAACGGCAAATATATGTTTACAGTATATATGAATATGTTTAGTTGATTGTATTGCTTATACATCAATCTAAGAGACAAAGGGAAATCAAATGTTTCATGCTGAATTATTGTTGGCCACTTGAATCTGTATCTAGTTTAATGTATTGCTATGGTCACTTGCATCTATTAATAATATATTTGTTGGTTATTTTTGTAACAATCCCCCACAAATATTATTGCCTGTAGGGCATAGAAGTTAAACTATAACATTAGAGAAAGCTCTACCATTGTGGGTGGTGGCTTTCAAAATAGAATGGGCTTTTGTGGGTGATGAGTAGGTATAAGAATTTCAGAGTCTGAATTGAACCCAAATAGATTGTAAGTTAAGTGTGAGCAAAACAAGTGCATTTTCGTTGATTGTTTATTCCTCCATGGTCAAACCTATAGGGATGAGCACAAAGAACTTGATTTGGTATAAGAAATTTACAAGCTCAAGGCAAAGGTTGATGAACAAAGGAATAGGATATCAAAATTAGAAGGTGTAATGGGAAACGTGAAGGCTATAGGGAGATTTTTGGCATTGATCATATTATATGGTTGATCAAAATGTGATTGGCAAGTTTAAAACCATTGATGTAGTCCCTCTTTGTATCTGTTATAAATAGATTGCATAAGTTGTAGTTGACCTCTATGATAAGGTAACAATTGGGGAGGTGTTGTTGATATTATTGATATTTTGGCAACAATGTAGTCTTTTTGTGTACGGTAACAATCTAACAACAATGTAATCCTTTTTGTATCTATCATATAGTTATGTTATTAATATTTTAGTGGAAGGTGTACTACTATTTTGCCTTTGTTTTCTAATGGACAAATAACACAATGCTTTATAATGGAATAAAAAATGATTGATTTGATTATATGGGAACAAAAGCAAGACCAGACCAATCATAATATCTAATCTAACATTGTTACAGTTGCCCAAACAACCATGTTAAAAGTTATTGCAAGATTACTTGATTATTTAATCGTTGGTTTTGATAAAATGGGTACATAAACATAGAGAATTCCAAAACAATATTTATGGGTAAATTATAAAACATGAAGCAAGTACCACTTGGCCAATTAGGCAAAAGGAAAAAAACCACTTGGCTAAAAGAATAGTTATACACAATACCATATGCTTTTCCTAATAAAACTTTTGAAATTTGATAGGAGAAGGCACACTTACAGTATGATATTCTTAAAGGGAAAAAAGCAATTATGCAAATGCTAGTGTATTTTTTGTCATCATTTAACAAAGGATTCAAGGGTTTAGCTATCGTAGGACTTCCATGGAATCATAAATGTAAAACAAAGTTCATCTTTATCTCAACTTCATAATTATTATTAGCCTAACACTTTAAGACATTAATACAACTATTGTAAGACCTCCTAGGACTTGCAACTTCCTACAAAGAGCTTATACTTGAACATGTGCAAAGGCAGAAAGATGACTATCAAAAACATAACTAATCAAAGCAAACTTCCTCATATGCAATAACAAATTAATTTCCACTGGGCAGATGGAAGATGTAACCCTAAGTCAACCTTAGTTTTCTTCATAAACTATTTCTTAAACATCTAAACTTGGGTGCAAAATAAAAGTTTCAACAACCTCATAAAAGTCCTAGTGGTTATAATAATTTAGAATCAAGAAAAGTAATAAATCAACATTAGAGAGTTAGAAATATTTAGTTGACATGAACATAATTGTAAAGTACATCATGAGGTACAATTTAACAATCAGTGTAATATATACGATATCTAGTCATTTCTATTGGGGACATTAATCCTCATTGTGGCCACAACAGTTACAAGTAAGACTCATTCAATCTGCACTTGTGCACTGTGATAAAACTTCAGTTTTTTGTCCATTCACACAACTTCAACTTCTTTGTCCCTTCTTACAATTTCAACTTCTTTGTCTAGTCTCAAAACTTTAGGTGGCATATACTCTCAGCTGCACAAAAATTAAAACCAAAGGAAAAAAGTATAGCTCACACAATTACCACATATGGCAAGTGCAGTAGGTATGTGATATGATTAGCTACATCCAATTACTCTGGTTCAAGCATGTTTTAATGTCAAAACATGTTGTACATTTGCAAAAGAATGGTAACCAAGATGCGCACTGTAAAAGGAGGTCCAACATGCACTGCTCCCATACCATGCATCATCCATAGCTTTTATAGCCATGATACATATACAAAATGGAGTCTCCACCTACTTTTGCAAATAGTGAAAGGCACCCTTCCTTCCATCCAAGTGGTCACACAAAAAATTTGAAAAAACAACTTCCTTCATAAGGTGATTATTAAATAATTTGCCAAAGTCATAGGAGCTTTATATGGTCAGCCAATGTGAAGAAAGCAACTAGTAACCTATCATTAAGGGATAGCTTTAAATGTGCGCGTATGCACACCTTAATGTTCAAGCCATCCACGTTGCTTAGCTTAAAAAAGAGCTCCTCCCTATTCATATTAATATTAGCCCAATATGCCATTTTATCCATTCAGGAGCATAATGTTCTAATGTCAATATCCAAATGATCACTGATTTTCCTAAAGGACTCCACAAAGTGGTAGTACTATTACATCTTTTTTGTTTACATGAGGCAAAACTTGATTCATTGGCATTTTACATAGGCTATTTTGCTTCAAGAAAGGAAGGATCCCCCTCATGGTTAGAAAGGAGTCGTCAATGTCATTCAGTCTAGGATCCTAATCATCCACCTCTTGGTAGTGATGTTACAAGCTGATTGGGCATCTTTTCCGTTAGCTTGATCTATTCCTCACACAAAGGTCAGCTCTTAATGGCCTATTTCTATATGGGGCAGCCTTCGCATGTATCTAAATTAAAACAAGTAAGGCAATCAATATAACACATAGATATCAAATAGTAGAAAACATGAATACAAATTTATGTTTTACCTTAAGGTACTTATCTCATATCTCCTTATCTGTAATGACGCATTTCCATTCATCATTCTATGCAAAATTAATGGTGTTTGTTCCATTCACAATATTATGTATGATTGTCCATGCGATCTTAAGGGTCATAAACTTAGATTGGATGTAAAGAATCCCCATAAATGCATGGCTAGACACCATTTGCTCCATCATAGATTCCAACTTGCAAGCATCTAACGTTTAAGTGACCATCTTGCATGTACTTTTACTCATCTTGAATCTCCATCAAGCATTAAACCAATGGTGTGTCCTCTTCAATGGTCCACGCATGTTTACAATCACAGTTTTTAGCCTTGGGACCAAACTTAGGTTGCCTATCCTAGGTCAAGTGACTGTTATAGCTACATTTATAACAAACTAGAAATACAATGTTAGCTTAATAGTTTATAGTTAAAAGTGTTAAACACACATAACAGAGTAGATAATAAAACCTAGGATGCCATTAGCATAACATAGGTACAAATGTCATTGATGAAACTTATAAGCACACAAAATCATTAAGTAATATAAACACAACTATCTAAACTTCATTTATGGCATCTAAGTTTGTTAAACACTTATGTCGCAAAGGAATCTTGCCAATCACTCCAGGCATCACTGGTTTCCATTGTGCATATTAGGGTGGTGTTAATAGTAGGGGCTTCCAAGGCTAAGCTATCCACCTCACCTTCAAAAGGATCACAACATTCTCACAATGTATGAGGTTGTGCAATAGGCAACAAGCGATAACAATCTTGTTATACGTTCTTACAGAGTAAAAAGATAAGCTTCGTAGAATGGACCATTGTAAATTCAATATTATGAAGCACCGCTCTATTACTCTTCCAGTAGTTAATTCCCTTTTCTTAAAACACTCTTCCAAGTTCAGTGGTTGGCAACCTTCTCACCACTCATTCAAGTGCTATCTTTAACCTCTATAAGGTGCAAGGATGCCTTCACAATTGGTATAACCCACATCAACTACTTAGTACCGACCTATACCATGCAAATTTAAATATTATGGGGGAAACATGAAACACTACCACATAGTATATATTCCCACTTAGACGATCTTTCAACCCATGCCTCTTAGTTATGGCATCTCGTAAGACCTTCCCATTAACTAGGAGCCTTCCTAACCTGATAAGATATAAATGAATCAAGCATTTTATGAGCACACATAGAACATGTTAATTCTCACATCTCCATTTTGATTGCAAAATTACAGCTTATCTTGAAAAGGCTCTTTTATCTTTATATACGTTCTAAGAAATTCTACACATAAACATTATCATCAACAAAGGTATTTAATGATATGGGAAATTAAACACAATATTTTAATTTCAATTTTGTTACCTTAAACCATTTGCACTTCCATCTGTGGAATCCATTAGAATTGGGGATAGGGTTTCAAATAGTTCCTCTTCCACACGTACCACTGCCTTTAAAACTATATTGAAATATCTATCGATGGTTTCCCTTAATCTACCAAAATGGAATTGGATGATTCTATTATTTGTGTGATAAGCAAGTATGTTGATGAACTGCAAGTATAAAGGTCAATTTAACGTAAAAATGTCTAAAAATCCAATATTGTTCTTACAAGGATAAGGTGTTATTCTTGTTGTTCTGGGGATTAAATTCTTGTTTATCAAATATACAATTTATGTAAAAGTATTGTTATAGTGTGATTATTTACATTATATACACTAGTAGCATAGATAAATCCAATCATTAAGAACCAATGCAAGCATAATAAAACATAAACTAAACACCTAAAATACATGAAGACTATTTAAGTCTATAAATAAAAAAGACAAAAACTGAACACACTATTTTAGATTAAGCTAATTAGGAGTTGAAGTGAGGAAAATTAAGTGATTAAGTTCATTATTAACTTTGCCCCAATATAGTTTAATTCCACTTCTAGATAACTTAACTCACTAAAATGATAAACCCGAGTCTGCTAATTATTCTAATTCTAGTTCTAATTTTGCTTAAAAGTTGAAACCAAGAAGTTAAGTGAAATTCTCCCTAGAATCCATTAAGATCAAGAGCTAAATTACCAAACACAACCCGCTTAAAAATTAAATCCAAGCAGTTAGGTAGAATTACATTACCTTAACCATTAGTGTTCCTTAAAAGTTGAAACCATAAAGTTAAGGAAAACTAATCCTAAGGTGCATTAAGCACATGCAAAAACATTAAGAATAAAAGTATGAATTTACCTTAAATGTTGAATCCAAGCAATTAAGTCAAATTAAACACAATTCTCAATGAAGCATGTCATCTAACACCTTGTGGACATTCAATTCCATGACTAGAGATTAATAAGAAATTCAACAATACAACTAATTCAATCCACTTGTAATCATCTCAATTAACTAAAAAATATGAAAGCCTTAATTAAGAAATAACATACATTCATTAATTAACACATAATTACAAGATAATTGAAAAAATCTAAATTAACATATGTGGGTACAAAATCAACAAATTCGTACTCAATATTCATAAAAAAATTCATCACAACAACAAACAACAAGGTTAAATATAGATTATACTAGGACATATAAAAGGAAAAATAGAAGAGTGGAGATGGAGAAGAGTAGAAGGAGACCTCTATGAAGGTTTGGCCAAGGATGGTTCTAAGAGACTAACCCTTGGTTTTTCCTTCTAAGAAAATACCTTAGAAGACTTAAGAAAATGGAGCTTTCCCTTGTCTTTAGAGCAAATTTTCAAGATTCCTTTTCTCCTCCTATTTATTT
The DNA here is from genome assembly GCA_037074485.1 of Delonix regia. NCBI lineage: Eukaryota > Viridiplantae > Streptophyta > Magnoliopsida > Fabales > Fabaceae > Delonix > Delonix regia. The sequence goes on along the minus strand of CM073450.1, from coordinate 37,086,769 downwards.
AAACCTAAAAACCTCCTTTTATATCTTAAAATTGCTTCTTCTTTTTTTTCCCATTTATGAATCTTTGGGCATCTAGAATATGCCCACTAATATAGTTTTATTGTTTTTGCCTATCTTTATTGTCCAATGTAAGAATTTAGTAAGTGACCAAAGTCATAATTCACCAACCAAATCATTATACTGACCATAATTTCTCTTTTCATTCAGTCCATGATTGTACAAATACAAACACGTTAGGCAATATCACTTAACAACAACTAAAACATTCATATTCCTTTGAGGCTCAAGTCTGTTTATAGCATTACTTTCCTTTGTTCATGTTTCCAAACAAACCATATTAGCACTTGTTTAATCACAATTGCCTTTCATGTTCTTCAAAACTAAGATCTACAAATGTTTAGTACTCTATGAATCATTCATACATCTACATAAATTTCGCATATTTAATCACATAGACTCTTATAACATACCTATATGCTTGTTATTATTACCTTGTTCTTCATATGTATATTCCAATAAAAAGTAGCAGTACAAACACCTAAAATAAGGATTACAAATGTGCTATTGATAACTCTAAGACATTAGAGTTATCAAGAGTATTTTCCCTACAAATGAATGCCAATTTCATGAAAATTTCATTATTTTTAAATTGTTTAATTGTTGATTTTACTTCTTTTTGTTAAATGATGTTGGGGCTAGTTACAAAATGATTTTGGATTGATATGCATCATTTTTGGAATGGAATTATGCTGGGTTTTATTAGCTTTTGTGTGTAGGAATAGAATTTTAAAGAGTATTAAAACACAAGAAAATTTTCTCCTAATTGTTATGGCATTTTTGTGGCAAATCACATGACAAAATTCTACAGAACAACATTTTAAGTGAAATGCATATTTTGAGGGGAGAGAATGATAGCACATCAAATAAAAGGACAAAGGTTTGTAAGAAAACCTAATTATTGGTGCCTAGTACACATAGGGACTAGATTTGGGGTGAGAAGAGAAGCTTTAAAGGCTAAAAAAGGAATAAGGAAATAGTACAAGCAGTCCTCCTTGAGTTTGGAAATTATTTTCTTAATTAGTGATTAATCTTACTTCCTCTATTGTATATCTAGCTATGGATGTTATTAGATTTATGACTATCTTGAGAACTATGAGCTAATTTGTTGGTTAACTAGGATTGTTGATTAACCCTAAAATTGTTGAATGCTTTAAGTTATTGATACTTTGTTGAGTTGAATGCAGCTTGTTTAATCAAGTTTATTATAATTGATTGCTATTTGTTGTTTGGCCACCAATAGGCAGTAATTAGCTTGAATTAGTTCTAGAAAGATCAATTCCATTGAGAATTAGCTTGATTAATATAGGTTCCTCCAATTCATTTAGGATTTATAAATATATAGGAATATATGATTTGCCTCACATAGCCCAAATAATTTTAAGCCTAAATTTGATTGCTTTGAATTGGGTTTTCATGGAAATCTAATAAATTACAATTTAAGAAGTTTAGCATAGCAATTTGGAAGGATTTCAATGCAATTTTCATAATTAGGGCTAACACTTGCATTTTGCTATACCAATTTATAGCATACTGTAATCTAAAGTGAGATTGACAATCCAAGATCCTTAGTAATTGAAATTTGATTAGCTTCCACTTTATTGCACTTTTGTAGTTGTTTATTCACCATTTAGTTCCATATTCGTATCACTAACTGAATTTATTCAATCACGATGTTATAATTTCATGAGAAAATCTATATTTTTTTTGTTCTTTCCACTATATCACTTATCTTGTCTAAGTCACTTTCTACTTGATTTTTAATACTCAATCTTGTGGGGTAATCCTTTCTCACTTTTATATTACTTGTGCAATACGCACACTTGCATGTACACTTTCGTAGTGCAATCAGTTTTTGGCATTTTTGCCAAGGTGTAGAAATTGACTTACATTTTCTTTTCTTTAACTTTTGATTTAGTTTGTATTTTTGTTATCAATCGTGATAATTTAATTGTATGAACCAAGAGAGACACAACGAGTTATTACCCCTTAATCCTGAGATCGAGCGTGTTTTTAGAGCTAAAAGAAGAGAACAACAAGCTTTAGCTCAATTTAGGAATATGGCTAAACAAGAGGATAATGGGTAGAATGTAAATCCACTTCACATGGCTATTCTTGTTGATGATGAAGATCAACATATGAGGGAATATGCTACACCAATGTTGGGTGGGCTGAATCCAAGTATAGTCAAACCCAACATTTAAGCTCAGAACTTTGAACTGAAGCCAGTCATGTTCCAAATGCTTTAACCATTTAGTCAATTCAGTAAGTTACTTACAGAATATCCTTATATGCATTTTAAGCTATTTATTGAGCTTAAAGACATATTCAAGTATATTAGTGTAACTTAGAAAGTTCTATGGCTTAAATTGTTTCCATATTCTTTACGAGATAGGGCTAAAGCATGGTTGAATTCTCTTCTACCAGATTATGTTGCAACATGGAATGATCTTGTTGAAAAATTCTTGATGAAATGCTTTTCTCCCATAAAAACTGCTTATCTCATAAATGAAATTATAACCTTCAAGTAGTTAGATAGTGAATCTTTTTATGAAACTTGGAAGCATTTTAAAGTGTTGTTAAGAAAGTGCCCTCACCATGGGATTCCTCATTAGATCTAAATGGAAACATTTTTGAATCCTTCTAATAGAACCATTGTAGATACATTTGCTAGAGGAGCATTTTTATCTAAGACTTATAATAAGGCTTATGAGCTAGTTGAGAAGATGTCAAGTAATAATTTTTAGTGGCCCAACAAGACTGTAGAATGAGTACATGAAGTAGATGCAATTACAACTCTCATAGCTTAAGTATCATCGTTGGTGAATATATTGAAAACCATGCATACAGGAGCAAGTGTTAATCTGGTTCAGGCTATAGAGGGAGTCAGTTTCGTGTATTATGGTGAAGTTCATCTCTTTGCAACTATCCTTCTAATCCAAAGTCAACTTTTTATATGGGAAACTTCAATAGAAACAATAATCTTTTCTTAAAGACTTACAATCCAAGGTGGAGGCAGCACCGTAATTTCTCATGGAGTAATCAAGGGGTAGGGCCTAGTGGCTCATCTATGCCTAGTATACCTATTCATCCACTGTGATTTCTACAATAACTAATACCTTAACCAATTGAGCAATCTAATTCTTTAGAAAGTTTACTGAAGGAATACATGGCTAAGAATGATGCAATAATTTAGAGCCAAGTTGTTTCACTAAGGAATTTAGAGAATTAGGTAGGTCAACTTGCTAATGAGTTGTGAAATAAACCACTGGGTTCTTTACCTAATGGCATTGAGACTATATGGAATGATGGAAAGAGTATGCTAATGAGTTGTGAAATAAACCACTGGGTTCTTTACCTAATGACATTGAGACTATATGGAAGGATGGAAAGAATATTGCAAAGCAACCACTCTTAGAAGTGAAAAGGAATTAGAAATGCCAACAAGAAGTTTGGGAAATGATTCAAAGCCCACTTCAATCCGAAAGAATAGACATAAGTCTTAGAAGAATCTAGAATTGAAAGAAGAAGAGAATGGTGAGAAAGTTACAAAATAGAATGTTGCATTAAGGTCACAGTAAAGACTGCAACAGAGTAACCAGTCTATTCCTTTTCCATAGAAGTTTTAGAAAAAGCATTAAGATGCACAATTCAAGAAGCTTTTAAATGTACTGAGCAACTTTATATCAATATTTCCTTGGTTGAGGCACTAAAGCAAATGCCAAATTATGTTAAGTCCATGAAAGACATTCTAACTAAGAAGAAAAGATTTTGGGAGTTTAAGATTATAGCTTTGACTAAATGTTGTAATACTATCTTGAAAAATAAACTTCCACCTAAGCTCAAGGATCTAGGAGGTTTCATAATTCCATGTTCAATTGGAAGTCAATATTCTGGTAAGGCTTTGTGTGATCAAAGAGCAAGTATAAATCTGATTCTTATGTCAATTTTTAAAAAACTCATGCTTAGGGAGGCAAGACCAATAACCGTGACACTTTAGTTAGTTGATAGATTTATTGCTTACCCTAAAAGGAGGATTGAAATGTATTAATGAAGGTAGACAAATTTATCTTTCGAGCTAACTTTATCATTCTTGACTATAAAGCAAATAGGGAGGTTCCTATTATTTTAGAAAGACCTTCTCTAGCTACAGGGAAAACTTTGATTGATGTTTAAAAGGGTCAACTAGCGATGAGAGTGCAAGAAGAGCATGTGACATTCAATGTCTTTAAAAGACATGAAAATGCCAAATGAAGTGGAAAAATGTCCAACTATTTCTTTAGTTAACTCTTTGGTTGCTAAAAAGCTACAACAGGGTAATGGTGATGATTCATTAAAATTTGCTTCATTTTTTGACTCAAATGATGAAGATGAAAACCAACATGCTTGGTTAAAGCTCATCCTAGAATAGTCAAGCAAGGCAATAGATTTGAGCCTTTGGAGTTATCTTCAAAGAATTTTCAGCCACCTAAACCATTTGTAGAAGAGCCATCAACATTTAAACTGAAAAATCTTCCACCTCACTTGCAATATGCCTATTTAGGATATTATTCTACTCTTTCAACAATTATTACTTCTAATTTGTCTCAAAAGCAAGCTGAGAAGCTCCTTCTTGTGTTAAGAAACTTTAAACATGATGTAAGGTGGACCATAACTAATATTAAGGGTATTAGCCTATCATTTTGTATGGATAAGATACTCTTAAAGGATAATGTAAAAGGTTCCATTAAATAACAAAGAAGATTAAATCCCAATTTAAAAAGGGTACTGAGCATGGAAGTAATTAAAGGGTCAAATACAGGATGGCATATTAACATGGATTATAGTAAGCTTAACAAGGACACTAAAAATTATCACTTCCCTTTCTTATTCATTAATCAGATGTTAGACAGGCAAAACATTCAAGGTGAATGGCCAGAGGATGGAGCATTACATAAGAGCTATCAAGGAGAGGAAGAAATCTTCCATCCTTTGTTAGAGTTAATTTGTTTCACTTAAGTTGTTTATTAGTGCTTTGGTTTATCTCATGCAGTGTCAGGGGTATTAGATCAAGCTCCAAAAGCATAAATGAAGAGAAAGTGGTATGTTTGTGATAAGGATGTTATTTATTCAAGGTTTGGGCGCCTGGAGATTGATGTTTAGGGTAAAAGGAGGGAATCAGTTAGGTGAGAATGCATTAAAAAATCCGACAGAAGAAAATGCCCAGTTGTTATGGCAACTTTAAGGCTATGTTTGGAAGTTTAAGGGAGGATGAAAGGGAGTAGTCATTAATGGAATGGAATGGAGTGAAATGACTTAAGTAGATATGTTGTTTGAAAGTTTTAATGAGGAAAGGAAGGGACTCTTAAAATTTTTGTTTGGAAGTTACAATTAAATGAATGGAATGGAATGACTTATTAATTTTTTTTTTCAATATTACCCTGTATAACGTAAACATATAACTAATAATTTTATTTTTGTTCAATACATGAAATAAGAATATGACTCATTTTTCTGTTTATTCTTTTAATTTCTCAATTCACAAAATGCAACATAATTATGAAATATATATATATATATATATATCTTATGTAAACAACTTATAATATGTAAAAATTACTTATTTTAAAATTGTTTTAAATAAATAAATTTGAGATTTTAATTAATGATTCTAAGAAGAATGGGATAAAAATTAAATTTGTTATTCATGATACAAACATTTAATAAACTTGTAATTTTAAAAAAATTTAAAAGGGTATAATAGTATTTTTAATTAATGAGTCACTCCCTTCCATCCTTGACCCCCCAATTTGGGGGGATAACAAAAATAGTATTTTGGATGGCTAGAGAGGGTCTTGGAGGCCCTTCCTTGCCATTCTGTTCCCTTCTTATGAAAACATCCAAACATGCATTCATTCAAATTTGACCATTCCATTCTTTGCCACTCCCTCCCTGACCCTCCATCCAAATATAACCTAAGGTAAAACATACGGCAAAACACTAAAAAAAATGGCCCAGTTGAAATGGCAATGCTACAACAAAGTGTATGGAAAAATGCTAAAAGCTAAAAAAAAAAAAAGACAATATGTATACAACAACAACAACAACAAAACGTGCACTTTGGCTTAGCTTGTAGGTTGCCCTAAATTGTTTCTTCTTTGTCAAGGCCCTCCAAACTTGTTTGCCATTGTTGCACAATTTCTCCACTGCATCCATTCACATAAAGATAAAACACCCTTCCATTCCTTTCCATTCACAATTTCTGGCGAGCTCCTCCATGATTCCCTTCCATCCTCCAGTGTTGTTAGTGTTTTCCACTCCATCATCACATGAGATGCATTAACAGCACTCCTATTTGTTGTTTCATGAGTAGCCCCTTCCTTTACAAGTCCACCGTGATAGCATTCCAAGAAATGGATCAACAAGTTCTCATATATTTCTTGTAACCTTGTTATTATTATGTGTTGTTGATTTTTTCCTCTTCATTGTTGTTTAATGTGTTTTATTTTCCTTTCTTTTCTTTTCAGTGGGCAGTATTGCCTAATTTTAAGTTTGGGGGTAGCTCTTTTAAGTTGATTTTTTTCTAATGTTTTGCATCATGTTTAGTTTGTAGTTTTTATGTTATGTAAGTCTTGAAATTAATTGTTTGTTATTTTTAGAGGATTGCTTTGTTATGACGAACGTCAAAGTAAGAGTTGTTTAATGATAATATGATTTCTTAGAGTCTGCTTAGACACAGTAGAGTACCAATCTTACTTTTTTTTATATCTAATTTTTAGGCTGAATCTTTGAACACCTAAAGAAGGTTAAGAGGCCATGAAAATTTAAGTTCTAAAATTGACTTGGAGAGGTTCCCTGAAGCAAATTAGCAGAAGAACCTAATTTTAAGGAATTGAATATGGAGAAATACTATGTTGTAAAAAAATTTAAAAGAAAAAAAATGAAAAGTAAGTTAATAAGAGGATTACTCCGCTTTTCCAAGTTGCTTAGTAATATGAGACTTTATGAGCCCCATGTTTTCTTTTGCGTTAAACAATTAGTTGGATTATGAGTATGCAAATGCACTCTATATGGGTATGGTTACTGAGTAACCAAATCAGTAACCAAATCTCTTCATGTTTCCCATGTTGGCATTGGTGTTAAAAGGCAACCCTACAATCTAAAGACTCTTGTGCAAAACAAAAAAATAAAAAAAACCAAAAAAGGAAATTGAATGAAAGGGAAAAAAAAAAGGCATAATAAAGGCTTATGTTACCTTTGCTCTTAAGTATTAAGTCATATGATTTTAACAAAGGAGGGACTTTTAAAGTCAATTTCTTAAGAATGTGCAATTATGTTTGATGATTGGTATCTAAACCCAATTTAGGTAGTTTAGGATGAAGCCTATAACTTATCACACACACACGGAAGGTGTTTGGACAAGTTGACAATGGATTGAACTAAAATTTGTGTTCAATTACAATTAATTATCAATAAGAAGAACAATTATTGTTGTGTGCTAAACAGACGATGCATTTGAGAACAATACCTCTTTGGCTTGCATTATAACATTAGTGAATCATCTTTTTTGGGTTAGTGTGTTGTGCTTTTGAGTCTTGTGTTCTATTTTATTTAGATTGGATTTAGTGAGTTGCTTAAGGACAAGAAACATATTAAGTTTCAGGGTATGATAACTCTAAGAAATTAGAGTTATCAAGAGTGTTTTCCCAATGACTGAATGCTTGTTTTATGAAAAATTCATAATTTTTGAATTGTTTAATTTTGATTTCACTTCTTTTTGCAAAATGATGTTGGGGCTAGCTATTGAATGATTTAATATTGATATTAATCATTTTTAGAATTGAATTATGCTAGTTTTTATGTGTAAGAAAAGAATTTTAAAGAGCATTAAAGCACAAGAAAATTCACTCCTAGTTGTTATGGCATTTGTTAGGCAAATCACATGGCAAAGTTTTGCAAAACAACACTTTAGTGAAACGCATGTTTTGAGGGGAGATAAGGACAACATGTGATATGAAAGGACAAAAGTCTACAGAAAATGTAATTTTTGGGGGTTGGTACATGCAAGGACTACATTTGGGGAGAGAAGAGAAGCTTTGGAGGCTGAAAAAGGAAGAAGGCAAGAGTACAAGTGGTCCTCCATGATTCTTTTCGCCATGATAGCACAAAATTGCAAGAATTTGGAGCTTTTTCTAAAGAGAGAGAAGGTTGGTCACAAAAGGAAGAAGAGAAGACATTGAGTTCGGAAATTATTTTCTTAATTAACGATTGGTCTTACTTCCTCTATTATGTATCTAGCTAGGATGTTATTAGATTGATTACTATCTCGAGAACCATTAGCTAATTCGTTGATTAGCTAGAATTGTTAATTCACCTTAAAACTGTGGAATCTTTCAAGTTATTGATACTTTGTTAAGTTGAATGCAAATTTATTAATCAACTTTATTATAGTTGATTATGCTATTTGTTGCTTGGCCACCAATAGGTAGTAATTAGCTTGAATTAGTTATGGAAAGATCAATTTAAGTAACAATTAGCTTGATTAATATGGGTTACTCCAATTCATTGAGGATATGCAATTATAAAGGAATATATGATTTGCCTCACATAAACTAAATAATTTTAAGCCTGAATTTTACTTCTTGGAATTAGGTTTTGTAACATTATGATACATTACAATTTAAGAGGTTTAGCCTAGCAATTTGGAAGGATTTCCATGGAATTTTTGTACTTGGGGCTTTACACATACGTTTTGCTACAACAATGCTAAAGCAATCTATAGCAAACTACAATTTAATGGGAGATTGACAATCATAGTGCCCTAGTACTTGAAATTTGATTAGCTTCCACTTTATTGCACTTTTTAGTTGATTATTCACTATTTAGTTGCATCTTCATATTACTAATTGAATTGCTTTAGTCATGATGTTTTAATTTCATAAGAAGATCCATACTTTTTTTGTTTTTTCCTCTTAGTCACTTATCTTAACTATTTCACTTTCTACTTGATTTTTAATACTTAATCACACAAAAAATGCTAAACTAAGACATGCTTTCAAGATTTAGGCTATGATATATGACAAGAGAAGAAAGAAATCAAAACAACAATGTAAGACTACTATTAAGTAAACTATTGCTCTAAAGGGCCCGAGTGTATTCTACAATCATCCTAAAAGTAACATTTACAAACCAATGAGTCAAGGTTTATTTTTCTTAACCCATTTCCATGAGGTTATATTTACATTGGGATGCCCTATTAACAGTGTTAAATGTCCATTGGTTAAGAAAAAGAACTAGTAAAGATTTTTCCTTTGGACAAGGCTCAATGTCCTTAAAAAGTATCCACATTAGCATGGACCTGATGAAACTCAAAAGCTTGACGTGCTTCGAGGACTCTGAATAAGACCATTTCCTATTTTTGAAGACTACTCCCTCATTTTTTTATTGATGAAAGAAAAAAATTTCCCTATTAGGTTTCATAATTCCAATGACGATAACCCATCCACAAGAAAAAGGATGATATCACTTAGGACCTCTTATCAAGATCTGAGGACACCCCATTTATTTAGTTCCAATACTTAAAAAGGGATGCACTGAGGAGGAAATAATCTATTTAACTAAACTTAAAGCAACATTAGCGTTTGGTTTCTTCTAGTCATGCACAACTTGGTTCCATATCATCCAAATTATATCAAGAATAACTAGGAGCTCTTTAGTGAGATGTTTAACATAATCCAAATTCCCTTTACCCATTTAAAACCATGACAGGTACTAGCAAATTAAATCATGTTCTTCAAAATAGTCAAGTTTGAGATCCACCAAATAGGTAAACCAAATACACCTTACAAAGGGACAACGCAGAAAAATATGGCTAATAGATTCACCCGGGTATCCACACTATGAAAAATAAGTTCCATAAGGACATAATGGGCTATAAGAAAGTCTCTAATTGGAAGGGCTTTCCTAATTAATTTCCATGAAAAGAGCAAGATTCTATTAGGGAGTTTGACCTTCCAAATTAGATTCTAACAAGAGAAAGAGCCTACATTAGCATTGCAATTGTTGATAGAATTAAGCAAGGAGTAGCCATCTCATATAAAATGTTCTCTAATGTAGCTACCATGCTAAATCAGCCTATTTAGAATATAGTGACAGAAAAGCATTCTGATGAAATAATATTGATGTCATTGGGAAATATAAAGCATTTAAGCGTTGAAGATCCTAACTTGATTAGTCATGCAGTATAAGGTCTTAAACCCTTCTATAACCAAAGCTCCTACTTGGTTGCATCTTCCACTAAATATGGCGGTCAATTAGGATATGATCACAAGTTCCAATATACCACTTGAATCTTAAAGTAATTAAATTTTTGTGCCTTTGAATGCCCTTCCACTTACAAGAAGTAGTAGAATAACTGTAAACAATTCTTATACGGTTAAGATCATAGTACATCTGAAATAATTTCTTAATGAAAAAGGAATGATTATTAAGATCTATTACTCTTCAATATTATTTACCTAACAGAGCTTGATTAAAAGATAAGTACTCCTGACACTCAAATCACTAACTGACTTGAGGTTACATATCTTATCCCAATTAAGCATGGGAATTCTCCTGTTTTGATCCCAAAAACACTAGAAGAAATTTGCAATCTTAGCATCAATAATTCTACAATTTGGGAGCTCAAAGCAAGAAAGTTCATATATTGACTTCTAATTAAGCACTAAATTTAATAAGTGTAAGATAACTAGCTTATGAAGGAAAGATGACTTCCAAGCAATAAGAGATCTATCAAATTTCTCATTCAAATGATTAAAGATTATAGTCTATTCCTTCCTTAGATCAACCCACCAAACCTAGATATTTTCTGAAACAACTAATGTCTTTAACTTCTAATATACTTGGCAAGATCCTCTTGAAACAGTAGGGAGTGTTTTGTCTAAGAACCAAGGCAAGTTCGTTCCTATTTACTTCTAAACCAGATAGCACACTAAAGCTTTACAAAATGTCCTTTACTCAACAAGCTTCTATATCTACCTTGAAGAACAACATTATGCCATCTGTGTACATAAGATACGTAATGCCCTCAATAGTATGACCAATGTTAATTCCTTTCCACTTTTCTCAATCTTGGCTTTATTGATAAGGCAAGACAACACATTCAAGTGGATCTGTTGCATTATAAGTCTACTTTTGATATAAGCACTTCGAAAAGGAGAAATGTAATGATCCAGTTTAACCTTAAGGCAATTACTTAGCAATTTTGAAATGATCATATAAGATGAATTGCATAAGCTAATTAGTCAAAAGTCCCTTAAAATTTGAATTTAGTCAGTTTTTGCACTTAGGACAATAAAGGTTTTATTGATCGGAGCATGTGACCTCTCTCTAAAAAAGGATAGCACCATGTTAGAGACATTATTACCACTATGTCCCAAAAGCTGTGGAAAAGTTTGGCATTAAAGCCATTTGGTTCTTGTGCAATGCCATTTGCTAAATCAAAAGCAACTTGTTTAATTTCTTCTAATGAAAAGGGACATTGAAGATGATCAAAATGCTCCACATATAGCGAAGGAATGTCAACATATACAAAGAAGTCCATTATGGAACTAATGTCCATCTAATTAGGAAAAGAGTAAATATCCCTAAAATATTCTTATACAAGTTCTTATATGTGATTAGGATTTTTAGCCATAAAGCAATCATCATTTTTTAGTGCCTAAGGACTTGATTTTTAACTTTGAGCTTAGAGACTAGTGAGTGAAAGAATTTTATGTTCCTATCTCCATATTGTAGCTAAGACTGCCAAGCTTGTTATGCCCACAGAAATCTCCTTATAGTCATAGAAGAAATCTAATTGATTTAGAAGTTCTCATTCCTTCTTCTTGGACTCGTCATTAGAGAGATCGCATTAGAGCTGTTAAAGAGTTCCTTCAAGGGCTATAATTCTATTAGAGATATAACTAATGGTATTCTTTCTCCAAACAAATAGAGTTATCATGGTAAAATCAAGTTTTGAAAGTAATTTAAAGGATAGAGAACTTCTATAGTATTCTAAGATTAAAAAACAATATATGATTATTTTTGGAAAGTTAAGCCAAAAGTTTTCTAATCTTTTTAATTCAGATTTGGAGCATGTAATTAGATTTGTGTGAATAATAATGGGAACATAATTAGGGGCCAAAACAAGGAAGGATGGATAAACTAGTATGTGGAAATTTTTTAAGCCGTCACATTCTGTATAAGGCTTTATCCAATCTAGCCCAAACATAGTTTTAGTTGGATCTATTATAAGTCCAGGTGTACTACTACCCACATGGTAGAATGTCAACTTATAAACAGCCAAGGAAGGCTATAAGTCTAGCAAAGTGTTAACTATACAAAAAAGAGTTGACTAGAACAAGTTTTACAACAAAATTAACTAGTCTTCGAAGTAAATTCAGTTAATTTTGGGTACAATTTAGCATGAACATGTTACCCCTAGAGATTTCACTAAATCACCATGTTTCTAACTTTTCTAAAAGATTTTTTTGTGATAAATCTTTATAGAATCAAAGTCAAAGATTTATTACAATAAAGGGAGAGAAGAAAACAAGAAAATTAAGGAATGAAGGTCCAGTAACCAGGCACTGATATTCCAGTGCTTAGGCATTAAAACTAGAGAGTTAGTGTCTAAACGCCAAATCATCAGTGCTTGAGTGCTAAAACGTGAAAGTTCAAAAACTAAGTCAAGGATCTAGTGCCCAAGCACCAGAAAATCAACACTTGGGTATTAATTTCAAATAGTTAACACCCGAGTGCCAAAATCCTAGTGCCTTGATGCCAAAAGTGACACATTAAAATAGCAAAGTTAGGAGACCAACACCCAGGTGCTAAAATTTTCATATCATCAGTGCCCAAGCATTAAGGTTCCAATGCCTTGGCATTAAAAACAAAGACCCAGCGCCTAACCATGCCGTTAAAGGACCTAATCTAAAAAATTAGGGTTTATCAAGATAAGGTTGATCTCATGAGATAAGATAGACTCTTGGGAGCTCTAAAGGCTATAAATAAGAGGCCTAAGTGGCTGCAAAGGACACACCAAGATAATAAGAGTTAGAGACGGTGTTAAGGGGCACTATCGAGTAGGGTTTTCAATGGGGTTAGAAAGGAGTTTCTGTGAAGGGAGCAACAACTTGATCAAACTTGTGCTTCCTCTCTAAGCTATTTTTTCCTCCTTTATGCATTGAACTCCTTTTAATTTTCTATTCTGAACCATGCTTATGCTTAGCTAGTTAGGTAGTTCTAAGGTTCTGACTAAACTCTTACATGGGTTATTTTTCTTATTAACATTTTGTTACTAATTTAATTTTGAGTTATAGTTGTTTATGTTCATTTTATGCTTACTGCTATCTAAGATTGATCAACTTAGTATTTATTCTAGAATTTGGTTTAAGCTAAAAGGTAATTCTAAATTTAAGAACTAAATGAACATAGTCATTGTTTACCATTGAATTTAATGCATTTCACAATCAAGACCAAAGTACTTTACTGTCTATGATAACCATGCATAGGCCTAGGATTTATGAGGTTGTAATCTCAGCTGATTTGTGTAGAAATATACGGGAATCAGAGGATTCAGCCTAGGCTATATAAGTTAGACAAAACTATATAAACAATAACGAACCCTAGGTTAGCAACTTAACTCATTTATTATTCAGAAACTTAATCATTAGTAGGAAAACAACCTTGCAAAATAGTGAAGTCAGAATCCTAGGTTTATTATTAGTTAATCCTAGTTAATAAGTGTTTCTACCTTCTCTTACATCTTAATCATCACTTAATCCAACCACTTAAATTGAAGGATTAGTAATTGGTAATTCAATTGAATTTAACTGAGCTTTAGATTCATTAGGTTTTGATTCTAAGGGTAAATTGGAGTCAGTAACATTTCTACATTTTTTTGCAAGCACATGATTTCATTTGATACAAAGCCTTGATCTTTTCGAATGGGACAAAAGGAACATGATTAGGGTCATCATATAAGTTCAAGTACTCTAATTGCTTAATAATCCCTTGCTCAAAGCTCTGAATTACAGTATCCTTAACCTTATCTAGATAATATTAGAGATATTAGTAAATCCATACCCTGGACTAATGCGATGAAGCTTGTTTGATATGAGATTTATATAATAGAAAAGTAAAGAAATCATTGATAGGAGCCCACACTATGTCATTGTGATTATGCCGAGTGAAGCAGAAAAAAGAAGAGGACCATGTTATATCCAACGAGGGCAGAAGTAAGCTTGACCAAAATGCCAAGCAATAGAGACACATTTAGTGATTTTAACAATTAGAGAAACATTGATAGACATATCTATATCTTATTAAAGGGCAAGCTCACTTAATATTCTTTAAGCACTATCAAGTAACTTAGGCCCCAACTTTAAGAAAGAGCTAACCATTACTATTCAAGTTATATGGGCCTATACGTGGCCCAAAATATTATCATGTTTCTTTCCTTATAATTTATGGTCATCATACTCCACCCAACAAAGTACATGTTTAATGGGTTTAGCTGTAGCCCTATACGTTACCTAATCTCAACATATCACTATCAAGGGTTTATTTTATCATTATGGGTACAAAAAAAAGTTTGGAAGTAAACTTTGTTAATCCTAACTAATGATTATTTTTAATTCCTTTTTAGTACACCTCATCATCCTTAAGTTTAGAAGAGAACTATTTCTTTTTTTATATCTACTTTCATTAGGTAAGGAGATTTTACTATCTAAAATATGGGAAGTAAAACTATAATTTTTACTAAGAGGGTTTCTATCTACAACTTCCTATGTGAACACTTCTAATTGATGAGTTGACCATAATATTTTAATTTCTTACTAAGAAGACCCATGAACTTTTGAATGTAAGGAATTTTCTTCCCCTTTCATTTCACACTTCCTTAGAAACCATAATCAAATTTTTCTCCTCTCATGCCAACTCATACACTACATAGGAAGAAAGTTACATCATATCTTTCTTCCTTATCCTTAGCCCACTCGAGTACCACTCCAAACAGTGGTATGCCCTTAAATTCTCATTAAATGCTCAGTCCTTTCTCATACCCTATTAGTCCTATCATACTTTCAAAAGTATATTCCATTAATTAAACTCCTTTCCAATGTTATAGTTAACATTTTTAGCTATCTCTCCTTCTCCTTCACTCAAATGAAACTTTCCCCTTTAAGAAAAAATTATTACAATAAGCTTCACCCTATATAGGGACTTTTCCTCACTAGCAACATAATTATTATGTATTAGGGAAATTATTTGTACTTATTAAATTATTGACTAATACATAATTTGATAAGTGAATGGTTTGCATAACAAGCTACCTTAATTTTCAACCTTTATAGATTTTAATTAGTTTAAGATAGTTAAAACATTTGTTACTCCTCTTCTTCTTAGTTAAGACATAAAGGTTAAGTCAAGGTCTCATTTTTCCTCGCTATGCATAGGTATGATGCCTTTGTTTTTTATACTTTTCTCAAGAATAGCCTTTTTTCCTCTTGCTTAATCCCCTGCATACTTCAAGAAATAAGATTAAGGAATATTTAGAAAAGCAAACATTTCTAATTAGAATGGCCTAAAACTCTCAGTTAAATGGTTCATCTCTTCTTGATATAATGTCCAAAAAGGTTTAAGAAAGAGTATAGAAAACTAATTGTTAAGAAAGGGAAAAATTCCTTCCTTTTAATGTACATGAGTGGGGCTGAACAATCACCTTAGGCCCTTACTTTAACTTGATTTTCCTTCGGTGAGCTCCTTTCCTTCTTGGCCGAGAAAGCTTCCTCTCTAACACACTATTTCCTTTTATTAGGTGTCTTATGCAAAGCTTTTGCATTCTCCCTTCACTTGAGTATCCCTTCTTATAGCCTTTCTTCTCTCCTATCATTACTTGAGTAGGTGGTTGCTTCTTCTCCCTTCATGATACATGTGTGAGCTCCCTATTCCTCCTTTTCATGATTTTTGTTACACATGACATTAAAAACCTTTTAACCTTTTATCCAATTAGAGCTCGCCACCTCATAGTTACTTGGTTTACATTTCATTTTGGCCCCTCCAAACTTTAAGCATTGATTGGTTAAAATTACCTTTCATATTATATTAGTTGTGTGCATAATGATGCCCACTTGTACAGTGTTTTTTTTTTTATTTAATTACATTCGAGTACTCCTTTGTCCTTTCTAGACTATGACCTTTCCATCATTACTTCCTTTTCTCATATTCCTAGTATCTAGTCATGCAATAGAAGTGTAAAAGCCCTTATTTTGATTATGGAATATTATCTTTTTGCCTCATATACTATAGAATTTATAATTTAGCTCATGAAAAAATCATACATTTACCCATACTTTGAACACATTTTATTAATTAGGTCTTTATGATTGGGGGTGTCACTTCAAGGATAGGGAAAATCCTTATCTTATTGATTGTTAGAGGAGCATAAAGACAATGAGTCAAACCTAGCACTTATATGATTAGTGGGTTAGGGAATACAAGGAGTTAAGAAGGGTATTTATCATGAACATAGTGAAATGCCCTTTCCCCTATCTCCATCCATTTAATCTTGGTACTGGCCCAGAAAGGATGATTCTTCCTAAAAGTATAGGCAATATCAATAATTAGAGGAAACCTAACGTCTATTACAAAATCAAAGATATATTTCTTATGGATTCTATCTCTAAGTTAATCTTGAGCAGCTTTTATTGAGCCAATATTCCAATCACAATCCTAAGCCACATGACCAATTTTACTAAACTATTTGCATATACAAAAAAATTTCTCATACATATAGTCAATCCAGATCAATGTTTTATTGTCAAGACACACCAATAAAGACATCAAAAGAGCCCAACAAGGATTAAATAGAATTTTAACCATTAAAAATTGTAAAGTTTTAGTATGTTGCATATACCATCAACCACCGCTAGGATTTTAACCATACTACCTAAGATATCAACCACTTCTCCATTCACGTAGTCTATTGTTATATCCACCCAAATTGCAATTTGTTTGACCTGCATGTCACCAAGGACTATATTAGGTTTCCATTTGTTAATAACCAAGGGAGAGTTCAAAATGAACCATGAACCATTTTTCATAAATGAAACCTAAGTCCATTTGATTTTCAAACTCAATTAAAAAATTGTTCCTATCACAACCAATGACTCTAAAACTATCTTGTAGTTTATATGCACTCTAAAGAGCTAGTTCAGGTCTATGAAGTATAAGATTTTTGCTATCAATAAGGACCACAATCAAGCAAGTACTTCAAGAATTCTTAGAGGAATGGATCATTTCATGATTAAGGCTAAAATGCATCCTAACTCGTGGGAGTTAAACCATAGAATTTCCTTTTTGCATGTGATCTAAGGACAAAGTATTGTCACCATTATTAGAACTGCTTCCTATAAAAGCTAGAAACTTGTATTTCTCTATAAAAGCTATGATTCTAAAAATAAAATAAAAAACTCTAGACACAGTGAAAAAACCAAAAAGAAAGCATACCTAAAAGCAAAAGAACAAAAAAAGACTAACCCCAAAACAAATAACCTGGAAGACTCAAATAAAAGGAAAAACTTCAAACATGTACAAGCCACCAAATAGACATGCTATCATAGACATAGAAAGAACACAAATGAAAAGTAAGAAAAACTTAAAGAAACACCACATGTTAAGCAAGGAGAAAAGGAATTGAGGTGGTCAGAAAAGGCATAAGTTGTTATAAAGTAAGTGAGCTCAAGAAAAAGAAATGACATACAGAGGAGCGAGTTTAAGAATCAAGTACAAGATAAAAGCTAAGTTATGAGACCCTATAAAAAATGAGTGCATATTAAATAAACTAAATATCCCCATATTGCATATATGGTTCAAATGAAAATGTAAGCAACAATGATATCATGTATAGTGTCAACAATTTCAAGTACAACAAGAATGAAAAAAATCCTATGGCAAATTTTTCTAAAATGAAAAACCGTGCTTTAGCCAAAAACGACAAACCAATCACATGGAAAATCATGATTTTGTAAAAAGAATTAAAAAAAAATACGAGTTTGGGGAAGCTCAAAAGTCATATGATTTCAATCTCTAACCTAGTGCACTCCAACTTTCTGGTAACTTCATGGCAACAGATAAGCATTGTCTATATTCATAGCAATGCTCCAAACATGAGTTATTCGAGAATCATTATATTGAGCTATCGAGGTTATAATCATTTAAATGTGGGGGATCTCTTTTGTTAAGATGTTGGGGAATGGAAAGCAAAGTATGATGCACATTTCCAAATATAGGAGTACGAATGGGATGCTTTTCCATTCCTATTCCACCACCCAAAATCAGTGAACCAAACATGTCATAGGGAATGTCTATTTCCACACATGTGGGAATAAGCATTCCTTTACCTACATGAGGGAATCAAAGGCATTCCAAGGAAAGCCCATTATTATAACTGCCCATAAATTGAATGTTGCACCTATACAATTAAGGGACATATAGCAACAATTGCAAAAAGATAAGGCATGTTATTGAGAATTGTCATACTAATCCTTATAAAGCTTATCAAAACAAGAATCAATCTCATCCTAGACAGCCTTTAAAGTTTGCACTCTCTTCAAACTATTGTTATTGCTAATGAGAAACTTGCTTCATCCTGCACTTAGTCATCTCTGTCTAGTGATCTTGAAACTTTTCATAGATAGCTTCTTTTCAGTACCTCTAATCTACATACTACTTAAGCTACTCCATTAGTTATCCCTTATTAGTTCTTTAATTATGCTTGTTGCAACCGTACAAGTTCTTAATCCAAATTATTTTCTTCCTTGTCTTGTAATTTAACTTGATAGTTATGTTAGCCAGTAACATTGGCTATGTTTATTAGACTTCCCCATCTTTACATTATATATACTTTGTCCCCACAAACAATTTCAACCTTATTTTTGTTATGCCATTATGTTATCTCATATGTAAACTAATCTTTTCTCTTCTCGGTTGTAATGCTCAAAATCCACAAATAGGACAAATCATTAGAACTGAGCATAAAGTTGGATGGCTATTTAAGCTCACCTCGTTATATATTCATTCTTTCACTCAATCAAAATTGTGTGCTATTCCATTTCATCTCCTTTTGATGTATGGCATTGACATCTTTGTCACACATTCATAGTAAACTATACCCTTTAATTTCTAATGATTTTTAGGCACCATTACAAACATGCCATTTACACTATATTTCCAATCAACCAGCCTTATCTTTTAATAAAAAGACTTATGTATTCATTTCATATTTCCCCTTTTAACTTGATTTAATATGATATTTGAAGTCATTTCCCCACCCCTCTATAAGTAGCTCTTGATACTTTGTGCTATTTGTTAAAGATTATTTTCAATTTACTCGAATATATATATGATAGTAAGTCAATATATCATGATAATATTATATAATATTATGACTTAAAGCTTCTTAGTTTCCTTATCGAACCTGGTACTCCTCAATATTTATGTTCACATACATCTTAGCAAAATGGTCATGCTAAAAGAAATCACTGCCACATTCTTAACTTTGTTAATGTTATCCTTATTTCCTCTTCTTCTCCTGAGCACATTTAGGTTAAAGTTGCTATCACGATTAATTATCTATAAATCATGTTTCCTCTTCTATCATTAGGAAGATCTCTCCGTTTAAGCATCATTATGGTAGTTTCTTAATTATATTGTGTTTAAATTTTTTTCACAATGCTTATTTCATTCATTTTTCACCTAATAAGCACACTAAATTATAAGCTCATGTTTATCTCTATTGTTCTTAAGTTACGCCATTTAGCACAAAAGCTATTGTTATTTGAATCCCCTTTCTTAATGCATTTGCACTTCTCGTTATGACATTTTCTGGGAGCATGTTATGTTTACCTCATTTTCCTAGTTACCTTCCATTCCCTCTACTTCATGCTCTATTTTATTAATTTAGTTAACCTTTTTTCCAGTGAACTAGGTATTAAGTCCTCTGACGAGCTCTTTAACACATCTGATGATATGCCTTTTTAATGGTGTTATCAACCATATTAATCAAGCGCTAACATTTTTCCCTCCCCTGGTCAACGCACTAGTGTAAGAATTCTTTATCATTATCTCTGTGTTTACCATTGTTTCTCTACTATGGTTCTTTTGCATAAGTTTCAATCCTATGAAGAAGCATTCAACGACATTAATTGGCAACAAGAAATGCAAGTTGAATTACAAGCCTTGGAGAAAACTCACACTTAGGATTTGGTTGACCTTCCTCCAAGCACTTGGGATTAAGAGAAAACTCACATTGGGTACAACAAAAGTGAATCTTTAAAATTATTACTTATTTTTATGGTTCTATAGAAGGTATAAAGCTTATTTTATAAGCTTGTTTTATTACTAAAGATTTTACCTAATAATATGGCATTGACTATGAAGAGACATTTTCTCATGTTGCTCGTATTACTTTTGTTTGCAATCTTCTAGATATTGTTGTACTTTCCTTAATGGTGATTGCAAGAAGGGGTCTATATACATCTCCCTCTAGTGTATGCTCACATCGCCAAAGTATACAAACTTTATCGTATTATTTATGATCTCAATAAAGCCCCTTAAGCTTGGTTTGCTAAATTTAGTTCTTCTATTAGTCAACTTGGCTTCTATTCCATTCCTTATGACTTGTAAATGAGTGACTTATGTCGTAGTCTTAACAAAGCCCCTTATACATAATTAGTCAATTTATGGCAACACCTTGTATTACCCACTAAGCAACTATCTTACGCATCCTTCAATATGTTAAAGCCACTTTATTCTATTATCTTCGCAAGGATTAGAAAATTGTCTTCTATATAAGTCATCTTTACTTATAATGAGTATATTTAAATGAGTGAACTCAATGCACCTTTTTCATTTTCCACTAAACTTATTTACCATTACCACATTGGAAAGCCACTGATGTCTTTCTTCCTCTAAAGACCTTTTTCAGTTAAGTAGTTTCAAGATAATTGTCTAAAATTAGAATGTGTCAAGTGAGTTTACGGTTGATACCTAGCATGGTAATAGAAAACTAGATAAGGCATTTTCATTGCTTTTTAAGAAAGTTGTTAGTTCCCCTTGATGTTTTTAAATAAAAAAGATACGGCTCTTTTTTCTTGTCCATCATCATCCTTAAATAAATTAATTTTAACTAGCACTTTATTAGGTTTGAGTAAAGTGCCAAAGATGTCAACTTTCTAGTCCAAAAGTTCAATGCAAAGGACATCTTGAATGGTTAGCTCTTATTTTTCTTTACTTTTTTTTTCTTCTCTTTCTCCCTTTTTCTTTGTACTCTCAGCATTATCTTAAGACTTGTAAGTCCTAGCTATCTTTTAATTTACCCTGATATCCTTCTTCCTTTGTTTTATTGGAAATATCATCATCAAATAAGCTATTGAAATGATCACCCATGCTTTATTGAGCAAAGATTTACCTACATTGGCATTGTATGTTCATAGTGCTAATAAAATATAAAGTTAACTGTCGTAACCGACCTTTCGGCGGAATAAAATAAAAATTGTTTGGATTGATTCCCAAAATGAAACTAGAAAATCAATTTATTTGGAGTCGCCACCAAAATTTTTAATGGAAAACTTTGGGAAACCAATTTAAAACAAAAAGAAAAGGCAATATGGTCTGCGAAATCAGATATGGATTTGGGAGTCAATTTGAGTGTAGGGAAGGTGTTAGGCACCCCACAACACCCGTCCATATGGACGGTTACCTTAAATCAGTCAGCTGAAATAGAATACGACTTTTAAACTTATCTCGATTACCCTTATATCGACATACACGCCCGTTAAACAGAGGAGACAAAACAGCAAGAATGAAAACAGACAGATAGATATTTACAAAGTGCGGACTTGACCTAGGATAAGAGCCTAGGGCCTACGTACCTTACGATAGGGATCAAAGTCCATATAGTTCAACCACAAAGGTGTGTCTATGGGTTAATTATTTGTAAATTTTATGATGAGAACAGGAGAGTTTAAATTGAACAGATTTCCATAAACAAAACGAAATTGAGATTTGGTCTGTGTGTCTTAATTTACGACAATCTGATTAATCTAGCTTTCTTGACCTCTTTATTTTTTCTTTTTATATTTTTTTTGTTTATTTTTAGAGTTTTAATCCTTATTTTGAAATTTAAATGAAATGAAATGATTGTAAAGAAAGAATTTGATCGCGTAAAGAAAAGAAATTATTTAATTAAGACATTTATTTTTGTAATATTGTTATTATTGTTATCATTATTTTATAACAAATATGTGCTGATTTTGGGGATCCAAGGAGATTAAAATCTCACATGACCCCATGCAATCGAGGAGAACAATATTCTCACATGATAATTTTGCAGATAATAAAAAATATTTAATTAAGATCAATATTTAATTATTATTTTTAAAACAAATGTATACTAATTTTAGGGATCTAAGGAGACTAAAATCTCACATAATCCCACACAATCGAGGAGAACAACATTCTCACACGATAATTTTGCAGATAATAGAAAATATTTAATTAAGATCAATATTTTATTATTTTTATTTTTATTTTTATTATTATTATTACTATTATTGTATTGTTATTATTTATAGCAAGTATGTATTAATTTTTAATTAACAATTTTTTTCTAGGATCTAAGGAGATCCGAATCTCACCCGATCCTAAGACGCTTAAAGAGAATAATATTCTCATTCGATGACTTTCTTAGAACTTTATTTATAAAGCCAAAATTAATCTCCTATTGACACAAGGATAACAATGATACATATATCTATACACATCTATACGTACACATATATATATACATATACATACATATAGACACATATAATAATACATATGAGCATGATAGAAAAAGAAGAGCAAGCTTCAAGAAAAACATGAAGCATATATCTATATATCACCACACATATTTATATATACATCTATACACACACACACACACACACACACACATATATATATATATAAACTCATATGTGATCAGGAAGCATGAACTCATATACCCACACATGTATATGTATTATATACATCCACTTACACACACACACACACACATATATATATAAACACATGCATAATATATGTGTAAGAAGAGAGCAAAGCTCAAGGAAGACAAGGGAAGCATATACCTATATATATACACACATACGTACATATATATTTATACTCCCACATACACATAGCTATGTATATATATATAAGGAAGGATGAAGAAACTTTCACCCCCCCACGGCACCAGAGAGAAACAGGAAGCATATATCTATATATCCCCATATATATTTATATATATATCTACGTACACATAGCTATGTATATATTTAAGGAAAGATGAAGAAACTCTCACTCCCCCACGGCACCAGAGAGAAACAGGAAGCATATATCTATATATCCCCACACATATTTATATATATATCTACATACATATAGCTATGTATATATATAAGGAAGGATGAAGAAACTTTCACACCCCCTACGGCTCCAGAGAGAAACAGGAAGCATATATCTATATATCCCTACACATATTTTTATATATATATATATCTACATACACACACACACACACACACACACATATATATATATATAAACTCATATGTGATATATATGTGATCTGGAAGCATGAACTCATATACCCCCACATGTATATATATTATATACATCCACTTACACACACACACACACATATATATATATATATGTATATATAAACACATGCATAATATATGTGCAAAAGGAGAGCAAAGCTTAAAGAAGACAAGGGAAGCATATATCTACATATATACACACACATACATACATATATATACTCCCACATACAATTATCTATATATATATATAAAGAAAGATGAAGAAACTCTCACTCCCCCACGGCACCAGAGAGAAGTTTGCAGCAATTTTCAACATATATGCATCTTCATACAACTACATATATACACACACACACACATATATATATATATGCTCCATACGCACACAGCTATATATATATATATATATATAATAAAGGGAAGGTGAAGAAACATACATCAGAAAGCAGCGAACTCATATACACACGCCTATGTGCATATGTACACCTCTCGGTCAGGGAAAAAACAAGCAAACAGGAAACAAAAAAATACACCAGCATCCTCAGTTTCTTTCAGCCAAGCTCACCTCTGTTTACCCCTGATCATAGCGTCCAAAACAAGGGAATGGAATCTCAGCCTTAGCACGTCAATTTCTCGGTTTCAGCTTGGTTTAGATGACTGTGCTGCAGCTCAGTTTCTCCAACAGTTTTCCTTCCTCAGTTTTCCGGTTTCAACTTCCAGATTTCTTCCTTGTTTCTCAGCATATCTCATTCTCCTCTGTGAACACCCCATCCCTAATCACTTAATTATTTAATTATTGGAAACACCAATTAATTAATAATTAAGAACATGGGAAATTTAAAAATGTCAAAACTTTGAATGATATTTTCAATCGGGGGACAATTTAGAATTAAAAATAAAGAATGGGAGATAAACTCAAAATTCAAAAAAATTAGTTAATTAAAATAATTAAGACAAATCGAAGAAAGATAATAAAGAAATATAAAGATATAAAATATATTACAAAGCAAAAATACAAATCAAAAAATAAAAATTAATTAATAATAATAAAAATTAAATTAAAAAAAAAAGATCAGAAAAGCAAGGAAAAGCTGAAAAAGGGAGACAAAAAGAAGAAAGGATATTGGTGGTGCAGGGAGCAGCTCGTGGGAGAGAGAAAGAGGAATGCCTACAAAATCTCTTTTCTTTTTGGTTCTAGGGGGCTTTTCTACAGGAGGTGGCTCCTGAATCCTGTCTTGGCAGAGATCAGAAAAAATTGGAGCAGAAGGAAAGAGTGGGGAGGGAGCTCATTGAAGAGAAGGAGGCACTGGTTCTGGTCTTGGTTCCCTTCTTCTGGAGCGTCCCACCTACACCAGCCTGAACTGTCTTGTTTCTCAGGTTATTTCCTCCTTGGCTGCCTCATTGAGGTTAGACAGTGCTTTGAATGTGATGTTATGGAGTTCTAGACCAACTTGGTTCCATATCCAAGAATCCACTTTATGCTTTCCTCTTATACACTAGTGATCTCTGCTGAGAAAGCCTATCATGAGCAACTCTCAGTTTCTAAAATTACCAACGGTGCATTTGAGCCTTCGTCCATGATGGCCAAATGTGATCCTCGCCATGGAAAGTACATGGCATGTTATCTGATGTACCGAGGTGATGTTGTGCCCAAGGATGTGAATGCTGTTGTTGCCTACCATCAAGACTAAGAGGACCATCCAGTTCGTTGACCGGTGCCCCACTGGTTTTAAATGTGGTATTAACAACCAACCATCCACCGTTGTTCCAGGTGGTAACCTTGCTAAGGTTCAGAGGGTAGTTTGCATGATTTCAAACTCTACCAGTGTTGCTAAGGTGTCCTCTCGCAGTAACCACAAGTTTGGTCTCATGTATACTAAGCCAGCTTTCGTCCACTGGTATGTGGGTGAGGGTATGGAAGAAGGTGAGTTTTCTGAAGCTCGTGAGGATCTTGTTGCCATTGAGAAGGACTACGAAGAGGTGCAGGCCGTAAGAGTGTAGAAGCAGAACGTGGGAAACCGAGAAGACATGAGCTGAAGTCAGGGAAAAAATCTGAGCTGCAGCGATGGACTGAAGCCACAACGATAGACCGAGAAGATGAGAACCAAACCGAGAAGAGGAAGAAAGGAACTGAACCGAATGCAAGCCAAGAAGGAGCAGAACCGAAAGTCATCCATGTGGAGTAAAATACTCTGTTTTGGCAGCCCAAAATAAAGTTTAACAGAGTGGCCCACTGCACACCATGAAGAGCACGAGAAAGTAGGGAACAAAGATGAACAGAGCTTCGAAAGAGGCAATGGGAGAGCCTAAACAAAAGAAAGAGAGAGAGAGAAATCATGAAGCCGAGAGTCTGGAGGCCACAAGCATCGACGAGAAGGCAAAGACACGGAGCAAACGAAAATCGAGTTGTTTGTGTAAGGGCAGTAATTGTTTCAGCACAACGTTCCTTGCAAGCCGGGGTAGTGTGCTAGAGAGTGCCTTCTTCTGGGGAACGCCATTGCTGGACTTGATTCTGTTTGAGTGAAAATGAAGTTTATGAAGTTGGGTTCGAAGCCTGATGCCGTTCAAGCTGATGGAAAGTCTGTCAGGCGTTTGAAGGGAGGAGCCACGGTGCACCAAGGGAAGCTGAGTAGGATTGCTGAAGGAGGAGTGTCACTGGGAAGAGCAGCTCACCGAGACGAAGCCAGGTAATCCTCACGCATGCATGTGGACGTTCATGCTACAGTGAGTTTCGTATGTTTCTGCTCAGCCTCTTTGTTTCTGGTTTATTAGTTAATTGATAGGTTAATTAATGTGTTATTATTTATTATTAGTATTGTTATTTGTATATGGGCTTAATAATTTTTTGGGCATTATAAGCAAAATTTTAAATAAATTATCGAGTGAGTATATTGTTCTCCTCGGATGTTTGGGATCGTGTGAGATTTTGGTCCCCTTAGATCTCAAAGAAAAAAATTAATGCATATTCGTCGCAAATAATAATATTAGCACAAAACAATAATAACTAAATATTTAACTTAATTTAATTAAATACTTTCCATTATTTATGAAATTATCGTGTGAGAATTTGGTTATCCTCGATTGCATGAGATCACGTGAGATTTTAATCTCCTTAGATCTTTTAAAAATTAGTACGTTTATTTTAAAAATAATAATGATTATATATTGACTTAATTAAATACTTTCCATTACTTATGAAATTATCGTGTGAGAATTCGGTTCTCCTCGATTGCATGAGATCACGTGAGATTTTAATCTCCTTAGATCTTTTAAAAATTAGTACATTTGTTTTCAAAATAATAATGATTATATATTGACTTAATTAAATACTTTCCATTACTTATGAAATTATCGTGTGAGAATTCGGTTCTCCTCGATTGCATGAGATCACGTGAGATTTTAATCTCCTTAGATCTTTTAAAAATCAGTACATTTGTTTTAAAAATAATAATGATTATATATTGACTTAATTAAATACTTTCTATTACTTATGAAATTATCGTGTGAGAATTCGGTTCTCCTCGATTGCATGAGATCACGTGAGATTTTAATCTCCTTAGATCTTTTAAAAATTAGTACAATTTGTTTTAAAAATAATAATGATTATATATTGACTTAATTAAATACTTTCCATTACTTATGAAATTATTGTGTGAGAATTCGGTTCTCCTCGATTGCATGAGATCACGTGAGATTTTAATCTCCTTAGATCTTTTAAAAAAAAATTAAAAAAATTAGCACATTTGTTTTAAAAATAATAATTAAATATAGACTTTAATTAAGTATTTTCCCTCATCTATAAAATTAGCGTATGAGGATTTTTTTCTCTTCGATTGCATGGGAATATGTGAGATTTTAATTTTCTTAGTTCCTCGATTGCGTGGGATTATGTGAGATTCTAATCTCCTTAAATCCCTATAATTAATTCAGAGATAATAACGATAATAAAATAATAATAGTAATGCAAAAATGAATATTTTAATTGAATTATTTACAAAATAAATAAAGACAGAGTTTTATAAAATTTAATTAATTAAAATGCCACGTTCAATAATTCCAAAAATGGCTTTCTACTATAATTTTGTTCTAATTCCAACAATTAATCCAGATTTCAAGAAAAAAGGAAATAAAAATAAAAATAAGTGAAACAAGAAAAACAGTTTATCCAAAAATCCAAAAATATATAAATTAAAAAAAATTCCAAAGAATGGCTTTCCTTTATAATTTTGTTCTAATTTCACAATAAATCTTTTTTCCAAAAAAAAAATCTAAAGATAAATTAAAAAAATAAAATCCAAAAAAAATACATAAATACAAAAATCAAAAAAATGATTTGATTTTCGTCCTAATTTCAAAGGTGAATTCCAATTTTGAAAATCCAAAAAAAAACAAATAAATCTAAAAACTCAAAAATATTCTTTTTATAACTCCACTTCAATTCCAAGCAATATAAACTCCCAAAATTCCTAAAAATCTTATCCCATAATAATTTCATTTAAATTTCAAAATTAAAATTAAAATTCCAAAAATAAACAAAAGAATTAAAAGAGAAAAATGAAGAGATCAAGAGAGCTAGATTACTTAGGTTGTTGTATGCTAAAACACACAAATCCAAATTCCAATTCTGTTTTGTTTACAAAAATCTATTTAATTTGAAATCTCCTGTTCTCATCACAAAAATTAAAAACCACCAACCCACAAAACATGCCTTTTGGTCGAACTACGTGGACTTTGATCCCTCTCACGGGGTACGTAGGCCCTAGGCTTTCATCCTAGGTCAAGTCCGTCCTTTGTAAATATCCATCAGTTTGCATGTATTTTTGCTTTTTTTTGTCTTCTATGTCTAACATGCATCCATGTCAATAAAAGGGTAATTGAGATTAATTAAAGGCCATATTCTATTTCAACTAACTAGTTTAAGGTAACCGTCCTTAGGGGCGGGTGTTGTGGGGTGCCTAACACCTTCCCCACACTCAAATAGACTCCCGAACCCATCTCTGACCTCGCAGACCATTTTGCCTTTTTCTTTTTTGTTTAGTTTTGTTTTAAATTAGTTTTCCAAAGTTTTCCGTTAAAAATTTTGGTGGCAACTCCTAATAAAATCGATCTTCAAAATTCTATTTTTGGGAATCGGTTTTAAACATAATTTTTATTCCATCACGCTGAAAGGTCGGTTACGACATCCTCCTGCATCATTCTGTATGGTTTTCGTTTTGCCTTGTTCTCCTGGATTCACGTCTTGCTTCGTTCTGCCTGCTACCACATTCTACCTTGCTTCGTCTTCCTTGGTTCCTCGTTCTGCTTTGCTTCTTTCTCCCTCACGATTCAGCACAGCCTTCTCCTTTCTCGGTTTGTTTCTTTCTCCCTCACGGTTCAGCACCTCCTCCCCTTTCTTGGTTGAATGCTTCTCCTCTTATTACCTGAAGCTTCATCATTATTACCTGCTCCTATCATCTCCGCAACCGAGCTACGGACTGCCACCACAGCTACCAACAACTTGCCCACTTGCAGTCGAAAAACCACTGCTAAAAAATCTCTTCAGAGGAAGCTATACTGTCATATATGCTTAAGTAGTTTTTGTTTTAATGTATTATTTTTTTTGTTTATTTTATTATTTTTTTTTTCTAATTTAACCCTTATTATTATTATTATTATTATTATTATATTTTATTTATTTATTGTTATTCATTTATTTTTTTGTCATCATCACCATTAATATTTATTTTTGGATTTTTCCTATTTTTGTATTTGTTATATTTTTTTATTTTGATTTGTTATTATTATTATTAATTAATTCTTATTTTCCAATTTTTTTTCTTTTTCTTAATCATTATTCGTTTTGAATTTTAAATTGTTTTTACTTTAAAATATCATTTGAACCTCTGTCCTTTTTATTTTCCTCATTTACTTAATTTAAAATTGATTAACAAATCCGTGATAAATTTTAGATAGAGATGAGGTGTTCACAGTTGCCCCTCTTTGCTTGTCTCTTAAGTTAGGGAAGCAAAAATTGTGAAGAGATGACCCATGTTAAGAGCAATCAAAGATGTGAACACACCATTCCTCATGTTGAAGGAAAACCAATAAAAGGGGACCTTATGTAAATTCGAGCTCGAACGGGATAGTAATTTGTCTCCACTTGATGTAAGATTTTTGAAAGAAAATTGCCTGGACACGATGCAGGACTTTTGACAGAAAGATAAATCACCTGGATTCGATCCAAGACTTTTGACAGAAATGTAGATAGCCCTGGACACAATGCAGGACTTTTAAAAAAAATGTAAATTGCCCTGGACTCGATGCAGGACTTTTGAAGGAAATGTAAATTGCCTGGACACGATGCAGGACTTTTGACAGAAATGTAAGTTGTCCTAGACACAATGCAGGACTTTTGATAGAAATGTAAATCGCCCTGGACACGATGCAGAACTTTTGACAGAAATGTAAATCGCCCTAGACACGATGCAAGACTTTTGATAGAAATGTAAATTGTCCTGGACACGATGCAGGACTTTTGATAAAAATGTAAATCGCCCTGGACACGATGCAGGACTTTTGACAGAAATGTAAATTCACCCTGGACAGGATGCAGGACTTTTGACAGAAATGTAAATTACCCTGGACACGATGCAGGACTTTGGACAGAAATGTAAATTGCCCTGGACATGATGCAGGACTTTTGCATTGTTTTGAAGAGAGGCATTCACCTTGTATGGAATATGCCATCACGCAGTGCAAGGTGTGCACCTATGTGAGACACATACCATTATGCTCAGACTGTAGCATGATTTGACCGCTTGCTAAGCTTGTCATTTTTATGACCATGGCGTTCTTTAGGAGTGAATAGATTTAAATTCAGTCGAGTTTTTGCCTTTGACATTTAAATCGCTATCTCATGAAACTCTAGGATGAATTTTCTTGAACGATAAAAATATTTGTACTAAGGTGGGGTGCGATTCTTTTGAAAACACCTCTTGGACATTCATGGAATGTGATATAACACGTGTTTGTGTGCCAAATGCATGGTACATATGTTTTTCTTTTCTTTGAAACATCAATTCTGCACAGGTGGTGGATGCACGAGCTAGATACATGATAAACGTGGAGAACCATGTATGCATGAGACATGCGGGTTTTTGAAAGATAATGAAAATTTTGTTTACTTTGATATATTTTCCAAAATGATGCTTATACCCTAGGTGTTAGAAATAAGAGAACGCTACGTGAGCGTAGACTTTCTACCTTACTTTGGAAACTGGAGGGGTAACATATTAAGTCGTAGTTAGTGCTAGTAGAACCGTATTGCCCAAAGTGAAAGAATTGTCTAACCAAGCTTCTCCTGTCGTGGCTTTTAACTCATCGTTTCAATAGCCGACGGTCCCTATAACTTTATCCTCTCATGTCAACATCTGGTAAACTTAATTTCCTTTCCTTATGGCAAACCAGGGGACGTTGAAAATGCTTCAATCTCTTTTTACGAAGTAACCCGGTGACAAAAATAGAAATGCCTGGATGTCTATATGTTTCATATTTTAAGTTTCATCCCAGTAATTGCGTGAAAGCACTTATTTAAAAAAAAAATCATGGGTGTTTCCGAGATGCGCATCATTAGACCATATTTTGAATGATTTCATTTACTTGAATATTTATTTTGCATGTGGAATGAATGGAGCAATTATAAAGGCAATACGATTTTGTAGAAAGAAGAAGAATAATGGGAAGCAAGTCTTTTAAATGAGCAAGGGACTTTTATAAATAGATCACGTGGTCTAAAGGAAAATAGGTGATAGATTAGATACAAGTGCAAAGGAGAGCCGAGGTGGCAACTGGGATGACTTTGACTTGCAGCTCTAGGTGACACTGATTGCTTGAACCTAGTGTTGCCTCGGATACACATATTTCAAAACTGGTTAATGAAGGCAATCTCTACGGATCCTTCTAAGTAGGAGATTTAATCCTGTGCAACTTCGCTTCATTCACCATCTATTGCCCTAACTTTTGCTTAAGCTGCCTTTTCAAGTTTTCAACTTAACAGGCCCCAATTGTAAAATCTTCTTTTTTCTTCTTTTTTTTTCTCTTTTTTCCATAGTCCCCATTTTTAAGCAAAGAATTTCTTTACTGCGTCTGAGTTAACCGGTCTTCCAATCTCTCTCCCATCCATATCGACAAAAACCAACGCACCTCCAGAGAATGCTCGCATTACCATGTACGGTCCTTCATATGAGGGTGCCCATTTGCCTCTATTGTCTTCCAAATTTGGGAGGACTTTTTTCATAACTAACTCTCCTGGCTCAAATTCTCTAGGACGAATCTTTTGATTGAAGGCCCTTGTCATCCTTTTCTGGTATAATTGCCCATGACACATAGCTACTAGCTGCTTTTCTTCGATCATATTCAACTGCTCGTATCGTGTCCTAACCTACTCACTCTCTTCTAGGTTGGATTCTATCAACACTCGGAGATAGGGGATTTCAACCTCAATTGGAGTGACTGACTCCATACCATATACTAAAGAGTAAGGAGTTGCCCCTGTAGATGTACGTATTGTTGTATGATACCCATAGAAAGCATACTGAAGCATCTCATGCCAATCTTTATAAGTGATAGTCATCTTACTGATGATCTTTTTGATGTTCTTATTTGCTGCCTCAACTACCCTATTCATTTGTGGCCGATAGGGTGTAGAGTTGTGATGCTTAATCTTAAATTGCTCATATAACTTCTTAATGTCAGCTCCATTCAGGTTAGGGGCGTTGTCAGTGATGATCCTTTCTGGTATACCATATCAACATATAATGTTTGACTTCAGAAAAAGGAGGAAGACCCTTTGGGTAATATTGGAAAAGGAGCACGCCTCTATCCATTTTGTGAAGTAATCGATGGCTACTAAAATGAATCGGGGTCCATTGGATGCCTTTGAATTGATGGGGCCAATCACATCGATTCCCTACATCGAGAATGGCCAAGGTGCCACCAGGTTGTGTAGGGGTTGTAGCGGAGCATTGATCCTATTGGCATATATCTGACATTTATGACATCTCTTCACATAGTCAATGCAATCTTTCTCCATGGTTAACTAAAAGTAGCCACATCTTTGAATTTGCCTAGTCATGGTGTGACCGTTAGTATGAGTTCCACACACCCCTTCATGAATCTCTATCATTATCCTGCGTGCCTCTTATGTGTCCACACACTTGAGTAAAGTGTTATCCCATGATCTTTTATACAACACTTCTCCCCTAAGGAAGAAACCCATTGCCAATCGACGAATGGTCTTTTGGTCATTCTCAGATGCCCCAGTCGAATATTGTTGACTTTGGACATAGTTTTTAATGTCATGGAACCAGGGTTGCCCATCGCTTTCTTCCTCCATATTTAAGCAGTGAGCTGGGGTGTCCCGAGTCTCAATATGCACTGGTAACACGTTAACCCCATAATCTAGCTTGATCATTATGGCGAGGGTAGCCAATGCATCAGCAAATTGATTTTTGTCCCGAGTCAGATGTGTGAAGTTTATCTCTTCAAACTTTGACAACAATTCAATTAGGTTCCTTTGGTACGGTATCAGTTTGGGGTCTTTGGTTTGCCATTCTCCCTTTACCTGATAAATTACGAAGGCTGAATCTCCAAACACATCAAGATATTTGACACCTAACTCCAAAGTAGCTTGTAGGCCATTAACACATGCCTCATACTCTGCCACATTATTTGTGCAGTCGAAGTTGAGCTTGATTGCCAAATGATATTGTTTACCTTCGGGCGATGTTATCAGAGCCCCTAGTCCACTACCGTGTATGTTGGCAGCCCCATCAAAATACATTGTCCACTTGACCTGCTTTAGTTCATCTTCTTCCACTGTTACGATATCTTTGTTCGGGAACAGAAAATCCAACGGTTGGTATTCATCCAAAAGACTAGCCGCCAAATGCTCGGCTATAATGCTCCCTTTGATTGATTTGCTGGTCATATACTTTATGTCATATTCTGAGAGTATCACTTGCCACTTTGAGACTCTTCCGGATACATGAGGACTCTCAAAGATGTATTTGATTAGATCCACCTTGGAGATCAGCCATGTAACATGATATAGTATGTACTGCCTCAATCTCTTTGTGGTCCACACAAGGCCGCAGCAGGTCTTCTCAATTGACGAATACCGTGACTCACATTCATTAAACTTCTTACTTAAGTAATAAATTGCTTGCTCCTTTTTCCCCGACGCATCGTGTTGTCCTAACACAGACCTATGGACCCCGGTCGGATCGTCAGATAAAGAATAAGGGGCCACCCTAGTGTAGGTGGTACCAAGACAGGGGGATTCAAGAGGTATTCTTTCCTCTTATCAAACGCCCGCTGACAAGTCTCATCCCATTCCCCTAGTTGATTCTTGCGCAATAATTTGAATATTGGTTCGCAAGTAGTAGTTAGGTTCGCAATGAACCTAGCTATATAATTCAAATGTCCTAAGAAACTTCTAATTTCTATTTCCGTACTTAGTGGTGGCATGTCACGAATGGCCTTAATTTTATCGGGGCCCACTTCTATTCCTTGCTTACTAACAATGAACCCCAAAAGTTTCCCCGATGTGGCCCTAAATATGCACTTACTAGGATTCAAATGAAGTTTGTACTTCTGCAGTCTTTCAAAGAG
Source organism: Delonix regia (assembly GCA_037074485.1). NCBI lineage: Eukaryota > Viridiplantae > Streptophyta > Magnoliopsida > Fabales > Fabaceae > Delonix > Delonix regia. Next base: position 37,052,408 of record CM073450.1, on the reverse strand, counting down.
CTTTCACAACACAGCCACATGACTTTCCCCTTCAGCTAATTTAGCAACCATGTCATCCACATATACCTCTATTTCTTTATGCATCAAGTCATGAAACAGGACTACCATTGCGCGTTGATATATGGCTTCGGCATTTTTAAGCCCAAAAAGCATTACTTTGTAGCAGAAGGTTCCCCATTGAGTGATGAAAGTGGTTTTCTCTTTATCATCGAGGTGCATGGGAATTTGATTGTAGCTAGAATATCCAATCATGAAGGAATATCTTAAGCTTTTTGCTGTATTTTCAACTAGAACATCGATGTGAGGTAAAGGAAAGTCATCTTTTAGGCTAGCCTGGTTTAAGTCTCTATAATCAACGCACATTCTCACTCGCTCATCTTTCTTTGGTACGGGGACTATGTTCACGACCCATTGAGGGTATTTAGCAACTTCTAGAAAACCAGCTTCCCATTGCTTCATTACTTCCTCCTTAATTTTGAGAGACATTTCTGGGCTCATCCTTCTTAATTTTTGTTTTTTAGGTGCCACATTAAGGTACAAAGGTATTTTGTGGGCAGCAATTACAAAATCTATTCCCGGCATATCCTGGTACAACCACGCAAACACATTCATATATTCCTTAAACAAATTGATCATTTCTTCTCTTTCTGGAACATCCACTATTTTTAACTCCTTTTTGTCATTCTCAGTCCCCATATTAATTACTTCAGTGATTTCTTTATACGGAATGATTCCCTTTTTTGAAGATTCTATTATTTTATCGAAGGTTCAAGATAACTCATCATTATTACCAGTTTCTAAATCATTCATATCCAAAACAACATGTGGCTCATTCAAACAATGCCTGGGTGCTTCTGCTTCAAACAAGAGTTCCGAGGATTCAAACTCCCTGGAAAAAAGGTAAGAATAAATATGAAAAGACAGGATATAAACAAGATTTTAGCAAAAAGATTGAAATTGCTATATCCATTCAATATTCAAAATAAAATTCAAATTGTTAGCTATTACAAAACTCTTGATAATGATATTCAAAATATTACTCTAATGACATGACATCTGATAACACTTCAGATTCCCAATTGTTAAGTGCTTCTCCTAGTTCATCCAGCCAGATCCACATGGCTTTTATGTGCTCTCTTTCTTTTTCGCTCGCCATTGCAACTGGGTCGCTTGGGTGTATTATCTCAGCAGCAACAGGAAAAGTTTCTCGTATGTGGGGTATTTCCATTTTTCCTTTTAGCTTACACTCTTTCCATCACGCTCCGTGAGTCTCCACAGACATCTCATATCCTAACCCTTGTCGTCTCGAATTTTCTGGCAACTCAACCGGTTCTCCTATGCCTTGCAGATTAGCACCCAATCCTTTTCCTTTTTGAAACCCATTATTTCTCATGATTTTAGCCACCACTTGGTTGACATCCTTAGTAGATTCCCCAACTCTTAATGGGTTAAGGCTGACACCTTTTGTAAATTTTCCAGCCTCTAATACCTCTAGACTCTGGTAGGAGCTATCCATAACTTGTTCGGCATTCTCAATGTAGGGCACCGTGCTCGATTTGCTAATGATCATCTCTTCCTTACCTTTTACCATGATGAGTTTCCCTTCATTAATGTACTTGATCCTTTGATGCACGGTTGATAGGACTGCACCCGCCGCATGTATCCAAGGTCTCCCTAGGAGCATCATATATGCCGCGTCAATATCCATGACCTGAAACTCGACTGTAAATAAGTTTAGACCAATTTCCATCGGGAGCTTAATCTTTCCAATTACTTCTCTCCTTGTCCCATCAAATGCCCTCACCACCATGTCATTATACTCAATACATGACCTTTCGACCGATAACTGCCCTAAAGTGGATAAGGGTAGAACATTTAGAGTCGACCCTCCGTCAATGAGTACCTTAGCAATTACATACCCATAGCACTTCAAAGTAATGTGGAGGGCTTTGGGCTTTCTGGCCAGCGCGGGGTGTATCTCATCCTTAGAAAAAGCGATCAGGGTGGAGTTTTTCACTGTATTTATCATGTTCACCACCTTTTCTGGGGTAATGTCAGGATGTACATAAGCATCATCTAACACGCTCTGCAAGGCCTTTCGGTGGGCCTCTGAGTTCATTATAAGGGTCAAGATTGAAATTCGGGCCAGTGTTTTTCGTAGTTGATCAACCACGTCGTACTCGTTTTGCTTCATAATTTTCAAGAACTTCTCTGTTTCCTCTCATTCTCCTTTCCTAAGGCCCTCCCTTAGGTTTGAACTTTCACCCACTTCCCGATTCGGGTTTGGAGTTCCTTCTACATCCTTTGAGTACACCCGACCGCTACGGGTAATTCCTCCTATGATTTTTGTATGCACTCCTTCTGTGACCGTTCTTTCTCCTGATGCCTCATTATCATTTGGGCATTCTATTTTTAGTCCATAATTCCATGGTACAGCGTGATTGTTCTGATATGGGAATGGAGCCGGCACATGGATGATAGCGGTCGGATTTTTGCTGGGCATCGGCGTAGGTATAACAAGCAAATATCTTTTCATTGTAGTTTGCAGGTTGCAATTATTTTGGGCACGAGGGGCCTCCTTAACTTCATAGACTGGCTTATTAACCACTAGGAAAGAGCTCCTGGGTCTCATGGGGCCAGAAAATCCCTTGGTCTTGGTACCATCCCCCTCTGTGACACACACATTCCCTTCAGTGGGTTCTTGAATCTTTTCAATGGTTAGAACTCCTAATGTCATCATTCTCTGTGCTAACTCCTTAAATTGCCTATAGTCTTCAATGTCGTGCCCCACTTCTTCTTCATGAAACTCACAGTATTTGTTTTGTAACCTTCTAGGTATGTTCTGCTCTTTATCTTGAGTGGAAATATAGTTAGCGTCCTTCAGGCTTCCATATAACTGTTGCATGGTGCATGATACATCTGTCAAGTTTTTCAAGCTGGCTTCTTCTGCGTCTATCATAGACACTTGTTTCCCTTTATCATGATTTGGCAAGAGGTTGGTGATAATGTTGGGGTCATCACTTGCCTTTATGCCAATATGATTATTGTCTAATAACCCCAAAACATGCCTCCTGAAGGCATCACACCTGTCAATATTGTGCCCGGTAGCCCCCATGTGATACTCACAAGTAGCGTTGGAGTCATACCACCCAAGGAATGGTGGTTGAAGTGGCTTAATAGGCCTAGGGCCCATAAGCTTTTTTGCCACCAAGTCATGAAACAGCTCAGATCGACTGACATTGAAGTTAGGCAACAGCCTATCATCGCGAGGCTGTTGAGTAGGCCTAAACCCTCTACTTTGGGACATTATTGGTTGTGGTCCAAGATGGGATTGTGGTAGTGTTGGGTAACTCATATGACCGCTCATTGCTGGGCATCGCGGCTGGTAGGCCATGACTGGGTTCTAACCATGAAACGGTGCTTGGGGATATTGATTACGCATGGGGCGAGGGTGCTGGTATACAGCGTGGACATTACTGACGTCCCCTTCCTTCTTTCGATTACTTGTAGGCATTCTGGCTTTCGTGGATGTATTTTCAAACAATCCATCGCGCACATCAGCGTCTATTCTTTCCCCAACCTGGATAAGGTCAGCAAACTCATTCACATGGGTCCCTAACATGATTTTATGATACGGGTCCCCAAGGTACGAATGAAATAGGAACACAATTTTGAGTCCATGAGTGGTGGCTGGACCTTAGCTGCTATGGCTCTCCACCTTTGGGCATATTCCTTAAAGGTCTCCATTCCCTTCTTCTTTAAACCCTTTAAATGCTCTCGTGTGGGAGCTGTATCCAGGTTGAACTTGTATTGCCTCATAAACACATCAATAAGATCTCTCCATCTCTTTAGTTTTGAGTGATCTAGTTTCATAAACCAATGTAATGCAGCGCCAATCAGGCTCTTATAGAAGAAGTTTATAAGGAACCTTTCATCCCTAGACCATACCGACATTTTGGTGCAATATGACTTTAAATGATAGTGTGGATCTCCACTACCATCATACTTAGTGAACTCAGGTACCTTAAATTTTTGAGGGATTGGTACTTTCAGGGCTAAGCATAACTCCTCCAATTCCACAGACTTCCAGTTAGTCGGCCCCTGTAAAGCTCGCAGCCTGTCCTTCACCTCCGCTATATCTTCTTCCCAATCTTTCTTTTCATTATCCTCTTTTACCTTGAGGCATGTATTAGTGGTGGGCTGGGTAGGACCAGCGAATGCAATAGTCGGTTCTCCTCCTGGGATATTACAAGTGAAAGCACCCCCTTGATTCCATTCTTGGTATCCTTGTCCTTCCATTCCCGAAGTCGGGGGATTTGGGGGTCGACTTACCACCGCAGGCCTCTGTGTTGGTTCTGGCACTCCTGTGGCTAAAGGACTGCCTAAAGTTACTCCCGATATCTCAATACTTAAGTTAGGGACCCCATGATCTGCATTCATGGCATTAGTGGCATTTGGCGAAATATTATTTGCAGCCACACTTGAGTTCATATTTTGCAACAACTTCATCATTTCTAGCATTTGAGCCTGCATGGTCCCCATTTGATCTTTCAATGCTCCCACTTCGGCTTCTAACCATTGCTCAGACTCTGATCGATTATTTTTGGCAGACATAGCACTGACACGTGCTCGAGTCAGATATGTTCGGCTCGACGACCGAGCTTGGTTAGACGAATTCTTTCCCCCTGGGGCAATGTTGGCTTCTTACCTACATTTTGAAAACAAGAAATGACAATCCTTAATAATAAAGCAGTTACTTAGGTTTTTATCTTATGTCTTTATTTTATTTTATTTTTATTTATTAATACATTGACCTGGCATAAAGGGCATAGGAATCTCGAACCCTTGAATCCTTGAGGGAACATATTGTATCACTTAATGAATCGAAGTTAATGGCTAATGCAAGGGATGTTTTAATGTCCACAGGCGCAGGTCTATTTTGCACCACACAACCTATTCATTCTTCTCATGATTTCTGACATCCCACATATGAATAATGAACATATCTGATAACTCAAAGAAGAAGCCGTGCATTTTACTAAGAACAAAATGTTTGATTACATTACTTGATTTGAGGTTATACATCAAAGAGTAACCTAGCCTACAAATTCATATTACAAAATGTAGAAGTCATCTCCCTTTCTCATTCCTTTAAGATTTCATCAACATCTTCAGATCCTCCATAAGGTTATGACACAAAGTAAGAAATTCAGTTATAGCTACAGGAGTCTTTGCGGGGATGGTGTGCCCTTCAGCTTGTCTATACGCATACGTGAATTCAGGAATGGCATCATTGGCAAATAAAATCATCCTTCTGAAGCGCTCTAACCACATTTCCTTCTCAATCACTTGCTCTTCATGGCGAGACTCCCACAACCAAGCCTTTTCAGCTTGATGGTTGAGCTGATCAATTAAATTTTGTATTGCTATCGCATTGTCACTCTTGACACTAGCCACCTCTCTCATTTTTTCTTCCAACCGTTTAGCAAGGATTTCGATTTCTCGTTGGAGGTCATTAGGAGACTTAAGTTCCTTCACCTCCTTCATCATGACATCCTTTTCTTTAACAGCTTTTAACAATCGAGTTTGATAATTAAGGGCCTTCTTGTTGCTTTCTTTAGCTCATCTTTGAACCCTCCTTATTGTGTCTTTTAATTTATCATTTTCCTCCTTTAATCTCTTTTGCTCGGTATTCATTTCTGACTCTTTTCTTCTTTTTGCTCTCTCGTCTTCATGTGACTTGGCTAAGCTTTCCAAGTGCCTCTTGCTTAATTCCTCCAAACTTTGCAGCTCAGCCTTTTTACATTCTAATTGGTTGGCCAAACACTCATTAACCTCCTGTAGGTTGTTACTCAATAAGGGATTGCAAGGCCCCAAGGGTGGATGGACCCCACCAGTCCTTTCCTTAAGCCAAGTCTTATATCCTTTTGTAGTTGCCACGGCACGCTTTCCTAGCTCGAACCTTCCTTTACACATCACATGACTCCATACATCCCTTATCTTATGAGTTATTTTTACCTTCAACGGATCAACATAATAAAAATTGACTCTTTGCATAGCCTCTTCAGACGGGATGTCCTGTTCGTATGCAAATTGGCAATGCACGATCGCAGGGTTATAGTTAATGCATCCTTGGGCACCCATAAGGGGGATGTTAGGGAAGTTCCCGCAACAATAAATGATATCCTCACTTTCCCAACAAGAGAGTTTCCACCAAACAGTGGTATCTTCAAGCTCTTCTACCTTTTTGATCCACTTATCGCGGTTCATTCTTGCTTGTACTGGAATTAACCCTTCACAGCATGGGTAATCTCGGATCGGGTGATGGATGGCATCAAATCTTGTACCGAGTTGGTATTCCCTGCCATAGACATGATTAACCCACCATATGTTCAACAACGGCAAACAACATTTCAATTTTCCTTTCTTCTCTCTATGGCAGAAGCTTAATGTTAGAAATGTTTCTGCTAGAAGCGCTGGCACTGGGTTCACCTGGTGATTTTCTACCATCCACAGGACACTTACCACTGCCAGGTCAATCACCCTCACTGCCGATGGGAATAATACTAACCCGTATATCGCCAAGGCGAGGACTCTTCTAAAGACAACCCAATTCCCTTTCTCAGCTAATACCTCTAACCTTTTCTCTAAATATTTCCTAGATAAACCTTCTGTTGCCCCAGAGCGGCATAACTGTACTCGTGTAGGTTCCTCCCCCAGAATTTGAGCCACTACGCGCTTGGAAGGGAGATATCCAGGGTACAAATAGACAGGAGTGTCACGGTTAACAGACATTTTTATCAAGCCTTTGTATTCCTCTAATATGGGTACAAGCTGGAAAGTTGGAAATGTGAAGCATCTCAATGAATTGTCCCAATGTTGGGCTAGGACTACAAATGCCTCAGGCTAGATAGGGACCGATAATAAATCCAATATGTCTCCATAATCCTTTTGAAAATGGCAAAGTTGCTCCCCCCTAAGTTTCCCACTCATCGTAATTAAGCTTTCAACTGATTTAGCTTCCACTTTCACTTTAACTCTCTTCCCAGTTGGGATTATTCCTGTTAGGCTTGTGCTTTGAGGTTGTGTGGTGTCCAATGATTCCATCATGTCTTTATGCCAATCAAGAGAAGTGACGACTCAAGCTGTAACAAGTCTATTGGTTAGAAATAAAATGGGATGGGCATGTAAATTTCTTTAATCAATAGATTATTTAGCACTTTATTCACTATTAATCACCAAGGACCTTATTGATTCATTGTGAGTAATAGATAAAAAGGCTCTCAACCCAGGGAAAAGTAAGTCTTCACATGGGTGAGGCTCAGATAAGTTAACCAAATAATCCATTGATATATCGTTTTTGCCAAGGTTATTGATTTTTTTTTTTTAAAGTTCCCAACTCCATTAATGCATGATCAGGCCAAACTTCCACATAGAACATATTTTCAATCTTAGCTCATTTCTTAGGTTAATAATGCATCAAATGGAGATATTATGATGGCTAAAACCAGCTAAAAAAACATGCAACTATGCTATGAATGCTATGATAACATGCAAAATGTGAGTGAAATATGCTCCCTTGGTGTCCTAACTAGGTCAACCCTAAATGAGGAAATGTTACCCTAAAGATGACAGGTTCTAGGAAGGTTATCTATTAAGTTCGGTCAACTAACGTGCATAGTTCTGAGGATAGGTCTAATACCTTAGAGAATTACTGGTTCCCAGATTGCCCCCACTCATAAGAGTAAGGATCTCGCGACATAAATTGGACTAAAAAAAGGATAGAATCCTACTCCAGTTATATTCACATAACGAGATACAACCTAAGCGAGGTCTTCACGGTAACCTCTGGAAACGAGAAGTTCCACAAGGAAACCAATATAAACCTCTATTAACCTAAAGTGAGCGAGGACCCGAGTATAGAGCCCAAAAGGTGTGTGAGGTACAACGTGAATGTGCTAAGTATGTGAAGGGAACATACAAACCTCTGAACCTGCAGTTTACCCAACCCTCATCTGTCAAACAGATAAACTACAAGAAAAACTGTGAACTTACAATATAGATAAAAGTCGTCTACCCTAAGGTTTCGTTCCGCATGTTATCTATCCTAGCATATGTATTACAAATAAGCTAACAAAATTATATGGCAAAAGAGGAACTTTAAGCATGTTATATGACTAAACACAGAAGATATATACCTATACATATAACAAAAATAAATGGTGAATACATAAGAACATACAAGCATAACATGTAACCAAAAGGAATAAATAAACACCAAAACAATGAAGAAGAATAAATGATTAAGCCAAAACACGACAAGGGTAATCAAGACAACAAAAAGTCATATTATTTCAACTGACTAATTAAACAGGCTTGACTCTTGAACATATCCCCAGTGGAGTAGTCAAACTGTCGTAACCGACCTTTCGGCAAAATAAAATAAAAAGTGTTTGGATTGATTCCCAAAATAACTTGAAAATCAATTTATTTGGAGTCGCCACCAAAATTTTTAATGGAAAACTTTGGGAAACTAATTTAAAACAAAAAGAAAAGGCAATATGGTCTGCGAAATCAGAGATGGGTTTGAGAGTCTATTTGAGTGTAGGGAAGGTGTTAGGCACCCCACAACACCCGTCCATATGGATGGTTATCTTAAACCAGTCAGCTGAAATAGAATACGACTTTTAAACTTATCTCGATTACCCTTATATCGACATACACGCCCGTTAAACAGAGGAGACAAAACAGCAAGAATGAAAACAGACAAATAGATATTTACAAAGGGCAGACTTGACCTAGGATAAGAGCCTAAGGCCTACGTACCCTACGATAGGGATCAAAGCCCACGTAGTTCGACCACAAATGTGTGTCTATGGGTTAATTATTTGTAAATTTTATGATGAGAACAGGAGAGTTTAAATTGAACAGATTTCCATAAACAAAACGAAATTGAGATTTGGTCTATGTGTCTTAATTTACAACAATCTGATTAATCTAGCTCTCTTGACCTGTTTATTTTTTCTTTTTATATTTTTTTTGTTTATTTTTGAAGTTTTAATCCTTATTTTGAAATTTAAATGAAATGAAATGATTATAAAGAAAGAATTTGATCGCGTAAAGAAAAGAAATTATTTAATTAAGACATTTATTTTTGTAATATTGTTATTATTGTTATCATTATTTTATAACAAATATATGCTGATTTTGGGGATCCAAAGAGATTAAAATCTCACATGACCCCATGCAATCGAGGAGAACAATATTCTCACACGATAATTTCGTAAATAATAGAAATTATTTAATTAAAATAAATATTTAGTTATTATTATTTTTAAAACCAATGTGTACCAAATTTAGGGATCTAAGGAGATTAAAATCTCACATAATCCCATACAATTGAGGAGAACAAAATTTTCACATGATAATTTCATAAATAATGGAAAATATTTAATTAAAGTCAATATTTAATTTGAAACAAATGTGTACTAATTATAAGGATCTAACGAGACTAAAATCTCACATAATCTCATACAATCGAGGAGAACAATATTCTCACACGATAATTTCGCAGATAATAAAAAATATTTAATTAAGATCAATATTTAATTATTATTATTTTTAAAACAAATGTATACTAATTTTACTGATCTAAGGAGACTAAAATCTCACATAATCCCATACAATTGAGGAGAACAATATTCTCACACGATAATTTCGCAGATAATAAAAAATATTTAATTAAGATCAATATTTAATTATTATTTTTAAAACCAATGTATACTAATTTTAGGGATCTAAGGAGACTAAAATCTCACATAATCTCATACAATCGAGGAGAACAACATTCTCACACGATAATTTTGCATATAATAGAAAATATTTAATTAAGATCAATATTTAATTATTATTATTTTTATTTTTATTTTTATTATTACTATTATTATTATTATTATTATTGTATTGTTATTATTTATAGCAAGTATGAATTAATTTTTAATTAATAATTTTTTTCTAGGATCTAAGGAGATCCGAATCTCACCCGATCCTAAGACGCCTAAAGAGAATAATATTCTCATTTGATGACTTTCTTAGAACTTTATTTATAAAGCCAAAATTAATCTCCTATTGACACAAGGATAACAATGATACATATATCTATACACATCTATACGTACACATATATATATATATATACATACATATAGACACATATAATAATACATATGAGCATGATAGAAAAAGAAGAGCAAGCTTCAGGAAAAACAGGAAGCATATATCTATATATCCCCACACATATTTATATATATATCTACATACACACACACACACACATATATATATATATATATTTTTAAACTCATAGGTGATATATATGTGATTAGGAAACATGAACTCATATACCCCCACATGTATATATATTATATACATCCACTTACACACACACACACACACACATATATATATATATGTATATATAAACACATGCATAATATATGTGCAAGAAGAGAGCAAAGCTTAAGGAAGACAGGGGAAGCATATATCTACATATATACGCACACATACGTACATATATATACTCCCACATACACATAGCTATGTATATATATATATAAAGAAAGATGAAGAAACTCTCACTCCCCCACGGCACTAGAGAGAAGTTTGTAGCGATTTTCAGCATATATGCATCTTCATACAACTACATATATACACACACACATATGTGTATATATATATATATATATATATATGCTCCATATGCACACAGCTATATATATATAATGAAGGGAAGGTGAAGAAACATACATTAGAAAGCAGCGAACTCATATACACACGCCTATGTGCATATGTACACCTCTCGGTTAGAAAAAAACAAGCAAGCAGGAAACAGAAAAACACACCAGCATCCTCAGTTTCTTTCGGCCAAGCTCACCTCTATTTACCCCTGCTCACAGCGTCCAAAATAGGGGAATGGAATCTCAGCCTCAGCACGTCACTTTCTCAGTTCCAACTTGGTTTAGATGACTGTGCTGCAGCTCGATTTCTCCAGTAGTTTTCCTTCCTCAATTTTTCAATTTCAGCTTCTAGATTTCTTCCTTGTTTCTCAACCTATCTCATTCTCCTCCTGTTTCGTTCTGCATGGTTTTCATTTTGCCTCGTTCTCCTGGATTCACGTCTTGCTTCGTTCTGCCTACTGCCACGTTCTACCTTGCTTCGTCTTCCTTGGTTCCTTGTTCTGCTTTGCTTCATTCTCCCTCACGGTTCAGCACAGCCGTCTCCTTTCTAGGTTTGTTTCTTTCTCCCTCATGGTTTAGCACCTCCTCCCCTTTCTCGGTTGAATACTTCTCCTCTTATTAGCTGAAGCTTCATCATTATTACATGCTCCTATCATCTCCTCAACTGAGCTACAGACTGCCACCACAGCTACCAACAACTTGCCCACTTGCAACCGAAAAACCACCGTTAAAAAATCTCATCAGAGGAAGCTATGCTGTCTTATATGCTTAGGTAGTTTTTGTTTTAATTTATTATTATTATTTTTTCTAATTTAACCCTTATTATTATTATTATTATTATTATTATATTTTATTTATTTATTGTTATTCATTTTTTTTTGTCATCATCACCATTAATATTTATTTTTGCATTTTTCCTATTTTTGTATTTTTATGATTTTTTTTATTTTGATTTGTTATTATTATTATTATTATTATTATTTATTAATTCTTATTTTCCAAATTTTGTTTTTCTTTTTCTTTTTCTTAAATTTCCTCATTATTCGTTTTGAATTTTAAATTGTTTTTACTTAAAAATATCATTTGAACCTCTGTCCTTTTTATTTTCCTCATTTACTTAATTTAAAATTGATTAAAGTGATAAATTTTAGATAGAGATGAGGTGTTCACATTAACCTTTATGTCATTGGTGTTCAATTGATCCCTTAAGGTCAACCTCAACCGAATAGTCCTTTCCATTCGTATTGGGCCTCAGAAAATCCAATTAAAAAGCCACAAAAGGTTTCAAATCCTCTTCCTTAGATAGAATCTTTTGAAAACATCATAGTAAGGCATATTAGCAAAGCTCCCTTAGTTAATCAATATCCTTTTAATCGTATATATAGCTACTAAAGATGTGATCACTATGGGATTGTTATGATCAAGTTCGATCCCTTGGAAGTTGTCACCTATGAAGGTTGTAACTTGACTAATTTCCCCTTTTGTCTTCATTTTCTTTTAGGTCATGTAATCTAACTTCATGATTAATCAAAAAGTTTTCTTTTAACTTTAGGAAGAAAAGCTTCTTTTATGTAGTTTCTCTTTAGTACTACATTTACTTACCATTAGGTTTAAGGTTAGGTAGGTCTTGTACTATCTCTTCTCTTTTCTTTGTATTCCCCCTTCCTTAGTGGTCTTTCAACTTTACTTTCTTCTTTTCTCAAATCATATATATGTGCTTTCGTCTTGACCATTCACAAAATTATGAAATCAACCTCTATAAAAGAGATATTCATTCTCATCTCTTACATTCAACAGTATTATCGCCATTATCCTTGTGGAAGTAATAATATTTTGATCTATTTTACTTTGTCTCCAATTGAAAGATAATTCAACACTTTAATATAGTAAACCTCTTCTAGAATCTAGGAATAAGGTTTTGAGAACTAATTATATGAGAGGAAACACCTATGTGGCGATGACTACCTTTTATCTTCTCTGCTTATGGATATAGCTTGTACTCAGGCAATAGATCATAACAAAGTTGGCTCCATCAACACTTTGTTATGATCCTTCAATTAGAATTCTTTCTTTCATCCATGGACTTTAGGCCATTAAGCCTTCCTAACATGTAAAACACTATGTTGGTCCCTCACTTAGATTTTCAATTTAATCATTCACTAATTTTTAGTCTCATACTTATTAAGTCATTTTTAATTTGGTCTCTTACTTAGATTTTCAACTTGATTTCATTAACTTTTATTCTCAATTTGGCCTTCTACTTATCAAGTCATTTTAATTTGGTCCCTCATTAATTTTTATTCTCAATTTAGTCTCTCACTTATCAGTATATTCTCAATTTGGCCTCTTATTAATTTGAATATTAACACATTTAGTCTAAATCTAATTCAAACCAAGGAATTAAATGTGCTAATGTTAAATAAGTAAAAAACCAAGTTGAGCATTAACAGATAAGTGAGGGACTAAATTTAAAATAAAAATCAATAAAAAGGTTGATTGAGAATGAAATAAATAAAAGACTAAATTTAAAATAAAAATATTTTAGCGGCCGAATTTTAAAAAACGATCGACTGAGAGATCATAATAGTATTTTACTGTAAACCTAAATTTTGTTCCTAACGTTCCACGTCACAATCAATGGTTTGGAGAAAGAGCAGCTTTTGGGCATCTACAGTGGACAAGCCGGGAAGTCAAGTGATGCAAAAATCTCCCTAGCCTTTTCCAACCACCCCCCCCCCCCCCCCCCCCCCCCTTTCTTCCACCACAGCTAACTCAGATAACGTTTTGACGATGGAAATGGAGTTAGCTCCTCGAAATCCTAATCACATGGTCCCACCCTCCCCGCAAGTAGATCCCCATCCTCCTGCATCAACCAATAATGGACTCATCTTCCCATTTCCCAAGAGGCCGGCCCTCAGAGTAACCACTGAGTTCGATAGTGAAAGCGCTATCTTCTTCCATAAGATCTCTTGTAAGTTCTTCGACAGCCTCGCCAAGTTGAAGTTTTCATTCCACAACGGCAGCAAAGGCGAAGTCTCCAAACCCCAAGTCAGTTTCATATCCAAGCACTTGAGCGTCCACTACGATCTTGAAGACCAGAATGCTCTCGTTAAGAGTTCCTTTGACATCAGTCCCAATTTACACCTCAAAGCTGCTCATGATGTCAAGGTAACAACATCATGATATCTCTGCCAATCCGAAAATTCTAGTTATGTTAATTTTTGGTTATATTGGATTTAAAGTTGTTCTTTTCTTACCATTTTACAATCTATCTATTTATTACTGCTTTGAAATATTCCTAGCATTTTTGAGGAAAGTTGTTGATGTGGCTGTCAATAGTTTATTTCCTGTAAGTTAAGCCACGTTGCTATGACGACTAAAGTTGAATTAAGTCTATGGTGGTGACTTGAGTTGAATACATTGAATGCCTTGAAATTTGAATGTGCGTCTTCGTATTTCTATTTCCTGCATAACTAAATTACTTGAAAGAGTGCATTTTGAGGTTTGAAGGTATCTGTAATTGCTCTTATTTATTACGTTTCATGGTCTGAAGACTGAAAAACTTAGCTTTTTATTCGTGTATTAAGTAATTTCATTTATCTGCTTTCCACTATCTATGCTTTCTCTCTTTTAACAACTTTGTCCTTTGTCAAGGCTCAACAAGGAGAGGTTACAATGGTTGCAGATTTGGCTGATCCTGACTATGCATTTGAATTATCAACTGCAGTTCCATCTGTTGGATTGGTGTGTATAATCATGTTGATATCTCCCTGTAATTGTTAGTTTTGGGTCTTCATTGTTCTGTATATCTACTAGTACAAACAAGCAATAAAGTAACCAACGAAGCAACTTTTTGCTGGTTCACCTTTATGTATTATTTTACACTGTATGTCGATCTTGTCAAGAACCACTTCTTCTCAAGAGCTTAAGCTATTTAGTAAATGCCTATAATTGGATTTTTTTTTCCCAATTCCACGTCACATGAAAGTCCGTTGGACTTGAAGTGTGGACAAAGCACATGCCCACCACACCTGTGTTGAAACCTAATTTTAATTGTGAATTTGGAGGTGGTGAGAATCAAACTTTCGACCACTGGCTATAATATCATGTCAACGACCACTTCATTTAAAAAGCTTAAGCTATCAAGTAAAGGCCTAATAATTGTTTAATATCTCTAGTAGGTTTAATTTTCACATATTCCCTTTTTAGTTCTTCCCATTACAATGTTTAGTGTTATGAGCAGTAATGCACTTATCTGATTCAGTATTTGTGTGCTTTCACGTGGAATTTGCCACATAACTAAATAAAATACCTTTTATATTTCTGAACATTTATTGGGGATGATACTGTTTTACATCCTATAAGTATAATGTACAATTTGACAATTTTCTATAAATTATAATTTGAATTCTATATCCTCATTCTGCAGCCAAAAGCAACCTTCAGATGTCCTGTTGGTGAAGTTTCTCTGCAGGAGAAAGAAGATGAGGAATTCAAGAGATTGCTGTCAGTGAGTGGTATTGTTAAGGGTCAATGTTTGAATGGAATCTGCACTGCTCAATACGAGGATGAAGAAATGAATTTAAGATACTCTTACAAGGTTCCTTTTGTGTAGTTAGATATTACAGTTTTCCCCGCCTTTCCACTTCCTCTTTATAACATTCTGTTCTTGGCTATTAATTCTATTTCCTCAAGGATCTCTTATACGATGGTCTTAGCTGCCTGTTTTCTGGTCCATTATTTGTATAGGTTAATCTGTTTGCTTGATGCTCCATTGAATTGGTGTCAAATGTTTCAAATAAATGCAGGATGAACAAATGTCATTTATTCCAAGCCTTTCTCTACCATCAAATGCTCTGTCATTTGCATTTAAGCGTCGGTTTGGTCCTTCAAACAAGTTAAGGTTAGAACACCCTCTTTAGAATCCATCATTCTTATCACTTTTTATTGCTCTCCAATTTCACCAAAGATGGTAGTGGTGGTATTATTTTTATTTATTGGTAATGGGACAAAGCTACAGATAGCAGAATATATACCCTGATGTTATTTGATTACAGTTGTTGAACTGTAGATTACTGACCAAATTGCCCTGTTTTATATCATGTGATCTATAAGGGATAAAAGATCTATCAATAGGGAAAGGCATATATAGATTCTTACTAATGTGTCCTGTTTCTAACATGTCGTGTGCTAGTGACTAATGAAACTTTGGATTAATGGCACTTGAATGCTGGAAATTTGTTAACAGTTATTGGCATTATCTGCTATTAAAATGAGAGACCAGTGAAGTTAAAGGTGTTAAACTTAAAACTTAAAATGCTTGTTTAAGGTGTTGAGGCAATGCACTAGAAGGAGTCCTGGCCTCTAGATAATGTATCAGATGATGAAGTTGTGAATCTATTTTTAGCCATTCAACTCCTATTTGTTTTCTATTTTACTTGTCAAATGTTATCCAGCCAAAATAGATGAGAAAATTAATCTTCAAAATCCATCATTTTGAGTCAGAAAGAAAATGAAATAGATAGAGAGAGTGAGAGTGGGAAAGGAGGGAGATTTCAATATTGACTATGTGATATAAGTTGATCTAGCATATTATAGTTTTAATCTAATAAATTTTTAATGCTTAAAATGTATTTTAATTAATTGCTCAGTTGCTAGTAGTCTAGAAGTGAGAACCTAAACATTATTAAAAAAATAATTAAGTAAAAGAAATGTTTCAAGTAGTCTAGAAGAGATATAAATTATACATGTCATCAGTGCATGAAGTGTTTCTTATATGAAGTTTAGGACTGCCATGTTTCTTTGGTTGTGAATTTGAACCTGATTTGGTTGGCGTGATTTTCAGCATGTTTATAGCCTACATCTATATAATTTCTTGCAAGCCTATTATATGAACAATAAAAAGCTGCTCAAGTGTTTTAATAGTAATTAGGAATTCTTTGGAGCCAAATAGTTATATCATAAACCTGTCAGCATGTTGTTTGATGCTGTACAGGTCCATGTAACCTGGTTTAACAATAGCTTTTATGGATCATGTTGACTCAAATTTATCAAGAAAAATGTTTTAGATACAGAAAAGTGGAATGCATTAACTTATTATTTTTGTTATTGGGTATGCTTACGTTTTAACACCTTGGCATATTGGACAACTTTAATGGCAATCTGTGATAGGAAGATCCTGCTTGTACCTTGTACAGTCTAATGGTGAGCTTGACCAGTATGATACGGAGGAGCGATTATTTAAATCGCTGAAGTGTCCTTCATTTTTGTTGCTCATGAGAATTATATTCATTTATTCCCATTTGGCATTGAATTTGGACCATGTGAAAGTGCTTTCTAGTATTTTTTTTTTTTTTGGACCTAGCAATTTGCTTGGTGAAACTACTGATTATTATTTGAGTATCTCATGATCTATCTTGTTGGTTAGCATGCAAGGTTGTCTTTTAAATTAAATTAACTGGAGATTCATTAACTATAGTCATGTCTCCTCCTAGGCTGTTGAATATGCGAAGTTTGACCTTCCTTAAACTACTCTTATACCTTATAAAGTTGACTTCAATGAGTATGATGTAAAGTTGACCCCCATCAAAGTCTCCTCAAACCTTCCTATTTATCTCATCTTGGCCTATCAATATAATATCATAATTCTGCCATATGTGCTTGTGTCTTTTAATCTCATTTTTTGTCACATCTTGTGAGTGATTCTGAAGCACAGTATTATAATCGTTTCAACCTAGTCTGAAGTTATATAAACATCCAGCACTAGACAGTGCTGATCCTGTATTTGTCCATGCTTTCAAGCGCAAAAGGATTTGCTGGTGAAGAGGTATGAAAATGAATTTTTTTATGGTGTTCAATTGACTAGGTTCAGCATTTACATTGGGTTATTCTTTGATGGTTCTAAAACAAGTTGTTTCAAGTCATCCTTAAAACCCCACAAGTGCCATGATTAGAATAAAGGTAACTGAACTAATTTTTATCATAGTAACTGCTCTAGAACCGTGTTTGGTTAGCAAATTCGAAAGGTGATTGTGTAATCTGAAATTTTTGGTTGTCTGGCCCTGCCATTTTTTTAAAGATTATAACTATTTATAGCGTGCTCCTGTACGGAAGTGACTTTTAACATATTTTATGGATAGTTATTGGTACAATCTTGATTCCAACTACTGGAGTGCTGTCTACAAGCGCACCTATGGCAAAGACTTAAAATTTAAAGCTGGTTATGATTCAGAGGTTCGCCTTGGGTGGGCTTCTCTTTGGGTATGTGCTCTTATTCTTAGATACCATGGCTGTTATCGCTGTTGACCTCCTTGTGATTATATATATTTACTACTCTGTTTGATAGAAATATGGTAACTTCATTTCTCATAAATGCATGCCTAGTTTTTGCACTTTCTTTTTTTCTATTTATTAGTTGAATGTTATGTTTGAGTTCATCCATTTCATTTTGTAATTATTGACTGCTATTATAGATTTCATTTCACTTACATTGTGATTTGACACCATGACACTACCTCCCTCATACATGTGATGCACCCACTTCTTGAATTTGAAGTATAGCAGATTAAGGTAAAATGGTAATATATTCTCGTAGAAATGTTTATGGTAAACTGGAAATTTTCTTTTGCCAGTTTGTTTTTCCATAGTGCTCTTTTTATTTTTTTAAGCACTAATTAAGTATTTATTAGTAGTAATGCCAAATCTCAACTACTGTTATAAAACACACGTTCATGTGTCCTTTTGAGAACTGTCAATTAGAGTTTGATATTCGGTGCTAGGAAACAGTCTATTGATTATACAAAGATGACAAATTTTCCAATGAGCTTTGGCTCAATGGTGCTAGAGTTCGTCTTCAGGTGTTGAAACATTTGAATCCCAGATTAGGAAAATTAACCAAAGAAAATTTTCTGTACAGTTGAGTTGCACCAGAAGTATGAGCTTTCAGATAATTATTTATATGACTTTTTAAACTCCATTTAGGTTGGGGATGAAGGTGGCAAAGCCAAAACAGCTCCGATGAAGATGAAAGTTCAGTTCATGCTTCAGGTGCCACAAGACGACATAAAATCTTCAGTTTTAATGTTTAGGGTCAAGAAGAGATGGGACATTTGAGAGTTCACTGGCGAATTTACCAGCTTCCTGTACATCCCAAAAGGCTACCTTTAATTGTTGCTGTTTTCTAGTGTCATAATTTGTTGTCACAAGACTTGAGACTTCATGCAAGAGTGACATTGATATGTTGATAACTCTCCTCCGATCAGCTAATTTATCAGATAAATTATACTGTGTAAATGGTGCACTTTTTTTTGCTTATGTTCATGCAATCTTTGAGCCACCTTCCTCACCCAATGCTTCAATTGCTTTGTATTTCATCTGAAAAAAGAGCAAGAGCAACCATGGCACTGTTTACAGAATCTGGGCAATGCAGTTAAGTCTCCATTTATAGGAAATGTTTTGGCGGCAAAACTCGCCATTTGGGTTGTCCTCAAAATTACTGCATAACGTTTGAAGAATTTTTCAAGCTGGCCCACTTTGTTGAATGAGTTATTGTAGTTGAATCCTGAAGTTTTGGATTCTGATTTGAATTACAATCAGAGGGTTATGGATATGGATCACTCATATTTTCCGTGTTGCTGCATAACAGAAAGAAGAATAAACAAGGTGAATGATGCATTTAAAGGTATGCGGGGTACAGTTTGAAATTTTTTTCGTCCTCCCAAGTAATTTATATACTACCTAACAAAATGAGTCAAATTATATGATTAGGCTCTATAAAATAATCTATTTTGTGATAATGATGAAAAAGTGTGGGTCATTTGATTTTATTTTATTAAATAGTCTATAACTAATGTGAAATTCCATGTACCCTTTAACAATTTTCTTGCAAAAAAAGGGAAAGAAATAAGATGGATGGATTCGAACAATGTTAATATCAAAAAGGGCTTGGGTTCAGGAGCCAAATCATTTAACTTTGAAATTTAAGTTTAGTTTAACTTCTTTCAAATGGTATTTTTGTTAAATACACATAATATTTTTTGTATAAAAAGTGCGCGTTTAGACTTTTTATGGTTTAGTGAAAAGCTTACCATCATTTTACTCAAAAGTATTTTGGTCAAAAGAAAAAAATGTAGATATAATTTTTAAATATTTTTATTAAATTTTCTAATCAAAACTTGATAAATGTACATTTTTTACATGATTGAATGCTTTTAAAATTTATTTCTATATATTGATATTTTTACTATAAATTTGATAATAACACTAAAGAAATTTTAATTGATGATTGAATATTTTTAAGATTTATTTTTACATAGCAACACTAAATAAATTTTATTTAAACATAATCATTAGCCAAATTTTTTTTGTTTGGCCAATCTGAAATTTCATTAAACCAACAGCAAGATAGTACAACTCACCTCAAAGACAAAGAAGCGAACAGATCATACAAAAACCATAAAAACTGAAAACCAAAAACCAGACAAACACAGCAAACATCAAACACATAAATGCTTGATTTTTCTATTATTTTTTTCCCTCCCCTGAAGCCTCACAATATACTTCCAGAATTTTTTTAAGCATCACGCAATCACCAATTCTTGATTCATAAACAGAATAATATCATCTGTAAAAAATATATGGGACAAAGTCAAGCATTGTCTTGCCAACTTAACACCCTTCCGATCTTCTTTCTCAATATGGAATCTTAGCATCCAAGAAAGCACATATGCCACAATTATGAAAAGACATGAAGAAAGGGGGTCTCCATGCCTCAACCCTCTTCTTGATCTTATTGTTGATACTTTTTTACCTAATAATAGCATATTAAAACTCACAAAATCCACATATCCCATAATTCTCTCCACCCATATTATGCTAAAACCCAATTTCAACAACATACCTTTTAAGAAATCTCACTCCATTCTATCATAAGTCTTGCTCATATCCATCTTAAAAACATATTTATACTTCTTTCCTTTTTTTCATAGCCCTCAAACAGTGAAAGGCCTAATGTACTATCAAAATATTGTCTTGGATAAGTCTCCGAGACACAAACACTCTTTAATTTGGTAAAATAATTTCTCCATAATTCTCCTCATTTTATTCACCATAGCTTTTGAAATTACCTTATAACAAAAGTTACACAAATTTATTAGTCTAAAATGACCAACAATTCAGGTTTGTCTATCCTAAGAATTAGTACCAGATTTTTAGAATTGATCTCCGCCAATAAGATTCCGTCATCCCAATAACCTTTCACCAATCTGAATACCTCCTCTCCAAACTTCTCCCACGCCTTCTAATAAAAATATCTGAATAGCCATCTGGACCAGGTGCTTATAATGCTCCCAATTGGAAAACAGTCTTTAAATTCCTCCATCAAAACTGACTTCATTGACAAATCTTATCCCTTTTAGTCACTAACTTTTCCACATAATCCAGTGTTGTACTCAGATTTCAGGACCGATGAGTAGTGAATAAGTCTTCATAATATTTCCCAAACATTTCTGGCCAAAGTATTTTTAGTTGTATCATATCTTTATGCGTTATAGGAGGATACTATGGTTAGAGTCACGCGTGAGTGGAGGGAATAATAATATATCCTGCATTATATATTATTTTGGCTTAATAAATAGACTTTTCTTTATAAACATTTTAACATGATTTGCCCCTTCTAATGTCATAATATCTTGGAAACTACTCAAAAAATGATAACAACCAGTACTACTTATCTCCCCTCTATTTTTAAATTATATAATTTAGTTTTTAAAAGTTTTTTACTAAAATACTCTCAGTAGAAAATATATAAGAAGGTATTTTAAATGTATAAGTTAATGGAAGTTATTTTAGTTTAAAATTTTAAATTATAATATGGCGCAACTTTTAATTTTAGAGAAAGTCCATGTACTTTTTGAAAATAATAAAAAAAAAAAAAACGTTAATGTAATTTCAATAAAATTCAAGGGAGATATATGTAAATTACGTTTGAGCACATTTTTCAATAACTATTTGTTTCCTTCTAATAAGTTTGGCGAAACGCTACCATCGTAAAATAAATTAATAGACCTGTGCACTTTTAGAAAAATTAGTTTGTATTATTATATATTAATACATTCTAAATTATTAAGTTTATTGGGATGTACTGTTATAAAAAAAATTTTTTGATGTAAAAAATAATTCTTATTGTTACTCTTTTTAAATAATTTTAAAATATTAAAAATTAATGAAATCACATTTAATTTTGTTTCATACTTTGAAAATCTAAATCATTGAATCGGTTATTCAATTATATATTATATTTTTTTATTTTGATTTTGAATCATGTTAAGTTATATATAATCCCTTATTATAAAGTTTAAGAGACATTTAATTAATTCATTCATTACTTTTTTGTTGATTTTAAAATACTATTCAAACTTCAATGAATTCTTTATTTAAGAGGCAGTTAATTAGTTCATTAATTTTTTTGTTCACTCCAAAAATTGTTCAAACTTCAAAAAATTCCTTATTTAAGAGGTAGTTAATTGATTCATTAATTAATTATTTTATAATTTTTCTAGTTGACATCAAAAAAATTTATTAATTTAAAAAAATTATCATATTTTGAAAAAAATTTTATTTAAAAGATAATTATTTCATAATTTTTTTTATTGACTACGAAAAACTTACGCAGTTTAAAAAATTCTTAATACATGTATTATAAAGTGAAAATTCATCACACAAAATGCGGTCTAATCAATCGAGGTTTCGCATCAATCAACGGAGCTTCCACGTTAAAGGAAACTTACTTTACTTAGATATAATAAATAAATAAATTAAGAATGTGTTGTCAAGTGAGTAGAAGTCAAATCTTAAATTTTTGAATTAGAGATTTTATGTGCTCTAATTTTTAGCGTAAACTTAATAATAGCTTGAAAAACTTGTCTAACTCAATAAGTTTGGATTCAAAAAATAAAGCTCAATTATAAAAAATATATAATTAAAAATTCTTGTTCTATAGAATTGATCAACTTAAATTATTTTTAAAGCCTGATCTAAATCCAAAAAACTTGGATAATATTTTTTATTGAACAAATTCATTATTTAATAAAGCTTAATTTGATCATTTAAAAAAATGCAACTTAAGAATTAAGATATTAAAAATAAACATTAATTTTAAAGATGTAAAATAAGTTTATTAGTAATAGTAGCTTAATTTTTTTATTAACATATTAACTCAATTTTAATTTAAGGTAATCGTACATAAAACCATAAATCAAAAAATCTTTTCTTATAAAACATATCAACTTAGGTTTTTTAAAAGACTGATATAAGCTCAAAAAGTTTGAATTAATATTTTTTATGAAAAAATTTATTATTTAATGAAAGCTTAATTTGATCATTAAAAAAGAATGCAATTTAAGAATTAAGATATTAAAAATAAATATTAATTTTAAAGATATAAAATATAATTTTATTAGTGATATTAACTTAATTTTAATTTAAGGTAATTATACATAAAAATATAAATTAATGTATTGTGATAAAGTAAGGAAACAACTACTGGTCATTCATACAAATAATTTATACTAATATAATATACAATTTCATAAATAATATAATAATCATTAATCACATTCCCTATTTCAAGTCTTATAGTTATAAATACACTATATCATAATTTAATAAAGTTTGCCGGACCCCAAAACACTGATATGAATTTGAATAAAAAAAATCCAATTGGAAATCGAGCACCCCCCACTTTTTTCACTAAAGCTCAACTTGTGTTCAAATGAGCCCATATCAGGTTCATGATGGAAGAGGTTTTTACTCAGTATAACATGTTAATTAGGGATAGAAAAATAGAAAATTATTATTTAAGAGTTAAGTTATGGGATTAAATAATATAATATGCGTAAAGATGGTATATTTTTCACTTAAATATATTATAAGAATGATCAATTTACATATAACTGACATGTCATCAATTTTTTTTTATTTTAAAATAATATTAAAATTTTGTCAAATATGAAAAATAAATATTTAAAACAAATTAAACAATAATTTCAAACTTTGAGAACAAAAAAAAATTACTCTTACCTTCTTCAACAATACTTATTTTTCATACATATATATATATATATATATAATTTAATCAGCCTAAAAATATTACATTAGCCTGTGTTTTACCATGCCCTGTTATAATCAAATATTTTTTCTAAAAGCTTCAAGTAGGTGATTAATATTCTTATTCTTTATCATGTGGGCCAGCTCGAAAGTGACTAAACAATCTTAACACATTATGGCTAGGACTATCATTGTATGAAGCTGCCAAAAATCATTGAAAAATGCCAAAACTTGTTACCAGACAGATATTGATGAAAGACTGTTCATGATTAAGAAAGAAAGAAAATCATAAGCATGGGAACACGAGAATAATACATATATAATCCAAGTTCAATCCCTCTTATAAAATCCTGATTTGACTGGGTCAAATTAAAAATCAAATTTTCTACATTTGACAAAAATTACACAGGTCTAATGAGCATAGATTTAACGGTTTGAATTTAAATTTACAAACCGCTTGTAATTAGTTTTAATTTCAACTGTATATATGTGATCTTAAAATCTAATTTAATGATTTATATTAACTAAATTATAGGAGTGAATATTAATCTAGTTGACTTGATTAATCTAACGAAATCCAATCCAATCATATCGAATAAGAATGGGCCAAGCCAACTTAAAAGAAATTTGTGATTAAATTATATTACCTTAAATTTTAAGGGAATATAAGACCCAACTTGATATATATATATTTTTTTTGTTTAAGCTAAATTTAATTTATAATAAAATTTTAAAATATCAATTATTTTTAATTTTTTTCCAAAATCTTAAATTTTTTTATTTTATTATATTTTTTTTCAAATCTTTATTTTTTTTTCTTAAATAAAACACTCTCATTAATTTTTTTAACTTAAACAAAAAATACAAGAGCCATCCTAACCTAGTCACAGACTGAGTCTAATCAAACAAGGTCAAATCTTGAGTCAAACTTACTCAAAATCTCAGTGTGACTCTTATATACCCTGCTAAACTGTACAATTCAAACTAGACAACTAGAGTAAGTAATATTCAATCAGACATGATTTATGCTTTGTAAGCCAGCGAGCAGCAAGTTTTTGAGAACCCTAGGACCTAGGCAGCTTTTGACCATCACCTTCTTTTCATGTACATGGCAGTATCATCAATAACTTTTTACTATATGTCTTTCATAAAAGAGAGATTCCCGACCCTCTCACTGTCGTCAGGGTTTCTTGCATGCCATACTTCCCTTTCTATTTCTTTCTCATCGCAATTTCTTCTGGTTAATTTTGACTGCAATAGGGATTTAATTATGTCCATTTTGTCTTTTTTAAATACAAATTTTCTGCATTTGCTAATTAATACACAAATCTAACTATCATTATTTAAAATATTACGTAGATCTGTCCAAACTTAAAATAAATAATTGCATGTAGTAAAAAAATTTTATTTTAACTAAATACGGTTTTAAATTTTAATCTACCAGTCCATATTAAATAAACTATACAATTGAACCACTATAATTCTTTCAAAGAACAGTAAAGAATCCTAGTTCAATTTCTTACCAAAAAAATTTAAAAATAGATCTATTATCATTAAGTCAAAATTTGTTGATTGATTGTTCTAACTTCAATTTGGAGAATTTCTTTTCAATGTAATAAATCAATAAAAAAGATAAACATTCAAATTTGAGTCTCTTTTTTTTTTTTCTGGAAACATATTTTAAGAGAGGATATAGGAATTCAATTTTTTATTTAAAAAAAAGTGAGGTTAATCACATGTTTGCTTTTATACATTTTTTTTTCTTCAATTTTGTACAAATGTTACTGAAACGTATTTTAAACATATTTACAGACACCAATGGTCCTAATTTTCAAGAGAGAAAAGACAACATTATAAAACCTGTACTTGAAAAACTATTAAAGTCAACAAAACAGAATTAACTCAGTTGGTTAAAAATATATAATGTAAAAGAAAAGCTCAAACAAAATTTTAAAAATAACTTTGACCATAATTGCCAAAAGTTATGAAGTATAGTTAACTAATTTAGTATTGATCCTCATATTTTATCTCTTTCTTTCGTCAACATATCATATTCATTTAAAAGACTTCTCTTAAATATGTTGAAATAATTATTTTTAATTTACCTAACAGCTTCTCATATTTTAATTGTTAGAATATCGTATAATATCTAAGGGATAAGTCCGTTAAAATATTATACTATGTACACCTATAAGAGGTGCTCATTAAAATAAAGGTAAAATAATAATTATAAGAATTACTACTAAATCCTAACTCTAGTTAGCCTTCTATAAATAAGATTAGACTAATGTACGATCATAATAACTCATTAGAAAGTGAGATTTGAGATGCTCTAAGTAGAATACCTGCAAGTATTCTGCAATCACATTCGATAGAGGATTTAGACTGTGAAAACCTGAGATACATCTAATACATTGTGGGTATCTCATCCGATCAGTAATTCAAATCAAATATCAATAAGTTTCCACAATTAAAATATCAATGTAAGTCTCCTACCCGAAACTCTTTGAATATATTTATATTCTTTTATTTCCTTCATTAATAAGCCTTTGTGCACAACTAAATTCAAATTGTCTAGTGTTGACTTTTTAATCTGTATTATTAGGTTGCATAATTTATTTAATATAAAACATTAAATATAACTATCAATTTTGATATACAAGAATTATTAATTATAATATTTCAGTTTTAAATACATTCTGTTAAATTTGTGCATTTATTTTAATATTAATGTTTAAATTTACATAATTATTTAAATAAAGAAAATTCAAATCTCAACTGTTTGTCTCATGGTGAATAAACTAGAATTTGCATTAAAATTAGTATAAAAATGTTTAGTGATTTATTGACCAAAAAAGGTCATTGCTTGTACATATTAATCAAATTGGTGATTACTGACCATATGCCTTCTATTTTCTTCTTAATGTCTTGCTTGGATCATATCATAGGATGCTTTGCAAGCTTCACAGAACCAAATAATTTAATTTTTATGGTTGGACAATAAATTGAAAATTGACAAAGCACCTAAGTTCATGGAATATGCTGGTGCTCGTCAAATGCATTTGTCTTAAGCAGAAGAAACATGCCATTCAATTATACAGTATTTTTTGTTGTTTTCGTGCAATTTTAGTTTCTAAGTTGATTATTTGAATTGTGATCAAGAATGTTAGTTAGGTTGATCCATCAATTCAAATTTTGGTCCATATGGTGACCCAACCCCACATAATTAATCCTTCTGTTTTGTGTCACCAATGGATAATCTATCTTTTAATTTTTTGTTAACATGTGCAATAATACATGTCATGTCACAACATATGTTTAAATTTATTTTGGATTTTCCTTTAAATTTATGAATTTAACGGTTAAAATTGAAAGAAAAATGTGATTTGATAGTTCAAATTAGATGATTGCATGATCTCCTAATTTTAATCCAGTGATTCAAATTTAAGGAACTACACAATTAAACAATGAATAATTCTCTTAGAGAATTGTAATAAATTTGAATTCATTTAAATTTTGAACCAAGATTCTCTACCATTATCATTTCTTAAATAATTTTATAAATGAATTGTATATGGTTGGATTATACAGTTCTTTTAATATTATAAAATTTTAATTTTATTGATTCTTGTAATTAAAAATTATCAAATTTAATTTTTTTAATATTAAATATATATATATATATATATATATTTGTACATTTTCTTCAATCTCAATTATCAAATCCACATAAATGTAAAAAATCTAAATTACTAAATTCTTGTTCAATTATGTATGTTTCTTGTCATTTAAAATGTCTTATTTGATTTTTCTTGTAATTTATTTCGTTATTGCTTGATTAAATTATTTTAATTTTAATTTTAATCAAAATAAATAAGTGTGTAAAGGTTTAGTTAGTACAACCTCACTTGGCAGTATGTTTTACTTGTGTTAAACGGTTTCAGTGGAGCTTAAATATGGAAGTCTGAAACTATCCGTTTAATTCGAATAATAATTTTAAATTATAATGATAACATTTAAAATATAACTGAAACAAATATTTAACATTAACGAACTCGTTCATCATTTTAATTTTCACGTATTTTTATTAAAATTTAAATATAATTATTAACAATCACATAGATATTAAATGACATGCTTTTAAGTCACACGGCGCAAATGAACCACACCACAATAAAAAAAAAAAACTATGATTTATCCCAAAAAAAACAAAAATTGTGCTTTTCTCTCTTGGAATTGGCATATATTACCCATTGAACATATTTACAGACAAAGACACTAATTTTTTAAAGGAGAAAAACACAATGAATATAAAATAATAAAATTTTTTATGTACTCACAAATTTAAATGCACCAATATAATTAATTATAATATAGTAACATAATTTTTAAATTATTATTTTTTATATTAATATTTAAAATAACAAAATTATATAAATTAACATGAGTGTACTAACCAATGCATCAACAATAATACTATATAAAATTTATATTTGATCTATTAATTATCGTGTGGACTTTCCAAAATTTATACATAATTATTAATAGGACATAAACATTTTTTTTTATTAGTTTAGCTATAATGTATGATATAATGAGAATGTGTGTGATTTAAGAAGAGTATAATTATATAGATAGGAAGACACGAGAAAGAGGCATGAAATAAGAAATTTATGATAAATTTGTGTGTAATTGTGTCAAAGAGAATATAAACAAATAGTTTCTAGTAATTTACTATTTATTCCTTACGTCTTATTGTTTAACATAAAAAAATAAATTATAAGTTATAAAGAATAGACTGTAACCTATTAAAAAATAATCACTTTTTTCCTCTTCTATAAGATATTATTTTATATAAAAAATTTATCTACAATATTAATATATTTAGCATTTTTTTAAATAAAAAAATTATATGATTGATTCCTCCCGTTACTACAGAATCCAGTAATTGAATTAATGCCTTTGAAGTTTTTTCCTTACTTGAAAAGGATGCTATTTTAGTATGTGTTTTCATTTTAATTTTTGCTATCATTTTTTTTTTTTGGTATTTCTCTTTAGAAATTTTCTTTGATGCTCAGGTTTTAGTTCTTGCTCATTAGCTATTTGATCTTATCAAGTGTAAAGTATTTTTAAGGTTTCTTCGATCAAATATACATTATATTCAGGGCTTTTTCTTCTAACTTTGATCAAAGAAATCCAAAAAAATGCTTTACACTTGGTAATGTGTTGATAAATGTGAAAAAAAGAACTTATTACACAAGTACATCTAGATTCTAAGTTAGCAAAAAAATAATTCCCCTCAGTATTTTTTTTAACAAGAAGTGACGGAAGGGCTTGCTTGATTTAGTGATAAATATTTAATGGACCATTTTATCACTCCCAAGTTGTGAAGGACTGAATTGTTGCTATGTTAAAACATAGGGAACCAAAATGGTAATCTTCTTGATAAAATGATGCATTTTGTTACGAGGGAAAAATTACTTGTTTGCTACATGAGAGCTACTTGTTATTGATTTCTTATTATATTAATGAAAACAGAGAAAGGTACGGATTTTTTTTCAATTTGATTTTGAGCTGCTTTAACTTTGTTATTATGTAACTAAAAATTGACACTGTTTATCATGAGGCTTGTTATTTTCTTTTGGACAAAAAGAGGTTTCTTATCTTAGCACAATATTTTAAGCTAGTTAAACATTAACTATAATTTGATTCTTTAAATCAATTTTATCAAGGGAATATACTAATTATGTTGATACCATGTCTTGATTTAAAATCTTATAAGTATTATATTTATAGATCTTTTCAACTTATTTTTATAAAGAGCAATATCATTTTGGTCCTTGATTTATCATTAAATTTTTATTTTGATTTTTCACTTTTTTTATTTTCCAAAATGGTCCTCATTGATTGAAATGAGTACAATATTGGTCTATCACTTATCACAAAATTATCACTTTAGTTTTTCACTTATTATAATTAAACATGATCATAACTCAAAAACTTGCCCTGTCCAATAAGTCTGATCTAAACAAAAATAGTTTGATTTTGTAATGTCCAATATAGTCTCTTATTCATTGAAAAATGTCACACTCTATCTATTACTTTTTGTTTTTTTTTAAGAAGATATAGTTTCTTGTATTTAGGGTTTAAGGTTAGGTAGAGAGACTAAATTTAGTATTTCTCTAAAATGTGATAGATTAGTGTGACATTTTTCTAATGAAGTAGGGACTTTTTTTTTGACATTACAATGAGTAAGGTACCCAAATGATAATTTTGTAATAAGAATAAAAAAGATATTTCTCTCAATTGAAAATAGCCATTTTTGGTCCCTTTATATAAGTTAACGGGACCTAACTTGAAAAATAACACATGATAATGACAATATTAAAAGCAATGGACTAAAACTAATAATTTTAATAAATATAAGATGCTTTTAAAAAATAAAATAAGTGAATGGCTAAAATAATAATTTTATAATAAATTAGGGACTAAATGATATTTTTCTTTATTTCTATCTTTCCATTTTTTTTATAAAATTCTGTGCAAAGGATTAGTCTTGCTCTTAGTAGTAAACAAAGTGAAAATAATTCAAATGACAAAGTACTAGAAATATACTGTATTTCATTCTTCAAATTATAATATATACACCTATAAAATTTCCAAGCATGGTAAGTGGTTCAGAACATAAACAGTTTGAGAAATCTGAAGTGTAATATTCTATGTCGTCATGAACTTAGAAAGTGACCTAATATTAAGAAATGAATAGAAAATAGAGTTGGAAAAGTAATTATTGATAACCTTAATATTTGTAATTATCTAATCAAGTACCAATACATTATTCCATTTATGACAATATAAAAATGAATTTCAGCTAACTTCCGTTAAAGAAGAACTCTTTCATACCAAACCTATAAAGCTAAAGCAAAAGAGGACCTATGAATAAGCCAAACAAGGAAAAGAGTAGAGTTTTAGGAATATCAATTAGGAAGGGTAGCCCCTTGGAATGGAATTGCAAGAAAAGCAATTTGGCGCCAAACCGACACTCAATTCCCTTTTGTCTTTGTATTGTAAAGTCGAGTTTTAAAAATTTTAATTAAGTTTTGATTAAAAAAAAAGTTTGAATTTGCTTTTAGATGGTGTTTTTTATTTAGGCTTTTATTTATTTATTTTTATTTGAGGCTATCAAGTATGACAAGTTATTTTAAGTCATAAACAAATTTATTATTTAGAATTTGAGATAAATTATATGATTAATAATTATTATTACTTGTATGATTGTATATAGAGATATTATAAATACAAATTAGTTATTATACAATTATCCATTATTTTGGATGAAGAATACTAGTTACTATTTTTTTATTAAAATATCATATCACATTAACTTATGTTATATATATATATATATATATAAATAGCTTGAATTAAAATTAAATTAATCTTATTAATATACTTATATTTTACATATTTAAAATTAAAATAAATTTTGTAATATCTTAAATCTTACATTACACTCTTTTTTAATAATCAAAATTTTCTTTTAATCTTAAGTTTTTTTTATTAAAGAATTTTGATTTAAATTTTTTGGGCTCGAGTCAAATTTTAAAAAAACCTGAACATTGTAAAACAAACTTCTCTTTCAATCATTCTTTATTCTTATAAATCAAACCTATCGAGTCAGGTAACTTTTAAAGTTATGATTAGATTTATTATAAATATATATCGTTTCATTCATATCTTGAGTAAAATAATCAAAAGTTTTACTAAATTATATAATCCTTTTTATTTTATAATATATATATATATATATTAAAAATATATCATTTTAGTTCTTACTTATCACTAAATCGTTATTTTAATTTTTTACTTATTTTATTTCCTAAAATATTGTTTGATTAAAAGTTGTCTCTTTTAGTTCCGTACTATTTGGAAACTATTACTTTCAGGCTCTCACATTTAACATTGTTATCATGTATAATTCCTTAAGCTAATTTGTTTTTTCACTATTTTCAATCAATGGGGACCATTTAAGGAAATAACATAATTGAGAGACTAAAATGATAATTTAGTAATAAGTCAAGGATCAAATGATATTTTTCTTTTATATATATATATATATATATATTGTAATCCCATTTAATTTTTTATTTACTAAAATACCTTTCTTGAAAAATTTATAAGTGAGTATATTAATTAAAAATATGTACTTACGTTAATGATAGATCATTTAGTCAAAATTAAACTAAAATGTATTACAACTTTTTATTTCAAAGGAATTCTTTATATATATATATGTATATATATATATATATATATATTAAAATATAAGAGAAATCTACGTTATTTCAGTGAAATTTGAAGAAAATATGTATACTTTAGTCTTATATTTTTCATAATTATGCCCTTCATATTTAAAAAAAAAAAAAGGTTAAAAAGCAAAAAGCCAAAGCTGAAGCTATCATGGACAGAATACTATATTTCAAATTCAAATTAAACGGTCAATTTCCCCACCACTTTGAGCCCTTTCGTTGACCCTTTCTTTTTTACGCAACTGAGATACAATTTTACATGCTGATTATCACATTCCTTAATAAAAATATGATAAGCACATAATCTTTTACAATTAAATATTACATAATTCAATTTTTTAAATTTCTCTATCATATCATACTTTTGATCAAATAACCTAATAATAACTACATAAAATACTTTACCATTCAATCCTTTTTAATTCCTCCTGCTTTTTATTATTTATTTAATTTTCAATCTTGTTTTTATTTTATTGTTAGCTAATTTTGTGTCAAATCGGTTCTACCTAATGCATGCTGGTCACTGATGGTAGGGTCACTAACTTATCATGGACATCAAGGAGAAAATATTTCTCATTCTTTCGTAATATTAAAAAATTGAGAATTATTATAAGTATTTTCGTAAATAACTAATTTTTTAAATTTAATATTTAAAGTAATTATAAGTTAAAAATAAAGTATATAATGATAGTAATAATAACATTTATTTTAAAAAATTATAAGAATACTGAAAATTCGTTCATCCAAGACTTTGACCTTAATAACTGATCAATGAGTAATAAATTTTTTTTTAAAACTGAAAACATGAGAAGATATATTTAACAATAGAAAAACACAATTATTTTATAAAATATTCAAACTTTCTATTATGGGGAGGTTTGTGTCTGACTCTTAGATAAAATGGAAAACTCTTATCATTTATTGCATTTGGTGAAAAGAGTCACAATGTAGGGGCCAGAGGAATTATTGTTCTCATAAAATTTAAAAGCGTATACAACTTGCTTTATTTATTTATTTAAATTAGTGCTTTTAAATTATTGGTTAAGAATTATTTATTACACATAATAAATGAAATTTAACTAATAAAATCATCCATGAGTATTTATTATTATTGGAAATAGGTACCATAAATGATCCTAAATTAGTTTTATTGGTTAAAGATAATTTATTATGTGTAATAAATTATCATTAATCACTGTTATAAGGATACTCGTCAGAAAATCTCTTTTCTTTTTAATGCAGATCTTATAGTAAAATATTTTGGATGAATGCATAAGAGAAAGTTTAAAAGAATTTATTATTACAATTTTAATGACGATAACATTTATAAATTTCTTAAATAAGTTTTGCCATAAATTATAATTTTATTAAAACACTTTTGGTACAATATTATTTCAGAAGTTGGTAACAAATATTTAATAATTTAGATGCTTTTAAAAATTCTTATATACATTTTTTATTTTTATTTATTATTTTAATTAAAATATAAAAAGTATATAATTATGTAATAATATCACAACATATGGAAA
The DNA here is from genome assembly GCA_037074485.1 of Delonix regia. NCBI lineage: Eukaryota > Viridiplantae > Streptophyta > Magnoliopsida > Fabales > Fabaceae > Delonix > Delonix regia. The sequence goes on along the minus strand of CM073450.1, from coordinate 37,018,730 downwards.
TTTTTTCAAATAAATATATAATTTTTAATTAAATTATATGAATTTAATGTTATTATTAATTTATTTAACTCTTGTTATGTACTAATTAAAAATTTTAATAACAAAAATATAAGAAATAGTATTTAAATTTAATTTTTAAAATAATAAAAAAAATATATTAAAATTAGAGTGGGGCAAGTGCTGTGATCTCTCAATAAGGTGGAGGTTGGCCCCATCATCATTACCTTTGAAAATGGTTCACTTTGGTCTTTTTCCTTCTTAGTTTCTTTTCCTTCTCTCTCTATTTTTTTTTAAATTCAAAAGTAATTAATTTTTTTTTTAAAATCATATATGAATATTAAAAAGTAGTGTCCTCTCATGTAACAAGTAGTATGTGAATCTATTGTTTTATTTTTATTTTAGTATAAATAAAACTGAAATGCTACATGGAATGCTTAAATTTTTTTAAAGTAAAAGTTGAGTTAAGTTATCACTCATGATAGATAATTATTTTTTTCTACTTTATTTTGATACATAGATAATTATTTAAACTTTCTTTGGATTACCTTTTTAGACTCAATTAATGAACAAGTACCTAATGAAAACTACTCAGCTACACAATCTAATAAAGGAGGCAATCTCGAATCTTCCTTGATTTGCTTTCTTAAATGATAAATATTGATCATCTTTATTTTTTAAAAGAAAAAAAAAAAGATGTATGACTGAAAAAAAGAATAAGAGAAATTAACATAATAATGTGCTAGTGCCTTTATATACTCTAGTACAGGAGTCAATTTATTTATATGTTTAATTTGTATAAATATTTATATTTTTACATAAAAATAATAACATTGCTAAATTTATAATGAAATTATAAAATTTGAAATAGAGAATGAGTTTTATAAAAACATGAATTTTGCAAAAATTAATTTGAATGCTTTTTATTTTAAAAAATTTGATTAGTATTTAAATTTTTTTAAGGAAGACTAATTTTTTATGAACATTTTTTTTGGCTATATGATAGTAGAAAAATCTAAACTTGATAAAAATTTTAAGAAAACAGTGACTGAGAATTAGTATAAAAGTCAAGATTTTATTAATATAGTCATCCCCCCCTTTTTAAATAAATAAATATATATATATATATCCATATTGATATATAAAAAATATTACTTATTATTTATTTTTTAAACAAAATAAAATTTAAAATCCTAAATGAACTTTTCAAAGGACTTTTAATCACAAGAGCACCATTTTTTGGATGTTAAAATTTTTTACTATTAATTATCATAAGAAGTATGTATATAACAATTCAAAATATATTTTTATATATTAAATAAATTCATCATTAAAAGAACTTCTCCTCTCTCTCTCTCTCTCTCTCTCTCTCTCTCTCTCTCTCTCTATATATATATATATATATATTGATATGTTCCAATAATTTGTTACTTATTTGTAAAGGAAATAAGATAGTTTATAATGAAGAATATAAAATTATATATAATCACTTGTTATTTTATTTTAAAGTAAAGGAAGTAATAAGAGGTGCATACTAATTTTGATTGGGAAATGATAATGTTTTATTATTAGATTACCTATAGATTTTTGTGTATATATAAGAATAAAAAATCCATGACTAAGAGAACTGAACACTCCAGCTTAAATAATATTTTCTTTAATAATTATCAATTCATAATTCCTAGAAAGCAATTGCATGTAGCAGCCTGTAGTATTATATAAGCGCGTGCAGTGTGAGTGTGAGTACGATGCAGAGGAAAGAACTATAGTCAGAGTGGGACTTCCATAAAAGAAAGTAACGGCAGCATCAGAAGCTCGACAATTTGCAGAATTTTGCAGAGCGCTTTGTCTGCCTCGTCACTCTCTTACCTTCGTCTCTTTCTCATCGTCGCCTTCTATTTTCCTCTGCTTCTTCTTCGGTTTGTGGCATCTGGAGCTCAAACCTCGGCGACAATGGTTGAAGGAGAAGGAGATAGACGACGGAGAGGAACATCTTCCAAACTGAGAGAAGCAGCGAGGAAGGTGGCTCTTGCTGCAGCATACGCATGTGGTTCCCTCTCCGGTAGAAAAGAAATGGTCGATCCACTCGCCAACGACGTCTCTAGCACCTCTTCTCTATCCGTACGATTCCTACAATGCGTTTCGTTTGTTTTTTTAAACTCATTGGGTGTCTCTGTTGCTCCAGTAAACTTGATTTGCTTTTCAGAATTTCAGAATTGTTGGTTAATAAGTGATTCTTATTGTTTTAGCTGTAAAAATTGGATATAGTTAAGAATGCTAATAGGATTCGAGAATGTTGTGACTATTCTTCTCCCTTCACACCTAGAATCGTGGGGTTCAGTGGCTGTCTCTGTTGCTCTCTGAACTTCATTTTCTTTTTATAATGGAGCTTTCCAAAATTTCAGGATTGGGGTTTAATTAATAAAAGATCCTTCTTGTTGTTCTAACTGTTCTTCTCCCTTTACCTAACTTTGTTGGAGAAATTTAATAGAATTAAGAATGCTAAAAGGATTTGACTGATGTTGATACACGCTCATGTCTGTCTGTTCACATTCATATCTACTTTTCTGATAATGGTTAACTGGGACCAGCTATGAATTGATTGCGGTCTGTGGCTGTCTTATTGCCTCCAGTTTCTTCTGAAATTGTTTTGAAATTTCAATATTCTTCATCTAAAAAAATATTTAAGGATACAAAATTTGGATGTTGACATGATTGTTGTTTTTGTGCATGTTTGCAGATCTCTAATTCCTCATCTGCATCTCCGTCAACAACTAAGAATTGCTCAGGAGAGGTGATAGAAGAAACATATTGCAGTATCACCACTATAAGCAAGAACGATGACCCTTCTAACAAGGTAATTACTATTCATGTAGTTCTTACACAATATTTTTAGGTAATTTAGTAACGATTAACTTTGGTGGTGTTATTGAGAAGTTCATCTTGATCCTGAAGTCTAGGATCAGAACCACATCTCCTGTGTCAAATGTGTTTCAGAGCCGTTTTTCGTATTTTGCTACTTCATTCTTTCTTGGGTTTTGTATATTTGCATTCTGGAATTGCTTTCCACGACACTTCGGAATCCAATGAGTCTGAATATTTGACCCTTCCTCGGGGTCTATATTTCCTGCTTAATGTTTCATTTTTTCTTTTATCTTTTGATGTGTTGCTTTATTAATTGGTAAAACATTAACTTTAAATACCAAACAAATTGAATAGAGAATTATAGCGTGTCAATGCCCCTGCACATGACGCACTGGTGAAGTCATAAATCAATTCATCATGATGCATATCCCACTCTGGAATTTACCTTCCCTAGCATGCTAAATCAATATCTTTCTTCTCTTACCGTGAAACCCTCCCTTTATAGAGACATTCAACTTCTTCCTACTGTAGGGAGTGAAATTTTATGACGCACACAATCTCTTGCCACTTGAGCGTTGAATCTCAATTTTTGTGCCACCAAATAGTTTTGCTGTATCTGTCCCTACTTATATCAAGTGGTAAAAAGTGAAATCAGCATTGTTGAATGATGCATGTTTAATTTTGAAAGTTTGCATAAAATGCTTAAATTCAATAGATGTGTTTTCATCCCCTGTGATTTTCAGTTCTACTTTGTCTTTTTAATTATTGATAGTAGCTATATGACAGTTCACAGTTCTTCTAACAATATATTAGTTGTTCAATCAAAACGCTTTTTTGTTCTGAGTTATCCCTTATCACTATTTTTCACTGATTTAAAGAGAGCGTGATAATATCTTTCGCTAAGAAATTATGTAAACCCTTCTCAGGACATTATGCACGTGTATATACATGAATCTGTATGTTCGTAACTTTGTGTGTCTGCACTGACGGTTTATGACATGCTTTTCTTTTGGTAACTCATTTTGCAGAGTATGTGTGCAATATGTTTAGATCCTCTGAGTTACCACAGCAAGGGCAGCAGCCCAGGCCAAGCTATATTCACTGCTCAATGCTCTCATGCTTTCCATTTTGCCTGCATCTCTTCCAATGTCCGGCATGGTAGTGTCACTTGCCCTATTTGCCGTGCCCATTGGACACAACTCCCCCGCAATCTGAACAAGTCCCTTTGTGGTTCTTCCACTTCTTGCACCCAAAGTGATCCAATCCTGCAAATCCTTGATGATTCTATTGCAAACTTCCGTGTTCACCGCCGCTCCCTTCTGCACTCTATTCGCTATGATAATGATGACCCTATTGAGCCTGATAACACACCGGATAGTCCCAAGCTGTGTTTTTCTCTAATACATCTTCCCCCTGGTGCACCGGCTAGCAACTATCCGGCTTTGCAAATGACTAAGCATGCCTCATCATCACCATGCCATCCGTACCTTTATCCTTTGACCTGCAGCTCCTCATCACTGTCGCAGTCTCAGCCCATGCAAATGCCTTATTATATTCCAAGCCCCTCCTTCAGAAGAGCTTATATTTCAGTTAAGCTAGCTCATGTACGAGCAACTGACGTGGTTTTAGTTGCCAGCACCAATGGACCAAACCTGAGGCTCCTCAAACAGGCAATGGCTCTGGTTGTTGTCTCCCTCAGACCCATTGATCGCTTGGCCATTGTTACGTACACCTTAGCTGCAGCTACTCGTGTTTTCCCCTTAAGACGCATGACATCTTATGGCAAGCGCACTGCCCTGCAACTCATTGACCGTTTAAACTACATGAGGCAAGCAGATCAAATTGAAGGGTTGAAGAAAGGAATCAAGATACTTGAAGATCGCACGCATCAAAATCCAGAGTCACGTATCCTGCATTTATCAGATAATCCCACTGTACCTTACCACGCCATTAACTTGGAGCCCCCACCAACACCGATTCATCAGTTTCATGTTGGATTCGAATATGGCTCTTCGAACAGATTCGTCATGCATGAGTTTGAAGAATTTTTGGGCAAGATGCTAGGAGGCAATGTTGGAGAAATCCAACTGAGAATTCGCGGTGATGGGGAGGAAGCTGGGATTGGCAGGGTGATATGGATTGGAGAGCTTAGAGGTGAAGAAGAAAGGTTTTTATTAGAACTGGGTGATTGCAAACATGTACATGTTGAATACAGCTACGTTGAAGGTGGGGTTGGTGAGTGTGTTTTTAGAAGTGGGGAGGTTGTTCTAGGTGTTGAGGACCATAGAAGCAATTTTTTAAAACCTGATACAGAGATTGATTCAGAATTGTTGAGTCATGGGTCAACTGATTCAACCGGCCAAGCTGGTCCTGGCTTCACAACAACGGACGGTGGGGGTGTTGCAGAAGCTGCTGTGGGGTTTGGGAGTAATGTAATAGCCTCAGGTGGCAGGCCTAGTTGTGTTGGAAGCTGGGATTTTCATGACCCTTATATGGCCAGAAGATGGGCTAAGCATTTGCATGGTTACAGGCTTTGAAAATACAACGACTAGTAGACTAGGTATAAGCAAAACCTGGGTGTATTTTTTAAGATTGCTTATCGGTTCTCTAATAAAAAATGATATAGAAAATTTTCTTTTACAGTTGGATCTTTTAAAAAATTCTTTTACATAATATCTATCTTATCCTTTTCATCATTGTCTTCGGGCCATGGCCACATAGTGGCTTAGTTAGGGGTGCGGGAAAGTAGAGCTGCCACAGGATACACAAAAGGGAAGGATTATTTGTTCGCTTACCCACAATAATTTAGTTTAGAGTTTTAAATTACCTGTCAAAAGTCATTGATTTGACACAATCGTAATATTTCTGTATTCCTCTAGTTGCCCTAATTTATTATTGTATATTCTATTTATTTTGAATTGTTGAATGAAAAGTTAATAATTTGTAATTTTATAAATAATTACATGCAATTATAATAATTAATATGATTACATATAATTTATTATTCATAAAATTAAATCATTGAATTTTTTCTAACAATTTAAATTAAACATTGCAAAACTCTATTAGTGAAGTTGATCCAGATCACTGTCTTTTATCCATAATTTTAGATACGAAATGCAGGGAAAGCATTTATATTTTAAATACAATGAATTTAATTTGCAAAATTTAACACATATGTACAAACACAGATATTATTATAAAACAGAACATTATTTGAGTTTTCTTAAACAAATATATAAAGGTGTCATATTTAGTACATTTACAATTTTAAGTGTAATGAGTTATAATGTAAGTATACCAAATTATAATATAAAGATATAATTATAATAATACATAAACAATTTTACCATATATAAAACATTAGAAGCGTCAAAATTAGGTGCATTGGAGTTTAATAGAAGATGAGACTCTTTTTATATGTTATATTTTAATTGAACCACCAAAAAAATTACATGTAACTTTTCAGTTTTTTTTTCCCTCTTCACACTTGATACATTTTTGTTAAAACTTTTCCATTAATTTCTAGGGCCCCAAAATTGAACTTTCCACCTTGCGATGCACACATGAACAAGATCATATATGGGTTGGGCTTTCCTAGGGGATTGGTGGCCCAATTTGGGATCTCAGAGATGAATGGGCATCTCACCCTGTTGATGGTACTGTAACACTTTGAAACATAGCGTTGTATGTCGCTTTACGGAAGTGGATCGCCTATTTTGGAAAACTAAATGAAAGTAAATTTAATAAAATTTGATTAATTGGATAAAATTTCATGGTTCAAATTTCAAAATTTTTTTAAAAGTATTTAATATTAATTAAAATACTAAATAAAAATTTAATAATTCAAAATTTCTGAAATGCAGATCAAATGACTCACATCATGCATAGATGTTAGGATCTGAGAAGAAGTTTGAATGGGTCAAATTGCAATTTGACCTTATATAATTGTGAGAAATAAAATAAAAAATAATATAATTTTTAAATAAAAAATTCGTAATTAAAATAATTAATTCTTATGTTATTATTTTTTAGATAAAATACATAAAATTAACTAATCCTCCCTAATCTTTGAAACTATGTTTAAAAAAATACACTAATAAGAAATTTAATTATAATCAATATTTTGATAATAATTTTTAATAAATTTCTTTTCGTATATTTTTATATGTTTATATTAATTTTATTATATTGTATATTCTTTATTAAATATTTCATATGTTTGTTGTAAATTTTTAAATGTTTTTAATTAAATTAAAAATTAAAAATTTAATTACAATTCATCTTAACGAATATTTAAATTATTTCATATGTTCAAATAATATTAATTACAAAGTGACTTATATATATATATATATATACAATTTTAATAGTTTGGTAACAAAATTATTTTTCTAAATATCATATAAATATAATAATATTAGAAAGAAGAATTTATTTGATGATCTGATCAACCATTACTCGTGCTTTTCATATCATGTATTTTTATGAAATTACCAAAAAATAATTTAAAAATAAGTTTACATTGCTATAAAAAATTATTGTGTACACAGTCATTCATATCATGGTTCCTTTAGTAATAATGAGAAATTATTCTCCATCATCCTTTTTTTTTTGGATAAACAACGAGGCAAAAACGCCTACAAAAACATAACTAGAAAGCCATAATTCCAGGGTGATAGACACCCTACAAGTCAACAACAATAACTAAAGAGGCAAACCTAGGAACATAATCAAAATACATAAACGAAGGAACCTGGTTATGTTCATGTTTTGCAAAGGCATTAGTAGTGAAATTGGCTTCCCGGAAGATATGAGCAATTTGGATAGACCAATCCATATCCAACTAGTACCTAATAGCACGAATTAGATGGAAATTTCCATGAATATTATCTAGCAAAATTTTGCATCATCCTAACCACGTTCAAAGAATCAAGCTTCACATAAATCAACTTGTACCTAACCTTAAAACACATTTTAAGCCCATAAAAAAGACCTGACAGTTCAACATTAGTGATCATGCAATTATAGAGGTTAGCACTAAAGCCCTTGATAAATCTACCCCTACTGTCTCTTAAAACTCATCCATAAGCAGTAGTACCATGTTCCAAAATAGAACCATTTGTATTAAGCTTGATGATGTGGTCAGGAGGAGGAACTTAATGATCCTATTGAACAATGAACTCATTAACGGTTCTTTTAAAAAGCTGGATATGAGAAGACGTATGATGATATTCTAAAACCAAAGTTGCAATGCACCTTAGGAAACCAGCAAGCTCAACATTAACTCCTTAAAAAATTCTTCTGTTTCTTATGTACCAAATTTTCACACAGATTATTGGGAACTTATGGAGCTAACTTACCTAATTAAAAAAGGAGCTTTCTTGTTAAGGTTTGAATTCAACAACTTATGGAGGCCTTATTGGGAAAAAAAAATTCCAAATGAAGAGAGATAAGCACGATGCTCTTCCACACCAAACTTGTGAAATTGCAATCACGAATGGAGTGGAGCACTGTTTCTTGAACCACAAAGAAAACAAACCGAAGAAGCAGCTAGAGACTGACGATGGCAAGCTCCATTTATGAGAAGAGCCTCATTAGCAACAAGCCACATAAACGCTCGAATACACTGAAGGACACTTAGTTTCCAAATCTTGCCAAATAAATCATTATAGATTCCAGTATGCCCTAATAGAAGTCTCAAAGGCTGACTTGCAAGAGAACATACTAGTAATATTCAGAAGCCAAGCCACCGAATCAACATCCTTAGCCAAGGGGGGGACTCTCAATAGAACAATCATGCAATTAATAAGAAGGACTTATTGAAGTTTAAAAACATCCCAATCCCTATTATCAAGAACATAGTCAATTACTAACTCATCGCAAATATTATTATCAATAGCAATAGTATCAAAATCTTCAAAGGTATTGACTTTCGACACCTAATGATTAGTCCTAAGATAGATCAAATTACAATTCCCAGGGTGCTAAAGAAGATTACAATAAAAGTGCACCTAAATCTAAATAATTCCATGACAGAGATTAGAGGCAGCACTACATTAGCAAACAATCATAATAACCTCATTAGAATAACCATATTTACAGTGAACCACCTTCACCCAAAGAGCTTCCCTCCTATGAATAAGGTTCCATACTTGCTTCATAAGAAAGGTTTCGTTAATATCCCTAACTCTTTGAAAACCCAAGCCATAAAATTTCTTAGGTTTGCAGATATTATCCCAATTGATTAAGTGGATATTTCGTAGAACCATTCTAAATAAAATCCTTGCAAATTTTATCAATTCCAAATAAAATCCTTGTAAATTTTATCAATACGGTCACAAACCTAAAGTGGAATTCTTGTTGTCTACATCACATAAGGGGAAATGGAAGCAGGATTTGACTGAACCAAAGTAATTCTCCTAGCTAAAGAAAGGGTGTTAGCCTTCCAACCATTTAGCTGACTCACCATTCTACCAATAATATACTAGAAGTCACTCTAAGAACATTTATCATGGAACAAAGGGACTCCCAAATATTTTCATAGATTGTCTGTTAAATTTATGCCCAAAAACTGGCTAATCTCCTATTTATAGTCTTGAGGAATATTAACTGAAAAATAAATACTATATTTAGAATTATTAAGCTTCTAACCCACTACAGAATACCTCCAAAGTCTCTTTAATCTCATGGGTTTGTTGCATAAAAGCAGTGGAAAACAAAATTAGTTCATCCTCAAAGCAATGATGAGAAAGTGTAAGGCTTCCTTTGTTTAAAGAAATTAGGTCCCAAAGCTTTTAGTCAACAGCTAAAGTAATGATCAAGGATAGCCTCTCAATGCAAAGAACAATAAAATACGGAGAGATGGGATTCCCATGGAGGAACAAAAAGATCAGTAGCACGACCGTTTCAAAGTAGTTGCATGTTAGCAAAAGCAACACTCCACCATATCAGATTAATAATATTATTTGGAAGGTCGATATCACAGAAAGTGTTTCTCACTAAATCCTATGAAAGCCTATACTAGGCTTTCTCAAGATCCACCTTAGGGTCTATAAAGCCAAAGTTACCCTTTTGGACCTTATAATGTGGATAATTTCTTGGGTAATAATGATATTATCAGCACTATATCTCCTTGGTACAAAACTGCATTGACTAGGTCTAATAAGCTTTAGCATGGCCTCCTTAAGTCTAGTGACAACAATTTTAGTAACCAACTTATACACCATATTGTACAAACCAATTGGTCTATACTACTTCAGCATCTCAGGATTAGGAACTTTCAAAATCAGAGAAATAAAAGTATGATTAACCGAGTGAATAAAAGTTAGCTTAGAGAAAACCTTAACCACATAATCAACTAGAGAGTCCTTCATATGTTCCCAATTACTTTAGTAAAACATCGCAGTATTACCATCAATGCTTAGAGCTTTCCAATCACCCATTTCCAAAAAGGGCTATCATAACTTCCTTTTTTGTAACTTGTTTAGCTAAAAAGAAAAACTTAGCATCTGTCAGTTTGGGAAACGTACTAGAAATATGGAGCTAGTTATAAAGGCCCTCATCTTTATACAACTTATTGTAAAAGGTAATATCCATATTCTGTAAAATATTCTAGTCTTAAACTTAAGACCTGTCATCATTTTTTAACATTAAGATTCTATTTCTCCTCTTTTGTGATAAAGCCACACCATGGAAATAAGCATTGTGAACACACTATCCTTAATTAAGATTATTTGATTAATTAAGTCATCAAGCAAATAGGGAAAATTAAAAATGACAAAGACTCAAATGACATCCTCAAGTGGGGATACTTTGAAATTGAAAATAAATAATGGGAGAGCTTTAAATTAAAAAAAAAAGAAAAATTTTATTAATTAATGAATCGAAGTAAGAATCATAAAAAAAAGGAAATATAATAACAATAATAAATAAATAAAATAATAAGTAACAAATAAATCAAATGATATACGGAAGTTGCCAAAAGGGGAAGGAGATCCTTTCCAGTAGCCAACCACAGCCTCCCTAGGTCTTATGCGCAATATGAGAAAGCTACAAGATCCTATATGCTTCCTTTCTTTTACACTTGCTGATAAGATGCGAAAAGAAGAAGCAACTGGATTAGAAAATGAGAGACAAGAGGAAATCTCCTACAAAGGTTGAGGCATTGACGCTCCTGCCTGTAACACCAAGGAGCTCAGAGGAGAGGGTGAGAAGGATGGATAAAGGGCTCAAGCAAGAGAAAGGGACCTTGTGAGGACAGAACCCAAGAGGATTGGTGAACGCACCATAAAACAGGGGGCGAGAAGAAGCTAAAGGGGAGGAAAAAGAGCCGAGAGAGAGAAAGAGGCTAAAAAAGAGTAGAGAAGGAGTAGCAGAACAGAGAAGAGAAAGAGACATTAAAGAAAGACTGAGATAGGGAAAGGAAGGAGAGGAGAGGAAGGACCGAGGAAAGAGAAGGGAGAAACCAAGATGAAAGACTGAGGAAAGAGAAGGGAGAAATTGAGACAGAGGAGCCTAGGAGAAGAAAGACCGAGGAAGGGGAAGGAAGAGACTGAGAAGAGGAAGAGGAAGACCGGTGGCGCCTCTATTCTCCTTACTAGAAATAGGGGTGAATAGAGGAGCAAGGTTTAGCGTGGTATGAATGGAAGAGAGAGAGGAAGGAGAAAAATGGATATGAGAGAGGGAGAAGCAGAGAGCTTAAAAAGAAAAAGAGAAAAAAAGAGAGAAACAAAATGGTGAAGGGGGGAGAATGAGACCAGAGATAATAAAAAGAAAAAAGAAAAAGAGAGCACAAGAGAGGCTAAGAGAGATAAAGGAGCTCCAAAGAAAGACATTAGAAGAGAGGCATTAGAAAGCAAGCATAGAAGAATGTGAAAAGTACAAGAGGATAACACAAAAGAAGCAAGCATGAAAGAGCTAGAAATATTGAAGAATCTGAGATACCAACAATATAAGATGTCCCTGTTCTCACATGCTAAACAGGGACGAATAGAAAAATACAAAGGACTCAAGGATGTGAGGTATTTTCCTTCTTGCATACTCAAATGAAGGACTCAACTTCAAGAAAAACAAGAGAAGACGAAGAATCCCCAAGTAATTGAATAGCATGACATAAGAGATTAAAAATGGAACTAAAAAAAGGAACATTCTAAAGACTTGAACCAAATTGGGATCTCTTAGAGGTAATTTTCATTTTGTTTTTTGTTTGTGAATTTTGATTCTTGTAGATATAAATTAACTGTGTATAAAAGCTAAGTAAATGTGGGTTGTCTTTTTTTATTCGGTAATAAAGCTCTGAGAATGAGAGGGCCACACATTATTTGATAAAAAAAAGATATATATATATATTGGGAGTGCATGTTAATAAAGGACGTAATATACGTGTGGGTACCTGTTAGTTGCATGTGGGGACATGGGTTAGGTATTTGTTTTTGATGCATCCTTTTTTGATTTTTTCTTCTCCTTTTTACTTATTTTTATCTTATTTATTTTCTTATTTTATCATGTTATATATATATATATATATATATGTATATACACAAAGGAAGTTCATTGCCACATATATGTATGATATATGCATGATGAGAAGTGATCTTGGACGTGCATGACGTGCATATGGGGGCGTGGGTTGGTTATTCATTGTTCAATGCATCTTTTTTTTTTTTCTCCTTTTTACTTTTTATTTTATTTTTATTTATTTTCTTATTTTATCATGTTCTACATATATATATATATATATATATATATGTATGTACGTATATATATATATAAAGGGTCATCTATTGCCACATATATGTATGATACATGCATGAAGAAAGCTTGGTCATGTACGTTCATGGAGTGCATGCAAGGACGTTAGTTGTCTTCTATTTTTGATTCATCACCTTTTTTTTAATTTAATTTATTTTATTGTTTATTTATTTCTTATCACCATTAATATTATTATCATTGTTACTATTCTTATTATTGTCTTATCCTAATTTTCAACAGTGCCATATGAGAACACTAATCTCCTTAGGCAATTAGATAGAAGTCATGTGAGATTTTTTTAATCTCTTTAGGCTTCGAAAGATAATATCTAATTTGGCAAGACTTTAAAACAAAAATTTCTAGGTCATCGAAATAATCTATCTTCACGTTTTTTGATTTAATAATCGTTGCACGAGGTTTTTCTCGTATGGCACCTAGGGAGTAAACCAATGGGCCATGTGATATCTTTAATTTCTTTATGCTTTAAAAGTTAAATATGATTTCGAAATTAAAAATCATAAAAATAAAAATCCCAAGAAATCCCAAATAATATCTTCCGTATTTTGGGTTACTACGTGAGATTGTTGATCTCCTCAAGCACTCAAAAGTTAACTAGCAGAGGCTGCGTGAGATCCTAAATCTCTTCTGATTTTGAAAGTTCAGATCTATTTTCCAAATACAAAGATGGAGCAATTTCAAAATAAAAAGGGGTATTTTGCTGTTATTTGCAATAAAAAATATAAGAAACAAATACTTTTCCATTATAATCTCACCTCTATTTTAAAAATAGAATTTTGACCTTAAAAAAAATCCAAAAAATCTTTTCTCATTATTATTTCATTTAAATTTCAAGATGAAGGCTAAAATTCCAAAAATTAAAAAAAGAGATAAAACAAAAGGAGCAAGGAAGCAAAATTAGATCAATTTTGCAAATTAAAACACACCAATCAAATTTCAGTCTCGTTTGGTTTGCGAAAATTTATTCAATTTCAACTGTCATGGTCTTTTCACAAAAATATAAAAACACCTAATAGATACGCCATTTTGGTTGAACTTTGTGGACTTTGATTCCCATTATAGGGTATGTAGGCCTTAGGCTTTCATCTTAAGTTAAGTTTGTCCTTTGTAAATATTTATTTGTTTGCTTTCACTATTATTGTTTTTGTTTTCTCTGTTTAATGAGCATGTATATCAATAAAGGGTAATTGAGATAAATTTAAGGCCATATTCTATCTGATTTGACTATTTTAAGGTAACCATACTTCTGGATGAGTGTTGTGAGGTGCCTAACACTTTCCCACACTCAAATAGACTCTCGAACTCTTCTCTATTTTCGCAGACCACTTCGCCTTTTCTTTTTGTTTAAATTGATTTTTCAAAGTTTTCCGTTAAAAAATTTGGGTAGCGACTCCAGTAAATTGATTTTCAAGATTTATTTTGGGAATCAATTTAAACCACTTTTTATTCCTTCTAATGAAAGGTCAGTTATGAGAAGCATTGTTATGATCGCATTAAGAAAGCCATTCACACCAAAAAAGTTGTTTCTAGTAAATGTCCTCCTAGTAGCCAAAGCCTCATACTCCTTCCACAATTGTACTAGAAGAGCTTCCAATAAAATATTAGATTGAAATCAAAGAGCATAACTTATACCTTATAATCTCAATAGGATCCTGTTCTTCTTTCTGATTGTATTACAAAAAACATTCTTATTCCAATTTTTAACCGCCAACATAAAAGAATCAATATTAGGCTCTAAAGCCCCATCCTTTAACCACGACCTCTGTAGAAAATCTTGAAAAGTATCATATGTCAACTAAAAAGCTAAAACCCAAAAAAGCTGTCTAGCAGTATTCATTAATTCACGGTCCCTAAAATCATAGAGAATCAGAACATAATCTGACTTGAGCTTGGTGAATGGTTTGACCACAACATTATTAAACAGAGTAGACTTGAGACTATTAGCAACAAAACAATCAAGTCTTCTTTTAATCTTATTGCATTGCCATGTAAAAAGTTGTCCTTGAAAACTATTATCATAAAGGCCACATACAAGCAAAGTGTCTTAGAAGATAACATAGTCACAATACATATTTGAAAAACCACCAGTGTCATCAATAGACAAAACATAATTGAAATCATCCCCTACACACCACTATCCCTAAGTTTGAGCAGAAATATCCTAGAGTCTCGCCTATAAATCCCTTCTAGGTATGGAATGCGGACTCTTATAAACAATCATGAAGAACCAAGGGCTACATTTCTCAAAAGCAATTTGCATGTGAACAAACTGGCGATGAGACTAAAGTACTTAAACTTACCAAGAATTAAGCTTCCATAGACACTAAATACCACCAGATAAACCCACACCATCTTGAATATGGCAACTATCAAATTTAAACTTTTGAACAATCTTTTTAGCTTTCTCCCCACTCACATACATCTCCAATAAACAAAGGAAACTGACATGGTATCCATACATCAAATCACTAATCATAATAGTGAATCCTTTTCCTGAAACGCCTTTACAATTCCAAATTAAGACATTCATTGGAAAATTAAAAGAGGAGAGGATACAATAGCAACACATGCTAATCTTGATAAGGAGAAAGAACATCCCCCAAAACATCCTGATCAGATAAATTAAAAGGATTTTTTTTACTCTTTAAATCACTTTATTAGTATCAGAGTTTGGTTGGCTTAATTTTTCTATTCCTTGCATTTAATATATGATTTGCCTGTTTAATTTCATAGAATTATATAATGAAAACCATAATCACATTTATGTTCATAATTGAACCTCAAAATTCTTTCAATGGCAAAATTTGATAAAAACCAACTTAGGCCACAAATTTTCTATTGCATGAATAGATGATGTTGAAATGTTGGGTGCTCATAATGGATTGACCCATAAATTATAAAGCAAACTCAAGTTAATTTAATTATTGACTTTTAATTAATTAATATTAATTTTATTTGGATTTTGAAATTAAGTTGTTAGTTAAATAGAAAAACTAACAAAATGACATACCAAAGAGATGACAGTTTGAATTACACCAACTATAAACATCCAAGAAAGAAGAGTCTATATCATGAGAAAATCCATTCTCCATTTTCTTCCCAAAACAATTTTTTGTGAGAGCAAACCATAGTGCTTCAAGTAATTTTTATTGAAATTGAGTGAGACAGAGGAACTGATATAATTCTTATGCTGTTCAAGTAATTACGAGAATCCCTTCCTATAAAAAAAAATAATTTTGGTTCTTGAAAGTACGATAAACTTTTAATTTAGTATTTCACAAAGAGCTTTTTTTAGTATAGCCCTCAATCATTAAAATACTTTTAATGATACTTATCCATCTTTTTATAATGTAAACAATTATCAGTTTTCTAATGGTGGACATTATTTGATGGCAAATAACATATAGCTCCACACAGGTTTGACATTAAATTCTAAATGGTAAAAAGGTAGTATAAATATTTTAATGTTGGAAAAATTAAATTAATATAAATAAACTATGAATGACTAAATTAAAAGCCTACATATTTTTCAAAGATAAAAAATTCTTTCATGATATTTGCTTTATGAGTGTTATGAGGTCTCATTTGACATATCATATAAGATCTAATAGGATAAGATCATATAAGAATCTAGAACTATACGATGTTTGGTGTGACACTATACTATATTGCATAAGGTGTTATTAATAGTAATACATCAATATACATTTCAGGCGGACTAGGAAAAATTAAAATTTGAATTAAAGCATAAATGAGCAAAACCTCATTTTGGTCCATTACATATGGGTATTTCTCAATTTGGTTCTTATAGAATTTTATTTTCAATTTAGTCCCTCACAAATAAGAATTTCTCAAATTGGTCCCTCACATATGATATTTCTTAATTTGGTCTCGCACGAACAAAATCATATTGAATAATGATTTTCCTATTTTAAAATTAATTTATTTTTAGGTTCTTATTGATAACAATTTTATTTGTGAAGTATCAAATAGAAAAATGTCCATACGTGAGGGACTACAATAAGAAGACATTTATGTGAGGGATTAAATTGGGAAAACAACTTTAAGAAGCATCAAATTGAAAAATATCTTATCTGCGCTGACTGAATTGAGAAAAATTCATATGAGTTTGTATCTTTTAACATATGAATTTGTATCTTTTAAGTTAACTTAATTGGTAAGATATAATTGATAATAATTTTATTTATGAGAGATCAAATGAAGAAATGTGCATATGTGAGGGACTAAATTGTAAAAATAATTTTATGAGGATGCAAATTGAGAATATCTTGTACGTGAGGGACCAAATTGAGAAAAATTTATATGAGTTTGTACATTTCTAAAATTAAATTACTTTTTGAGGACATTTTTATAACATTTTTATTTGTGAAGATTCAATCAAAAAAAAATTCATATGAGAGAGACTAAATTAAGAAAACAATTTTGATTGAATTAATAAAACAACTCTATGAGGGATGAAATTAAAAAGAATATTATATGTAAGGGATCAAATTAAGAAATGAAGATATGTAAGAAACTAAATTGAGAAAATAATTTTATAAGGGATAAATAGAAAAACATTTTATATGTGATGGACCAAATTAAAAAAATTTCTATTAGGTCATATCTTTAAAAAAATTAACTCACTTTTATGATATCATTAATAATAATTTTATTTATGAATGATCAAATAAAAAATATACATATTAATATAATAAGGCCTAACCAAGTCAAAAGAAGTTGGATAAATAATACAGTGGTACAACTTGTTAATAATAATTAATTAAATTTGGCCATATAAATTTATACAATTTAATATAAGGACCAAATATATAATAAAAGTGAACCATATAAACTTATACAACATGGAGGCTCTTTGGAACACATCATGTCCATTTTTTTGGCATATATTGCACTACGCAGTTTATCGTCTCTCTTTTTTTCACTAAATATTAGTTTTTAATAATAATACTAATATTTTAGATTCCTTTTTTATATATGACATCATTGTATTAAAGAAAAGAAAAATTGAATAACTTCTAATATAAAAAGCTATTAAACCTTATACCTTATTTTTAATTTCCCTTCAATAGCATAACATATTAGCTCAACTAATCTCATCCCTAAAAAATTGCATTCTAAATTTAAAAAAGAAAAATAAGATAACGGTGTTGTCTGAGCATAAGAAAACAAATAATAATAATAATAATAAAGCTTTTGGTAGAACTTCGTTGACCAAAGATCATATGATTGCTATAATTGCAACGGCCACATGCTAATTAAATTATATTATATCTTAAACCAATTTTTTAATAGCACATCAAATACGTTGAGCTGGATCAAGCTCATTTATTATCCAATAAATTGTGCTTATTGTTACAAAAAAAGATGTGATAAGGTGGACGAAGCGGCTATAATCAGTCGTGAACAATAGGCATATTATAAAATTCAAATTGTGAATTTTTTAATAAAAAAATTCCTCTTCAATATATACTTCTTTTGTTACATATAAATGAAGACGAGGAGTGTATGAAGTAAGATAAACTGTAATGATTAAATTTAAAACTAATTTTTTTACTGTTTTTTAAAAATTAATTTGTATTGTTATATATTAATACATTTTAAATTATTAAGTTTATTGAAAGAACATTATTATAAAAGATAATTTTTAATATATGAAATAACTCTTATTGTTACTCTTTATAAAAAACTCTAAAATATTATAAACTAATTATATCACATTTGATTTTACTTTTAGTTTTGAATAATTTAAACTGTTAAATAAACAATTTAATCATATATTATTTTATCTTATTTTAAATTTATACCATACTAAGTTATATTTATTGTCATTTATTATAAAATTTAAAAAATAATTAATTACTTAATTTATTATTTTTTCATTAACTTTAAAAATTATTCAAATTTTAAAGAATTTTTTATTTAAAGACAGTTAATTAATTCATTAATTTTTTTGTTTACTCTAAAAAATTATCATACTTTAAAGAATTTATAATTTAAAATTCAGTTAATTCATCAACTAATTATTTCATAATATTTCTTGTTGACAACAAAAAAATTCATTAATTTTGTTGTTTAATTTTAAAAAATTCTCTAACTTTAAAAAATTTATAATTTACAAAATGATTAATTAATTACTTCATAATTTTTTTATTAACTAAAAAAATGTATACACTTTAAAAAAATTTCAATATATATATATATAAAGTAAAGAATTATTACATAAAAAATTAAAAATTTAATCAATACTTCCCTCGACTTCACGTTAAAAGTAATCAACTTTACTCGTATATAATATATTATTATACAGGCTATCAACTAATTGATCGTGACTAGCTTACGCATATTTGTCATAGTCACTTAATTTGTTCTCATTTGGAGTACGCATAACAAATTTGAAAGAATCATATTAGTATTGGTACATAAATTATAGCACAATCATTATTCTTTCAGAAATTTTCTTGACTGGCAAAAGATATGACATGACATGGGTTAATAAATTTAATTTGGACATAAATTGCAGAAAATAATGTTTCTTTTATATAAATACGCAAAGCGAATTGATAGTTCCACAAGCTGCATGTTCCAGGGACTTTATTCCTTTTTTAAAACTAAATCCAAAGGTCCATTGTGATAATTAACATGATACATTAGCGTTTATAGGGTACAAACATATGATAGATATATAAGTTAAAGAGGAATGGCAAGTATATTTATGCACAATTATATCATCTAAAAATTGAATAATGTTTTGTTGAAATAATTTTTGGATTAACATTAATTTATTATTAATACAAAATTTTATGTTGGATTAATAATTGACCTATCAACATTTGTTTAAACCAAGATCATAGAGTGAGTTTATATTAATTATAAGTAATTGATGATAAGTTGAATTACTCAAATCTAACTTATAACTTAAATTTTGTCAATAATTATTCTATTAAATTATTAAAAGAATGAGAAATTTTGAACCAAGTTATAAAGTTAATTTTTTAATTATGATTTGAGAAGTTATGGAAGTAGGAAGTTATCATTTTGAAATAAGTAAAATTAATTTTTATTTTAGTACATCATTAGATAACTGATGAGTGGTTTTTATTGTTAATCATTTTTTCAGTTTAATTTTTAAAATTTTTCTTTTTTGAATTCTTCTCCAAATAAATATGAACTTTTAGCTTATTGTTTGTGATTTAATAATTAAAAAAAATTCATATAAAACTCTTTATATTCTTGCTATGTTGTTCTTCAATCAAAACATAAAAATATATGGCTAAATAAGTATATTATAAGACATGAATGATTATTGTTTCAAATTAAATTATTATTATTATTAATTAATTATATATTTATCATATTTTAACTAAATAATAATATACAAAATATAAAAATATGTGTATAAGTGCAATCATTTTATAATCTCCCATTATATGCCATCTCTATTGGTTTCATATTTTTTATGTAACTATTAGAGGAGTCTGTGTGCAGCCGTCAGTCATCTCATGCAAGCAAAAGATTATCCAAAGCTATAAGCATCCATTCCAACAAATCTGTGGCTGCGAAGCTGTATGCCTTAATGCAATGCATTTCCTGTTAGAATAGTTTGTAATATTTTATCAGATTCGAAATCTTATGTTGAATAAATAAATAAATAAATAATATCATAGTTAAATAGATTAAAGGAAAAAATCTTATTTAATTAATTTATATATATATGTATATTAAATTATTTGGATTTAGGTCCATGATAAAATTTAATTACTTTACATTGAAATATTTGATTTATTTAATTTTAAATAAACAGTATAAAAATATTTCTTTTGATTTGATAATTGACAATTGTTATCTAGAATGTATATATGTAAGTATGCAACGGAGAAAAGTAGAACATTAATCTCCACTTTTGCATTCAATGATAATTTACTCTCTCACAAATTAATTGTGACAAATTAATTTTTTATAAATTTAAATTTATAAAAAATTAATTTCTCAAAAATTTAAATTTATACAAAATCAATTCTTTCATCTGCATTAATAAACATAAAATAAACTTTTTAAGAGACTAATTTATTACGACATATTTATAAGAAATTAATTTGTTATAAAATATAAAATAAAGAATCAATTTAATACTTCTATCCTCCTAGGCAATGCATGCATGTGAACATATGTATGTATATCTTCTTCCTCTTTTCCATAACAAAGGTCAATAAAAAATTTAAAAGTTCGGAGAGATTTTATTATATCTTGAAAATGCATTATCTATAATTCTCATGAACAAACTATCATTATTTTCTTAAAAAAAAAAAAAATCACGCCCCGATCTATCTTTCCCTGTCATTTTATATGAAATTTTTAACAATATTAATGGATTGGTAAATTTTTATCATTTTGATTTTGTCCCAAATGGCTAATTTAGAGATCTAAATTCACTATAGTCGAGGAGCGAGGACTACATTGATTTTTAGTCATTTGATAGTAGTGTGTAAGAAATTTAGATCATATTAAACTTTTATAATCCCATGTGATAAAAAGATTATTCTACTTAATTTTAAATCGTTAGATTTGTATATTTCATTTAATTGCATCCATTAAATAACTACATTTTTATTTCAAATTCAGTCACCCTAGTCTGGTGGTCAAGCTCTAATTAGCTAGCAAACCAGTTATCTGTACCAACCCACATGGCTTTGGATATTTTTTGCTGTCTTGATTCTAAAATTATATATTTGTAAAATAAAATGAGATAAATTTGAATAGATAATAAACATGTGGTGCTTGAAATGAGAGGATACTGAAACATCATATGCACTTCTTGTAATAAATATTTTATTTTTAATACTTAAAAAGATTGATATAGACTTTTAAGTGTTTATCTAGCCACTGGAATATGATATCTCTTTGTTGGCTAGTTCTAGGTTTGAGGGTTATTCCTTTGATTCTTTTGTCTTTTCTTATGTTTTGTGTCTACTTTCAGCATCATCTTCTCTTTTCGGTTGCTTCTTTAGATTTTGAAATTTGAAGGTGCTATTTGAGTTTATCTACGCGTTTTAGTTTTTCTTCTGTCTTGATTAATTAATGAATAATAGCTATTTCTCTTTTCTTCTTTTATGAAGTAAAATATTATTTTGATATTTCTTTTATAAAATGATTTTTAATTTAATTTGTTTATTAATTTTTATTTTTAATTTAGTTCTTCACTTCTCATCATTCTTAACCTAGTCTTGATTTTAATTTTCAATTCGCTTCCACACAAATTATTCAATTCTTAATTTAGTTTCCCACTATTTCCAAGTTTAATTAATATTAAGGGACTAAATATACTAACTTTTATATTAATAAAGAATTAAATTAATTTTAAAAATTAATGAGGGATTAAATTAAAAATAAATTAATAAGTGAAGGAATAAATAGAGAATAAAACTTAATAAAGGACCAAATTAATAATCAATTGATAAATGATGAATCAAAATGATGTTTCACTTTTATTTTAAATATGAAGTGTAAATTTTTTTTATCGATTTTGAAAAACATATTGCTATATGTAATTATGAAATAAAATATCTTTTTAATTCTTTATTTATTATAAAATTATTATGTTGATATCTTTTATTAAAATATTTAAAATTATTTTCGTTCATTAGAAAGTACCACACATAGTTCTTTATTTTTTTAAAAAAATTTAATTTAATTTCTTAAATTTAAAATTTAAAATTTAATAGATGAACTAAATTTAAAAATTTTTTTAAAAAATAAGAGACTACACGTGATATTTTTTAATAAATAAAAATTATCTTTTAATATTTTAATGAATGTAGAACTAAAATAAAAAATTTGTAATAATTGAAAGACTAAAAATATTTTTTTTCATAATTATATTAGATTATTATTACATGCATAATTTTTTTATAATTGTATGCATTTAGAAAAAACTATACTTTAAGAAATTGAAACCAAAGATATTTCATAAATGATTCAATTGTTTCAACCATTAGATGATTTAGATCACAATTAACATATGCTTTTCTTTCGTTTTAATCACACTTGCAGAGTCCACACCCACATTATTCGCTTACCGGCTACACTGAAAATGATTGAATGACATTAGACAGAAAATGAAGGGCAAAATGATACGCACAAATGATGGACAAAAACGCTGAATTTCTTTGAAAAAGAGCAGAAAGCGACAATATCCCAGAAAAGCGTGCCAGCTCCAGTTCCAAGTGGTACGGTGTTATCAATCATCTTTCTCACTTTTGCCGACGAGAGAGAAAGAGGTGTGGAGCTTTTCACTGTCCCACCCACCACCTGTTTGTTTATTTACCGCAATCACTGTGGTTTTCGTCCTTGTCTTGTTTCTCTTTTAGGAAAAATGGGTAACTTGGATCTGCACTCGATGCTTCCCCTCTTGTTGCTCAAGTAATTGATCGTTGGGTTTGTTGGAGGAACAAGTTCTGGGGTGGGTTATTCAGATTTCACCATAGAAGAAGAAGAAGAAGAAGCAGAAAGATGTTTCCTAGACTAATACACTCACACGAAGGGATGGTTGGACAGGAAGACATGCAGGGTGGTTCGAACCTCAATCACAACAAGGCAGACCCATGTCTGGTGTTGACTGCCGATCCCAAACCTCGTCTCCGTTGGACCCAGGACCTCCATGAACGATTCGTCGATGCTGTTACCCAGCTTGGGGGTGCCAGTAGTAAGTATTTCTTTCTTTGACTCTCGAAATGTCTTGGCCCTTCGTCTGGTCTCTCCTACTTCTTGTATTATTTATCATTGAATTTTCGTTTTATATACCCAATCGCTTGTTCTTGGAAAGAAATGGGCAGACTATGCTGCACCCGTTTGATGGAAGAAAGCTAAAAAACTGAGTTTGTCTAGTTAGCTTACTTAGTAAGGAGGAGGAAGGAGCTATTGGGCAGCCAAAAAAGGAGAGACTTTTTTGTTTAGATCTCTGTGTCTTTTTTTTTTCCCCCTTAGAAATTAGATTTGGAATTGGTGATTTTAATCAGCTTTCACTTGCCTGTCTGGAGTTAAATTTCAACTCAATTGTATTGATCTTTTAAATTAAAAAATTCATTATTTATTTATACCAGTTGGTGTTCCTTTTTCCACCTGATTTTTCATTACCATCAGTTCGTCTTCATTATAAAGGAGCTGATATATTTGTGTTTTGTTAAGACTGGAACAAGAGAAAAAAAGTAACCGCAACTAGGTGAAGACGAACTTACGATGAGTTAGCCACCACTTTTTGTTTTAACTGCTGGATGAAAAAATTTAATTAGAAACGTGTTTTTGTTTAAATGAGCACATAAATCAGTAAATTCTGAGATTGATTACACAATTTGTTTTCTAATACAATATAGTGGAGGGCTTGGTGGGGTATAATATTCTCATGTTTGGTATGAGAATTGGAAGTTATCCAAGAATGGATCCAATTGATGTTATTTGAGTTGGCACAGCTGAATATTTAAGGATTTGAGATGCTTTTTTCTTTTAAAAATTTTTTTTTGTGAATGCTTTGAAAAAATGGAGGCATCTTATGCCTCCTTGTATCTGGAATGCTTGGGTACAAGCGCAGGCATCTAATTCTGGTATTAATACTTAGGTATCCAAGATGCCTAGAAGCGCAGGCATCATGACTGGGAGGTTTATTCATTTACTGGAAACCAAAGAAGTTAAAATTATGAATGACTGTTTGACTCAAGTTTTCACAAAGTGGCATGGGAGAACTCCCAGCACTTAGATGCTTTAAATTAATAGATTTTTTAGTAATTAATAGAGGAAAGTTGCTAGTTAAAAAGAAAGTGGACACGTTAGAACTACCCACAACTGATGTGCCATAGAGACTGGCTGAAATACAACTTCTCAGTGCTTCTCCGTTACAAAAATGTCCAATTTTCCTTTTTGCTCGGTATTAACAAGTTGAAACCAGTTGAGTTTCTTGTATTTCTAGGCGACGCTTAAAACCATTTGATGAAGTATTCATTGAAGCAATTGGTGCATTTATTTTGGCAGATTGATGAATGTGGAGTATTAGGATATTAAACTTAGAAATGAAGCTCTGCTTTTTATATCTTAAATTTATTGTTTATTACTTTAGTTTGATCATCCTACTAGGCTACCACCTTCTAGATTTGTAGAATTATGGATGCTACAAAACCTTGTTGGTTATACTATATTTTCCCTTGGTTTTGGGGGTTATTTTTGTCTACCTCCCTCGACTCAGATGATGGAACCTTCCGTAAGATCATCTGAATCGAGGGAACCTTCTACCTCCCTCCCTTAATATCATATTTTTTATTCTGAAAAATAAACTACTTAGCAAAAAGTTGGAAAGAAGTCAGATAATCATGTGCTTGGCATGATCCATGAAGAGTAAAAGAGGAAACATTTGGTTACTAAATCCTCACTGTTCTTTTATGAATCCTCCTTGGCTGTGGAAAGTGGTTATTGAGTTGCTGATCTTACACCATGGCATTAACATATATGCTGAATTGTAAGAGTTGAAGGGCAATGCAGATCAACCAGTTTCGAAAACAAAGTTAGAAAACCAAGTACTTAAGAGACGTCAATTATTTTCTTGCTTCGTGGTGGGATTATGTCATAGATAATATCTAAGAGAAGGGGAAAAAGTAAAATAGCTATAAATAACGTCCTAAATTGAATGAGAGATGTAATACCTTTGTAGACGTTATAATGTTGAAATTTTTTCTCATTCAGATCATATTTAATTTTTTTTTAAGATGATGACAATTTTCCAGTTATGGTTGTAAATCTTACTCAATCATTTAAATGAGTTGATAAGCGATAACTATGAAGCAAAGACTCATGTATAGTTAGGGTTAGTGATTCAGGTTTATTTGTCATATTTGTGTTAGTAATAATGATATATGCAATGTCAGGTCACCTGTGTTGTGTTTGGGTCAACAGAGTTTTTTTTTTTTTTTTTTTAATTTCAATTTTGGGTTTTTCTCTGTAGTTATGTGTTGGGTTAAACAGGTTAATGTCACATCTCCAAAGTTGCCATCCCTTCGTAGACTTGTTTCATTTTTGGTGTAGACAAATATACATGCACACACACGCCCAGATAGAGCTCTGGACATGGATCTGTTACCCAAGTGTTGTATCCTTAGCCAATGGACACCATTGAATATTTTCTTTTACTTAACCAGTATTTTATTCCTTTCTTTCTTTCAGGTTTTTGGGGTTCTTCTTAGATAACAACAGAAAATGAAGAAAGTGAGAGGAAACTGAGAATAAAAAATTGTATAGCAAATAAGCTGTGTCTTCTCCCATGGCAGCTGAAGGCATTTTTAGAGACGTCCTCAAGTTTGTTATAGATTTATATTGGCTCTTGCTTTCTAACCTATTTGGCCTTTGTATTGTACTAGTCTATGGGTTCTGGAGTGAATCTATAATAGAGGGAAGTTAAGTTCAACATGGATTTGAACAACTAAAGGCCTTGAAGAAAAAGACTTCAAGTCTTGATTTTGTGTTTTGTCCACTCTGATATATAGTGTAAAGAATAAAACAAATTAGTTGTGGGTAGATCAGTTGCTGACTGTCCCATAGTTATTAATGGCATGTACCATACTTGTAGTGACAAGGGCTCCTTAACACTATAATGCATGGGTTTGTGCCAGCAATATTGAAATGTAGTGCACATCGTATAAGATTTATGACATACATTTAATATAATTCGTATTGATATATAATAATAAGGCAATTAATATATATGAAAAAAAAAAAAAACTAAACCAACAACAAAAACATAACTCATGACAACTTAAATAATAATTTGAACTCTAATTAAATCAACCATAAAACAACATGAAGTCTAAGTCATAAACATGTCAATGTCAGCAAAGTTTAGAAGTCTAAGCATCATACTAAGAGATGTAATAGAATGTAAACAAAATCATAATAGGATTAGAAAATGCTATGTCATTTCCTTAGAACATAAGTGAGAATCACAAATAGCGAAAGCTACAGACAGGCTGCTATAGTGAATGTAAGGCTTACTGAGCTGAGCAACATGAAAGTTGCTATGCTACACCTGTAGTGTAGCACAGCAAGGGCCTGTTGTGGATGACTACAGCCTATAGCAAGAGTTATAGATGGCTTATTAATAAAATTGGACCACCCATCCTTTTTGGAAGATTTAACCCCCTTGTAATTGACATGAGCGACTAACTCCCTTCCAGCATTAATTGCTTAAACCAAATATTTATTTTGTGCACTTAATGCTAACCTTAACCTCCACTTCCATCCGTGTGATTAATAGCTCATCTACCTCATCTCATTATAAATGCTACCTCATAACTTCTGAACATCCAGAATGCCCATAAATAAAGTGTGTTGTTACTTTGCCCTTTTAAAACTCAGTTATTGCAATCACCAGCCATTAATCTTCATTTCTCCACGCCAATAAGTGAAGAAAAAACTTTATCCCAATGAGTGGGGACCAAAGTGAAGCCTTGCACTCTCCTGACCTACCAAGCACTCTGCTAGAAGTGCCTAGTATTCCTCTTACCGGCCTTCCTGGCTGGAACTCTAATATGCCTTGCACCTATGCACCTCCAAACCCCTCATTTCCTGGAGGCAAACAGCAATACAGATTGCAACAGTGGTTCAATAAAAATTGGAAAACTGAAAAACATAGTTTGAGACATTAATTATTTTTTCCTTTGTGGTGAGATTATGTTATGGATATTATTTATGAAAGTGGCAAAAGTATAATGGCTACAAATAATATTCTCAAGCGAACAGATGCAACAAATCAGATAACTTAGAGAGATGATGTTTAATTTCTCTACTTGTTCATTGATATTTGATTTTTACATGATTTCCACAATTTTCCAATTCTGTTGTAATCTTTACTCAATTGTTTGACTTGATTCTCATAACTATAAATCAAGTCACATGTACATTAGCTGTGGTGAATCGGGTTCTTGTGTCATATATGTCTAAGTAATCATGAATCATTCAAAATCAGTTCAATTATGTCATGTTTGGGTTGAAGGGGTTTGTGTTGTGTCAATTTTGTGTTTCTCTCTGTAATGATGTGTTAGGTTTAATCAGATTCATGTCATGCCTGAAACTGTCATATAGTTGTTTCATGTGCGGTGTAAAAAAATAAGGTTCTTGGCCCAGAGTCCCAGACAAGGAACAGGATATGGATCTGTTGTTTGACTTTTGTATCCCAGCCAACACTACTGGTTCAGTTTTCCATTGACCATATCTTTCTTTTGATTAAAACAATATTGAACCTATTTTCCTAGGTCTGGCACCTGTTACTGGTGTTTTGAAGATAGAAAAAGGGAGAGGAAACGAAGGATAGACAATTGCAAAGGCTAATAAGCTCTATGTTGGTTACCCTATCATGGCATATTACAACTACTTTCTTAGGTAAGAAGACAAGCTTAAAGTGGGACTGGATTAGGTGATTGCTGAGGGTCTTTTAGGGAAGTCCTAGGGTTTTTTCAAAATTTATGTTGGATCCATCAGATTAGTAATTAGTTAGAAGTCTGTTAGGAAATAACAGTTACGAATCCTGTTGGTAGTTAAGTGACCTGTATCCCTGTCAGCATATAAATAAGGGATGGAAAGATGTAAATGGTGTGTCGTGAAATAATAAGAATTAATTGGGGTAGCTTGAGGCTATCATTTTCTTTCCTCTATGCCTATATTATATTTGACTTATGCGGTCCATGTGTTATAATAGTCTATGGGTTTTGGACTGTGTATTTAATATAGAAAAATGAAGTTTCAAAATCAGTTTAAACCTCAAATCCTTTGAAAAAACCTCAAAGTCTTGACTTTGCCTTTCCAAAGACCTCGTCCATTTCATGTCTGTCTTTTCTTCAGAACCTGTTCTGGTGAAATATGGTTAATGGGCGCTTCTATTCTCTTTGTTTGGGTAGAGGGGGATGGGAAGAGAAGGGTGGCATGAAATTATCAGCTCACACCATATGGTCTATGGTATTGTTCAATTTTTAAAGATACTATTTTGCAAATTCATCAAGCTGTCAAATTTGGAAAGCAGGCTTGGCTCAGCATATTTATTCGTTTTGTCTGTTGAGTCTTATAAATGATTCAAGCTTTCCTTGTTTGCTAAATAGCTACCAAAACCTTCTTTTCATCTCATGGCTATTTCCAGTCGAGTTTTCATGTATAGATTATCATCATTGCCGTTTTCTGACTGGGGTCTGGTTATTTTCTGCAGAAGCTACTCCAAAAGCAATCATGCGGACAATGAATGTCAAGGGTTTGACTCTATTTCATTTAAAGAGTCATCTTCAGGTCTCTTTAATTATTATCATAATGCCATGCTCAATTTGGCTTTCTAGTGGAAGTGACCCAACAATATTATATTATTTTAAACTGTTCCTTGCTGCATTGCAGAAGTACAGACTTGGTAAGCAATCAGGGAAAGATATGGGTGAGGGATGCAAAGATGGTATGGTTGTCATGCCTCTCTCTGTCTTTCCAATTATGGCTATATCTGTCCTATCCAACATAAGCAGTACCACTTCCTCTCTTTCGTCTTTTCTCAGAGAAAAGGTCGATCTGGAACCTTATCTCTATGACTCAGTGCCTATCATACATTAGCACTTACTTTAAATTGATAAGCATTAATGAGGAACTGTTTTCAAGCTAAAACTGTTAGGCTAGTCTTGACTTCAACTGACTTCTTATTGAAATGTATGGAAGGAATATCGGGTTCATATCTTTTAGAAAGCCCTGGTGCTGATAACTCTTCTCCACAGTTGCCAACTTCTGATACCAATGAGTAAGATAGGATGCTTCCTCTCTTTTCCATCTTTCGCTTGCCCGAGTGGATGTATCAGAGGTTCTAAAATACCAAGTTGACTGTGATAAATATTTTATGTCTAGGGGTCATGAAATCAAGGAGGCTTTAAGAGCACAGATGGAAGTGCAAAGTAAACTACATTTGCAAGTGGAGGTAAATTTCATTTTCGTAGTGCAAGATGTGTTTCTGCTTGAATCCTGGACCACATTGGTTGGTATTTGGAGGTACTCTATGATAATAGTCTGTTGTGTATCACTGCATGATTGCAATTCGCTGCTGTTGCTTGTTATAGTCTGTGACATTCTACAAATTCCCTCGATCATTATTTGTAGATATACCCTCCTACTTACTGATTTTTCGAATTATCTATCACACTGCAGGCAGAGAAGCACTTGCAGATTCGCCAGGATGCAGAACGGAGATATATGGCCATGCTTGAAAGAGCTTGCAAGATGCTGGCTGATCAATTTATTGGTGCTACAGTTATAGACACAGACAGCCAAAAATCTCAAGGACTTGGAAGTAAAGCACCAAGAGGTCCCTTGCTTGACCCTCTTGGCTTTTACTCCTTACCATCTGCTGGGGTGACTGGAGTAGTACATGTTCCCGAAGAAGAAGCACCACCGAATCTCCATCCTCAAAGGGCTGACTGTTCCACCGAAAGTTGCCTAACATCACACGAGAGTCCACTAGAAGGATCTCCCAGTGGTGGGGCGAAAAAGAGGATGCTGGGCTTGGACTCCATGGCAGCAGCCCCTGTGATCTGGAGTGAAGCCACAATGAGAACTCAAGGCATCAATGTGGCCCAGGGTACCCTGCATGGAATAACTAGGTATGGCATATAGGTGTGGAAGGTCTGCATCTAAGAGACCTTTAAGCTTCATTTCCTTTTCATAGGATAAGTGCTTGGATTCTGAGCTGTTCTTATCTATTAAGTTGGTGGGAGCAGAGGTGGAATCAACTCATCCGATCTGTAAATTCGAAACACTGTGGCTTTAACATTACAAAACACAAGCACTGTCCCCTACATGATGTCTTTAGGTGATTTTAATGGATTCCTAGTTGCATTTAGCCTTATGCTGAATGGTTAGCCACTTTTTTAAGGGAAAAAAATTAAGATAGGCAATTGTTTAAATATTTACTGCTAGATTCTTTAGTAAAATTATGATATCTGGAAGAGCTTATGCGAATGAGTCAATATCATGTTCTGTTGGGGGAAAAAGTTCTAGTTATGTTTTTATGTATAAATCTGATAATAAACATTTTACAGTGTATCAAAGTTTTATCCATTCTTCACCAATAAATATATATATATATATATATAGAGAGAGAGAGAGAAGAAAAATTTTCTGTATTATTTTTTCATTAAAGACTATAATAATAATGATCTATATTTTGTATTACTCAAGTTCAGATGCAATCAAACTTTTGAAATGGTGTATATATATATACACACACACATGAATTGGACAAAGGGAAACATAGAGACCTAGAGGGGCAAGCATGCGGTTCTGAGATTCTGTTGTATATGTAAAGGGGAAAAATAATTTAATATCACAGAAATTGTTGCTTTGGGGGAGCGTTGTGGCAGATGCACACGTGTCTGTGCTAGTTGGACTTAATTGCAATTTCCAATTTTCAATTTGCAAGTTCGTACGGCCATTATTGATGTGGCTAATTTTATATGATATTTTTATAAGTCATAATAAGGAGTGTATTTCAAAACAGTCATGGTTATCATCTATGCTATTCTATAAATTTGAGGCTTTTGGTCTTCTTTTACTTTAATATATATATATAGTAGAAAGTTTTTTAATTTATTATTTTTTAATTTTAAAATTATACAATAATGTACTATATTTTAATTTTAAAAAGATTCGAAATTTAATTAAAAATTATTTCGTACAGTTTAGTGCATGTCAATCCATTAATAAATTTAAAAAGAGTAAAAATTTAAGTTTAATATATAAATTAAATAACAAGACATATGTTTATAATGTCGATACTTATATATATATATATATATATATATCTTTATTATTGTAATTTCTGATCAAAACATAAATTGTTATCAAAGTTTTATTAACACTAATATAAATCACTCAATTATACAGGTCACAAATATCTCTATTAATATACATGATTTTGAAAACCACTGTCATAGTCTACACATACAATATGTCTATAACTTTTACAACAAATAAAACTCTATTATATATATATATATATAAACACGAATTTAAGATTTGATTATAAAAAAAAATTAAATAAAAAATTTGAATTGAGGAAGACATTTTTACATTTCAATAGAAGTAAATTTTTATAAATTAAAAATATAAAAGTGAATCACATATAAAAATTAAAAGTAGAAAAATTTAAGGAAAATGATTACCGTGCATCCTCTTGATTCCATTAGAGTTTTTTTTTGTGTGGAAAGATGGGAATAACAGGGAGGCAGATTCTAGGTTATACTATTCCAAGGTGATATTGTCATGCTGCACTTCAACAAGAGATGAAATCAGTGAAACCAACAACGAGATTGGAAAATGTCAAAGAAACAATAACCATTTATTCAATTGAATAAATTTAATGAAGTTTTATTTATTTTTTCACACTTTTTTTTAACGGAAGAAGTTATTTAAGAGTTCCTCATTGGAGACAAGATGACGATGAGACATAGGAGTACGGATTTCTTTATTTTGATGCTGGCGGTCCCATACGAGTAGAGTCTGGCATAGGGAAGACGGTAAAATTTATAACTTTTGTATTTATTTTTTTTATAAAATTAAAAAAATTAAGAAATTTTAAATTAAGGAAATCCAAACACAAGTCAAATT
Source organism: Delonix regia (assembly GCA_037074485.1). Taxonomy (NCBI): domain Eukaryota; kingdom Viridiplantae; phylum Streptophyta; class Magnoliopsida; order Fabales; family Fabaceae; genus Delonix; species Delonix regia. The sequence goes on along the minus strand of CM073450.1, from coordinate 36,986,420 downwards.
GGAACTGAGGGGTACCGTGTGTTTAGAATGACGTTAGATTAATATGATTTTGAACTAATTTAATTTTTAAAATTAATTTTAGTTAAACATAATTTTATATGACCATGATTTATGTTTGAATATTTTTATTTAAAAATTAATTTTTATTATTTACACAATTTATTCAATGTAAGAGCAAGTTTCTTTTTAACTTCTATGCATGAGTTTGGGGGCAAAATTAATTTTGGAAACAATCAAATGTTAATCCAAATAAAAATGTTTATAAGATAAACTTTTATTTAGGTGTACAAATAGATTTTTAAACTTCTCAAATGCTAAACCAAATACTATTAATGGGTTAATTAACTCAAATTTATAATAAACATTTTGCTTTCTCTAATGTTTTAACACCCAAAAATTCATCTCCTCATGAAATCTTTTCATATAGGGGGAATTTTTTGTTTTTGTGAGTTCATGCAATTAAGTCTGATTCATTGGCCAAGAAAAAAAGTCTGATTCATTTGAATTTTATAATTTATTGAAAGCGAAAATTGTACAAATTAAACATAGTGAAACGATATTGGAAAAAAAAAATTGTACTTCTATGGAAACTTGAAAGATTATATTAAATTAAAATTTCTAAGACTTAAACAAAACACGACTGAAACATTAAACATTAAACATTAAAAGTGGACTTTGGCCTAAAATTTTAATACATAGATACTTTTAATAATTTAAAACTATATTATTCACTTTCTAAAAGAAATTTCTTAAAACAAAAACCTTGACATAATATAATTTTCATAAAAAAGAAAATGCAAGGAAAATATACTTAATTTTTTTTTAGAATTTGAACTTGTACTTAATATAAAATTCAAGGTAGTCATCACTTATACGATAAAAATATCTAAACATGAATAACAGTTATGCAAATTTACTTTTGACAAAATTAAGATACAAACTAAGAATTCGAAATATGATATCAGAAAATGAACATCACTTCCTTCATCTTAGGTTACTAATATTCAATATTGTTCCCTAGTCATATGAATATATCAAGGTAGTATGAAAATGTTTTATTATATTAGAAGACCCAGTTGCGGTGCCCCGTAGAGTTGAATGTTTAGGGTTTAAAAATTAGTATTTTACGTTATTGAGTTTTGATATTATGCCTCTACATTTTTATAATTTTGAACCCATTTGACTCATGTATATATTATCTAATTTTTATATTATTATTTGATACCTTAATTTGATCTTACTTAATCTATACATGTATTATATATACATAACAACGGTAGAAAAAACTTTATAATAACTATTTTTTTTTTCTCTTCTCACTTCCTTTACTTCTTTTCTTTTTCATTTTTCTTATTTTCTCTCTACATTTTTTATTCTTTTCTTCCTCACTTCCTCTCTTATTCCTCCCATTATAATCTTTTTCTTTTTTATTGATTTTTCAAAATTGCAGTTTCTCTCTCTTTAATTTGTGGTTGTGGGTGAGCTCAAAATTAGGGCTTTTGATATGATCTTCTAAGTGTAATACCCACATATGCAATTTTTAATTTTTATTTTCTTAAAGTAATCATGAAGCTTGATTTGAAATCTAAAAACTGATCATTTGCATCAATTTAGCTATTAATACTAAGTTGTTAACTGACAATACTATTGATTATGTTACAATCATATTATTTATTGTTAATATAGAAGTAAAGAGGTTGATTTTTAATTTCAATTTCTAACATTTTATATAAACAATATATTTTAGAACGAGAAAACTATTATTTTAATCACAGATTTATCAGGAGTTGTTATTTTCCTCACTTATTTTATTTTTTGAAAAATTCATCTATTTATTAAAAATTGTTATTTTTGATTCTTTACTTTTGATATTTTTATCATACGTAGTCTCTCGAGTTAAACTTTAGACAAAAATGATAATTTTTCATTAATGAAAAATCAATTTAAAAATTAAAATGAGTGAGGAACTAAAATAATATTTGATTTTTAAAAAATATAAACTTGTTTAATATGTTATGACAATTTTTCATAAGAAAATTAATAGAAGTTCAAAAATCTTTATTTTGACATTATAAATTAAATCTGATGTGAGCATATATGACAAGAGATATGATGATCTAAATTTTTTTTCGGGTCCAATTACAAGACTGAGAGTTAAAAAGTTCAAAGAATCGTTACAAATTTATGTGAGAAAATTCTTAGAGAATGCAAAAGAAAGTCACTTGGATGGTTTGGGCTTAGAAAATGAGACCCAAGTGATTAATCTGAGTCATGTTCAACCCAAATGAAGGCCCAATTCATTTGGGTTATATCCTCCAAAAATATTGTTATTGAAATAAGTGTTTTAGACTACATTGTAATCAATTTGGGTATAAGATGTACATGGTTATATATTAGGCTTCTATTTTAATGTCTGAAGTTATTTTTATTATCATTTGACCTAACTTATTGAGGGTTTAATGTTGCATTTCGAAATTAGGATTTCTTAAGGGATCTAAAACTTATAAAAAGGTTTGAGCCTGAACCTTGTAAGATATGAAGTTTCATTTTATCAAATAAATATTTTAGTTGCCTTCTTGACTTGCCCAGAATTCTCTAGGGAGTGATAGTTTATCTTTCTCCATTGCAACAAGAATTAATTCTCAACAAAGTGATATCTTGAGATGAATATATTCTTGTTTCTAATCAACATATCATTTACATTTTCATTTGTATTTGTTATTTGGAGTTCAATAAGTTGGGGGTTCATTCCATTTCATGTTCTTGTCAAAGAGTTTCTTCTAAGAATTTCAGGTCTTTCATAACCTTGAGATTCTGTATCAAAATCTTTAGTAACAATAAATTAAAATTAATTAAAAACATTTGCTATCAAATATAAAAAATTGAATTAAACTTTTCATTTATGACTATAAAGACGGAAATTTTCAACTCTAATATCCCAGGGTTTTTATCTCTGCCACAAAAAAGACCTCGATAATTTCTAGATAAAGTTAAACAACCTTGTTTCAATCCAACTATCTTAAGGAATTCATCAAACAATATGTAAGCTTAAAAACTCAACCATTATTCTATGAAGCCTAAGATATTGGTGACAGGTAAGGAAACTGAGGAACAAACAATGACTTACTCAATACATGTAAATGTTTCAATTACTTTGGCTATTAATTGGATTTAAGTATTTACTAGAAACAAAATTAGAATTTGATTTTGCACAAAAAACATTTGAATTATATTATATGAAAATGATTAATATAACTTTCATTTCTATTAAACTTTTTAATTTTGTCTCGGTAATCTTTAGAAGGATGTTTATAAACTTGTGAAAAATCAACATTTTTCATCAGTATGAGTAGAAGGTGGTAAAAGCAGTGAGTCATTATTATTTTGAGACTCTTTATTCTTGAAAAATGATTTAATCATTTTGTTAACCATGATTTATCAACCTAAAATAATATATCAAAAAATAGTAAATTTCGTTAATTTGAGCCTTAACTCCTTCATGTTCGGAAGAACAAAAAGTGAAATATAACACGATCTTTTTTGGGTAATACAAAGTATTTTAGCTTTACAAAACAATAGTGGCAAAGCCTAATGTTGGATCACAAAAAAAAATTGTATTAAAGGAATGTCAATTCTCAATTTTTAATAAATAAAATAACTGATTTTGGAGCAAAAAAACATTCATTGACTTGAAAAGAACAAATATTAAAAAGAAAATTGGCAAAGCAAGGAGCAATCTGTTTAAAGAGACATAGCATAAACCTCATGACTTATGGAAAGGTGATTTATAGTTCATCATTTTCCAGTCTTTATCTCTTGTTTATTGGTTTCTTCATCTATAAGAAGAAACCTCAAGAGAGAAAGGAGATTGACAAAGGAATAGTTCAATGAAATTACATAGACTAGTTAAAAAACAAAGTACGCCTAACAAAACATTTGTATTTATTATAGCTCAAGTCTTAGAACATGATCACTTGATAAGCCAAATGTGAATGGATAAAGCTTTTGAATTTTATAAAATTGGATCTTTAAGCGCAACTTTACAAATTAAAATTTTATATATAAGAAATAAAAATTATTCTTTGATTATGAAGTGAGGGCAACAAATTCTTAGAAAGCCAATGGACGAGTTCTTTTTAATTAAGAAATCATATGAAAATATAAAATAATATTACATATAAAATTTAAAAATTTAAAAAGTTTGAAGGATCACCTTCACATCCCTTTAAATGAATCCCCCACCTTTACATCAATGCAATATTAGTTCATAACAATCACAAAAATTTTGATGGATAATGTAACCAAATTAAAATTTCTAAACTAAGAAGTTTTACAAATGATCAAATAAACAATATACTCCGCCATATATATATATATATATTTATATTTGAAGATCTTTTATAACCATTGTGAATAGAACATGAACAGCAATTTCCACTACTAATTGAAAACTCAAGTATATGACCTTAGACCTTTTATACTTAGGATTTAGAGTTTTATAAGTTATATAGCTATCCAAAAGATAAAGAATTAGTAATGTAACATCACTACTTGGATTTAGTCTGATTGTTTTGAAATGAGTCATGCACCTTCAAAAATTGAGACTGAGTTCAAAATATAAACTCATTTCTGGGTCAACTCGGGTCTCAGATCAAAATATTGGTTTGGCCCAGTTTCGCGCACACACACACACACATATATATATAAATATTTTTTTCTTTTACTTTTTTGGTTTTTTAATAAATTTGATGGTAATTTTTAAAAAATAATTTTTTTTGAATTTGTGTTTAATATAAATAATTTTTATTAATATAAGATACCTTATTTATTAAATATTACTTAAAATTTCTTCTTTTTTAAAAAAATTCTAAATTTAAATTTATAAAAAAAATTTTTAAGAAAATCTAGATGACTTGACCCAGTCTAACTCAATTTGATTATGAATCGGGTCTCGGGTCCTAGCCACTTTTTTGGCCCGATATGTAACCTGAGCTGGGCCACTGATTGGGGTACAATTTGGTCTAGCCTAGGGTATGTCCTTCCTTATTTAGATTCTCTCTTGTTTAATTGCATACTGTTAGAATGGTTTTATTTTCATTTATTTATTAAATTAAAAATGAAAAGAGAAAAAAAAATAGGCTAACTGCACACGCAATTGACGCGCTCCACTGCAGGCAAACCAGATCTGTCACTATACATTGCTTCCAAAGCAATATTTGACCCAATGCCATAACATCAAATTAAATGCCTAAGATCAAATTTAATAAGAAATAAATTATATTTTATGCATTTAAAAAATTCTGACTTCCTAAGTGTTGACTTATCAAAAGGGCAGCAAACTAATAGCCATAACACAAAGACCTTGGTCAAATATAGTAGGGAAGGCACATTAGTCACAGCAATGCGTGATTCACAATTTAATTCCCATAATTTCTAACAGAGTTTTTAAAATTCTACCACATTTCCTCAATGCATGTCGAACACTCCTTAAAACAATTTTTATTAAATTTTGATATTTTCAGAATTGAACAAATAATTTAAATTATGCAAGAGATGTAATGTAATATAAAATTCCAAAAAAGAAAAAAACTATGACAGCAAATTGCTTCCTTGCATATAGCACACATGAAAGACCCAAAAGCTCATTTAAATTTCTTTTTCTTCGAATTGGCCTTAATCACAAAAACGAAGGGGAAATGATTTGAATGAATATAAAAAAGGCAACAATTGATCGTGTGTTAGGCTGAATTCGGATATTATGCACTTTTTTGTAATTGCAAAAATCGAATGATCAACAGTAAAGAACTATATAGATTTAACGGTTTATAATTAAAATGGAATACTGAAATCGATAATTTTCAAGTATTAAAATTGGTAGAATTGAAAAAATTAATTTGATAATTTGTATCAATCAAATTACGCATTCCAACAGTGTGCAATTCGTTTGGAGAAATACTAGAAATTCATATTAGTGCTAAGCCAAGTATATAATTATTTTCAAATAAATGAGGTTACTTATTATAGTTCAAGTTGATAACATTCACTAAATTCACAAAACCAGCAAGAATCATGAATTGTATGGTTCAAGTTGATGACATTCACTAAATTCACAAAACCATGCTCCAATCAACCTTCGAAGTTAGAGAAATCAAAGGTCAAAAATGACTAATTAAACATACAAACTTTTTGGAAAACAACAAATTTCATGTTCTAAAATCATACATATTTTGATTAACACAGTAATGATTACGGATCTGATATATAGAATAATATAAAATTAATAAACATGAAAGTACGTACATGATTCAATCAATACAGTGGATTAAAGTTATTACCACTAAAGTATTTTCATGCGTCTAGATTTTCAGTATTTAAGAAAAAAAAATAGAATTGATAGATAACATAATTCATTTAATATAATTGAATTAAAATTTAATTTGAACTCTAAAACATGTACATTTATTTTAATATTGACCGTTAAATTAAATTATTTATTGATCCAATGAGTCTTTTTCTCTATTGCTCTAGACTTAAAAATGACTTTCATAATTTTCTCTGCTTATACTTAATCTCAGTAATTATACCATATCAAATGCTATCATAGAATCTTAATATCCAAAATGCTAAGGTGAAATAACAAAGTCTATTCCAAATGCTCTCTCTAATTTTTTCCTCAACAATTACATATATATTTCATATTATTATCATTGCTCCTACAAGTCAGCTCATGCTATAGCTTGTAGCATAATGTCATGGTTCTTGTCCTGATGTCTCAAATGTAGCCTTACAACTATTATATAGCTTCACTATTGTCGTGTTACTGAAGCTATTTTCATGTAATTATAGCGTCCCATTGTGACTATGTACTTTATATATTGTAATTATAGTTATTTACGCTTCGTAAGTTACGTGCTTCACATCTATGATTATTGTTACTATAGCTCCTACAATAGAGGCACTACATAAAAAGAATACGTCAACAACGTTAATGTCCATGATTTTGTCAGTTATTGCTAGATGTTCACTTTATCCATCTTGGGCAATCATTATTTAATGAGAAGAGGGCAATCATCCTCCTTTTCCAGTGCTCTTGATTTAGTTGATGAAAAACAGAGCAAAGGACACTTCAAGAAATGAAGAAGCAATTTAGAGACCATTTATTGATTATCATTACGATGATGTTGCATTTGATGTGGAGGAACTAGTTTAGATATCTTAGAATAATGTTGAGACTAAGGAATTTTTTTCAAAATTCAAGTATTTTTTGATTTAACTGCTTGATGTTGTGATTTATAAATGATTATAACGTTTTTATGAGACTTTTTTAAACGTGAGTTTGATACATATATATATATATATATCTTAATTATTATTAATTAATTTTTAACTTCTAAAATTGTGCACTACAAATTTATTTAACTATTAACGTCACATGGTATTATAAATATTTTATTAGATTTAATTATTGGGTTAAATTTAAGTTAAAGAAAAGAACTCTTTTTTCAATTAGAATTTTTTATTCAATTTTAACTATTTTTTTGAAACGAACTTAACAAATCTGACATGTTATTTTTACTCATAAGCAAATTTATTTAATACTTAAAATTTGAGGTAAATTATACAATTAATGATTATTATTATTTGTATGACTATATATAAAAATATTATAAATACAAACAATTTATTGCACTATTATAAATTCTTTAAATAAAAGATATTGACTATTATTTTCATATAAATATCATATTATATTAACTTATAATTTAATGTATAAGCATCTTGAATTAAAAATGAACTAATCTCATTAGTAAATTTATATTTCACATATTTAAAATTAAGATAATTTTATTTCTAATATCTTAAATCTTTTGTTATATTATTTTTTAACAATTAAATTGATTTTTATTTAAATAATAAATTTTTTTATTACAAAAAATATTAATTCAGAATTTTAAGATTTGAGTAGACCTTACAAAAAGTAAGAGTACAACCTACTTGAACGAGTATTTTTAATTAAGCTTTATTTTTTTAATCGAACATATCAAATAGAATTTTAGAGTTGGGATGAGGTTTAATTCTTGCCAAGAAGACGAGCTTGAGGCTAAGAAAGAGTGGGCATAAATAGCTGTTATGTTCTGAGACATATCTAACATATAGATTAACATTTATAATCCATCGCTTAAAACGATGTACTTTCTTGGACACACATTAGAAATTAGAATTGTTGAATAGATTATTATGATTTATAAATTTAACTCTGGTTAAAAGTAAATTTATATTACTATATATTATGTTTCAAAATTTTTACTTAAAAAATTTTTTTTTTATTATTATAATCTATCTAAAGTAAAAGTAAGTTTTGTTTTTTACTTGTACACAAATAAAGACTATAAGATTAGTGATTTTGAAATAAAATTTAACACTAAATCAAACTATGCTGTTTATAAATCATTCAAAGTAGACATAATTTTTTTTATTTATGTATAAACAAGAGTCTAACAGATACAAATAATATTGGAAAAAAGGGAATTTTGGTAACTTTTAAATATTAGTTAATGATTATTTATTGTATATGATAAATAATTTTAAACCAATAAAATTAGTCAATAAATATTTATTATTTTTATTAATAAATATAAAAAATATTTATAGATTAATTAAAATTTATTTATTATATATAATAAATAATTTTAATATTTAATTAATATCCTAAAAATAACAAAATAATTTTAAAATAATCTAAACCAAATGATATTATTTACGCCCAAACTTTCATTTGGGGAAACAACCGAGGTTTTCATATCAGCTCAAATATATTAATAATCATTCATAAATGAATTGTATTCAATTTTCTTGAAAGAATAAATAAGTATTGCTAGGTTAATTAATTCCGACGAAGAAAGCATTGGATAAAACCCAGAAAAAGAGAAAGTGGAAAGTGACGACTCAGAAGGGTTTGAATAGGAAAATGAAAACGTGGGTTGGTTCGGTGTGCATAGCAGGTGTAGTAGTGGTCAAATCCCGTTCCTCACTTTTCAGTCTGTCTCTCCTTGTTATTATTATACACTGCTTCATTGGTCCTACTTCTTTTTACGTCTGCGTCTGCAATATATAGCAACGTTTTAGAGAGAGAAACTTCGAAGAGAGAGACAGAGAGACAGGGAAAGCGCAGGCACATCAAAGCTCCGAAATTGGAGGAGAGGGTGAACTAGATTTTGTATGTGTTGGATTTCGTAGATCTGGTGCGTACGCCTTTCCTCCTTTCTTACTTTTTTTTTTTTGGGTGTTTTCGATTTTCAATCATTTCTCTGCTTCTTTCTGTAGCTTCCTGTTCTGCATTTTCTTTGACCCTTTTGGTTGTGTCTTCGTTTAATCCATGTTTGCTTTGTTCTCTCTTTCTTTCCCTCAAGCTGGTCTTGGCTTCTGTCTCTCGCTCTCGCTCTGTTTTATTTCTTTCGATTTGACTTTCACTTTTCTCCTTACCTATTTCTAAATTCGTATGCTTGTTGCTGAGAAATCTGGCGAATCTGTCAATCGTTTTGAACGATAGGAAATTTTCAAACTTTATCGTCTTTTTAGCCAAAACCCTAATTGCTACTACCCTTGTTTGACACCAATTGTATGGTTATAACATGACTTTTTGTCATTTCAGCTAGGGGTTGTATACTTCTTCTCGTCTAGGTGTTGGAACGAAAATTTTGAGTTTGTTTCCTGACAAAACTTAGTCAGCTGTCAGCTTCAACACCTTCCAAATTTGCAGATGTTGCAAAGTTGCATTAGTTGCTTTCTTCGTTAAATTCTCCTAACATGGAACGATGTTGTTTCTTCTATTTTAAAATTTTGTCTTTCACGCTTAACAATAATGCATTTACGGTTTGCTTTTCGTTGTTCTATAAAGTTTAAGGAGAAAGTTAGATGATTTAATTTTTATTCAATTATCTTTCTTCGTCAAAGATACCCCTGCTTCCCTTAGACATAGGGTCTGAATGATTATCCCAACTTGTATCAATTTCTTATCATATGCTTTGTAATAAGTGTAATTTCTGCAGTAATATGAAGGTAATTTAGTTTGCAGATGTGGAAAGTATTCTGTAGTTCCTATTTATTTTAGGTACTTTGCTATCAGATGAGCACATAATAGATTCCTGACATTGTGTTAGCCAGTCCTTCATTTTGTGTCTAGGATCACCAGATATGTAATGAATTCAACTTTTAATGCTGTGTCACGATGTTTGCGGCCAACTATTATTGCGGGAAAGTGCATAAATGTTTGAAAATTGCTCATCTCATCAGATTCTTTCTCATTGAAGAACTTGAGGATTCCTAAATTTTATTTGGTATTATTCTGCCTTTCTTAGGGTCTCATTATTGTTTGGTATTCCCATTTCAATATAATCCAGTTAACATTTCTGGGAAGTTTGAGCTGATCGTTTGATGATAGCTGACAGATTCCAAGTAAGGAGGCAGAGTAACAAGTAACCTAGAATACTTGATCTTGATAATAGAAATAACGAATGAAAAAATTAAAGGGACCTCTTTCTACATAGGCCTAGGATAGTTAAGTAACATTTGATTCATGGCATAAGGTTGTGAAAGAGTGCTATATAGGAATAGATGAGCTCTATAAAATGTGACTTATGTCAGAAACTGAAGTGGCCCTAGGAAATTCCTAATCTGGATTTCTGTCACTCATGCTCATTCATAGTGTGCCATCAGTATGTCAAAGATTGTGTGAAGTGTGAACTTTGATCAAATTACTCTTTTTCTTTTTATGGCCCTTGACAGAGATTAGAGGTTTGAACCTAAGATCTCATGATGACTACCACACCTCATCCCACTAGACCATCGGTAGTGGCTTAAAAATGACTCAAATTATGTCTTAGTGTATGAGTTAAAATTCTAATAAGAATTATTAGCTTTCAGGCCATCTGAGTGATTGGTTGATGGGTTGCAAATGTTGTAGCAAATGCGAGTGCCTCGTCATGTCACTACTGACTGAACTAAATGTAAATTGACCTGATTCAGGTTACCAATTAGGTCCTGAAGAAGTTACCCATAACATTTTTGCTGACATACAAAAGATGAAAGAACCATATGCATTTATTAAACTAGGGAAATTTGAGGTGGCTTTTGAAGGTATTCTTATATTGGGGCACTGCTAGTATTTGTACAGTCTCAGTTCATGTGTTGAGTGGTTTATCGTCTAGGCTCTTGGCTTTGATTTTGTCAATTTTGAAGGGCCCAAGTTTGAAGTCCAACAGAGTCTTATACTAAATGAAGCCTGAACACTGGTCCAAGATTGATTCTATTTCGTGTCCATGAGTAATTTATCCCAAGTTCCTCAAGAACCTCCTTTTTGCTGTTTGCAGTGAAGCTTGAGATCTTAGCGATAACTTTATTTGGCTGACTTATATGTTATTTCTGTCAGATAAATGACAAATGTATCAACCAAAGAGTGTTCCTAGTTCAGGTCTAGTTGGCAGCAACTCTTTGGTGCATGGTCAGCAATTTGATTGTGGTGGCAATACAATGGATCCAGTCAATGGAGGGAACAGTCTCATCAGCAATCCCAATCTCAGCTCAAAGCAACGGTTACGTTGGACTCATGAACTCCATGAACGCTTTGTTGATGCTGTGGCACAACTTGGTGGGCCAGATCGTGAGTATATTTGGTTTAATTAGAGGGTGGAAATGGTTTCTTCTTGTTCTCCTACCCATTATCAGACATGGGTTTATATAGCAGAATGTGAACCCTGTTGTTTAGCAGCTGCTAGAACTAAAGTGCCTAGTTGTCATTAATTTTACATTCATTACTGGAGATTTGTTAGCTGTCAGCATCTACGCATGTTTTAGTTACCTCTCACTCTCTCTCTCTCTCTCTTTTCATATATACACACGCACAGACACACGTCTTGTGTGTGTGTGTGTGTGTGATAATAATTATCCCTTTTCATGAAGATATTTATTAGATGAGCATGGCTATTCAATGACGCATTTGAAGGGTTAGAGGAGGACTTTCTTTGTAAAAGATGCATTAGACAGTAAAATATTATATTGCAAAGTTCTGCTTGTACATGCGGATCAGAGTTCATATACACCTGTTTGCTGAATCTCCAAAACGTTGAATAAAGAATTGATCAAGATGCATGCATGAAAATACATACTTTATAATAGAATTTAATTTTCTAATATTTTTTTTCCAGGTGCCACACCTAAAGGTGTCCTCAGAGTGATGGGTGTACAAGGCTTGACAATATATCACGTCAAAAGCCATCTGCAGGTAATGTGTTTTTTTGGGCTGGATTTTATGATGATTATTCTATGTCAATAATCTTTAATCACTTTGTTTGTCTGATGCATTCAGAAATATCGACTTGCTAAATACCTGCCTGACTCCTCATCTGATGGTAGGTCTATCTAACTCTAGTTCCACTTTAAAATGTTAATGGATATAATTTTTACAGTATATTGACTAATCGTTCTAAGTCCATTAGGCTGAACTCTGAAGTTTTAACCTTCCTGATTGTATTATTGTATAGTGATACTTTTGTATTTTGCTGATTCAAGGGAAAAAGGCAGACAAGAAAGAACCAGGGGATATGCTTTCCAATCTAGATGGTTCATCGTGAGTATGGCTACCACTTTTGCTTTTTGATTCTCATACTTAACAGGTTGATGGATGAATTACAACAGCCTGTACGTGTCTCTGAAAGCTTATGATAAAATAAAAAAAACAATTATACTTGTTAGTAGTTCACATTTAGCTAAACTTCATCCATATGATTTGGTTTTTCATCATGGAGTTAAATTTAAGCAAGTTCTTACAATGTAGAAAGTGAAAGTTATTTCCATATGTTCAATGCCTTAAATTATCTTTGTGGATACCATGTATCTTTGCATTACAATTTCTTGGCTGTTTCATGAGTTCAAGTGGTATACATTAGAAAAGTTATTAATGGGCTTATCCTTCCATTTTTAGAGGGATGCAAATTACTGAGGCACTAAAGCTGCAAATGGAGGTGCAGAAGCGATTACATGAACAATTAGAGGCAAGTTTTTCCTTGTACTGGCTAATTGGTATATCTTCTTAGCAAGTTTTGTGTTATGATTCTTTGAATTTAATCCTATTGAATTTAATTACTAAGATAAAGCTCTCTCTTTTCATTTTTGTGCGGTTGACTTGAATTGGTTTCATTATACAAATTACGATGGTCTCTATGTTTTACCCCCCAAGATGTAAATGTCATCTCATGGTTTGAGTGGGTAATGTTTATACAATTGTAGAAAATATAAGATAACCCTTTATAGTAGGGCCAGGCCATATTGCATAGGCTAGGACACAGACACATGTCAATGCCCATGTATGATTTGAAGTGTCGTGTCATGACTTTTGTTTTTTTTTTTTTCCTTAAAGTGTCTGTGCTTCTTAGGTGCTAGGCAAGGGGAATTTAAAAATACTTTTGTTGCTGCTCTCTAACATTTCACTTATATATGCATCAATTTTGTGTTCTATTAAGATTTCCAAAATATGATCTTGAAAATATACACCTATGTTGTGTCGTTATATGCAGCCAATGAAGTTAAGATTCTGTCCTTAGAATTCAAAGACAATCACAAAGTTACACGAATGCATATGTGCATTTGAAGGGCATTACGCAAGATATAATACCAAATGCCGGGAAGGTTTCTTGGTTTTGACTTTCAGTCATGAAAAAGCAGTAACATATGGAATAATGATGATTAATGGGTTAAGATGCTCACATCTGAAAAAACAATCATGGGTTAAGATGCTAAGCTTGTAATTTATGATGGTTATGTGAAACAGGTTCAGAGACAGCTACAATTACGGATTGAAGCCCAGGGTAATTACTTGAAGAAGATAATTGAAGAGCAACAGCGGCTCAGTGGGGTTCTCTCTGAAGCACCCAGCTCGGGGGATGCAGCCTCAGTACCGGGTGATATTAGCCAAGACCCTGACAATAAGACTGACCCAGCAACCCCTGCCCCCACATCTGAATGCCCCCTTCAGGAAAAAGCTGCTAAAGAACGTGCTCCAGCAAAGAGTCTTTCAGTTGATGAATCCTTTTCATCTCACAATGAACCATTAACACCAGATTCTGGCTGCCATGTTGGTTACCCTACCGACAGCCCTAAAGGGGAGAGATCGAAAAAGAAGCAGCAGGTGAGCATGGAGGGATCATATTCTAAACCAGAAATGGTGCTTACACATCAGATACTCGAGTCAAGCATGTCATCGTGTCAGCAATTGAGCACAGTTTTCCTTACCCAGGAGCAGTTTGATCCTTCATTAGGTGTATCTACCAGAAGTAACGAGGAATTGGAGAAGGTTGGGGTTAGCAACATGTGATTCAGTGTAATATTTAGCTTGTGAATCTAGGACTTCTTTTTCACCATTTAAGATTAGTTTCTTGGGTGAATGTACTTCTGAATAGATCAAAGCGCCTGTTCATCATAGATTTCTAATGTCATTAGGTTTAAACACTTGACTGAATACCCCTGTTTTAATTACATTCAGAGACATCATGTAAATTGGGTTGATACCTTTTCGTTGTCTGTTGCATAGAATTGTTCTTCATTGTATCATTTAAATGTCGGTGGATTATTCATGTAATCTCTTCAATATAACAGAAACAAGGAGGGAGAAGAGCATGAGGGGATTCATACTCCTTACGTTGATTGGATGCGTACAACACAATCAAATTAGTACATACTCAAGGGAGCAAGTACCAATTTAATTTAATGCTGATATTAATATGTGAATTGGGTTAGTTGATTACTTGAATGATTTGTATCAGTGTATGGTCGTCATTCTTGTCTTTATTTACAAATGAAAAACAATTCTTTGCTTCTATCTATATTCTTTGCACTTAACTAACATGTAGAATTTGAATGAAGACACGTTATATATATTATTGAGTTATCCAGAGGAATTAATTCAGTTGATATTTTCAACTAGGATTTGAATCTTTTAGGAAATGCCTTTAAGCAGAAAATAATGAATTGAAATTTCATTATTTTCCAGAAGATAAAAAAAGCAGATATCTTAACTAAGGCCTTGCCAAAAATGAGATTGGAGTTGTTAAAAAGAAATAGAAATATGCAGTAAATTTGTCAGTGAACAATATTAAACAAAATAAAACTGGCTCTAACAAATTACTCATAAAATTTATTAGTAAAGTCTAGGGACTAAATTAACAATGGTATCTACCAAATTAATATAAAATCTAATCAAATTCTATAATTTTATTGTGACATGTGAAAATGAATGTAACACGCCTGTTTTAAAAGACATTAATAATATACAAATCTTGCTTAATAAAAAAATGTGTGAATATCATTTTTTTTTAATTATCAAGTTAGCTTCATCCATTGTACTTAGTTGAAAAATCTTTTAATAGGAAGGGAAAGATCATTTCTCTATGAATTCAAATTCAATGTTCTTAATAAAAGCTCTTAAATTTGCCCA
This sequence comes from Delonix regia, assembly GCA_037074485.1. Taxonomy (NCBI): domain Eukaryota; kingdom Viridiplantae; phylum Streptophyta; class Magnoliopsida; order Fabales; family Fabaceae; genus Delonix; species Delonix regia. The sequence continues at coordinate 36,970,933 of CM073450.1, read as the reverse complement.
GTCATAAGCCCAATATATACAAATCTAAACACTGATCTAAATACTTTAAAAAAAACCCTACTGCGTTAGTTATAGCATTATTTGGTTGCTGGGGTGTAAATCATGAACCCTAAACCCCTAATAAGCTATAGTTTATTATAGCTAAGCCTGAGTTATATTAGGTCTTTGACATTTAAAAGTTTGCAATTATTTTAGAACTTCTCTTTTTTACTTTTATTTATTTTTTAATTTTGAGAAATTTTATAAATGTAGTTTCCATGCACCAAAAATTCTAAAATTTTCCACAAACAACCTTCTTTGTCTCTATTTTCTATCATAAACATTTGGGCTGAAAATCTTTCAAATTTCATCTCAACCAAGTCAATATCTGAAACAGTTTGATTTGGTCCCTTGATCCTAGAATTGATCTGTTTGGTCTTGGTTCAAAGGAAAAATAGCCTAGAGTTGCACGAAAATTGGCATGAACATTCCTGTGGGTGTGTAGTTGACATGTCACGAAAATTTAACAAGGATCAAATTACAATAAGTTAAAATTATAAGAAGTGATTTGAAATAAAATAAAGTGTAGAAACCAATTTACAGATTGATGTAAATTATAGGAACTAATTAATTAATTTCCCTTTTCTAAATTTAATGGTTTTGTGTAGGTCTCACCTCTCTTGCCTTGTTTCAAGAACACTGGAGAAGACCTCTTATTAAGGAGATTTTTCTAAAAGAGAAATATTATATTTTCTCTATGTTAGAAAATTTTCTTCTTTAATTATAGTCCTGCTAGTTTTTTTTTCAATCTTCATATGAAGCTAATTAAATTTATATTTTAAAATTCATTTTATTTTACTAGAATCACTTCTAACTTCATTAATTCATCTTACGATTTAATTAAGAAACTTTGCCATCCCACTAACCCATTTTTTAATACTGACATTTTTACTCCTATTTAAATCATATCTCTAGTAAGGGTCATTTTTGAGATGCTACAATGGGGATATAATTTTTCAAAAAAAAAATTGAAGGCTATCCTATAGGCCAGGAAAAAATGTTTCCACAACTAAATTCTAAAGATAATTTCCGAAGCAAAAATAGAAATTACAAAAGTCAAACGAAAGACCTAAAATGTTCAAAAGCAATGGCCATTAACAAGTATGATACAAATTAGAAAGGTGTCCAGTTCAAGAGGAGCCACGTCTTCTATGGGTTGCTCCTCTTAGAATGCAATGCCGGATTCGTCTGCTGAGTGCTTCCAATTTCTCAAATTTGTCACTTTTAGGTTTCCTTGGGTCAGTACTTTCACCTTTCTTTTTCTTCTTCTTTTCCTTCTTCTCTTTCTTCTCATCCTTCTTTTCCTCCTTTTCAGTAGGATCTGAAGATTTCTCCTTCATGCTTCGCAAAGGTGTCGCAAACACATCCGCAGTATTCTAGCAGTAAAAAAGCAGATGAAACCATACTTGTCAAAACATGATATACCAGCTAAGAAGAACACAGATATGGCACATATAACACATAAATAATGTTTAAATGCAATTTTAAGTATATTTCATATAATATGCATTGGGCGCAATACCATTCTGCTTTCAAAGTATCAGTGATTCATAACTTATCAGATACAACTGCTTTTATGCATGAGAAACAGAAAGCACAACAACCTGGAGTGATGACACACATCAGGCATTCTATGAAAAAGTACTTGGAAACATGTTCATAATTTGTTTGGTTATAAGAAATATGAAAAATTTAAAATGTGCTGTATATATTCTAAATAATAATGCTTTTATATAAATGCTTCTAAGTCTTTGAGAGATTAAAGTAGTCGTTTTTGATACATAATTTCCCAAGTACTTAGGATAATTGGATATAAAAATAAAAAAATCCTTATGCATTTGAACGTCTTATATAGCTAAAAATACTGATTATATATATATATATATATATATATATATATATATATATCACATACTCAAATTTATAAATAGATTTTCAATAAATGACTAGAATTTTGGACCATTGGGTGGGTCCTGTACTTCTGAAATCTCAACCATTTCTTGCACAAGAGTCATGTCCCCAAAAATTTCTCAGTAGACAAACTCACAAAAGAATCCTATATGCCATCTTTGAGTTGTTTTCTATATATGCTCTCAAATTCTCAACAAAGCAATGTAATTTCAACCTTAAATCATGGAAAATACCCATAGATCACCCCCACCCCTCTACAAAATGGGAAGAAGAAAAGCCTGCTCATGGAAAGATGGAAAGTTACATTGCATAGTCCCAAAAGCTATTGCCCCATGTCTTCAGAATGACAAATTTCGTTGTCAAAGATTAAAGACATTCACATAAAGAGGTAGCAGATCTAGAAGTTTATGATTCACCTCAAATTAATTTCAGGCAGTAAAGACGCCAAATCTTGCCAGATAAAAAGATTTGAAAGATTTGCACAAATGCATATATTTGTGGAATTGTGATCCTCTCATGTGAGGAAATCACATGACACTATCGTTTTAATTGAATTTCATCTTTAATTTTCAATTAAAAGCAAACCAATAGTAAAAACAGGTGCCACATCATATGACAAATAAAATCATTAATATTCATTGTTTACAAATCAATTTGTCTATTTTCACTCTCAGTATTGGTTATTTTATATCTTATATAATGTGGCATCATTTTAAACATTGATTTGCTTTTAATTAAAAATAAAGTGAGCTACAATTAGAATGACAGTGTTGTGTGATGTCCTCACCTGAAAGAATCCTGATCCGTGTGTGTGTGCACGCATGTGCGTGCGTTAAAGAGAGAAAGAGAGACCTGAGAGCAGTTATTATCAGCCCTGAAATCCGCAGAAGATTCTTCATCGCTACCTCCTAAAGAAGAACATCTGCCCCAACTTTCTCTGTTTGAGCTAGTATATGAGCAACATTCTTCAGTCTGGCCATTTAGCTTATCCTGTAAAATCATTAATAGCAAATTTCCAGCAACGCAGTGCTAACATAATGTAATATGCATTACCAACTCTACATATCAGTTGCAAGCCCAAGAGACATCAACAGGGCAGAAAAAAGAAGAAACTAGGCTTGTACAAATATGGAATATTTCATGGTAGAAGAACACTCATAAAGGTGCAATTTAAATATCTTAGCACCCAAAACTCAATCCGTGTCTAGATTCAAGTTGTACCCATACCAGGTAAGAACCCAGTATCAGTACTCTTGGATACCCAAAAATAAGTATCCAGCAGTTTTATTTTCAACAAAAAAAAAAAAAAACAAAGATTTGCATACATGTTGGATAACCATAGGTATGCCAACAAACTTTTAACTCTAAATCATCATGATATGAAATTAATTTTACAACTCAATAAGAAAAAAACCAAAAAAAGAAAAAACTAATGCGCTGAGTTGCATGCACAGTTTAATGTCATGTATTTCTCTGATTTACTTTTTATAAAATTAAATGAACTTCGATATCATATTAGGAAACATGAATTATTATATTTTTTGTTGATTATATATAGTAGAAGGTTCATTATCTATGTTTCCTACTCTTGTAAGAATTTTCATATATTATAAAATATTCTCATCTAGTTAGAGTATATATTGCCATATTCATATCTTACATTTTGAAAAAAATTACCTTATCCTACGCCAGGTATGATAATCCTACCATACTTGTGTGACATAGATAGAGAACAAAGTGCCAACTAACAATAGAATTGACCCATGTTTAATGCAGGACATAAGATAGCCGTAAATATTATAGCTGAAGGTGAAAATTTTCTGATTCGGAAATGGTATTTTATAGGATCACCTGTACATGTGAAGGTTCATCACGTCCAGGTTCATCATGGCCATGCATAGTGTCCTCGCTGAACATAGACTCCTGCAACAATGGGTGAGCCAAATAGAAGAAAAAGTCATTAGAGAAAATGGCAAGAACAAAAGGAATGTAGGATACTTACTTCAACAGTAGTCACTGTTGCTACTTCAGAAAGAAGTTCGTTAACTGATTTTAAGGTCGAAATGCATGGAGGGGCAGATGATGAACTTGCAGCACCAGTAGCAGCAGAACGCAGGGTTGAAATGATCTCATATAATAGGCTCTAGCAATAAAGCCAAAAAAATTTTAGTTCAAAGCTGAAGAAAATAATAAAATTCACATAAAAAGGCAGAATCATGATGTCATAAGGTTTTTCTATGGTAATATTTCTACGTTACACCAAAGTTCAAAGCTGAAGAAAATAATGAATCTTGATTGTTATTAGACCACCTTAAAACTTATTTTAGAGGTTTCATGCAGTTAAGGCAGGAGGATCCCTCCCCTTCCTCTCATATTTCCTTTTCTCGCAACATGTTTGCTGCATTCCAAGGATGACAAGGACACTAAATATTGTGTTGTTGCTGTTTTTTTTTTCCTCTTTTGGTGGAGGTGATAAGGTAATATTGTAATTTAGTATTTTGAGTGAGGGCATTCTTGTCCAGATAAAAATTATTCTACTTCTGCTTTAAAGGAGAAACTCTGATTTCTGACTTGCTACAATAGAAAAATAGATTCTATTGTCACTTAAAAGCAACTTTATGTGTTGACCTAACACATGATTCTAAAAATTACTTATTTTAAAATAGGTGTTTTGTTTCTTCTCCACAGCTAAGCTAAACAAGCTATAACTCATGTATCTGTATAATATTTCCAGTTCCTCTTGGTGTAGCTGAGACTGGGGAAAAAACACTTGTGCTTATAAATTGGTTCATATTTGATTCTTTCACAGAGGAAAAAATACTGAAGAGAAGAGTAATACGAAAAAACAAGGACAAGAAGTCCTCCCAAAACAATGAAATAAAAAATTACAGACTGGAATGATATTTAATTATATGTGCACATGAAGTTGAAGTAAATGCACCAAATCAACCAGAAGCAGGTATCATGGAGAATGGATATTCAGAAGACAGAATTTTCAGTAGAGCAGAAAACAAGACACTGAATTCTAAGTCAATAACAAAGATGATGTGTTCAAGCTTCCAAAAATGAAATGCTAAGTTACCTTGTCCACACCAGAACCAATTTTCAAATCCCCCAAGTCGTAATATTTCTCCAGTTTACTCCGAGCACTGGAAACTTGAGGAGGGCAGAGGACATTGTAGAAGAAAATAGACACAGAATCATAGAAGAATTGTGGTCGAGAAGAGTTGTGATCGCCATTAAATTTTATGACATTTTTATCCCCCTAAAATTCAAACATTTTTATATATCTCGTCTAAAACAAAGGGAAAAAAATGCAAATTTCATTAAAGATATTTCATTATCACAGGTACAATATAATACCGCATAGGATTTGAAGATGAGATCAGAGTGCCGGGGCTGAATGAATCTGTCATCACTGGCGTGTCCAATTAAAACAGGAATGAATGTCTTGGGTGCAACCTGGAAGCTTTAAAAGCATTAATATGAGATGTGCTTTATTGAAATATTTGTTCACCCAGAGAACATTCAAAATCATGCTTGGATTTCTGGGCAAAATGTGCATGGGTAACAAAGTTTTCATCAATGTTTTAACTATTAGAAAGCAATAAGGAAAAGAAAGACAGAAAGAAAGATAGTAACTACAGAACTTATACATACCAGCAAACAGTTCAGGTCCATAATATCAAACTTTGCCTTCTTCTCAATCACCCGCCGCATGTATTGTACTGCCATTTTGACCTAATATCCAGGCAATTTCAACAGAATTTCAACATTCAATAAACAAGACAAGGCGAAAAAAATGTCAAGAAGACCATAAAAACTTAAAGGCTATTAATCTAGATCCACGTAGCTTAAAGGATATGAGCCAGTAAAGTAAAAACCAAGGGGGGGAATCATTTGATGCCAGCTAAACAATACCTATTGTGATAAGAATACTAAAAAAAAATTGCAATGCTTGCACAATTTGAACTATAATATGTTATGACACACAAAATTCTGAGAACATAAAAATAAGCAGATTAGAAAGTTCTAGGATGAAAGACTTCACATGCTGTCTTATATAAAGCAACCATCCCAGTCTATTCAATCAGAACAGGACATAAACTATAGCCACTTCATATCAAGAAAAGCAAAATACAGTAAAATTTGAGAGCATCTTAAAATTCAAATGTAGACACATAGATTTGTGACATAGAGGAACATCAATAATATCCATTTTAAAAAATTTGAATAATTGTTAGACTGGAACGCTGATACTTCCAAGATGTAAACAATCTAAAAAATCTTGCATATAGGGAAAGCTCATTACTATTAGACAGGAAATACTAGAGGCCTCGACAGGAAATGGAGAAAGCAGGACTCTTCTCCACCAGCTTTGGATTTATTTTATGAAGATACATTTTGATTGTGGCTAAAATGTTATTCAATTCACTTATTACATCAAATCCTAAGTTTGAAGGAGTTATTTATATATAGCCACATATACTAATCTCAAGTACTAGAATCCAAACCAAACAAGAAATAAATCCCAAACTTTCATTATTAAAAATCAAATAAAAATGAACCCTAAATGAAATAGGAAACCCAAATCCTAAATAGAAAGTTAATGTACATTAACTGCATTTATAAAAAAACTCATTTGCCTATAACAAGACTATGATTCTCAGTGGACCATATCAGATGAGTATGCGAACAAGAGACTTGCCCAAGTGAATCAATGGGAGATAGCAACTATCAATGAAAGTATATAAGGATTTTTCACCTGAGTTCATGGCATACTTCTACCTGCCAAATGGAGGTTAAAGCTAAGTAAAATGCTTTAATGATCATTTAGAAAATACATGGTAAAATGGGTCTAAAAAGGAGTAAATGCAAAGCCGAGAGTCAGATATGCTTAGTACTAAGCAGGAAATGAACATAAGATAAGACATTCCTTAAAAGAAGAAGAAAATAGAACCACTACGTATCCTCCAGCAGCCACTCACAGCAAACATTCACAGCCAAACAGTATATAGATGCATTATTTCAAGAGAAGTGTTAAGTCCCATACAACTAAACCAATCTCATATTAATGATGCACCAGCTGCGACAGATATCATGCTGTTCAGGTTCATACTAATACATGGCAGTTCTGAGGGAACTATTCATGGTCCTTCTTAAGTTTATTTTCTTTTTCTTGTTCTTTTTGAGCATTTGCCTAAAGGGGTGGATGTCATATACAGAAGGGCTTAAAGAGAGAAAGATTACGGTGAACTTCGGAAGGCGGATCTTGTAGACATCCACAAGCTCCATCATAAGATCATATAAATTAGAAAAGGCACTATCCAACACCATTCCAGCAATGGAAGGGTCTTCAGCTCCATAAAGAAGGCTACATTACACCAAAGCAAAGTGAATAGTCAGACATATTAGAATTATTATTTATGACAGGATCAAAATACATACATGTGAAGGAGTGGAGGGAAACTTTTATACCCAGCATAAACTTTGAAGTTTAAAACCATTTTGAGCCATGAAAACTTGTAGAGCCACTATTCCTTAATCAGTTTTTTAACAAGAATGCCTAAACAGTTTTGTCTAGACACAGTGGCATGCATGCAAACACACACAAAGTTAACACCAGTTTGACTGGGAGTGAAGTGGATTTTAGATATTAGGGTAACAAGTTGAAATAACTTACTAAGTTCCTTTTTCTCAGACACATATAGCAAATATTAAAAGTACCAAAATAGCAGAAAATTTTAAAAAATCAATAAAACAAGCATACATGTTAACTTAAAGATATAATACCTAGTAACAGCACCCATAGATCTTCCCCAAAGACCTATATGTGATATTTGTTTGTTGCTTCTTAAATGCGACACCACTACCTTGAGATCATCTTTCTGTTGCATAAAGGAAACAAAGAAATAAAACTTTACAATCATCATATAATTTTAAGCATCAAAGGGAATAAAGAACTTAGTTGAAAATTACTGGAAAACAACAACAAAACCTGTAATGTATAAGCAAATTGCCCCTCCCCCATAAGAAAATGAAGTAAGAGGGAAACAAAGCCTTATATTTATCTTTATGAAAGAAATAATATGCAGAAGCTTGCTTAAACAGTTTAAGTTAATTAATAGGCATAAGAGACAACATACTTCATGCCAACCAAGGCTAACGTAGTCTCCATCAGATAAGCCTGACCCAGAGAAATCAAGTGTAAAAACAGTAATATTTGATGGAAGAAGAATTACTGCAGCTTCATTGGCATCTGCCCTACATCCACTGCATCATAGTACATATGCGCAACCATCAGAGGCAAGAATGGAATGGCAATGTCATTCTTAAAAATAAATGATATAATATATTTATGATTGCAATAGCAGTGCCTGTGACAATTATATATACCTGTTCCCATGGCAATATATAACACAAGGAAGGGAAGTATCTTCAGGGAAAGGTGAAGGGAGATAATGGCTACATTGCAAGGTATGTCCCCTAGCATTCTTAAGCTGCAAGATAGAAGAAGAGACGATCTAGCTGTTAATAAACAATGGGAATCATTAAGTGGCTGCAAAATATAAACAATAAAAACAGTATGAAACCATCCAGCGCTGTCCATACTTGCCTCCAAATCCTGTCTTTGATATGTTCTGCCTGCAAGAGAGAATTCCTTTTCCCATAGGTACTGATCTGGGTTATATTCTGCCCTGTATTTGTACAAAGGCACAAAACAGATCAAATAAGATATAAAATAACTGACTTTGTGAAAGGTAACCACAAGTTGAACAATGGATGCAAGGGCACCTAGTTCCTTGCTTTATTTGAATAAAAAAACTAAATTTCAGAAGTAGCAGTAATTAAAGTAGAGGGTGAAAGATGTCTAAAATATTTCTACCAAGATAGTTGAAACAAGTTCAGTTGAACACCATCCAGAACATATAGAAATACCGTCAAACTCTAATAACAAGAACTTAATTATTCAAACGCCTGAGTCCTCATTAAGAGATATAAGGAAAGAAGTAGCTAATAACATAATAAGTAGGTGGTGACAAAAATGGTGAAAATCAAGTAGTTTTCCCCTCAATTTTATTCAGCCACTAAGTTCAATGTCTAGAGAGAAACTCTAAATGGCAAAAAATAATACCTGGGAGGACGAATAACAAAATTGATGAATTGCTCAATCATCTTGCTTCTACATGTGGCTCAGAGTAACTCCGCCTCATGAGATTACAAAGTAGAGCGGAGTCTCTGAGAACCTCAAACTCAATTCTTCACCATCTTCAAAAATGGAAGTTATTTATGACCAGCACCTTAATTATATTAAATCCTCCCGATATGAAGAAAAACTTTACTCCAAATAATTTTCACTCATGAATTTCAATGCTGGACGTCAATAAATTTCTGCAAGGCACAATACCAACTGGCTAAGAAAAAGGAGACATGGCATCCAAAAGCAGAAAAAGAGCCACAGTGCTAAAAGATGTCAAGTTCACAAGGCTGGTCCCCAAGTAATCATATGAAAGAGAAGGGAAAATCCCAATAAACTAAAGCATTCCCAGATCCAAATGCCCTCAAAAGCATACAAAATTTTGCATCTTGAAAAAGTAGAGAAAACCCACTGTAAGCAGAGGTTTTAACCCAAACAGAAGCTTAATTTAAACCCCTTCTACCATTATTGCAGCAACTTTCTCAAGGTTAATAGTTTAAAATTTGGGTCCCTCTTACGCGTCAATTCCATTAAGGGCCCCAAACACGTAACGAAAAAGTGTTTAAAATGGTAAAAAGTTCCGAAAGCGAAAATGTGGGGCAAAATGAAGAACACAAATTCCCAGTCAGATCCCACAGCCAAACTCCCACATTAATATGTATGTATGAACTTACCTTCTGGGTTTCGCAGTATAAGATAAAAAAGGCCGTAAAAAGGGAAAGAGAAGAAAAAAGTTAAGAACTTTACCAGAACAGAAAAAGCGGTGCGACAGTGAATGAGCTTAGACCCAAAAGAAAGCAAAATGGTCTTCTTACGAAGAAGAGAAAAGACGATGAAGATTAAGATGAACTTGGAAGACACAAAGTGAGAGACTTCTTTCTATTTCTCCTTACGTTACTGGGAATGAAAATTCGGAATTGGGGTCCTGGGGATGGAAAACGAGGTGAAAGAGATGAAGGGAGAAGAGCTGAAGTAGCCAGCTGGAATTTTCCCTTAAAGATCTTTCTGTCTGGCTATGAATCTTAAAAATATATATTGCTTTTCACCTTTAAAAAATGCAAGTCGTTTTTACTTTTAATTTTATATTCCATTAGAAGTTTAATGTTAAAAATTAAGTATAGTAGAATAGTTAAATTTTAAAAAAATTATATATTTGAAAAAACATTATTTTTTGTTACAAAAACTTTTTTCTGGGTAAAGATTTTAATTTCTATTGTAGACATTATATGATAAATCTTTTAATAAAATACTTTGTTTTGTAATTATTTAAAATATAAATTTAGATTAAAATAATCCACAATCAGATAAAGATCAGGAGAATGGTGCATATCAAGCACAATTTTAAAATAGTAAATCTATTAATTTTTTTTTCTTAAATTACGTGTTTTTTTATGGTTTATATATCATTTTGGTCATCAATTCATTTATTTGTTTTAATTAATATTTTAATTTTTAAAAATTTTATCTCTTAATTTTTTTATTTATATTATATTTATCCTTAAATCTATTTAGTTTAAAATTAGTCATTAAACTTCTTTTAAAACATTAAAAATAATCTTTTGACTTTGTAAAATTTTAAAATGGCCGTTACTAATGTAACAAAAAAAAGTATAAAATTGGTATACTTTATAAGTTTTGGAACTAAATTATCATTAAAATAATTAATAAGGTTAAGATAATAATAAACTCTTTAAAGTTATTTATTCGCTTAGCATGAGTTGGTCAATATAAACATTAATATTCAAGCTAGAATAGAAACTGTAGACTTTGAAATATGGTAAGTATTTAGTGTAAGGTTAAACTACTCATTCGACCTTCTTCATTAAATTTTGTATGTTTCATGCCAACAAAAATGGTGAAAGTAAAAATTACATGACAATGCCACACCTGTATGAATATGATACATGACTTCCATTTCGTGGGACTTCACCAAAACAATCAAACAAAGATTTTTAGGTACCTTTATTGTAAGTGAAAAAAAAAAATTCATGGGGTAGAATCACTAATACCCCTGCTTTTATAAATTTGCTATTGACTTATTGTAGCACCGCGTGCGAGGAATCTACCCAAAACTTTCTCCCTTAAAAAATAATCATTTTATTTTCCCACTTCAATTCAACTTTTATATTTTCTATGCATTATGCTCAAAAGCATCATGGTAAGATAAACTACTTGCCAGTTTTCTATCATCTTACTTTCCGCTTGGTCCACTTATTTTACACTTAAGTTTCTCAAATCTTCTACAAATTTATGGTTCTTCTACGATTTAAGTTCTCTTTCCACATCCTTTTCCACCAAGCATAACACCTCCATTCAAAGCTGCTGAACTACAAAACCTGTAATTGTGATTAGTTTAAAATACGGGACCAAGGTATATTCTCTCTTCATGCACTTAATTTTCAAATCTATTTTTTTGGAGACAATGACATATAGATAGATTACCTATATATATGTATGTATCCATATATACACTAACAGATTTATTTACCAATATTTTTGCTTGATTATTGTACTAGGATAGGATCTCAAAGACCGTATAATTAAATAACTTATTGAAGCTCAGTAACAGAAAACAAAATTTCTTCGAATTAACACATAGATGTAATTCTTCTAAAATCCACTTTAAAAGTAAAGTACATATACCCTATAATGTTATAGAAGAGTGCACCTTTGATATCCCTTGAGGAGGAGATTTAATTTTAAACAAGGCCCCAAAATTCTCCTAATCATAACAAGAAAGTAAATAAACAAATAAATATCAGATTCATGAACCCAAGACACTATGATAATAGCAAAATAGCGATGTAACAATCAATTACCTACTAGGTTGCTGATAATCAAAGCCATTTCGGCAATCGAAAAATATGTATATATTTTTTATTCTTTTGGTCAAGGTGGAAAAGAAAAAAGGTGGTGAGAAAGCAAAAGAAAAATTGAAGCTATAAGCTCAGCCAACAACAACCGAACAGCATGAGTTCACTAAAATGAACCCTATGCGACAAAATCCTTAGCAGCACATGAAGGCATCAGAAAGGCATCGTCTTGGATCACCATGGACACAACTCAATAGCTGCCAAATTAAATAGGTCTAATGAATAACCAAGCTTCACTTCTGGGGGCCCTAGCCTGAGGCTTTTTGGTTTCTTGAAATTAGTTTAGAAGCTTCCCATTCTCCATTCCCCTATCCCTCCTCTCCCCCCCCCCCCCCCCCCCCTCTTCTTTTTTTCTCAAGTGTTAATCCCAGCATACAAAAATCATCAATCAGCTAGCTACTTGGTTTCACTACACCCTGAAGCTTCCACCCACCATATCCTGCCGAAGCAAATGCCTGTAAGTAGAATGTAATATAAAAATTATGTAAAGTTTGATAAGAATAATGTTACAAACACCAGGAACAATAAAATAAAACATAAAAACAGAAATAAAGAAAAATGAATACTTTCTTCCTTTTTGTAGCTAATATTAATTGCTAAGAAGCATAGACAATGATATAAACACTATAACAGTTCAAAAAGTATAGAAGACGACATGGCATATATATTTTTGTGAATAAGACGATCTTATTTTGTAAACTTCCCATTTAGTGAGTTACTTTGCAAAAGAAAAACACAAAGACATTATTCCATATTCTGAGTATCTTACTTTATTATTTTTCCAAAAAACTAAACTAAATAAAAATATGCTAAACTATATGATTCTGATTATTCAACATACAACAACGTTTATTCACCAAGAAATTTTATTATTTCATCAAAATTGGGTTGTTAACCTCCCGTTTTGTCATTTTTTTCCTTATTTCCCCCCCTTTTTTTGGGGGACCAATTTTATCCAAGCCAGAAAGATATTTCTTCTTATTCTTACTCGGATCCATGCATGCAAGCCACATTTCCTTAGCATTCAAGGCAATGTCACTGTACATTGCTCCAGCATCCCTAAAAATAGGTATATCGATGCTTTGTAGACTATTAGCAAACCTTAGACCACTTCAAGATATTAAAGTTCATTCCTTTTCTATTCCTCCTGGGTGAAAAACAAAAAGGACATGTAAATCCTCTCTCTAGTTGTGTGTACATGTGTGAGTGCACATGTGCATGCATGGCATAACTTTTTTTTTTTTTTTTTTTAATTTAGTTTTCTGTATTCTGATTAGGTGGTGTTTGGTCCAGCTTGCGCATAATCCACCTCCCCAGTCTCGTCAAAGATAAGCCAAGCCATATAAACCAGGTGACTAGGGGACTTAAAAGGAAAATCCTTTTAGCCTAATCCCAAGAAATTGGAATAGCTAGAATTTAAATATGTGATAGTGTGTCTTACCATACATCACATGCTCACCTCAACAACCAAACCAACCCCAAGTTCATAACATTTTTAGTATTCATGCATATGTAAGTATGAACTACAATCAGCTCAGCTTTAGCAGAGAAGATCTTAAGGCATCTTGTTGCAAACATTGGTCAAGCTCTAACTGGAGAAAATATTGGCTCATGCATGGATGATAGTACAGAACCGATCAGTAGACCAAGAATTAACACTGGAATACACTGCATCATTGTCATCTTTTTTATATAACACAAGAACACAGTGTATGACCTATATATCTTGTACTTTTCAGAACCTCAAATGCAAGAGCATTAGCAGGTGACCACAATCAGTACTTTTCTGGAAGACTGTCAAGTGTCAAGGATGAACACTAGCATGAAATGTCATTTTCATGACTCGTTAATACTACTTTTTCTATTAAAGAAAGATAATAATTTTCAGAAGCTAGTTGCCAAAAATTCACAGAAACAGGGATTAGTTGTATTGAATGTCTACAACTAGGGTTAAGTGTTTGATGAATAAAAAATTGAAGATGAGGTCCCAGGGAGATGAGGCTGGAAGAAAAATATATAACACTCCACGCAGAACTTACTGGAACTGTTTCACAGGAAATTTTCTTTTTTTCTAATATTTTGGCTTATCCAAATAGTAGTTCTAATATTCATTCAGTTTTGACCTTCATGGTAGTTCACACATAGGTGGTAGGTGAATTGTAATCACAAGGCTACTAGGCGATCTGAAAACATGTAATAATGACTAATTGACATATAATTTAACAAATATATAATATTAATAACAAGTGATACAAATAGCAATTTCCAACAAAGTTCCATATACTAACAACACCTATCACTTGGAATTGAAAAATAGCTATAAGCAGTTAGAATACAGAAACATTGATAGTAAGTGAATAAGAAAATTTTCTGTTGGAGCAAAATTCTACACAGATTTTTTTTTATAACAAAACACACTTAATCCTAGACCAGAAAAGCTCTGCTCGTGTGATACGGTTACCAATGTAGAAGAGCTGCCTCAGAGTTCAGCTTCTGAAGCAGATATTTAAACAGATATTAATGTGAAATCATTGATGATGAGCAACAGTATTTAACTTATGTAGAGTACACTATAACTGAAATTAAATCCAGAACCAAAAGAGGGTCATTTCATCATCTATTATGAAATATATAACTGGGTCCCACTGCCACCTAGTTCTTACCATCACCCTAATAAGACAAGTCCCATTGTGATCCTTGATTACTTTATTAAACAAGCTAGCATTAATCAGAAAAATACATAAAGAATTAAATATATATATATATTCACTGCCAAATGCCTAAGACCTATTTCTATAATATTTACTTGTTATGCACAAAGATCATCACTTTTAATTACATGTTCTAAAAAAAGAACTTCGTAAATGGGTAATGGAATATCATTAATATATAACAGATAAATATGATTACAGACAGTAATTTAATCTCAGACGAACATGTCACTATCTGCCACTGTGTAATTAAATGAAACCTAACCTCATCCCAAGATTTCCCAGTAGCCTCAAGCAGTGCAGCATTACATGTCTTTAACTCTACAAAGGCACCGGAGAACATTGAGGCTGCCTCTTCCCATCCCCTATTATGTCCCATACACCTGTCAAGTACCCAATGGTCAAATATATATCTGATATTGTCAATTATAAATATATTTTTTCTCAGAAAAAGTTTGAAGAGATTAGCTAAGAAACCCAAAAACAAATTATAATTAAAAAAAAAATTAACTTCAGAAAAATTGGGTGCCTTTGAACTTTCTTAAAAAGGAACTCGGAGAACTGGTTGATTTAATTTACAAACAAGACTAAGATATCAATCACCTAATTGGGATGATCCTCAGGCTACAGTCAATTACCATCATAGATTCAGAGTGAGTTTAATCCAGTGTCTAAAAAGTTGAAAGTACTACATTGCAAATGTAATGAAGACAAGTGCAGTGTCCATAAGGAAATAAATTTTCATTTCCATTGACTGTTAACATCAACATATGATTTCTTAATTATAAGATATATTTGAGACAGCATCAACTGATGCACTGACTACAGCCCCTTCATTTTTCCTTGTCCATAGGTTGTCTGTGTACTAGCAGCAAAAATCTAAGACATTTTACTTGCATAGCCTTAAATGTATATCTCCACCTTCTGAAAAAGAATAATAATTCAAACCCATTCTATAAAAGTTGTATGTTTAAAGATACTCACATGATAGTAAGTATCTCATCCCTTGAATATTTACAAATAACCTTTTGAAGGTGCTCTGCCGTTTGTCCGTCCATGGCTGCAATTGAATAAAAACTAGAAACAAAATGAACTTCAGCTTCTGACAATTCATGTACTTGTTCTTGCATTATCTTGAGTGTCTCCTTAGTTCTTGTTGCGTCGCTGCACCAACAGAAATTAATATAGAACTTCAAAGCCAAGTTATGGTGAGAGCACTTTCTATACAGTTACTTCCAATGACAGTCAACCCAACTGAATATCGGAAAACAACTGCCACAAAATTCCTAACCTAGACAGAATAAGTTCAGGAATCCAACCCAACTGTTGGAGCTTGTGAGAAACTATTATAGCATCCATCCGCCCAGATTTACTCAGAGGCCGGTCATGATCTGCAAAAGCACATTTTCTACTTATAAGTAATACATTATGCTTTCAAATATTAAAATGGATAAGCTGCAAGACATAAGCACCAAATAAAACATTCACATGCATACTGAAGTTTGGATGCAATGCTCAAAATAGAAAAAGCAGAAACTCATAATTTTTAGTTTTTCTACTTAGAAGCAATACATTCTGGTTTCCAATTTTAAAGTAAAGCACGCTAACAGAACGTCCATAGGCATAATACAGTATGAGAATTTAGGTCCAGAAAACCCAAAACTCGGAAGAACAAAAAACATAGCAGAAATTCTTAACTAGTTCCACTTGAAAGCAATAAGTTATTGTTTCCAATCCTAAAATGGGAATGTTCCCAAACACAAAAGAAGCACCCATACTGACAAGTATATGACAATACAGACATTGCGATACTACAAGATAAATTGTCTTTCGTGATATGTACTGGATAAATACGGCTTGGATTTTGAAGCATAGTTGCTTCATAGCTAAGCACCATAACAAACGTCACCCAAAATTTCAAAACTTTTAGGTTAAAACAAATCTCAAAAAAGCACATAGCAAAACTCTCCAATCAGACTTTCCCATTAATAAATACCCCGAAGTGATCGATTTTCCCAGGAACTCTTGCCATGTCGGAGCAGAATGAGGCGACGAGAAACTGACTCCGACAAGGTTTGCGACGGCGTTTCCACGTCAGAGACCACTTGACCATCCTGTTTCTCAATCACCAGAGACGATTTGACGCGACAACGGTGACTAGGGTTCCGAACGCTGCATAGACGTAGCTGATGACGAGGGCAAATGCTAGGTGCAATGGAGGAACTATAAATAGTGGAATAATGTATATCACACAGTGTAACATTCATACTGCTTCTCTTCAATCACCCTCACCGTCTGTGTGTCTAATCTTTAGCTCTGTTTCTCTACGATTTTGTTTAGTGGGTTTATTTATGGGGTTTACAGTGGATGATACCAATCTGTCTTCGGATCTTTCGTTTCCGTTCTTATGTTGTATATATATACCCTTCCATTAGCTACCAGATGCGGGGAGGATTATCATTATATGAATATTTTGTTTCTAATATAAATTGTCATCCTTGGATACCCCGGATGTAAGGGGTGCGACGTTATTTTATTGGATTTTTAAAATTTTAATATTTATTTATAATTTTATTTTATTTTTTATTTAATTTTTTAATTTATGCATTTTTTTGAATAATAAAAATCTATCTTCAATTTAAATATTTGATCTAAAGACTTTTATATCCATTAAATCCTAATTTTTTCTCTACCTTTTTTTTTTTTTTTTAACAAAGTTGGAATTTGTCATACTTAGATTTAAATATATAGTTCTATATATTCTCAATGTTATTTTTTTAATTAATTATAATAAATCAATAATAATATAAAATTTATATAATTTGATTTTTAAATTATTAAATTAATTACAACAACTATACACATATTTTTCTATTAAAAAATAATATATTTATCATAATTTCATATAAATTTTTTTCTTTTACGGCCCAACCTACTTATTTATTGAATAGGTTAGTAATAGTTGGTTTGCATCATAAATTGCAAAATATGATTGAGTGAAATATAAATAAAAGAAAAATAATGGGTTTAGCTGGCCATAAAAGAGACAAATAATTTATGGTTCACTTAATCTAGAAGTTTAAATTTTTTTTTTAAAAAGTTATTATTATTTAAAAAAATTTTTTTGTCTCTCCTTCATAACAAAATTATTATTTTAGTTACTTATTTATTATAATATTTAAAATAATCATTTACTTTTTTTAAAAAATATCATATTTAGTTCATTAATTAAGAAATATATGTCAACTTAAATTTTAATTAAATTTAGGTAAAAAAGTAAATATAATATTATTTTAAAATTAAAAAATTAAGTATAATATTTTTCAACGAATAAAAAATTTATAACAATAAAAATATTTTACTCCATTATTTAGTTTTATTATTTTTTGGTAAAAGGATTAGAAAAAGTATATAATACACGCTAATCCATTAATCCATGTGGACGATTATAACTTCTATAATTTTAGCTTATTTCATAAAAAGTCAATTTGTCTATAACAAGCCCATAATAAAACATGCCAACATGTTTTACGCCATCTCATTGGATTGGTAATTTTGAACGTTTTAAAACTTGCTCCAATTAGTATAATTTTAAAAAAGAAATACGTAGATATATTTTAATTAAAAAAATATGTTGTTTACTTTAGGGTAAAACATAATTTTACTACTTGTGATTTGGTCGATTTCTAGAAGATAATTATTTGTTTCAATATGACAATTGAATATCCAATTATTACCATTAATACTCAGCTACCACGTACTATTTAATCATTGAATGTTGAAGGAACCTTTAATTATCATCTGAAAATTTTCATTTTTTTTGTAATGAAGACTAGAAATTCTTCCCTCAGTCATATATATATATATATATATATATATATATATATATATATATATATAATTTAACACAAATAGAATCTTTTGCAAATTCCTACCTTTCATTTATCTAATTATTAACTGTAGACAGGTAATCCAATCTATTCCCCAATCCATCTTTTTGACCAATCCATTATGAGTTTTGTTTTGAAAGATTCACTCATGAATTTATTTAATTTTGATATCGATAATTTAGAGTAAATTGAAAAACTAGGGATTGTGGTTCAATATAAGAAAAAATGGAGTCACATGCAAATTAGGTACTTTTTTTGGGTCAATTTCCTAAAGAAAAATAGTATAAGTTAGCAATGGGCTAATGAAGCAAACCACATTGTATTTGTATGCAAACTCTTAAATTTTTTCACAACTTAACCACAATGAAATCAACCAGTGGACAATAAATTATATTTTATTCTACATTTATCTATGGATAACTAATATATATATATATATATATATATATATATATAATTTTTATATACTTATATAACAGATCATATGACATATTTTGAAAATGAGATTTCCTTAATTCTAAAATTTTTTGGTATGCTATTGAGTTACATTACGTTTGAATATACACGTTTTTTTTTCTTTTTATCTTATGAGATGAATATAAATATCTTTTATTTGTATAAATATACGTCTTTTTTTTCACCAAAGTAGTTGTATTATATTAATTTCTTTATTTCAAATTACTACTTTCTATTATGGTAAAAACGTTGATAAGCCTATGAGGTAGGCTTGGAATTAGTTGTAAATTTATTGGTTTAGCCTATTGGTGTTCCAGTCAAGAGATAATAAGAAATTAATATAGAATGACTAGTTGGTTTTGAAAGATGATAAGTTCTAGTAGTTCAAGTTCCATGTCTTAAAATCAAAAAAATTTTTGGCCAAAGACAAATAAAAAGGAAGTGAAGGAATTAGTTAGGAACATATACATAAATTAATTCCTAGGTTAAGAAGACTTACATAATTCTCCTGAGTTGAAAAAGCTAATATGATTTTAGCAGCTAACTGGTTTCATCTAAAAAGGTGACCAGTCGACTGTTGGCTTGTTATCAGTGGACTGTTCACTCATAGAGAGTGCACAGTCAATCATAACTCAAGCTGATAGCAGACTTGGAGCTTCTCAGAAGGTGACCAGTCAACTGCTAGGTAGTGACCAGTTGACTATTTACTTATAGAAAGCTCACAAATCAGCTTTTCTTAACCTTTAAGACCCAGGGTTGATTATACATTCATTTTAAATGATTCTTATAAGCTCAATATCATTTACAAAGGTTCTTAAGACATGATTAAACATTAAAAACATCTAAAACCTAAGAAAACTTTTCTTCTTGTGTTGTTATCATCAAAACCTTGATTTCTCTAAGAATGTGACATTTCTATACTTGAATTCAGCCATGCCTCGACTATCTTGTTGACCTATAAATACATAACCTTTCGAGGTTTTTGATAATCTAATAATGATACTTTTCTTTCCTCTCAGGCCCAATTTGCCATTTTTGTGAGAGGAATCATGTGTATAGGCAGTACATCACCATGGTTTCAAAACACTTAGGTCAGATTTTCGCTCAATCCATAACTCATATGGAATGATTACAACTTATTTCCTAGGTACACTATTAAGTATATAGGTTGTAGACGACAAAGCATCACCCCAATAGGTGATTAGCAAATTAGCCTGCGTCATCATGAACCAAACCATCTTATGAAGTGTTTTATTCCTTTTTTCCACAACACCATTTTGTTGTGATAAACTTGGAATAGTTAACTGAAGAACTATCTTTTTTTCATCACATAATTCATTGAATTGAGTTAACAATATTCTCAGTCTCGATCAGTTCAAAGAGCCTTAATCTTCTTATTTAATTGGTCCTCAACTAAGCTCATTTAGGTTTTAAAGTAGCTCAATACTTCTTACTTATGAAAAATCAAATAGACATAATTGAAACAAGTGTAATAATCAATGAATATGATATAATAGTTTGCTCCGTACCGGCCCTAACATTTATAGGCCCACAGATGTCAGAATAAATTGATTGCAATGAAAAATTGGCCCTAGTTGCTTTACCGAAGAGTTTTCTGGTAGACTTTCCTACTAGATAAGATTCATAAGTAGACAAATTACTCATTCAATGTCGAAAAACAAACCCTCTTTTGCTGATTGTTGCATTCATTGTTAGCTAATATGACCAAGTCTAGCATGCCATATATTTACATTGTGATCAAAATCATGTGTAGAGGCAAGCATGAAAAAATTGACATTATTTTAATATAAGATTCATTATATAAATCCATAGAAATAAAACCTTTAGTTACATAGCCAAAACCCTAAAAACTGAGTCATAACTCATTTTAATATAATTGTCATGGAAAAACTTTGAGCTAGTCTTTTGTTCTTTCCTTGGTTCTTTCTCTTTGAATCATGTCTTCCACTAAAAGTTGTCATATACAACTTCGGTATCGGCTTGGCTAATTCAAGCCTTTCTTTCTCATATTCGAGATATCTCTGAACATCTTTTAAAGTTGTGATTCTTTCATTATAGATGAGATGCATCTTCATATGCTTCCATAAGCTAGGCAAAAAGCAAATAGCAACTTGGATTTGCTACTCGTCTGTTATGACATTTCTAGCATCTCTTAGCTTAGCAATCATATTTGTCATTAGCCTTGGATGTTTCCTCATAGAATATTTTGGGTGTTTCTTATATGAGTCAAACATGATTGTCAGAGAATGCAACTTGGATACGGACGTAGTTTTGAACCTTGTTCTTAGAGCATTCCAAGGCCTTAGAGCGCTTTGGTGGTCCTTAAACTCCTTAAGATGTCATTATCAAAGTACTCAGTAACATAATGCAAGCAGTGGAGTTCTTATTCTTCCAAACATCATAAGCCTCAGGTCCTTCCCATCCTAGGCCGTGTTACCAGCTTTTGGCTTTTTCATGACATTATTGAAAGCCTCAAGAGCCTCTTAGTCTTCTAGGAGATACTGAACTTTCATACTCTAGATTTCATAATTGTTATCATTGAGCTTTAACTCCTTATTGAGCTCAGCATCAATGTTTTTGGAAGCAGTAGTCATTCTTTACACAAAAAAAAGACAAACAACAATAAGGATTAGATAGTTCAAATAAAAGCACGCAAGATTTAATGTTCATCATGCATCCACATCATGACACTAAGTATCGTATGATTAAGCTAATTAAACCTTGCATAACCCAGAGTTGAAAGAGCATGAAGTACCAATCATTATCCTAAGGTTGTATGTAAGGTCTAATTAAAACACAAATGTTAAACAAATCAACATTTGTTTTATTTAAGGATTTCACTTCGAAAATATTAATAATATTCAACACATATCTAACAAATAAATTTATCATACATATGTTAAACTAATTAACACACATAATGTTAAAATAATTAATATTTATTAACATGTTAAACTAACAAACATTATATATCCAAATTTTCTATAGGAAGAAAATTAATAAGAAAATTTAATAAAACAATGTTAAACTAATTAATATAATGACAAGTAATCACATTTTACTTGATTTAAATTTATTTGGGGCCAAAATATAAATACAAAATTTATGTTTTAAATATGTCTAAATGTTCATTAATTAGG
This sequence comes from Delonix regia, assembly GCA_037074485.1. Lineage (NCBI taxonomy): Eukaryota > Viridiplantae > Streptophyta > Magnoliopsida > Fabales > Fabaceae > Delonix > Delonix regia. The sequence goes on along the minus strand of CM073450.1, from coordinate 36,948,694 downwards.
AATTTTAAAAAATTAGGCCTCTTATTATTTTTTTGAAATGGTCACATGCCCAATTAAAATAACGAAAACTTCTTTTCAAAAAAGGAAGTCTATATTCTCTTAAGAAATAAGAGCCCTGAACAAAATCTTTCTTAGAATGTAAAGGCCAATTCTCGAAATGAAAAGCCTAAATGTCTAAAAATTATGGCTTCATAAATCCTTGCTTCAATTTTTTTTTGTATTTTTTGAAAATTTGGGAAAAAAATTGCAAAACCCTATATGCCTCTTCTATCTCTTCTCATCCTTTCTCCCTCTTGGCTGCCACTACCATTGCAGCTCATTGGCTACCTATTCATAGGCATTGGCGATGCTGCGTCTGCTAGTAAAGTCGCAGGCGTTGAGTATGGTAATGAAAGTCACTGGTAAAAATGTCTTGTAGGACACATTTTAGGAGCTCCTGTTTGAGCTTTTAATATGCCTCTTTGCTGGCTGAAAGGGAGTTATGTCGCTAGCAACCACTACCACTAGTGACAAGATAGAGAGAAACATGTCTATCTCGCTCTAGTTTAACGGAGTGGGGGCTATTTGCTTTGTTTTTATCGATGGCGATGGGGTTTGGTCAAAAATAGGGTGTGGCCGATGTTGTTCTTTGTTCGATGAAAATGGGATGGTTAATGATGATGGCTGTTGACATTTGTCAATGTGGGAGTGTCGGTAACATGGTCACCGGTTGCTTCCCGTTGCAGGAAGCATCGCCAACAACAGTAAGGGTGAAAGGGATGAATAACACACTAAAGCATCTTTGAAAACCAGAAGGAATTTTCATGCAATCTCATTTTTTTAAAACTTATTTTAAACCTTAATTATTAGAGCCCTAAATAATAACTCAAATCCTAATAAAATTATATAAATGATCAGGAAACTAGCTTATGGCTCAGATACTAATGAAGGAATTCATTAAGAACACATACATAGATTAATTCCTAGGTTAAGAAGGCTTACATAATTCTCCTAAGTTATGTAAGTTGATCTAATTTTGATTAAGATTACTGATCTTAAGATACCCACAATATGTCGGGTGTATCTCAGGTGTCCACAAATCCCCTCTCATACTCGATTGCAGAATACATGTATTTTTGAGCATTTAAGAGTCTCTATAAACTAATTCTGTGTATCTATTGTATAATTGGTTAGCATATTTATAAAGGTTAGCTAGGTTTAAAGTTTAGTAATAATTTATATAATTACTATTTCATCCTTACTTAATGAGCACCCCTTATGGGTGTATTTTATACGATATCTAACAAGAAGAAAGATTATTAGAGATAGAAGAAATTGTAGAATAAATGAATAGATAGATAATGAAAGCATAGTAACTATGTATGTATTATAGAAATCGCTTATGCCAACTTTCATGATAGGAGAAGTATATAGAAAATTTGTATTTGATTTCTTTTATGTTACACAAACTATAAGAAAAGATATAAGTGTTGCTAAAAATAGATAGGTTATATTTATAATTTCCCATGAAATAATGGGGAGATGTAAAGAAAGGTGAAATTGTATACATTTATGAATAAAACAGGTACCCATAAAAGCTTGACTTTAGAAAAGAATTAAACAAACCAATTTTAGCACGCCTAAAGGATGAAGACAGGTTAGATCCTTTAAGGAATCTATAGTAGGAGTAATACATACAATGACACAATGGACTAGTTTCTTTCGACTGTTTCCTAAATTATGCAACCAAAATTAAAGAGCCAAATGTTAGGAATGCCTTAGTGTTAGAAATAGCCTTAGATGCTTCATGGGAAAATGGAACTACTCCTATGTTGCTTTAATATAGAGTGATATTTAAAATTATCTATTAAAATGTTTGATATATCTATGTCCTTTTCTAAAATAAAGATAAGATAGTTATCACATTATACAAAAGTTAGAAATTTAGTAGATTGCTCAAATTTAGGATGTAAATTAAAGAGAGTAGATTTTGATGCAAAAATACCTAAGCCACTATATTAACCATATAATTTAGAAACTAGTCACCAATAGATAGAAAATTCCAACCTTCTAATTACCAATTAATAAGGTCACAATTGAGAGTTATACGAAAACAAGAATATAAAATAAATAAAGATTTATTAAGAAAAGAATTCATATTGATAGAAAAAATAAGAAACAAAGAGAGTGGTTTTTCTTCAACTTTACAGAATAGGAACAAGGTTTAGTTAGAGAAGAATGATATAAAGAAATGGAATCTATAAAAGAAGACATATATTTCTTTAATTGGTTTAACATGTATACTTCTAGGAATAAAATATTTAATCCATGTATAGAAAATAACCTCAATTAGCACTACTAAAACAAGGACAAGAAATTGGAATTGTAGAAATAATGTGTGGGTAATGTAGGTACATTATCCCTTTAAAGAGAACTATAAAAATAGGGGAAGAAAAAGTAATAGCTTCATGATAAGTAAAGTAGAATAGCAATTTAAAGACAATGAAGCCCTAACCATATTTAAGATAAAAAGAAGTTATAATAACAATTTTGGAAGTAACTCAGAAAACTATTACTCATGACCAACATTACCAAACTTACAATTTAAAGAAAGACATCAAATGGTAGCCTCTCACTTTGACGAAAAATCCATTTATGAATGGAATATAGATAGATATAGTGAATATGAAATATTGAATGTAGCTCAAGAATTAATGATGGTTGTAGCAGATTATGAGACTGAAAAAAAAATGATGAAAATATGTTTGATATTTTAGTTCAAGGATTTACTGGAAGACTCAAAAGGATGACGATAAAACATATTAATTGAACAAGATTGAATGGAGATAAAATATTATCATCAAACTAAAATTAAAGCCTTAGGATAGAAAGACAAATTTTTAGATAGTAAAGCCTAATTAGTTTATGCGATAATAAAATCATTTATAGCACAGTCCGTGGGAATATAAGAGAAATATTTAGAACAATCAATGAATTCAATATGTCCAACCTTAGGAAATTTTAGATGGTATAAAGATAACTTTATTCCCAAAGTTTTTCAAAGACAAGATGGAAATTTAGATTATTGGAAAGAAAGTTTTACTTCAAAAATTACCAAAATTATTTATAAAAAAGGTAAGATATGAGATTAGAAGAAATCAAGGAGGGTCGTTAAAATATAGTTTAATAACATAAGATCACATAATTAATGTCACAAATATAGTAGTATTAAGACTCTGTAGTGATATCAAATTGCAAAGAAAAATGCATTTGGAAAAGAAACAAAGCAAGCTAGAACTAAGAGAATTTTATGAATAGTATGGATTTAAAAAAATAAAAATAAAAGCTCCTTATAGGAAAATGAAAAATAAATCTACATTTAAACTAAAATCATTTTACAAAAGATGTAAGACAAAGAAGTATTATGGAAAGTGAAAAGAAAATTTTAAGTAAATTCCACCAAGAAAGAAAATTATAAGAAAAATAAGAAAAAAATAGTTTGGTATAAGTGTGGCCAATTTGGTTATTATGACAATAGATGTAAAATAGAGAAGAAGATAGGGGAATTAAATATTAGTGAAGAAAATAAGCAAAACCTTTTGTGGGTGTTAATTAATGATGAATTTTCATTCGAAAGTGAAGAGTTAACAATAAGTGAAGAGGATCACATATATCGGATATAGGAAGAATCTAATACTGAAGCTTCTGAGTCAAAAGAATAGCAATGTATGGGTATCAGATTATGTAATTGAGAGAATTTCTTAGAAAAAGGAATCAATGTTATTTCTAAAGAAAATATTTCTTTTTAATAGAAATAATAGACAAATTCCATGATGAAGAAGTAAAGAGATAATACTTGCTAAAAATAAAAGATATACTAGATTAACAAGGAAAAAGGAAAAAGTATCTTCCACCATTGACTATGAAAGATGTTTTAAAAAGATTTGAAGAAAAACCCTAAGAAATAGGAGTCATGGAACTGCAATAAGAGATAAGAGACATAAAAGCTAAAAGAAGATAATTAATAGAAAATGAAACTTGCAGAGATTTGGGAATCTTAGAAATCAAGGTAAGGTTAGAAAACAAGAGATGTAAAAAAAAAAAAGAAATTGAAAAAGAAGAAAATAAAGAGGAGTTAGAAATAGCTAGAGAAATAAACTAAGGAAATTTATACAAAGAATATCAAAATTGATGTATAAAAAATAATATTGTTAAATGAATTTAGTCGTATATAATGAGTATTTAAGAAATTTAGAAGTATTAGTAGATTCAGGAGTAGAAATTATATTCAAGAAGGATTAATCCCGACAACATATTATGAGAAAACTTTAGAACATCCAATGGCAGCCAATAGTTCAAAATTAAATATACAATACAAAATCTCAAATGCACATATATGTAATAAAGGAATAAGCTTTAAAAATGTTCTTGTATTGGTCAAAGGCTTAATGGAACCAATAATTTTAGGAATCCCTTTTCTACAACAAATTATTCCATTTAAAGTAACCTCTTCAGGGATAACTACGAAAATTGTAGGAAAAGAAATAGGTTTCAAATGGATAAAAACCCCCTATGGAAAAATAAATAAAATTATTAAAGCAAGAATCCATTTATAGAATAAACCTAATAAAAAATCAACAAAAACAAATTAATTTTCTTTAAAAGCAAATACACCATAAGAGAATAGAAGAACAAATAAATAATGAAAAAAATTCAACAGAGAATTAATGAATTGAAAGATAGATTTGAGAAGGAAATCTATTTTGATCACCCAAATGCCTTTTGGGACGAAAGAAATATGTAGTCAAATTGCCATATGAGCAAGAATTTGATGAAAAACAAAATCCTTTTAAGGCTAAACTAATATAGATGAAGGAGGAATTATTATAGTATTGTTAAAAAAAAGTACAATAGTTATATCTTTTTTGGATTCAATAGCAAGGAAACAAGAAAAGACAACAAAAGGAACCAAATATAAGCTCTATATGAATAGAGGAGTATTTTTGAAGTAAGCGGTCAACATCTTTGTCCACAATTAGTTGTTGATGGTCTAAGGCAGAGGCATGAGTGATGGCATTGAGAAGTTTCTTCATCTTACATAAAACCTTAATAGCGTTAGCACCTGTAGAAATCCAACATTGGTTAGAGATCCAAAGAAGAGCTTTCCTAACAACAAGCAAAACCATGATGTTATTTGGAACCAATGTACATTCAGTCTAATTCTAATTCCTATGTAGAACACCATCCATAAGGCACAAGCATAAATGCATTAGAGGAAAAGATGATTTGTTGTTTCCAAGCCATAGTGGCAGAGAGGCCAATTTAATTATGTAGGAACATGATGTTGTTTTAATGAGAGAAGGTCTAAGGATTAGCAGTTTGGGATGAAGAAAGGATAAGATTAAAACCATCTTTCACTATATAAGTACTATGTTGTTTCCAACCAAAAATAAGGGTGCCAGGAGGGTAAATATAGAGAAAATGAGAGATGTTATATGATCACATTTTGTTAGGTTATAGATATGTTTTAAAAGGATAGTATTCTATTGGTATTTGTTATGCAAAATAAGGTCAGACATGTACATGGGTATCATGAGTGTACAACCTGGTTGCATTGGCCACCAAAGATGGTGGTTTATAGAGATGGAATGTCTAGAGCCTATACACCAACGTAGCTTAGAGGTAACCAAGTCTCTTGATTTTTGAATACTCTTTTAGGTCCATGATGAAGAGAAATGCTACTTAAGACATCCTAAGTTATCAGGGGAGGTATATTTACCTTGCAGCACCTTTACCATGATGTTAGAAGTGGAACTAAAATAAAGGACTTGTCAAATTTGCTTTACAAGAAGATCTTCATTAAATAACTAAGCAGGTTTAAATCCAAGGCCACCTAAAGATCATTTTTGGCAAAGCTTGTTCCAATTAAGAAGATAGATCTGTGGTTTGTTCTCTTTAAAACTAAAAAAGAAATTAGCTGTCAAAGTATTGATTATATGATAATGCTTCAAATTTAACTCAAGAAAGGAAAGTTGATAAATAAAAGAAGTAGAAATAATAAAGGTGATTAATGTTATTCTGCTAGCTTGGGAAAGTAGGGAAGATTTTCAAGATTGTAGCTTGGATTCAATCTTTTCAACAAAGTTATTAAGTACTGAATTCTTATATTTTTTTGAGTCAACCCATGATTTGAGGTATTTGCCTAGCTTGGCAGTGAACTTAATGCCAAAAGTCCTTGATAAAATCTTTTTGAATAAATATGGTGTATTTAGGCTTAACACTATGACAAATTTAAATATATTAATATCTAGACCTAAAAATTACAAAAAAGCATTAAATCATTGCTGATTGTGATACATGCTTCAGTAATCCCCTAGGAAAAACAATGATGTCCATTGACATACATCAAATGAGAGATAGGAGAAGAGCATTGGTTAATTTGAATGTCTTTCCATCGGTGGTCACTTTTGGCTTGTAAAATTAGGCATGAAAGTACTTTGGCACAGAGAATGAAATTATATAGGGGGAGTGGATCTCTTTGATGAATGCCTCTTGAAGGAACAAAAGAGTGTGTGAGGCTACCATTGATTAGTAGTTGATAGGAAACAATAGTAACACATTGCATAGTATGGTGAATCTTAATATTTGGGAACTTCTTTTTTTTAGAACTTCTTTTAGAAAAGAGCATTTTACCTTATCAAATGCATTTACAAGGTTTAAATTTAAGGCACACTATCTAACCATTCTACCTTTATTGTTTTAGATTTTATGCATTATTTCAGAATCCAGAATAACATTATCTGAAATAATTCTTCCTTTTAGAAAATTGCTTTGATGAGGAGCTATAAGGTCATTCAAAACCAACTTTAGTAAGTTACTAACCACTTTGGAGATAATTTTATAAGCAATATTATGTAGGCTTATTGCCTGGTAATCTTGAAATGTTTGAAGAGGATCAAATTTAGGAATAAGTGAGATGAAGGAGCAATTAAAGCATTTAAGTAGATAACCATAATGGAAAAAAAATTGTGCCATAACAATGGCATTTCATGAATAATTTCCTAAAGTATTTGTAAAAATTAATCGTGAAAGCCTTTTGGACTAGGGGCATTGTCAAGTTAAATATTAAATGTAGCTTTTTTAATTTTATGATTTGTGAAATGTGATAGAGTAAGCTAATATGAGAGTGGGTAAGGTAAGGGATATTAAAATTCTTCTAATCATAGGAAAGAAAAGTATTATTTTATAAAGGTTGATCTACATATGCATCCCTAAAATAATAAAACCTTGATTAGCAATAACATTGGCATAATCAACCTACACACCTTAACAATCTTTAACTTAGGAAATCAAGCTGTTAATCTATTAATTGTTTACCAAGGAGTGAAATATTTGGTATTCTTATCCCCTTCAAATATCTAAGTTTGTTAGGCTCTTTGAGCCCATAAGGCTTTTACATAGTTGAAATAGAATTGTAGTTGACTCTAAATCTCCTTTTCCATATGGGTATTACTTCCATGATCTAATTTTGATTGAATATCACGTAATCCTTTTCAAGGGATTGAATCCTATGAGAGATATTACTAATTCCATATTTACTTCACTATTGAAGTGTAGCCATAGTCCTAGATAACTTAAAGTAGATAATGAAACAAGGAAAACCATTAATATGACCACCATAAGAATCTTGAACTACCATCCTACAATTGTTGTAAAGAAACAAAAAATTTTTGAATTTTTTGCATGTATGACATTACGGGGAAGGAAACTTGCATATTAAACAATAGATGAGAGTGATTCAAGGCTAAAAGAGGAAGTATAGTAAGGGAAAAATACAGACATAAGGATATCCAAGGGAGGTTACAAAAAGAGTTATCAATTTAAGCCTAAACCTCTGCATCCTTTTTCTTTTTATTAGTCTAAGAAACCCACTATCCCTTATCCTATATTTCAATCAAATTACAAGAACTAATTACATTTTGGAAATTATTAGCACCTAGTAAGGCAATATTGCAGCTAAGTTTATCTTCTTGCAAGTGGACTTGATTGAAATCCCCAATTAATAGCCACGAGCATGTCATATAAGAATTGGTATTTACAATCCAAGTCCATAAAATGTGTCTCTTATTGATATTAAGGAATCCATATACAAAAGTTATGCAACATTGAACACCACTACCAATTTGAGTAGTAATATGAATCTCATGCAAGGAGATTTCAAGAATGGTACACATTATTCCTTTTTTCCAAGCAAGTATTAATCCTCCACTTTTACCTATAACATCAATACCCTTAACATACACATAACCCAAATCATTGATTTTATTAGCAACACTATTTACTTCCAGTTTGGTTTAATAGAAAAACAAAATGCTAGGTACCTATTTACATATCATATGCTTAAGTCTTTAAATTGTTGTGGATTTAGCAAAACTATGGCAGTTTGAACATAGGAGGATCATGGTTGGGGGGAAGTTTTGCCTGGGTAGCTTCCTAAACCCTTTCTAAAATAACATGCTCAATATTAGACACCTTATCACATTTAGGAATACTAAGCAAGGCTAGTAAAAAAAAAACAAGGAAGTATATGCCTTTATTTAGAGGAAGACATTCCAGAGAGGTAATTGCATTTTCTTTTCTTAACAAAGAGGTATGTAGATGCATTGTTAACAGTGGTGGGTTCCTATGTTGTACTTAGCATCTTCTATGCTTTTAGGAAAATTGTTGTAACATTGGAACCTTGCTTCAGAAGAAGAATAATGTGCTAAAGCTAAACTAAATGCAAGAGTTTAAACTTACACGAATGTAGGGAGAGCTATAAGTTAATTTTATAGTTTTGAATATTATAATCAAGGGCCCAAGACTTGTAAAGCTTGAAAAAGAATGAAGCATTGAAGGGGAACTAAACAATGTCATCAAGAATATAACAAAACACTCTATTGAACCGTATGAAGATTTCATTACTACCAATAGTACACAACCAAGCTTGCCAAGAGAGACTTTGATTTTCTTGGACACAAGTAACAAACCCAATACTATTCTAGTCATTTACATAAGGACTCCCGCTAACTAAATATGGACTTAGATGCATCAAAGGTGTTTATGATAAATTTCTAAGGAATTTGATGCTTACAAAGTTGAACACCTTAAAGTTATAAGGAATTAAAAAGGTGCTAACTAGTTTATTGGAATCCAGAAAGATTATCAAGCATTTCATTAGTTAGAATAGATTAGAAGCTACTAATTAGATGAATATCTTGATCACAATAACTAACATTATCATCAGACCATGAGGAAGAATATGAAAGAATTATAATAAAAGAACCTATGTTGCGTGATTCTGAAAGCTAGTTGCCCGTAACAAAAATATCAATAGTGAGGGGGTTGGTCTCATTTAGATTAGGTTATGGCAGTTAATTTTCAAGGTTAGCATAGAATTTATCCATTGCAGTATCCTAGCTATTCTAATCATCTTCATTTGCATTGTGTTTATCATTGAAGGTAGGTGAAATAGGATTAGAATCCACATCTATTTGAATATAAGGCTAAGGAAAAGTATGGTCAATATGATGGAAAGCATCATGACCTAGATCTGTATTAAACTATGCTTGATGCACTTCTACCAATCTAATAGATTGGGCCCTCATTTGCAACGTTTAAGGTACCTGCATTAGGCATGACATTAATAAAGCTAAAGAGATTGTTAACATCATGTGTAGAGGAGGAAGGGAGCAATTATTCTTGGCCTGGATTATTCTGTTAGTAAGGATAATTTAAAGTCATATAAGTCTTTTGAGGAACAAGAGGAAAGTGATTCTTCTGCTACACAAATCATATTAGGAGGGGTAATAGGCTAAGGCTCAGATGCAGTGAATGATTTAGGCTTTTAGTCATGCAGAATAATAACTCCCTTCAGAGTTCAAAAAATGAATCAGGAACTTGTTTACATCTTTGTCATTCACCTAAAAATTGTTACTATTATAGTAATTGTATAGTTGCCCTTTGTAAAATATGATTTGTACATAATTACGGGACTTGATTAGGAAGGAATTAAGGAATTTGATTAGGAAGCAAATTAAGGAGTTTGATTTAGAAGTTATTAGTTTTCCATTTCTAACACAATGGCTTGTATATAAATACCCTATAATCAGATGAATAAAAGCAAGCTTTTTTCTCAGTCTCTCTTATCTGATTACATGGTAATAAAGCTATCTTCTTTTTTCAAACTTTAGTAAGTGTTTTTGGGAGCTTCTTTTACCATTATCATATGTCTTTATTAGGTCACCACATTAGGTGGCTATTCTTGCTACATTGCCAGCATAATAAGGTTTAACATGTTAAGATCAGTGGGTTCCTAAAATTTAGTGGTCGAAACCCTTGAACATGGGCCTCAAACAACGTCAGAAGTTAGTAATGCTTTGTCACATGCATTAATGTGTGGAGGCACGTGTCTTTTCTATTTCCTTCTGTCCTTCTTCTTCAGTGAATGACACTTCATTTTCGGCCTAGTCCAAGTGTGTTACTAGTATTTGATAGGGTGAGAGTGGTTTTTTGAGACCAATTTTAGTTTGTACACTTTACGTTTGGTTGTTTGTTTTGTGGCAACCTCTAGTTAAGTTACATTGTCATAATGTTGAAAACAAAGCCATTAATAACCGACATGGTTCTAGTGATGTTCAAGATCACTCAACATAAGTTGAATGGCTCTAATTCTTTAGATAAGAGTAAGATGGTTTGTATTTATTTAAGGAGTATCAACAAAGACGATTACTTAACTAATGATCCACTTACCAACGACACTAAACAAGCTTGGTTGAGAAAAGATGCTTGAATTTTCCTACAAATTTAAAATTCCATTAATGATAAGGTAATTAGCCTAATTAACTACTATGAATTTCTTAAAGAACTAATGGATTATTTAATTTTCTGTATTATGAAAAAAAGGAATGTTTCTTAAATTTATAAAGTATGTAAGGCATTGGACCATTTTGAAAAAAAGGTGAGATCTCATATGGCATATTTTATGGACTTTAAGAAGACTTACAAAAAGTTGAATATGCTACTACCATTTAGTTATGTTATCAAAGTGCATATATCTCAAAAGTAGTAAAAGGCAAAAATGAGCTTTTTAACAGGCCTTCCTTTTGAGTTTGAGACTGCCAAATCTTAAATTCTCTCTGGTTTTGCAATATTATCCATTTCTCTTTAAGAATTTTTTAGTTTGGTTCTTTACACAGAAATTCCTTCCTTGGCTCCACTCAACAATGCCCTTGTTACCAAAGGAAGTGGGAATGATACTAGTCACAAGATGAGTAATTGAGGAGGAGGCAATAAGAATTCAGACAACCATCATAGTGAATTAAGGAGTGTTGAATGCTACTATTGTCATGAATTGAGTCATACAAAGAGAACATGCAAGAAATTGCTAAATCATACTCAAAGGACTTAGACTGTTAATGTTGCATTAATTAGTTTTAACTCCTTATTTAAAAAGGTAATTATGGTTTCCATAGATGAATTTACCAAATTTTGCTAATACTAAAACTCATTGAAGCACTCAACAGCATTCACTACTCTTATAAAGTCAAGTAAACATACTATATGTCTTATATCCTAATCATCAAAATGGGTCATTTATTATTGTGCCACATATTATATAACATGTGACCCTAATCTTTTCTCCTTCTTTTAACCCTACAAATATTGTAACATGTAACAATAGCTCATGGGACCACCTATTACATTACAGGATCTGAGATGGTTAATCCTACTTCCTTAATTACCTTATCATTTGTCTTAAATCTTCGAAAACTTGCCTTTAACTTGATTTTTATGAGTATACTTAGTCGTAAGCTCATTTGTTGTATCTCATTCTCTCATGACCATTGCCTTTTTTAGATCTTATGATGAAAGAGATTATTGGTAAATGACATGTATTAGATAGTCTTTACATTCTTGCTAATTAGATACCGTGATTGCTTGCTTGCTTAACTTCTTTGTTTGAACCATATTATCAATTAGGATATCCTTCTTTAGCTAGTTTAAAGAAGTTATGTTCTTAATTTCATAATTTATTATTTTTATATTGTGAGTCATGTTAATTTGCTAAACACCACTATAGTCCATAGTTTACAAGTTAGTAAATGAGCTAGTTTCGCATTTGAGTTGTTCATTTTGATGTCTAGGGGTCTTGCCTAGTTATATCTAAGCTCAAATTTAAATATTTTGTTACTTTGTGGATGATTATTCTCATATGACTTGGCTATATTTTATGAAAAACCACTATGAAGTGTTCTTTCACTTATGCACCTTTTATGTTGAAGTCAAAACTCAATTCAATATTTTTGTTTATACATTAAAGAGTGATAATGCCAAAGAATGTATGACTGAATCTTTCTAGACCTACATGACTCAACATGGAATACTTTACCACACTTGCGTAGACACACCTTCCCAGAATGGACTGGTTGAATGAAAGAACATGCATCTACTTGAGACAGCTTGACCCCTCATATTTCATATGAAGGGCCCTAAATAATTTTAGGCTAACACTATATATATATATATATATATATATATATTTATTTATTAATCATATGCCCTTATTTGTCCTCAATGGCAATAGCTTGCAAGGTGTCTTGTTTCCTGAAAAGCCATTATTTGTGGTGAAGCCTAAAATATTTAAAAGTACTCATTTTGTTTAGGATGTTAGACCATAAGTCACTAAATTGGACCTGTAGGCTTTAAAGTGCGTCTTTATAGGATATTTTCGTGCTTAGAATTGATATCGATGCTTCTGTCCTTATCTTAATTGATATTTGATATCTATTGATGTTACTATTCTTGAAAGCATATTATTTTTTGATACACCTTTGGTTCCTCTTAATCAGGAGGAGGATGAAGACTAGTTGGTATTATAAAATCATCTCCATTTATTCCCTTTATTGAGTAATCAGGCGATTTTAAGCCTTCACCGCCTTTAGCTCTTGAATCCATGGCATTATCCATCATTCATATCATATTCCAAAAGAAAAGAGACACATGATACATGTCTTGTACCATCTCCTTTGACATTAAATATAAATCCCAGAGTTGATGAACTTCTTATTTCCCTTTGTAAAGGTAAATGCCAATGTACTTATCCCATTGCTAATTTTGTTTCCTATGATCATTTGTCACTTTTGTCTAGCTCTTTCATTGCTTTTACAGATTCAGTTTTTTCCTCCCAAGTCCCTCAAAAGGCCTTTAACAACCTTGGCTAGCATAATGTAATGTTAGAAGAGATGAATGCCCTGGATGGAAAAGGAACATGGGAATTAGTAAATTTACCTTATTGTAAGAAAGCTGTTAGCTGTGAATGGGTGTTTATAGTGAAATTAAATCCTAATGGATCAATTGCTAGCTTTAAGGCATGTCTTGTTGCTAAAGGCTATGCTCTGACATATGACATGGACTATTTTGACACATTTTCATTTATTGTTAAAATGACTTTGGTTCAATTATTTATTTCCTCAGTTACTACTACTCATAATTGCCCCTTACACCAATTGGACATTAAAAATGCTTTCCACCATGGCAATATGCAAGAGGAAGTTTATATGGAGCAACCATTTAGGTTTGTTGCTTAAGGGAAGTATGGTAAGGTTTGTTGTTTGCAAAAATCCTTATATGAATTTAAGCAGAGTCCTCATGCTTGGTTTGGAAAATTTAGTGAGGTTGTTCATCAATTTGGCTTTAAAGAAAAAGTAAGTGTGATCACTTAGTATTCTATAGGCAATATGAAAGTATTATTCTTCTTGTAGTGTATGTTGATGACATTGTTATCACAAGAGATGATGGTGAAGGGATCTCATCCCTTAAATCATTTTTACATGCTAAGTTTCACACTCAGAACTTTGGATAACTAAAATATGTTCTTGGAGTGGAAGTGAGTAGGAGTACGAAGGAATCTTCTTATCTCTAAGGAAATATGTACTTGAATTATTAATAGAAACATGTAAAATAGGAGTAAAACTATGTAGTACACTTAGGGCTTCTCATTGGGCTCTCATAAAAGAACATAGTGAATTATTTGAAGATCTTAAAAGTATAGAAGGTTGGTTGGAAGGCTAAATTATCTCACAATGATGAGACCAAATATTGCATACGTTATAAGTATCATTAGCCAATTTATGTCTTCAACTATAATTAATCAATGAGCAACTCTAGAACAAATTTTATGCTACTATACAAGAATCATGATCATATAATATTGAGTGATTTACTGATGCTGATTGGGCAGGATCCAAGACAGATAGAAGATTTACTACTGGTTATTGTGTATTTGCTGGAGGAAATTTGGTGTCTCAAAAAAGCAAGAAGCAGAATATAGTAGTGCCAAATCTAAATATAAAGCAATGGCATAATCTATATGCAAAATTATATGGATATAAAATCTTATGGAGGAAATTGGATTAAAGTCATCATTACCAACAAAATTTTAGTGCGATAATCAAGCTACCCTTCATATTGCATCAAACCCAATCTTTTATAAATGAACTAAACACATAAAAGTTGATTTGTCATTTTGTTTGTGAAAAAATTCAAGAAAATTTAGTCTCTAAAAGAAATGTGAAAACAAGAGATCAATTATGTGACATTTTCATAAAAACTCTATATGGGATTTGAAATGAATATGTTTGTAACAAGTTAGGCATGATTAATATCTATGTTCCAACTTAAGGGGGAATGTTACTATTATAATAATTATATAGTTGATCTTTGTAAGACATTGTTTGTACGAAATTAGGGGATTTGATTAGGAAGTAATTAGGGATTTTGATTTAAAAGTTATTAGTTTCCAATTATAGCATAAAGGCTTGTATATAAATATGCAATAATTAGATGAATGGAAGCAAGCTTTTCTCTCAATCTTTCCTCTCTGATTACAATGATCATCTTAAAGGCACCATGCATGTCGAATGATGACAACTAGCTGATAGAAAGGCATGTGTTTGTCATCAATTAAAACCCCAACTAAGCAAGTATTCTAAAAAGAGCGAGAGTTGCGTAGCATACAATGATGAATTTGAGACAGGGATCATTTTGAGAAGCCATAAAGCCAAAGGAAACTTTTATAGGGTCATTTATCAATAAGTGAGGTCATCATCTCAAGAGCTGCTTTCAGGCGAATTGACATTGTGGGCAAAAATTTGTTGTTTGTCCATTAGTATTGAAAGGAATGAGATACCATGCTGACATCAATTAAGAATGAAGAAAGTGAAATGGCTAAACTTGATTATGATAAAAAAAATCAGATGCGAACAACTAGTTGGAGAAAAGGTATTTATGGAACCAGAAGAATCATTATATCATAAACACAAATAGACAAAGCAACAAGGCAAAAAAAGCAGAGAAAGATAAAATAAGTGATAGATTTTAATAAACAAGTCAACAATAACCATTAGAATAAGGTTCAAATAAGAGGATAAAAAAGAAAGCACTTAGAAAGAATATAAGCCACATGCAAAAAGGTTAGAAGAAAGATTAGGGCAAAAGAAGTAGCAAACAACCTTCTTTTTTTAATATATAAAGATAAGTAAATGAGCAGCAAGGAAGAGAAGAATGACCATGAAGGTTAGATCAACCATAACTAGCAAAGAGGAGAAGGTTCACTTTAGAGTGGTGAAACATACATCCATTGTTGTGAGTAATCGCCCTGGTGCAAGTATACACTATTAACCAGTAATATAGTAGTAAAAGAAAATTGAGTGTTATTCTTTGGGAACTCTAGCTGAAACTTTAGCTATGTACTAATGCTATTGTATCAACCTTATCCAAGCAAATTACTAATTTTTGAACTAAAGCAAAATAACAAACAAAGTGAGATTAAATATATGAATATATATTAACGAAAACTCACTAGGATTATAGTCTAAATTGGCTTTTCAATTGCAATATGGTTACTTTCCTAACTTTAATTCAATGCTCATGAATTTGCTTAAGTCTCTAATTTCATTATAAAAATATGTCAATTCCTTATAAATCCTATCACATTAATTTGATTCCCTATATTTCTATTTCTATGAGAATCAAATTAAATGAATGTATTACATACAGTTAATCACAACTTTACTAGTCCTATAGGTATATGTCTAACCTACATGTAAATTTAATTAATTCAAATAATTAGTTAACATCAATCAAGCAGTATTCAATCTTATGACTAATTTTGGGATTCTCTTTCAAGAATCCTTAAATTCTCAACATAAACCCTAATTTGTGGCCAAGCAAAAAAGGCATAATACAAAATTGAACTGCATAAACTCATTCGTAATGAAATTCAAGAAGAACAGTAATAATAATAATCAATTTAATGCCAAAGAGCCACAATCTTAGAGAAAGAAAACCTAGCCTAGCATACTTAGAGGTTTAATTAAGCTTAACTCAGAAAACATAATAAAGAAGAGAAAAAAAAAAGGAAGAAAAGAAAATGCCATTTTTTCTGCTTTAATTAGTTCCTTTCTTGATTGCTTCACCTATAATACCTTACCGCTAGCTCTAAGCTACCATTTAAGTTGCCTGCTTCATGTCTCCCTACCTTTAAAGTGTTCCCCCCTATGAAAAACCCTCAAAATATGAGTTCAATTAGCCTTATTTTTGTGAAAAAATAGACTAGCCCTTATTTATGTTTGGGTGCATTGGCCTTAATTTTCAGTGCTTAGGCACTAACTCTTTGGAATTTATACATGTTCTTGCTCTTAAATGCCATATCATTGCCTATTAGGCTAGCTTCACTATTTTAGTTATAACTTTGCGCTTCAATGTCGAAATTTGGTGAACCACCTCTCGTTAGAATGTCTTAAAGAGCTCTACAACTTTCTATGAAATAGTTCAGACGTATAAGGGACTAAATGTTGAGTCATAGTTAGGACATTCACTTTCTTAATGCCCAAACACTCATTTCTTCCATTCATGGCTTAAGCAAAAATGGAAACATCATAAGTGGCTTGCATCTCACTAAATTTTGCATGAAAATCACTAACTTAACTTGGACTAGAATTAAAGCAACCTAAATCTAAATCAATTAAAGGCTAAAATGACTTAATTAACAAAATTGACTAAAAATCAACACAACACTGACACAATTATTCAACTATTTGGCATGAATGTGACTTAAATAACTTTATTTAATAGAGTTATTATTCATCAATAATAAAATAGTTATTAAATAAAAAGTTGATAAGAAAAAGTAAGTCTCCTTAAAGTTGCTTAGCCTTTTATATTCAAAATCGTGCTGAAATATAAAAGGGAACTCCAAGACTAGTTATAAACCACAAACCATTTAATACAATTTTAAGCTGGATAAGCTGTCCATTCCCTAATAAGAAAGATTTGACAGGAAGATTATATAGTGCTATTATATTTTGAAAGTTTGATATGAAATTTGGTTGCTATCAAATATAAATAGTAGAAGAAGATAGGTATAAAATAACATTTACAATCCTTTTTGGGCATTATGTATGGAATATGATACCTTTTCGATTAAAAGAAGCACCTTCTAAATTTCAAAATATAATGAATGACATACTTAATGACTATAGCAACTTTACCATCATTTATATTGATGACATATTAGTATTATCTAATTTAGATCAACACTTTTTGGAATTTATGAGATAATAAAGAAGAATGATTTGGTTGTTTCTTCCTCTAACATGAAGCGATTCTAGAGAAAGGTAAAATTCCAAGGCATGGAAATATATTACGGATTGATTACACCAACCAATAAAGTTATAGATTTTGCTAATAAGTTTTGTAATGAAATTAAGGATAAAACCAATTGTAAGGATTTTTTGGATGTTTAAATTATGTATCAGACTTTATTCCTATTCTTAAGATAAGGTTATAACCATTATTTAAAAGATTATAAAAAATCCTCTAACCTAGAATGAGGAAATAATTAGTATAGTGCTAGAAGTCAAAAAACAAGTTAAGTTGTTGCCTTGTTTAGGTATACTAGACCCTAATAGTTTTAAAATAATGGAAATAAATGCATCAAACATAGGGTATAAAGGGAAATTAAAATAGAAAGTAGAAAAGAAAGAACAAATAGTGAGATACCATTTGGCAGCATGGATGAAAACCTAACAAAAATATTTCACCATAGAGAAAGAAGTTTTATCTATGGTTTTATATATTATGATCTTTTAAGATAATTTGATCAATTAAAAATATCTTCTAAGAGTTGATTGTAAAGTAGCCAAAAAAGTTTTAGAAAAAGATGTAAAAATTTTAGTTTTAAAACATGTTTTTGCCAAGTGGCAAGCTACACTTTCATATTTTGATTTTGAAATAAAGTTTATCAAATGGACAAATAATTCTTTGCCTGCTTTCCTTACAATAGAGAATTTACAGAGAAAGTCTTTTAAGACCCAATGAGTTCTCATGGAAGCCATTCTTCACGTATTGGGAAGGAAGGTAAAGATAAAGTCATAACTATAACCCTGTAAACACCAGCAAAAACCAGCTTAGCCAAAACTCTTTCACCAGTCGATTATGCTATAGATAAACTGATCCAAACACCTAAAGAAACATAAACATTCTCCCTAAAAATGGCCAAAAACCTACTGACAAAAGAAGAACCTTAACCTGTTTCAAAGGAATATGTTTTGCAGGTTTGTATTTTAAAGCCATATCAGTCTAGAAGTAACATACTAGAAACTATTAAAGCTATATTTCCTCGCCATTAGAAAGAAAAAAAAATGGAATTGCATCACCAAAGACTTTAAAAAAGATAGAAGATATTATAAGTTAATTTTGATTAATTCAAATATAACCATAATTAGTCTTAAAAAAGGATCCAATAAGAAAGGGATATACAACCAAAGATTTCACAAGTTCTATCACCTAAAGCCTGGACGCAATCCCTTTATACAACCAAAAAATTTTCAATCAATTACCATAGATTACATAATAATTATTTTGACTATAAGGAAGCCTGATATAATGTTTTTGCCATGGAAATTACGACCATTCTTAGTTTAATTGGTTTACAAGGAAATGCCCTAATGATTTTCCAAATTGATTCTTGGAATGGTTTCATGTTTTTGGAGTAGTGAATTATACTTTTAGTAATAAAGGAGGTATATTAAACATTTAAACAAGCTACAAATTTTAAGGAAGCAAAAAAGTCATTTTAATTCTTCTATCACTTTGAGGTTCCTAGGGTGATGAGTTAGAGCTTTCAGTCATAAAAAAAGGACAACCATGTCCCACTTTAAGTTATCGTGTTAGAAGATTTAAAGTAAAATGGTGGAAGAAATACAACCAAGATTATGCAGACATTAAACAATTAGATAAGTCGTTACTTCTAAAACTACTATTTTAAGAAAGATAGATTCATCCATAGCAATAATTTTAGTAAATAAAAGCAAGATAATGGCAGAATTTGTAGGTATGTCTAGCCTAAAAGATTTTGCTAAGAAGATTTAGCAATTATCTTCTTGGATAGCATCATCTTCCAAAGTTGGATCCTAATAAGAAAATGAAGATGATTACTTTGGGATAGATGTGGATTCCAAATTCTAGCCATAACACCTTTCTCACGTGAGGTATCTTTTATAGTAAAAAGGTTATAAATATGATGGTAATTATATTCCAATATTTGAAGCCAAAAATGGTAATCATGCATATGATATTCTCTTTTAGAAAGCATCATGATATTTTGAAAGTTAATACAATAATGGTGTACCTAAGATTCTCCTACAGTGAAAAATCATGGTGTTTTGAAGCCAAGAATCCTATATAGTTAATGTAATATAAATGTAGATAAAATGTAATAAAATTTGAGGGTGTCTTTGGCTATAAAAGATGCTCCTCTACCTTTAAGAAATCATTAGAAAAATTGCTACCTTTATAGCCTAGTTTCTCTGAAGTTTCCTAAAACTTTCAAACAGACTCTCCCTTTATGAAGTTTTGTACTTTTGTATTGCAGCTTATAATATTTAATTGAGCTTGTACTATTTTGTTTTGAATGATTCACACATGTATTTATTTAATTTTGATGTTAATAATATAGTGCAAATTCGAAAATTAAGGATCATGGTTCAATATGAGAAAAAATAGAGTCACATGAAAACCATGTTCATTTTTTGTTAGTTTTCAAAAAGAAAAATAGCATAAGGTAGTAACAGGCTAATGGAGCAAACCACTTGGTATTTATATGCAAACTCTTAAATCTTTGACAACTTATCTACAAGTAAATCAACTAGGCGACACTAAATTATATTTTGTTTTTTAAAAAATTTGTTTATGTTCTAAATTTATCTATGGATAATTAACTAAATAGTATATATATATATATATATAAAATTTTATATATACTAATATGATATATTGTAGGAGATATTTTGAATATGAGATTTCTTTTATTCTAAAATTTTAGTAAGCTATCAAGTTACATATTTTTTAATATATGTATTGTTATTTCTTTTTATCATTTATGAGACGAATATAAATAGCTTTATATTGTTTGAATATATGCATTTGTTTGGGTCGATGTATTATTACAACTAATATTAAAACCCTCATAACACATTAAAAAGGCCTAAAAGAAATTTTGAATAACATAAGCACTTAAATGAACCTTAAAAGTGTATACAAAGCATAAACAATAAAAAAAAGGAAAGGATTTATCAATGAAGAACTCAAATATGAAAAAGGAATTTATAGGAAAGATCATGCACAAGTGGAGTAAAATTAATCCTTTCCATGTTTGAAAGAACATGTGAGGAGCTAGTATTAACAACCAAAAAAATATTATTAACGATAAATATATTTAAATACACAAAATACATAAATAAAAAAGAGAACATAAATTTTTATTTTTGGAAAACCCCCTGATGCAGAACCCTAAGGTTATAAAGAACCTAAAGCTCTTAGGCCGCATAATATGACAAGAATATGAAATGGAATAAATCCTCAACCTATTGAATTCCCAAATGATAGATGCAAATGGAAACACAAATGATAAGTTTAATAGAAACAAGAATGAACTCACCTCAAGAGACCACCTTACTAGGAATTAATTCTTGTTATAATAGAATAAGATAAGCTATCCTCCCCTATAGAACTCTAACCAATCTAAAAAGGAAACTAGAGAGCTTCTTTGATAAAATGAAATTTGATGTCTTACAAGGTTGAGGTTCAAGCCTTTTTATAGGCTTCAGAGTCCCTAAAAAACCTTAATCAAAATGCTTCCATGGGCCCCAATAAGTTAGGTTAAAAGATGCAAAAAATAACTTCAAACATTGAAATAGAAGCCCAATATATAACCACATATATCTTAGGCCCAAATTAATTACAATGAGGTCCAAAACATTTATTTCAATAGCAACAATTTTGGATGATATAGCCCAAATGAATTGGGCCTTCATTTAGACTGGACATGAATCGGATGAATGACTTGGGTTTCCTTCTTCAAGCCCAAGCCGTCCAAGTGGCTTTCTTCTATATTCTGTAAGAATTTTCTCACATAAATTTGTAGCAATTCCTTGAACTTCTTGGCTTTCAGTCTTGTGATTAGACTTAGAGGAAAATTCAGATCATCATTTAAGCCATCGCGCCACTTCTCATCTGTGCTCACTTCATTCCCTCCCTCATAAAAAAGATTCATCCTCAAATCTGAATTAAAATCAAATGGAAAAATATAAAAAAACATTAAAAGTAACACTAAAATTATACTCACCTTGAAGATCAATCTTGTAGGCGTTATCTCTAATCTTTTCCAACACTTAGAAAAAGCCGTCTCCCCTAGTTTCAAGCTTGGACTTCCTTTGGTTTGGAAATATTTCCTTTCTCAAATGCACCTAAACCCAATCACCCGGTTCAAATAACACATGCTTTTGCCCCTATTCACTTTTTGAATAGTTAAGTGGTTATTCTTTTTACTTATTTTATGTGCCTTTATGTGTATTACTTTAACCTTTTTAGCTTCTTTTCTCCATTTAAACTGATAATATCACTTAAAGGCAAAGGCATTAAATCCATAATAGTTAAAGGATTAAAACCATCCACAACCTCAAAATGAGAAAAACCTGTAGAAGAATGAATTATCATATTATAAGTAAACTTAATAAAAGGCAATCCTCCCAAGTTTTCAAATTCTTACCCACAACACATCACAACAAAGTCCTTAAAGTTCTATTTACCACCTCAGTTTATCCATAAGTTTATGGATGACAAGTAGTAGAATACAATAGCTTGGTACTTAACTTATCCCACAAAACTTTCTAAACATGGCTTAAGAACTTAACATCCTTATATGAAACAATGGATCTAGGGATGTTATGCAATCTTAACAACCTCTCAGAAAAAACATATCAGCAATGTTTATTGCATCATTAGTTTTGTAGTAAGCAATGAAATGTGCCATTTTGCTAAACCTATCAATAACAATAAAGATACTTTCTCTACCCTTCCTAGTCCTAGGCAATCTAAGCACCAAATCCATGGAAATATTAGTCTAAGAGCTAGTAGGCATAGGTAAGGGTGTATATAATCCATGGCTATGGACTTAGACTTAGCTTGCCTTCGTGCAATACATTTAGCACAAACTCTCTTAACATACCTTTCGCATGTGTGGCCAGTAGAAATGTTCAGATAATACATCTAAAGTTTTATGCACACCAAAGTGGGCCATCAAACCACCACTATGGGATTCTCTAATAAGCATTTCACATATAGAACATGCAAGTACACTAATTTTATTACCCATGAAATTGAAAACTTTTATGCTTATAGAATTTATTAAATGCACTTCTTTCAAAAGCTACAAAAATATTAGCAAAATCAACATCAGTTGCATACATGTCTTTAAATTGCTCAAATCCCAATAACTTAAATGTAAGTGTCCTGATTAAGGTATATCTCCTTGACAATGCATCAACAACTATATTTTCTTTCTCTTGCTTGTAACAAATCATGTATGAAAAGTCTCAATGAACTCAACCCATTTAGCATGCCTTTTATTCAATTTGCCTTGGCCTTTTAAGTGTTTCAAAGATTCATTATCAGTATGTATAACAAAATCCTTTGGAAGCAAATAATGTTTTTAAACTTTAATGCACGAACTAAGGCATAAACTCTTTGTTATAAGTAGAATACCTAAATTGAGCACCATTCAATTTCTCATTAAAATATGCAATGAGATGTTTTTCTTGTAATAAAACAACACCAATACCAATTCTACATGCATCACACTCAATTTCAAAAATTTTATTAAAATTGGGCAAGGCAAGAATAAGAGCATAACATAATTTATCTTTCAAAGAATTAAATGCAAGTTCATGTTCCTTTCCTCATTTAAACCTAATCTCCTTCTTAACAGTCTCAGTTAGTGGAACAACAATAGTAAAGAAGTTCCTCATAAATCTCTAATAAAAACCACCTAAACCATGACAACTTCTCACCTCACTCATACTCTTAGGCATTGGCCATTCTTTGATAGCCTTCACCTTCTCCTCATCAACCTCAATATCATGTGCACTCATAACAAAACCAAGGAACACAAGTCTATCAATGCAAAAAGTAGACTTTTTAAGGTTGACATATAACTCTTCCTTCCTAGGCACACTTAAAACAACCTTATCATGTATGATATAATCATCTAAAGACTTGTTGTAAATCAAGATATCATTAAAATAAGCAATAACAAACTTGCCTAGGCATTCATGCAAAACATGGTTCATTAATCTCATGAGAGTGCTAGGAGCATTATTTAAACCAAAAGGCATAACTAACTATTCAGACAAACCATATTTTGTTTTAAAAGCAATCTTCCACTCATCCTATGGTTTCATTTGAATCTAATAGTACCTGCTTTTAAGATCAATTTTGGAAAAAACACAAGCACCATGTAATTCTTCATACATGTCTTCTAACCTAGGAATAGGATGTCGATACTTTATCATGATTTTATTGACAGCTCTGCAATCCACACACATCCTCCATGTTCTATCCTTCTTTGTAACTAACAACACTAGCACAACACTTGGGCTCATGCTATCTCTTACATGACCTTTTGCCAAAAGTTCATTCACTTACCTTTGAAGCTCTTTTATCACTTCAGGATTACTTCTATAAGCTGGCCTATTAGGAAGACTAGCTTCAGGCATAAAGTTAATTTGATGCTCAATCCCTCAAAAGGGAGGTAAACCATTAGGCATCTTATCAGGAAAAACATCATCAAACTCCTGCAACAAAGAAACAAAACCTTTTAGCAACTTGGATTAGGATTAGTTTTTGAAAGCAAAACCTCTTTAAGCTTAATTATTATTAAAGCTCTTTTGCCAAGGTAACCTTTCTTTAAGTCTATTTCTTTTGCATAAAAATTCAATTTCTTTTCACTTTTATTATTGTTGTCATTCTTCTCATATTGCTCACTCTTTTCTTGTCTTTCACTCACTAGCTTTTTCTTTACAACACATTACCTTTTCTTTTTACCAATCTTGTATTCACTCACTAGTGGGTCTTTCTCCCTTTTTCTATCTCTCATTGCCTCTTATCTCTCTTTAATTTTCTTTACCTCACTACCCAAATCCCCATTTGAAGCCATTTGTAGCTTTATTTAATCAACATACACTTCCTTTGGAGATAATAGTGCAAAAGTAAATTTCTGTCCATGATACTCAAATGAATACCGATTAGAGTACCCATAATGCATTACACGCCTATCAAATTGCCATGACCTCCCTAACAACAAGTGGCCAGCTTGCATGGGTACTACATCACACACTACCTCACCAGATTATCTACCAATTGAGAATGCAACACAACCTGCTTAGTCACTCTCAATTCACCACTCTTATTTAACCATTTCAACCTATAAGGATTAGGATGCTTATCACATTTCAACCCCAACTTCTCAACCAACATAGTGCTAGCAACATTAGCACAATTGCCTTCATTAATGATCATAGTATACATTTTACCTCTAATTAAACACCTAGTGTGAAAGATGTTTTCTCTTTACTTTAGGCTATCTTCTTTAACACTAGAGTTCAAAACTTGCCTAACAACAAGAGATTTGCCTCTAACATTAAATTCAACATATTCCTTATCACTAGTGACACCTAATAATAGTGGCATGTTATTATCACTACTATCATTATCATGCTCAAAATAAAAAATGATATCAACACCATTAACATAGCCTTTTTATTAGGGCATATATTAGCCATGTGTCTAAGCCCTTGACACTTAAAGCATTTAATATCCCATTGCCTAGAAGAATTAGAAAGTACTTTTTTATGAGGAAGTACTCTTCCATTTCTTGTTGAAATTAAAGCTTTTATCATTGTTCTTGCCATCAAATTTTAACGGTTTTGAACCTTATTTGTTGCTGGAATTAGAAGTGTTTCTTGTTCTCCCCTTGTTCTTCAGTTGTTTATCTACCTTCATTGCTATGTTAACCAAGTCTTCCTTATCAATATAATGGTGCAACTCCACTATTTCTGTAATTTCTTTATTCAAACCACTTATAAATCTAACCATTGTCACTTCCTTATCCTTTTCTATATTAGCCTTTATCATGATCATTTCCATCTCCATGTGATAGTCCTTCACTGATTTAGACCTTTAAGTGAGTCTATGTAACTTCTGATGCATCTTTGTATAATAGTAAGATGGAACAAACCTCTTTCTTATCACTCATTTCATCTTATCCCATGTTGTGAAAGGATCTTCACCATATCTCCTCATAGACTTCACTAATTCATCCCACCAAACTAAAACATAATCTTCAAACTCTACTGCAACCAATCTAACCTTCTTCTCCTCTGAATAATTATGGCATGCAAATAACAAATCAACCTTTCTCTCCCATTTAAAATAGGTTTCAACATCATCCCTACCTTTAAAATAGAGGAATGCTCATCTTAGAGCATTAAGGGCCCATTTAGTTGTTAAAATTGATACAATGGGAATGGGAATAAGAGTGGGAGTGGGAATGAGAATATTAAATTGCTGTTTGATTGGGAAGGAATAAGAATTGACATGTCTTCCTTTACCTCGTTTGGTTAGTAGAATACACATGAGAATCAATTAGGCAGTGTGCATATTTTACTATATCATACTTTATCATAAAACAAAAAAAAAAGACAGACATCTATTTGAATGATTAATTAATAATATAATTATATATTAAAATATCCTTAATTAATAATATAATAATTTTAATTAATAATAAAATAAAATAATATATATTTAATAAATTAATAATAATTTAATAATAAATAATAATAAATTAAGGTTTTAATGTATCACAGGGGTATTTTTGTTTGAAAATTATTATAAACAGGGATATTTTTGTCCAGTGTATTTTCATTCCTAAGAGAGTAGTCTGATTCCATCACTTCAACTAAGGAAATAACTCTCCCTTATATGAGGGGCTCCCTAGGGAATGGGAATGAAGCCCCAATCTGTCAACCAAACTTGGAAGTGGGAGACATTCTTATTCCCTTATGTTGATTCCAGCAACCAAATGGGGCATAAGATCGTTATCATTCTTTTCACTTTGTACCTTCCTTCTTCTATTTCTCATGGAATTTGCATCATCGTGATCAAATTTTCTTTCTTTTTCAATAAATAGAGGCCTTTGGGTAAGCATTGACGTGTTCGATAACTCTAAATTATTCAATCTCAAGTTTAAAGCCTTGATCTGGTCTTGTATAGCCTTCATAAATAGCTTCATATCAACTTCATTATTTTCACCTAAGCTACTTATAATTCTTAATCTGAAAAAGAACTAAAGAAAACGGAATAGAATAGATCGGTAAGTAACACATTATCTTACATTTTTACACTCAGGGGTGTTTAATTCACCCGTGTTTCACATTGATTTTGGCTTTTAACTCTCTCAAGCTCACCAACACTCGAGTCTTTTACCACTAAAGCTTATTATCCTCAATTGCACTTCATAATTGATTTTTACACAAGATAAACCACTTTCACAAATTAAATGAATAGAAAGGAATAGAAGGGATTAAGAACTAGTAGACAGTGGGCATATATAAGAATAACAAAAATTAGATTGAAGAAGGCATATGAAAGAAAAACTGAAGACATATTTATGGCAACTTACAAAGTCTGATTGTTTGTATAGTAGTACCCTTGACCAATTTTTTTTTTTTTAATAGAAATACAACTTTTTTTTTACAACTTCTATTTTTTTTTTAAAAAAAAGAAATAGTAACCCTAATTCCCTTGGATTCCCATGTCAAACTACTACTTCAAGGTGCATTCAAAATTTTTGGATTCTTGTGATAGACTACTAACTTTAACATTCACTCATTAGAAGTTATTGAAAGATGCTTTTACTTTTGACTTTTGTACAATGCAACTTAACACCTTCAGACTTTTTTTTTTTGGAAGTTTCATTTTCCCAAAGAAAATAAGAATACTAAACAAGATAACAGTGAAATTAACTAATGAACAAAAAGTGATAGCAAATGGGCAAAAATTAATAATAAAAGGACCTATCTGGGCAAGATAAAATTAAAATAGAATGATTAAAGGCTAATTCTTTTTATATTTTTGTTCGACAAATCAAACTAGGATAACATCAACAAAATAAGAATACTGAAGCAAGATTGAAGGAAATACACTGACTATTAAAAATTAGTAGCAGATGAAATAATCTAGGTAAAATTAAGACCAAAAGAGAATGAACAAAGATTGATGTTTTTTTTTCAATTCTGCAACAAACAAGAAAATTAACAATGGTAAACAATGAATAGGATAAATAAGAATTTACACCAATCCAAGCTCTGATACCAAATGATGTGGAGCCCCAAGGTTATAAAGAACCTGAAACTCCTAGAACACTTAATATGGTAAGAACATAAAATGGAATGAACCCTCAACCTATTGAACCCCCCAAATAATAGATGCAAATGGAAATGCAAATGATAGATTTATTAGAAACAAGAATGAATCCTCCCTTATAAAACTTAGGCCAAGCCAAGATGGAAAGTATAGAGTTTCTTTGTGAGAATAAAATTTGATGTCCTACAAAGTTAAGATTCAAGCCTTTTTATAGGCTTCAAAGTCCCTAGAAAACCCTAATTTGAAATGCTTCCTTGGGCCTTTAATAAGTTAGGTTAAAAGATGCCAAAAATAACTTCAGACATTGAAATAGAAGCCAAATTAATTGCAATGAGATCCAAAACACTTATTTCAATGGCAACATTTCTGAATGATATAACTTAAATGAATTTGGCCTTAATTTGGGCTAGACATAAATCAGATGAATGATATGGGTTTCTTTTTCCAAGCCCAAGCTGCCTAAGTGGCTTTCTTTTGCATTCTCTAAAAATTTTGCCATATAAATTTGTAGTGATTCCTTGAACTTCTTGGCTCTTAGTCTTGTAATTGGACTTGGAGAAAAATTCAGATCATCATTCAAGCCATCACACCTCTAGTTATCTATGCTCACATCACCCCCTTAATGTGAGGGGTAATAACCACGAGACTTAGTCTAAAAAATTTTTCACTATTAACTATCCATGGGTATAATAGAAAGTTTTCAATAATTACCAAGAACATAACTAAACCCCTATTGACTATCAACAAAGTGAAAATACCAGAAAACAAGCTCACAAACCCAAAGAATATATGTAACAGCCTAACTAAAAGAGAAAAAAAAAACTAAATTGATAACATAGATAATATGCTTATAGAGAATACTCTTTCTCTCTCTTATATGTGGCACTGTTGAGTATTGTATATGGTGGAGGGAAGACATATATATATATATATATATGTATGTATGTATGTCTCCTACCTTTGTATTGTGTGTGATAGAGGGAAACCAATTATTCTCCATTTTTTCATTAATTTAATGTTGTGGGCTCCACATGAAGAGAAGCTATAACAAACTCTCCTTCTAAATCACGTGAAGGCATATGTTACACTAGCATTATGATAAGCTTCAAACTTCTACCTTGATAGAGACTTCATCAACATGTCTACACAATTATCATCTATGTAAATTTTGTCAAACTTAAGCATATTGGCTTTCCATATGTCTTATATCTAGTGATATTACACGTCAATATGCTTAGATCTACTAAAGAAAGGTGGATTTGTGCCCAAATGGATAACTTTTTGACTTTCACGCTACATAATTTACCTCTTTTGTGTGAACCCAAGTTCATGCATAAACTTCTTCATCTGAAACAACTCCTTACATGTTTCAGTACCAGCAATAAACTCAACCTCTATAGTAGATAATGCAACATACTTCTGCACCTTAGATTGCCATGTCATTGCTCCCCTTGTAAAGATAATCCGATAGCTAGAAATAAACTTATTGATGTCATGTCCCAAGCCATGTATAAATCTGTATATTTATAAAAAAAAAACATGGTTACCAATTCCAAAACTGAGTTTCAAACTAGAAGTGCCTTGAAGATATTTCAGACACTTTATAAAATTTTAGTGCTTTAAACCTAAATTGGAGAGAAGATGACTAACAACATTGTATATATCAAACTTTCGTTTGCCAATGCATATGGAATATGTTACATGTCTTCTTTATCATCATCACTAGAAAGATAATGTTTAGAGCTAAACCTAAAGAGAGTAGCAAGAGGTGTGTTTAACATTTTAGCTTGGTCCATGTTAAACTGTTGAAGTATTTCTCAAAGAACTTCTTTTGAGACATCCATAATATCTTAGTCTCTCAATCAAGAGTAATTTGTATTCTTAGAATTTGTCATACTGGTCCTCAGTTTTTCATTACAAAAGACTTAGTAAGTTCCTTTTCTTACTTATCAATTCTAATAGCATCATGACCATAATAAATATGTCATTTATATATAGCAGTAAAATGATGAAGTTATTATATGAGAATATCTAACTAAACACATAGTGGTTAAAAGTAGTCTTTTTGTTTCCCTGTTGGATCATAACATATTCAAGCTTCTTGTATCATTGTCATTGAGTTTGTTTTAACCATACAGATTCATTTTCAATTTGAAAAAAAATAATTATATTTCCTTTTACCATAAAACCCCTACGCTGCTCAATGTAAATCTCTTCCTTGAAATCACTATGAAAGAAAGATGTTTTCACACTCATTTGTTCAACCTTTAAATTAAGGCTAGTTGCCAAACTATAAACAACTCAGATGAAAGGCATCTTAATAGTAGGTGAGAAAATTTTCTCAAAGTCAACACTTTTTCTATAAATAAAGCCTTTTGGCAATAAATCTTAGTAACCTCTTCATTTTTCAACCAATAAATTTACTAACTTTTCAAAGCTTTCTTATCTTTAGGCAACTTGACCAACTTAGAAGTATGATTATCATGTACATATTTCATCTCATCTTCTGTAGCTACAACCCACTCTTCCTTTTGCTCACTCGCTATAGCCTCTTTGTAGCACTCATGTTTTACCTTGTTAGTAAGGATCACGTATTTATCATATGACTAACAAGTAGAAGGAACTCCTTGTCTAGTGGACTTACTAAGTGGAATGCCATATTCATTAGCAATCTTTTGAATAAGAGCTTTTATTTCATTATCAGCAACATGGTCACCCTTAACTTTGTCATCCTAAACATGATTGTGCATGTGATAATTGCCAAACTCAACTACATCAGACAATGTGTCAAAGGAGTTAGAGCCAATTCTATGTCAACTAAGCAACCAGTATTTTGCGACTTTGAATTTTCTACCTTGTTTATATATCTTTGATATTCAAATCCTTCATGAAAATAATATCATGACTTTTGACAAGCTTTTTTCAAGTGGATCATAAAACTTGTAGCCAAACTCATCATAACCATAGCCAATGAAGATACATTATTTTATCTTGACTTATAACTTGGATCTTTCATCTTTTTGTTAGACAAGGCAACTAATACCTAAGAAGAGGGTGAATTTTGTGTTTACAAAAATTTAAATTCTTTTTTAAAATTGCTTTAAGGTCTATTAAGAATACCTCAAAAATTTAAAGCAAAACAATTATCATATCAATCAATAGAGACTTAATGTTGATGCTTAGGGTGTGAAGTAACAATTTTTTTTTAACAAAAAATAGAGCACTCAAGAAGATGTGGTTAAACTTGATTCAAAACCTTATTTCCAAGTAAACTAGATCAATCTTACAATCTCTATCACAATTAGGTTCCTTGAAATATACGTGGGAGAATGTATCAAACAATATATAAGAATACTTTATACAAAATAGCAAGAAGAAAATAGAGCATTAATTAAGCAAATTAGACATAAATAGTACAAGAGAAAAGAAGGCAAACCCTAAAATTTATCTAGGTTTGGCTCTAATCCTTGCTTACATCCAACCCCTAAGCTTTAACTTGAGATTTTTTTCAATAGTTCCATAAGTTTAATAGTTCTAAATAATACCTCTTTCCTATAGGAAAATCACTCCAAAAGCCTTATCACTATTGTTTTCTCTCCTAAGGGATACACTATCATTGTCTTACAAAGGTTGATAATGATAATATTCCTCAAGGAATCTCTCTCAAAAAGTAAATATATAAGATGAAACTCTATGAACTTAAATGATTGAGATTGTGCGAGTTTTGGCTCAATGATGGTTGTTTCTCTCTCCAAGATATAACAAGTTGAAGATCACATTATAACACTTGGTTCTATATAAGAAACATGTTTGAAATGTCATATATATAAAGCTCTATAAAAAAAAAGTTGTTATATGCATAAAAAAGTTGTTATTTACTTTTTTAAAAAAAGTTGTCCTTAATGCTGCTAGTCAATTGCTAACTATGATTGTTAGTTTGAATATGTGGTATGCCAATGAACTTGTAGGAATGGGCAATTGACTAGTCACTTCAAGTTGCACAAATTCAACTTCAAATGGTCTTTTTTTTTTTTATTTTAACTTTGTTTGAAGTGAATGACCAATCATTAAAAAGTTTATTTAGTTTATTTTCAAATACAACAAGTTTCATATTAAAACTCTATAAAATTTATGTGATATGATCAAAATAGTGACTAAAGGTTAGAAAATGATTTTATGTAAAATCTATATATAACCACTTAACATTTGATGGTCATAACTTTTCCATTTCAACTTCATTTTAAATAAATGACTTATCATTGGAAAGCTCTTTGAATATATTTTCTAATATATTTAGGCCATGATCAGTTGAGGACTAGTCATAGCACTAGATCATAGTGGTTGTTTTTATCTAGCATTTTTCAAGTGATTTGTCTCTGATCCAAGTAGTTTAGATTCTGGGTCTTCATGGTCATTACACTAATATTCCAAAGCATAATTTATTTGTAATTTGAATCCTACAAAAACACATGTAATAAATGAATTGAAAAAACAAATATTTAACCAAAATTTAACACTTAAACTACTTAAAAATATAACTAAACCTATTTACTAAACTTAATTAAATCTATAGCTAAAACATTTAATTTTATTATATAAAACCAAAACTAAAACATACTTTATGCCTAAAAACATGGCAAAATAACTCAAGCAACTTTAATTTTCTTAAAGGAGGATGACATTTCAATGTGTCACACCCCATAACCCTAGAGTGAGATTAGCACAGGAGACGTGGAAAATTCTTGAACTTGCAAGTCAACACTAGATGGAAATTAGAACCACATCAAAATTTTCCAATCTTGCATCATACTCAAAGTAAAATTTGCCCTTTTCATAAGGATATCTAATCTATATACAATATAAAGATTTTGTAGAAATTTCGGCAGAGCCTTCCCAGTAAGTAGAACATCTCGATATTTCTACAAAATCCTACCAATCAACCAGACTTACATAACAAGAGCTCTGCTCTCACCATAGTGAACTAAAACAAAATACACAAAAATACAAAAGGTAAGGATACTCAATTTGTGATCAAGATATATTGCTAGAGCGAATAAAAGAATAGCTACCCATAATTTATATATACAACCCAAAAAAAATGTACAAACAAGATGAAATAGAGCTAGTTCTTACAAAACCAAGCGGGCTCACCCAAGGAGATCCTCGGTCACTCCTTAGCTTCCTTAGACAAATCACCAGCTCCACTATCTGAGACAACAAATTTGTTTTTAGCAAATAGCATCCCAACATCAGTAAACAATATACATATATAATTAACAATCAAAGGCGTGATGATGATTTGTATCAATTAAGATAAGCAATGAACTATCTGATGAGCATTGTAAAACATGTTATATTGCCCAAATCAAGATGCCTTATAAAGTGAAAAGAAAAGAAACAATGGATCCCTGAATATCTATTAAGGGGAAGGAATACCATGGACTAGTATCTATATATCCAGTGTAGGCACACAACCTACAAGGGTAACCCATAACAAACGAGAACACATAGTCCTTGAGGGGTAAATAACCAACAAGCATGAGGTTATAACTCACGAGAATTAATCATACATCTATCTGCGTGTGATGACCGTCACATAGGGCTAGTACCTTCATTAACCCTTCTAGCTAGGTATTTTCTAGGGTGCACCAATGGCTAATAGAATTGCTGTTAGCTTTCAGTGTCCTAACTATCCTTCAAAACCCAAAGAAATATCGAATAAGGGTGTATCAAATCAATTTACTTTACAAATATAAACCTATCTGGTGGTTACACTTAACCGTACTCATAATTCCTCAATGGCCTTTACCAATCCATTCACATTGTAATTATGTAAATTACCTTTGAAAACCCTCTAATAGAATTTAACATGTTTGAATAATAATACTAACAATAATAATGATAGCAATAATCATCAAAATATTCTAATAAGGAAAAGAAGACAGAAATCATGTAAAGGAGTTGGGAGTGCTATCTACGCACCTAAATGTGGTTAACTAATAGGTAACCTAATTTCCTTCAACTCGAGTGGCAATCTCACCATTAAGAAATTCCTATGCCAATAGTAAAAAAAAAAATTACTTCCCTTTCTCTTATTCCCAACATTTTTAGCATTAAGTTTATATCGTAAGTGTTATAATAAGTACTATAATCACCTAATCATCCACCATTCTTCAATCAAGCCTTAATACCATCATAACATCTTGATTTAAAAGTTAAAAGTTTCTCTTTCTTTCACCCAACCACTATCAGTATCAATTTCTCATGAGAACTCTTAAAACCACAAGGAAATGAGACCTTATAAATATATCCCAATATGAATTTTCATTATAACATATCATTAAGTAATAAATAAATAAATTTATCAATTTACTAATTGCTAAAACCTAGTCCAATCATTCTCTTAATAATAACCCCGTTATTAACTTTCTAACAACATAATTAGACTATAAGCCATTCAAAATAGGCTTTTCCACATACTTATCCTTCTTATTAACCCTTCTATAAATGTAAAATTCAATGTAACTTATGAGAAATTATCAATTCACCTTCCTTATCAAAACAATAATTTCTAATTGTTCCAATTACTTCCTTTATGCTGCTATTTGAAACCTCTAATCTCAAAAAGTTTGATTTGGTCCCTTAGGAACCCTAACTTCATGTCAAATTGGGGATTTTCAAAATTGGACAGAATTTCTTGGAATTGAGATAAGGAAATAGACAAAATTAACAAAAGGACTAGAAGGCATATCGAAATTTTGAGTTTAACTCACCAATTCGAGCTCAATTTGAAGAAATTCGCAACTTTCCCTCTTTTTGGAACCCTAACATAGCCACATGAATATCCACTAAATCTAAAGAAATTTTCAGCGTAATGAATGTGAAATTAGAGGGGAATGGCCAAAAATTATGTAAGAAACAAAAAACACAATGAAAACACTGAAGAAAATTGCATCATTACACTGAATTTCCTCCAAGATTGCGGTGAGCTGTGAACTGTGAAGACAAGCTATTTTTTGCCCAAAAATGGTGACCTCTGGCCAATGACTCGCTGGCAATGACAACCCAGATGACCAAGAACAACACTGGTGATGACAAACTGAAGATCGGTGGAAGTGCGATGCAGGGAAATCTCTCTGAACGTTGAATGCTCAATGATATTGGGAAGAAGTAGATATAAGGCTGATGGCTTTTTTGTCATTTCACCTCTTAAGGATAAGTTTCAGTGTCTAAAAAAAACAATGGAAGTGGAGAAGTTAAGATTCAAACCCCCATCCTCAAATAATGCAAGTGAAGCCTAACCATTGAATTAACCTCAATTTCAAGATATCTTTCCACCTCAAAGAATGTTATACCCTTTTAAACTTTGTTGAAAATGTCCTTATTATTATTATTATTATTATTATTATTATTTATTTAATTTAATTCACTAACTAAGTGATTATATATAAATTTTTCACTAAATAAGAATTATTGGGTTATTACACAAAGAGAATCTATCATATTTCCTAACCTAGTGAACACACTTTCCTAAATTTATGCCTTTCAAATATAAAAGACAATCCTTCTTGGTCAAACAATCAAGTCACTTCTCATTGATATGGTTAAGCCTCTTGTGCCATGGTACTGAAGTATTGTTACGCTCAATTGCATTAACAACATTAAAGGAAACTAAAGCCTTGGTCCTATACTTGAACACTTCTTTCTACATGCCACAACTCAGGAAACCTTAATGATCTACACTATCCATCAGCAATAGTACTTCTATAATCATTATCATCAATCACATTGGTAGAAATTAGATGCACACAGATCTTAAATGAATGTCTAACCTTTTTCAAAAATAACTTTTCCCTATCATTTGTTTCGAAAATAACTGTTTTGATACCAATAGCCATAAACAAACCTTTGTTGCCTATCTTTAATACACCATAATCACTAGGTGAATGAGATATGAAGATATTTCTCCTTGATATCATATGAAAGCAAGTTGATACTCAAGATTTTTAGTACCTAGACTTTATCTATTTCTAATATTATTTCTATTAATTTCTCCTTGATACCTCTTCTTGCTTTTCCTTTAGTTTTCAGTTAATGAAATCTTAGATTGTGAAGTCAATGTTTCTTGAGTTTTTTTTTTTTTTATCTCATTTCCTCATTTAAGAATTTGGTAAAGACTTGAACAACCAAAGTGCCAAAATTTCATATTCAAATTTGATACTCATGCCCACATGATTGGTCGAAGCATCCTTGAAATACACTTAAGTGATTAAAATTAGAAAAACACTTTCAAATTCATAACCTATTTAAGCATAAATAATTTATTATTCCCAATTTTGAAGCATACATGGATTAAAGTTTTTCCCACAATTTTTTGGAATGTGTCTCATCATAGACATGATTTAAAATATTAATATACACCTATTGTTGAATGAAGCTACAAATCATCTCCTGCTTGAAATACCCACTCTTCTTTAGATTTAGAGTTTGGTTTTTTAGTAGCAAACATAGGTAAATGTAGCTTTTTCACAAATAATAGATTTTTCATCTTTTGTTTCCATTTATGATATATTGTGCTATTCAAACTGATCATTATACTGTAATTAGGCTCTATCTTCAAATCAAGCAATACATGCATGTTAACAACTGGGTGATACCATTGTTGCGAAAGGTCTTGCACTAGCAATATAAATTTAATCATTTCCTTGTTTGAATGAACATATGAAGAGCTAATATGAATAATTAGAAAATACCCCTAACAATTGATATATCAAAATGCACAAAATGAATGATTGCAAGAGAACACAAAATAAATACCTACATTTGAGATTATGATTTCTATTTTTCAACATTTATGTAGAATTTTGTTTCAATTGGTAGTCTACATTGTGGTTAACATATTTGTACATGAATTTTTATTGATAGGTTAATGCTAGGACTCTGCGATAATAGGGATTGGAATGATGAATTTATAAGTCTTCGTAGAAAGTAACATTTAAAAACTCATTTGGTAGCATTTTGGTTTCATCATGTGTAAAATTTTGGTAGCTGCAATTAGCATTTGGCATCGTATGTATGGGTTTGGTGTTACATTATGGTAATGGGATTATTTTCTCTTATGGAAGACACTTTTTAGGTACTCTATCTAGTTTTTTTTTTCTCCTAGGCTTGAACTGAGTGAAGAGAGCCTTTCTCTTTCATTGAAGGCCTATTGGATGATTGATTTTTATAATAGTAAAAGTTGAAATTTTTATTAACTTTTTTACTCTAAGCGTAATGGTTAATTCTTAACATTCCATTCCATTCTTGTAATGTTTTTCTCTTGCCAAACATTTGAATAGGCATGCACTTCCATTCTTTTCCTTGTCAAACCAAATATAATTAATATATATTCTTTTCCATTTGCATTCCTATTTTGTCACTCTAAATCTTGCAGCCAAACATAACATTGGATTCTAGATGGCTAATAAAGCACACGAATGTTTAGTGGGTTTACAAATTTTATTACAAAGTGTTTTTGGAAATAGATTTAAAACTCTAGAAAATATTTTGAATGTTTCAAACTTAAAGGATTGATTTAAGATATTAATAAAGTTGAGGAACCAAGCTACTAATTTAAACTAAATAATAAATCAACTTGGGTTAATTTGACAACGTCCCTATTTTCTTATGAATTAGATTTATGTGCAATTAAATATGACAAGTATATGGTTTGTCAATAACGATATAACAAATATATGAAAATTGAAGAACCATAAAATGATATGCAAAAACTATGCACTTGTTATATTATTAGAGAACCATACACTTATTTCAATTGCGGATTCTTGTAACAAAAATATAAAGAAAATTGTCTAAGTTTTGTCTTTTTCTTATTGCATTATTGTAACAAATTATGTTTATATTTATTATTTACTGAAATTTCAACAATAAGTTATTGTTCTATAATATTTTATTGATTTTATATACAAATACAATTACGAGTGTTCATTGTCCTAAATAACCCAAAAAAGCTTAACCTGGCTTCATATTATAGGGATGGATCGAGCTAGCTCAAACAAGGCCTAGACAAAATATACAAGTTCATGTTCAAGTATGAATTTTTAAAAAATAAACTAACATGATCACTAAAATCCATTTTTAGCTGTTCACCACTATCTATTTTGTTGATTACTACCCTGCATAATCTCCTTACCTCTCTCACTTAGCCCTGACTTAGATTGATAGTTTTACTCACAACTAATTAATATCATCATTTGTCTTATCTTTCATCTAGCGCTAACCTCCTCGTTTGGCTTTCATTGTTACTACAATAAAGGCAAAATAACTTTGGCTACCTAAAGTTAATTTCATTTGGCCTTTGCAATCACATACTTGAGTAAAGTAGATTTCATTGTCCTTAAGCCTTCCTCCCTTCATTTATCCATGCACCTTTCATTTGTTATCTCTTTGGCCCTCCATTCTAGCCAACTTAGTCTACAAGGTTTATGTTGAATTTGTATTGCAATTTTGCTATAGTTGTTGAATAGCTACTTATAAGAATGCAATCATATTTGTTGACAAACATGCTTTCTTTGTGAAATTAGCTACTTATGTTTGTCTATTTCTTCCATGATTATGAATCTGCAACTATTTTTTATAAAGAATTAAAATATAAAAGGAAAATAAAACATGTTGAATCCCCCAAACTGGCAAAGGCATGTAATTGACCCATTGACCTGGTTATAAAGGAAAATGACCATATTTAAACAAAAGGTGATGGGGTAGTTGATCAGGCTAGGTCTAGCTCTGAGGTGGTTAGATTTTTTACCACACCCGGCCAAGATTTTATTCCTTAAACCCTACCCTCCTTTTCCTTTATTAGAATGCATGCCACTTATGTAAAGATATAATGAACTCAGTCTCACTACCCAAATCGTTCCGCTCGTCCCTTCCTTCTTGGTCCTCATTCTCACTTCTCTGGTTTGGTTTCCCTCCCTTCACTGAATTATGATCACTTGAAATTTGAAAGGAAATAGAACATAGCTACTAGTAGGGCAATAATTGATTCTTGTTCTTCCTCCAAATCAATTGTCTCTCCCTTTCATCTCATCCTATGCATTATTTCTTTGTGTGCAATTCATAGTTCACATTCGTTTGTCCTTTATGTTCATAAAGTACCATTAATATTACCATTACCAAACTTTGTTTCTCTAATGTTCTAAATTGTAACATATGCATAAATCTTTGATTCTCTAGTACTGTAAATTGTAAGATATGATCAAATGTTTGATCTTTTAATTTTGTAAATTGTAAAATATGCTACAACTTTCAAGTAATATTGAAAAATGTTTCTTTATGTAAGCATTACTTTCATTACAATGCTATGTTCAATTGTTCTTCAGAATGAATTATTGAATCTACAAGTGAGCATAGTAGTGTAATTCGTCAATGTTTAACCTAACCAACCTAAATAGGTTTAACTTGACTCGTTATATGCTGAGATTGTTGACTTGGCCCTAGCCTTCAAATTTGGCCCATGACTGAATCCTAGGTTGAGCCTTAAGTCTATGTGTGATCTAACCAAGCCCAAATCTTGTTCACTCTTGAAACTTGATTTAACTTGGTCCTACTTAAGTCTAACTAGGGGTGTGTAAACCCTGGGCTAGGCCAAATTAGACACTAACTCGTGGCCTACCCTGGGGTCATGACCAGGCCACAAAATATGCCCTGGTCCCGAGACTTGGGACATGATTGGAAGGGGGGGAGTCACCAGGTTTTATTTTTTATTTTTTTATATTTTGTTAATTAAATTTTAAAATAATTTTTTTAAAAAAATGAAAATTATGATTTGTATATAGTAAATAAGATATCTTATATTAATAAAAATAATTTATATTTAACATAAACAAAAAAGGTGGCTATTCCTTTTTTCTTTTAAATACCAAATATATCTATATAAACATATAAAAAAATTTAAATATATATATAAATAAAATATATGGCCAGATTGGCCTAATATTATAACCCAGGACTTGACTCCGAATTAGGTCCTTTTATGATAAATTTAGTTCCCACAACCTGATAATTGTAACTTAACCCAACCTATCTCGAAATAATCAAATTTGGCTAAGTTGGTCAAGTTAGGCCAAGCCTTGATCACCCATAACAAATTAGGTTAAGTTGGCCGAGTTGGATCAAATCTTGATCGCCTTTCTAAGTTTAACCAATTAAAAAAAGACCTTATAAGACCCCCGGGGTGGGGCGGGCGGGCCTTGGATACGGTATGAACCGAGTACAACCTGAACCGTGAATATCCCTCTTCTACCATAGTCAGACTCATCCTCATGCCTCTCCCATAGTACCCATTTTCTAATTCGAGGAAAAAGGAATCTTTGGCATTAATCTTATAAATATCACAACTCGAAGGCGCAGCGACGGAGGCATGAGCATTGCACTATATATGCGTGCGAAGCTCGCTTAATTTTAGACGCAGATCAGGTCCTTATCACAAAGATCCAACTGCCGAAGGAGCTGCTCTGCCTTGGGTTCGTGATCAACTCCCTTGTTCGAAAAACGGCAAGTTGGATTCGATTAGCGAACAAAAAAGGGTCAGAAGTTGTATACCCGTTCAAGCTTTCTCATCGTTCGCCGCAAATGAGTTTTATTTGCTTCGTTCCCTTTTAATTTCCGTAATTCAATTATGATCTTTGTGTTAAAGTTTACATTTTTAGCATCCCTTTTATCTACAACTCGTTCTTCTCCGAGTTAACTTTTTTTTTTTTTTCCTGGGATTAATTTTCGGGATGCTTAAGGATTTGATTCGTGGGAATATGAAAATTTATCCTTTTGGGTTTGGAATCTTAAAGATGGATTATTTCTGTTATAGATATATATGTGTTCTTTTTTGTCGTGGCAGGAGTAATTGGAACCGTTTTGGTTCAGTATCTAGTTGGAGTTTTCTTTACTAATTGGTTTGTGGGTTAGGTTTAGCTTTTAATGTTAATGCTAATTGCCAAATATCTAAGGTGGCTTTACCGTGCTTAAATGATTTTGAGTTTCTGGGAATGTTTCTGCGATGATTTGGTATCATTTGCAATATAAATTATATATTTGGTATCTTCAGTCTGAATTTGTTGAATTGGGTTCATTTTCTTTACTTAATGTGTTTAATTATGTCATTCTACTCCACTCCTTTAATGGACCAGGCATCAATAACGTAGCGGAACATGTCTCAGTATCATGGAGACGAAATGGACTATGTCGCAGACGACAATGAAATGGCAGAAGTAGAAGATGATATGTATTTCAGTGGCAGAGTATTTGGTGATTCAGAGTCAGATGACGACGACGATGAATATGACCCTTTGGTTTGTTTCGTGTCCCATGCAAACCCTTTCTTACAACTTGACTTTCCATTGATGTGGGGGTGTTTGTTCACTCTCCTTACATAAGTTGTATTCCATTGTTCTTTTTAAATTTATTATCATGTTTGCATTATTGCTGCCTTCTTGTTTGTGTCCTTACTCAATATAATGTTTTCATTAAAATAATCTTTTGCTCCTGTACTTTTGGTGGGCTTTTTCATTTTTTTTTTTTCTTTGGGGTGGGCAATTTGGTTGTCTGCTGCAGGAAAACCGGATAACAGATACTACTGCTGCAGAAGCTCGGAGGGGAAAGGATATCCAGGGCATACCTTGGGAGAGACTGAGTATTACTCGTGAGAAGTACAGGCAAACTAGACTAGAGCAGTATAAGAATTATGAAAATATACCTCAATCAGGGGAATTGTCAGAGAAGGTAAAATTTGTCGCACTCGCAGATCTTGTGTCCTTTGAAATACAATTTTGGTGGGATCTTTTGATCTAATGCTTTTTTCTCTTTTTCCCTTTTTCTTTCCTCTTGTCTATAGGAATGCAAACCAACAGATAAAGGGGGACTGTATTATGATTTCTGGCAAAATACTAGATCGGTGAAATCAACAATACTTCACTTCCAAGTATGCTGATTTAGTTACTCACTTCCAATAGTGTGCTGATATGGTTGTTTCATCTTTATGCTCCTTGTAATTGTGTCTTTTGTGGAAAAGCATGTGTGTGCATGCACGCCCATGAAAACATTGAGGTGTAAACATGCTCATGTGGCCACAGAAAAATTCATCCCCAATGTCCCACATACAGTATGGGTGTCATTGTGGCACAAATTACTAATTATACATGTACAGGGCCTATAGAAGAAGATGCATGTTACCTTTTAGCCTATTTTAGTGTTTCTGGACCAAAACATTAAAAAGTGAAGAACACACGACAAATAGCAGATTTGTTCATATCAATAAGAGAAATGCCTATAAACAATTAGTTGCCTATATATTGAAAGCAGATGGGCTAACAAACATAACTCTTGACCTAACATATTAGAAGAAATTTGATGCCCGAAAGGCTTTATATCTTTGAATTGAACCCTAATTCCCAATTCAAAAGCTCTGTTTAATAACATCAAATTTAAAATGTTTATTGAAGAGGCATCTTTGACGTGTCCTTTTGTTTTATGAACTCCAAAGGTTAACTTATAGTTGATAGTTATTTTAAAATATTATTGATGTAAGATAAGAATGAAGAATTAATATTTATATTTTA
Source organism: Delonix regia (assembly GCA_037074485.1). NCBI lineage: Eukaryota > Viridiplantae > Streptophyta > Magnoliopsida > Fabales > Fabaceae > Delonix > Delonix regia. Next base: position 36,906,236 of record CM073450.1, on the reverse strand, counting down.
ATTTAATGATTCAAATATTATATGAGATTTATAGATTTTGTAATGTGACAATTGGAGTGGTTTAGGACTCAGTTAGGACTTAGTAGTAAAGGCATTTGAACCAAGGGAAATGTAATCACATTTTAGTATTTTACAAGGATTAGGACTTCTGAATTTAGTTGTTAACAAATGAGACTTTTGTCGAATTAAATAGTTACTCCATCATTATTGATTAATTAAATTGTACTGGTTTTAAGATATTGTCATTTTTCTTTTGTTTACCTTTGAAAGGTTAATGGTGCGTTGGTCAAGCCAAAAGGCCTCATGAGTTCTAAACGCAATCTTATGCTTATCCCCTGCTTTAACTCCAATATGATGATGCCCCAATTTAAGATCCAACTTATGAAATTCAGAGTGCCACATAACTCATCCAATAACTCATCAATTGTTGGAGTGGGGAACTTATCAAGGATGGTTATCTTATTTAAGGCCCTATAGTCAACACAAAAACGCTAACTGCCATCCTTCTTTTTAACTAGCAAGACTGGACTTGAGAATGGCTTGTACTAGGCTGAATGATTCCACCTTTCAACATCTCACCCACTAATTTCTCGATCTCATTCGTTTGAGAATGAGCATAATGAGAGGGCCTGATATTAGGGAGTTGCTCTCCGAGTTTAATAGAAATTGCATGATCACGTAGTTGTAGGGGAGGCAATCCTTCCTTGGAAATGCAAACTTCAGAAAACTCCTTCAACAAATGCTGGATTTCAGGCAGCAAATTTGTGGTCTGGACATCTTCAGATAAAGAACTCTGCAACTCCAACAAATACCCTTCCCTTCTTTTTTTGGAGCTTTAGTGATAGCCTTGAAAGAAGCTCGAGTTCTGGTCATAGTAGGTTCACCTTGTCAGCAGACCCAATTGCCTTCATGTTTGATTTTCATAGACAAGTGGCCCTCATCAACCCGAACTTCTCCCAAGGATTCCATCCATTTCATGGCAAGTACTATATCCACCCTGTCCAAAAGAAAAGGATAGAAATCCTGTATGATGCTCAATCCTTGCAATTCCAGCTGCACACTTGGACAACACCACTTCCAAAATGCTTCCTCCCATCGCTAACTATCACTAAATAACTACGAGTATGTGTAACAGGTAGTTGGAGAGCTTGCACTGTTGTATCTGCAATGAAATTGTGGGTAGCCCCATTATTGATTAGGACCAACATTGGGTTGCCATACAAATGCCCAGTAAGCTTCATGGTGCGACTACCAGTTATTTCCATAATGGAGCTCAAAGAAAGTTCCATTACTACCATTCCATGGCTGGTCTCTTCCTTTTCTGGTATCACTTCCTCAACATCCTTCCTTTCATCCTCCAAAAGAACCATAGCCTGGAGCTTCTTATTCTTACATTGATGGTTTGTGCCAAATTTCTATTCACACTTAAAACAAAGGCCTAATTGTCTCCGCCTGTTGATTTCAGACTTGGATAATCTCTTGCTAGCGCTGAAGGTTTGAGTAGTAGTAATCGGAACTATTCAAGTGGTGCTAGACTTGGGTTCCTCAAATGGCTTACCCTCAGGCTTCTTAACCACCACACTACTTGTAGAGCTTTTAGTGGCCTTTGAACTAGTGTTACCCTTCCTATAGCTAGCACTATAATTGCTCCATTGAGAATAATTATTAGTACACAACTTAAGCAGATTTCTTTTCCTTAGTACGCTCCAACATCAAATTCTGCCCCTCAATTTGAAAAGCAAGATCCATTAATTGAGTTAATGTGGCAGGCTGTAACAGCCTTATCCCAGCCTTAATCTCATCTACTAAACCATTCTTATAAATGCCTATGAAAACAAAGTTAGGGACATTTTTTTAACGGTGCAGATAAGAGTTTGGACTTTTCTCAATATTCACTTATGGTACCCTCCTACTTCAAAGCCAGTAACAACTCATATGCATCCCTAAATGGTTATGGAAATGAGCCATTACCTCACAACGGAAAGTGGACCAAAGATGTCACTGGAGCACAAGATTCGAGCCATTGAAACCAGCTCAATGCTCTACCCTCCAATGCCACCGCTACCATGTCCAGCTTGCCCTGCTTTGTAAATCCATTAACAGCAAAATAACGGTCCAATTGAAACAACCAACCGATGCATCATCCCCTTGAAACATGGGAAGATCCATTCAGCAAAACTTACTACAATCAGCGTCACCCCCTTCCATTCCAATTGGATTAATGATGCCGTCACCAGCAACAGCAATAGACAAATCTCTGTTTTCAGCAACAACCGCCTTCCCTCAAATTTCCCTTGTGACCATCAATTGCAATGGGTCAATCTTATACCCTAACACCATCATCATTAATGCCGTAACAGCATTGTGAACTTCTGATAGGCCTTTCTCCACTTGATCAACACGATTCTCCATGCAAGTATGGACCATGCCCCAGAATGGCGCTTTGATACCAAAATGATGGGGACCTAGACTACTGAATATTTTGTATGGTATTGTTTATGAGCAAAACACTAGTTGAATTCCCTCAGAGAACAGAGGAAGGAGCAAACTAGGAAACAGTGAATAACCAGAAGAAAAATAAAGGAACAGAGGAACCCACTTGCATTTGAGTGGCCAGTGTCTCTCCTAAGCTAGTCCAATTCCTTCCCAACTAACTAACTCCCTGTTGCATATAATCCTTCCCATGCACTCATCTCTCACCTCACCTCCCAATACATGTGTCAGAATTAGTCATTGGGAATATCCCGGTCAGTGTCCTCCGCAAGACTGGCTCATTTACTCCTCTTCCTCACGTAGAATTTAGTATTTTGGCCCACTCCCTTAGGCCCATCAATATTTTTTTAAAATCATGTGCTACACCCATCATCAATTTGTTATATGAGGGAAGATGTAATGGGAAGTTAGTAAAAACTAGATATTATTGGAGATCTGATTGAACACAATTGTAATTTGATGCTTTGAATAATAATCTTACACTGACTGTAGAGGTACATGTTGTTTATATTGTAAAATGGTAGAATTTTATTTTCTAAATTTTTAAATTAAGGTTGATCTTGAAGATTTAATACCAGTGCATTTAGTCCTTTTTCTTGTGGGAGTTTGTATTAAGTTTTCAAATGTGACTGGCTTTGTCGTCCCAGATTTAAGCAGTGAGTGGATGGCCTCATCCATTTTATAGGAATTAAATTGTCTTATTCTATGTATGGGAGTTTATAATTATTATCTTGCTTCTGGAAATTCAACTAAGCAGTTGTCAATAATTTAAGCATCATTAATGTGAACCTCTACTCTGTCATTTGTGCAGCTGAGGAACTTAGTTTGGTCAACATCAAAGCATGATGCTTATCTTGTTTCGCATTACTCAATTGTTCACTGGTCTTCATTAAATTCCAAGAGATCTGAAGTCCTGAATGTATTAGGGCATGTAGCTCCATGTGAGGTAATCATTTGTGCCTCTTATTGTTGAAAAACATCACTTAGAAAAAGCATCTGAGCTTTTAAATGTATCTTGCTATTGGCTAATAGAAACATCCTGGAAGCCTTTTGGAAGGATTTACTCAGACACAAATTAGTACATTGGCTGTAAGGGATAAATTGTTGATTGCTGGAGGTTTTCAAGGAGAACTTATTTGCAAGGTAATTATTCTTCTACACATCCACAATAATTAGTATTATTAATTATTATTCAAGGATCTACTAAAGTAGCACATACACCATCATAACTTGTCAATAATAACATGGTTACTGTGGTTTCTCTCACATATGTGCACTACTGTCATTTGTGCTTTTTTACTATGGTTAGTGTGAAAATTTCTTGGGTTGCTTTTGCTGCTCTATTTATTTAGTTGTTCATGGCTTTTATACTCTTATATTTTACCTTGTCCATGAAATTGGTTGGAGCTTATTTTTCCTTAATGTGCTTAATTTATAATTTATTGATTTATGAGAGGGCAGTAATCTGAAGTCATTTAAAATATGTCTTTCAGTACTTAGATCGACCTGGGGTTAGCTTCTGTTCGAGAACAACTTATGATGACAATGCAATCACAAATGCAGTAGAGATTTATGATCATCCGAGGTCTCTTTAGTTGGTTTTCTTGTTTTTCTTTACTTTTTTTATTTCTTTTGGGTCTTTGCTTGTTAATATGATTTTCACAATTATTGATCAAAACTCACGAAGTATGGTTGCTTACTAAAATATCATTTGTTCTGCCAGTGGAGCTGTTCATTTCATGGCTTCAAATAATGACTGTGGAGTCAGAGACTTTGACATGGAGAGATTTCAGCTTTCCAAGCATTTCAGCTTCCCCTGGCCAGTAAATGTAAGTACCTGCAATTGATTTACCGTGGTTAAAATAATTGAATTAGAATCATTTATATAACTCAGCTGCACTTTGTGACAGATACGAAATTACGATGAGTTTTTTGTGGTCTTTTTGCATGATTTTGTAACTTTAGGGTAAAAGAAAAAGAGAAAAGGAAGAGAGGGAAAACATCAATTTACATTTTATAAAGAAGTAATGGTTGAACATGCATGAGATAATTGATAATGTCAAGGCCAAAAATAAATTGAATACGAATGTCATTTGAATGATGTTGCTGCTTTTTTCCTTTTTGTTTTGAAAAACTTTTGAAGTAGCTTTTTGAGCGTGACATTGTAGTCATTGGGTTCTCTTTAGTTGTGAAAACATTTGAAGCTGCCTTCAATAATATAATATTATAAATAAAATATAATATCTGATGTACCTTGAAATCGGGTTTATCCTCCAAAATTTCAAGAAATCAGTTTTCTTGCTTGGATGAAGGCTTAAGTCCTTTTCGCTAGGTCCAAAAGCTTCTGTCAAAGCAAAAGTTCTGATCCAACTGAAATCACGCATATTGAGCACAGTGGCGGAAACTTGTTTTGGTTTTGTGTAATTGCATTGTTTTTATGTTTCTGAACTGATGAATATGGGAATAGATTACTCCTTTTAGTTTAAGCACTGAACTCAATAGGTGAATTTGTTTTCACAATGCTTAGAATTGTGGGCTTATTGATTGGCTGACTAAACTATATTGTGAGGAGGTTTTGGAGCATTTCCTTTTGACCTGATATATAGCGCAAATGTGCTCCTTTTGGTGTTCTAAATATGTTCTGTGTGCTCTGGATGTTAAAATATTCTCTTTTGGTACATTGGGGCAGGTGCATTTTTCCCCCAAAAAAAAAATCTAAGAAAGAAAAAGGGGGGGTTGGCAGGTGCAAGTTTGTGTTTTTCTGAGTATAAAATGCTGAATTATGTGGCTTCCAAGTGAACATGTATGCATATAAAAGGTTATTTATCCTTATTGGTGTCAATTATTCTTTTCTTGGAAACCTGGTGTTGTCTGTTTTATATTGACAAGCGATGAGAAAATTGTCGTCGAAACTTAATATGCCTACCTCCAAACTCACTTCTACAAGGATACTTTAGTCTTTATAGTTTTTGAAGTTAAAGAAGGCAGAGAATTGAGATGCTTTTTGACCAGTAGATATAGAAACACATTACATTTTCTCGTTGATTGAGAACTGTATTTGTGGGTACTGATGTTTTACCAGTTTGTCTGTTTCAATTATTAGTTCTCACTGACCTATATGTCCTGACCTATATGTGTGTATGTGTTTCCAACATGCCTTGCATTATAATTTGAAATGTATTCCTCCTGTCTGCAGCATACCTCATTGAGCCCTAATGGTAAACTACTTGTTATTGTTGGAGACAACCCAGAAGGGATACTGGTGGATTCTCAGACAGGAAAGGTCAGTGTTTCCTTTTGTCTATGTTACAAATTCCTGGTTGTTTATATTTCTCAAAGGATTCTTCAGCATGAGCTGAAAGAGCCAATGCAGGTAATGGTATGGAGTATGGACAAGTTTAGTATAGCTAATTTTGGTTGTTTGTAGACTGTCATGCCTTTGTGTGGACACTTGGATTACTCATTTGCATCTGCATGGCATCCCAATGGCCATGTCTTTGCCACCGGGAACCAAGACAAGACCTGTCGCATTTGGGATCTTCGGAATTTGTCGAAGTCTGTTGCTGTGCTCAAGGGGAACCTTGGTGCCATACGGTCAATTCGTTTCACATCTGATGGACAGTTCATGGCCATGGCTGAGCCAGCTGACTTTGTGCATGTCTATGATGCAAAGCATGGGTTTGAGAAGGAGCAGGAGATTGATTTTTTTGGGGAGATCTCTGGTGTATCTTTCAGCCCTGACACAGAATCTCTTTTCATTGGCGTCTGGGATCGTACCTATGGTAGCCTTCTTCAGTACAAACGACGCAGAAACTACATGTATCTTGACTCCTTGTAAATTCTGTAGTAGTATACCTTGTAAGTACCTACAACTTGGATCCTTTTTTTTCTAGGACTTTTGAGTATTGTGGCTCGATCTGACCAGAAGGAGAAGACCCTGTAGGACAAAATGGCCTTGAGGTTGTTACTGTTGTACTCATCATATCAAATAATATTGAGTGCCAATCTCTTCTACATTTTTTCTTCTATCTTTTGATACTAAGTATTGAGGGTATGTTAACTAAGTTTGTAAAACAGTGACTTGTATATTACATTTTTTCACCCCCATCTGAAGACTTTGGTTGGCCACTACTATTTTCTGGTGACTTGTGTATTGTATTGTTTGTACAAGTGATCATAACTTGGGGGAGCAAGCTGTTAGAAAACAGAACACAAGTTTGGTAGCTTGTACTACAAGTTAGTATTGAAATGTTGGCAGTGGATATCAGCATATTTAAGTGTGACCAAATAGCATAGCATAAAGCGCTTTTTGTTTTTTTTGGGTCAGTATGCAGGCAACATATAAATTCAGTCACTCTTTTCAGTCAACAGTAGGTCCTCATTTTGTCTCAACGAGAGAATGGTCAAATATTATATGAATTGTCTTTTTGTTTTGAAGTTTAGCCACCAAGTTTGGTTAATAAATTATTTCAAATTTACTTTCAAGGGATTAGTCTAGTGATAAAGAAAGTATGTTCTTGTCTTAATTATGAGTTCAAATGTTAGAGTTAGCATTTAAGAATATTAGTTTTTTTTTCTATAATATACCAAATTAATATCGGGGTCCCTTTTTATGGTCGTCTTGAGACAAATTTGATCTTGTTTAAATTTGGATATGCTTGCCTTCTCCATTAGTATATGTTAATATCTTTATAAATTGACTTAGTAAGACAATCAATATTAATCATTCTTTTTGTCATTTGATGTGTTACATTTTTTACTGATGATTTATTTAAATAAATAACAAGCAGTTAAATACAACTAAAATGACAGTATTATATAATATCATAATCAGAGGGTCATCATGGTACTTTTTCCCCTTTCCATTGTAACAATAATATGATACATCAGGAGGTCAAAGGTTTTATGTGTAGATATAACAAGATGCAATTACATTCATTGCCAACAATGACAACTCTCTCCAAAATATAATCAAAATGGAACACAAATAAAAAGAAAATGAGGACCCAAGACTCTTTAATATGGCAATGAACTGGACTTCAAGTAAAAAAATTTTCAGATGTTTGCGATTAAGCTCTTCGATAAAAATATGACATGTAAAAGAAACTTTTTATCCTGTGGTATAGAGTTGTAAGAGAAATTTATTAATCAATCCTTATTTGAAAATCTACCAATAAATACTTAAAAAATGTATTGTCTCATCACAATGCTTGGCAGTGTTCAAAAAGAGAGATAGGAAGTCATTCACCTGCAACTATGGATTTCTCTCGTGGGACTTCATTATCGGTCCATCATTTTCTTCCTCAAAATTCTCCATAATCTGTTTCAGAATGTTTTCTTCCTCTGCTTCAAGTTTCTGCATACACTGTTCAAAGGCAGACACTAACTCTGGACTAAAGATGGAAGAAGAATCCTTTTTGGATTGGCATGCACTCCTATCAGCAGCCATTTGAGAAGAATAGCTTCCAAATTTCGGGGTGACATAAGATTCAGGAGAATAGATATTACCAGGAAGAGGGATCCATTCTCTAAGACTAGCAATGGTTGGACACTCAATATTATTGGATGATGGCATTCTAAGTGATTCTAGCCTCTTCGCAATAGCCTTTCTCTTATTTCCCTTCTCAGTGGACACGTCATTTGTCTGACTTGGAGCTATAATCTTTTCTTCTCTTATATCTGAACTATTGTCATCTTTACTGGCAGAATCCTTATCCTCAGTATGATCATGAGTTGTGCTACATAGTACAGGTTCAGATACCAGAAGGTCCATGTTGGTTCCTGAAGAACAAATATCATTGGTATCAGTAGACTCACATTGTTGAAACTTGAGGGACTTGGACAACCATAGTTTTTTTACCAAATCATCGTATTCTTCCACTGTGTGAAAACTCCTACTTCGTACAGCACCCTTGGAGTTCAAGTCATACTCATTTTCTTTGGTTGATTTTGACTCTAACTGGGAGCTGATCTCAAATCTTTCAGTTTTGGAGACGACTCCAGCACTACTAAGCCAAAGCTCATTGGTCAAGTCATACTTTTTTTCAACCCCAGATGTATTTTCCTCAGCAAGAGAGGACAGAACAGGCTCTGGAAGAAACAACTGACAGCTTTGAGATCTCTTTCTTTGATCAGTACAAGAAATTTGCTGTTTCCCTCCTTCTTGGTCCTCTACTAGACTCGTTGATATCTCCAACTTGTCAATTGTTTCAGAACTGACAGGCTCATCATGAATAGCTAGTTTTGAGGCTGCTTTTGAACTAAAACTCCTAGAATGCAATACCAGGGCAAGGTACTGGTCGCTACTATTATTAGCAGATGTGATTATATCTTCCAGCAACGGAAAGCCATTATGAGATGATGTTCTTTGCGACCCCTTCATTCTCTCTTCATGGAAACTTAATGATCTAGCTATAACTTTTGAAGAAATGCATCCCATGGTAAGTGGCTGATGAAGGTACACCTGAAAAGGGGAAAGCAATAAGTAGCAGATAGTCAACTGGAAGACTGGAACTGTTACGTAAGGGGTAGGTGACATAGTAATAAGGATTAGTTGCATTGTAACAGATTCAGCTACCATTAGTGTCCATAAAAAGAAGTAGAGAATTTGAAATGAGAGAGTTAGATCATGTTGAATGAACTAACACTTCAGTGTTTTCTCTCCTTTTCCAATAAGGAAGTGTGTAAGTGCGTGCAAGTGGTTCTGAGTTGTACCAATTGGTGTTTTCGTTGATAAGTGTGTAAGAATATTTTCAAGTTTGTAGTGGTATCGGAGACATAGCATCTGGGTTGTACTTGTGGCAAAGAATGCAAATATTATTATCAGTTGTATGAAAACAAATTCAACAGCCAATAAAGACATAAATAGAAGTAGAGAAGTAGCAATCAGAGTTAGATCATATTGAATGAAATAGCACTCAGGTGTTTTGAAGTTTTTCCCTTGTTTTCAAATACCAGAGCGTGGAAGTATATGTGAATGATGCCTGATTGTATCAATTGGTGCTTTCACTGGGATCTCAGAGCTGCTTGATCCCCAGATGCACAAAACCCGAAGAATAAATAGGCTTTGAGATGAACCTGATACCAAAAAATAAAAAATAAAAAAAAGGGGAAATTTCACTTTTCAGCCATGCCCAGAAAGTGAAATCCAGCGTTAAACAATGAAAAATCTTCATTACTTGATCATTTGACAACTGAAAGTGAAAAGGTTTATGATGAGCAGAGCCCGTGTCCTCATCACTCACTGCAATATTATTCCGGAAACATACTTTAAGTGACATTATCATGCTTGTATCTTTATTTATAATTAATTTCATCTGCTAAGTTATTCTAACCCCAATCAACTTAAGAAATTCTGGCTCTGTACTTGAAGAATATTAATTTATGCCCACTGCTCATGGCTCGATGTTAGATGCAGAAACTACCTCATATGCTTTCCGGGTTTTATGCAAAAAGATGATATTCTTTTTGGTCCCTATGAAAAGCCTAAGAATAGAGTAATGATATGTACAGCTTTTGAGCCAACATAGAATGGCCATAACATACCTGGCTCAATGGGAGTTGGATGTATCTGCAGGTCCTGCTCTGATTCTGCCAATTCCAGCGTCTTCCATTTTTTCTTGTCGTAGGTATGGGTTCTGGAAAGAGTCAGCAAAGGTGGCCAACGTGAATGGAGACATAGCAATTGTTTATGAATCATGGGCTGACCCCAATATGTATTCAAAGTTCAGTGTTTGAGATTGCCCACCTAAACTCTATTAAATTAATGTCTATCCAATCAATGCAATTTTCTCACTCTCATACTTTTTTTCTGTTTTATTTTTTTACTTTTTCTTTATAGCTTAATATGGCAATGAAGATCAATTCCAATCTTCTGAACTTGCCTAAAATTTTTGTACTCAGTGGAGTTTATTTAGTATAAATCATTAGATTAAAATTAATGATCGTATATAGTAATTTTGAATATATACAGTCATTATTTTTTATTATAAACCATTGTATCTACAGTGTTCATTCCAAGTTGTTAGATTATAAATTGTTTAGAGATGGATCCTCTTGAATGAAGACATGTACTACAACATTACTGCTTATTATATTTTTATTTTTATTTTGATAATTTAACAAGTAGTTTTTTTTATTTTTTAAGTTAGAATTCAAGTTACAATAATTTCTTATGCTAAGCACTTTGATGCCTTAATTAGCAATGCTTAAAAATTCAGATTGAATTAGACCAAATCATTTGTTTATGAATTATGGGTTGACCCCAGTATGGATTCAAAGTTCAATGTTTGATATTGCTCACGTAAACCCCTAAAAAATGTTGTTTATTTTTTGCTGGCTTAATATGGCAACGACAATATGTATTCCAACAATAGTGCTCAAGATATTTTTATTTATATTTTGATAAAAAAATGTTTTTTTTATGCCTCCCTTATCACAAAATTATTATATTAGTTTATCACTCATTTTAATATTTAAAATAATTTTTTATTAATTAGAAAATGTCATGCGCTTGGTCTCTTCTTTTTCCTAAAAATTGTATTTAGTTCATCTACTAAATTTAAAAGATTATATATAGTTTTTTTTTCTTGAAAAGTGTCAAATGAAGTGTGACATATTTTAAGTAAGGAACATATTATAATAAGTAAGAGAACAAATGACAATTTTATAATAAGTGAGAGATTAAAATAATATTATACTTTATTTTTTATGCTAAGCACTTTGATGTTTTAATTAGTAATGATTAAAAGTTCAGATTGAATTAGACCAAATCGACTAGTTAAATGAACAAATAAAAAAAATAGTGAATCAGTCGTAATTCTAATTCATTTGACTCTCAAAATCAACTTATAGAATCAGAATAAAAAATAGATCGAAATGGTGAAAAACTAATCAAAACCATCTGGGTTTGGCATTGAATCTTTTTTATGCTAGGGTTTTGGTTTTTGTCTAAATTAGAGTTTTAACATCCTGCCATGAAAATTTATGATGTGCAACGAGCTCTACTCATCCTATATGACTTATGTTTGCTATCATATGCAAACTTCTACTAATTTTATATTATTATATGTATCTATTTTAAGTGTTCTTTAACAATATATATATGTTAATTGTTTAATTATGTTGGGTTAACATTATTTTGGATTAAATTAATTTTAGTCAAATGTAATTTTGCATAACCATAATTTATATTTGAAAACTTTTGTTTTAAAATTAATTTTTGTCATTTATATCGTTTATTTAATACAAAAATAATTATTTTTTACTTCTGTGCAAATGAGAATTTAGAAGGCAAAATTGATTTTTAAAAAAATCAAACGCCAAACTAAATAACTATATTTATAAGGCAAACCTTCATTTAGGGTCTAGAAGGCAATAAATTGATCCATTTTTTAAAATATTAAAATTAAGGCAAACCGATCATTATGACGAACTTTTTTTTTTGGGGGGGGATAGCTATTAAGATTAGCTTTAAGAGATCTTGTTAAAAAGAGTTAAGCATTAGCATATCAATTTTTATTCAAACATGGATTTGATTCACACTCTCATGTTCAAAAAAATATTTGTCATAAAAAAAAAAATGAAAAAGCAGAGTGTTTGTGTAAAAGAAATACCTTCTAACCATTAAGATGTGGTAGGATCATCTGCAATAATACAAATTCTCTGCTAAGAATTGTTGTACAAAATAAATTAACAAATATAAAAAATATGGATCATTAGATCTTCATCTAATAATTCACATTTTTATTAAAAAAAATCTGTATTATTGTAAATAATCAAATCTCCCAATTAAGACTAGCACTTAGAAATCTTTTTGGAAAAGGTTAAAAGGTTAAGCAACAATGTGAGCTCATTACGCTTTGAGAATTCAAACACGTAAAGTACATAAAGTGAGTAGTTGGGAAGTTCTTAAATGAATTAGGTGTATAAATGAAATGAGTTAATTGAAAATTGGAAGTTACTCAAGTTTAGAAGGACTTATTAATGAAATAATTTAGATCGAGTATTAAAATCTTTTAATCAAATTAATTATTCCAAAATTAGATGAATGTATATTTTTATTCTATTAAAATTTATAATATTATTTTTTAAAAAATTCATATATATTCAAGATGTATACTTAATATATTATGAAAATTACTAAGCAAAATTCTAGATTGATCATTCAAAAATAATCTCAATCGGTCAATTTTAATTTTTTTCATAATTTTTGTACTAAATATTTTAAATTTATTATAAATGTATTCTTGAAAGTGTAGAGATATTGGATATTTTTTTCAAAAATTATTATATGAGACTAGAATAAAACTAAAATACTAAAATTGTAACACAACCACCCAAGTCAGCTTTAAAATATCATAATGAAAATTTAGACAAGGTTCAATTTCAATGTCAGAAAAAAATTTTAAATTTTTTTTTTTTTTTTGTCTTCCCCTTCTATTATATTGCAAGGGAATCTTGCAATTTGACATTTTAAGCTTAATATTATTAAGCAAATTCTTTCTCAAAATTACTAGTGACAATTATTTACTTCATATGTTTAATATTTTTTAATTTTATTTTGAGTGTTTTTTATTTGAGGCCAAGTTAGCTTTGTCACAGTCTGATAAGATTGATAAAGTGTTTTGTGATTGATAGAGCTGGTTATCTCATACCATCAACTATCTTTGGAGTGAATTACGGAGGGTGAGACGAGGCAAAAACGCCAATATAACCAAATAATAATAACAATAGTAATAATAATAATAATAATAATAATGCATAAAATATAATCGTATGGATCGAAATATGAATTTTCACAATCTATAATATGTATAGTTAGACGTCAATCTCTGTTCTAAATGTCACTGGATGGTGAGCATGACGGAAAAATTCAAACCAAATGGTGTGTACCTACTCTAAAATACATTTAGTGTTGATAAGTAAATAAAACCAACATACGTTTTTATAACATAAGACAGCATTTCATATTGGATGTGCTCATAAGAGAAACATCATATATCATATGGTTATGATAATTTGATAATTAAAGATTTAGAACATGTGAGGCACATAATTTATATGACACAAATATGGGTAATAGCCTCCTATGCTAGTCTAGTAATAAAATTATTGATACGAGGCTATTAACACAAAGCACCTGATATAAAAGTCCTAGACATAAAAAACAGTGTATGTTTTTCATTCCATCTCGTCCTAGTAGCATATATTGACCCCATGATTCAGCCCAAATGGTTCATTATCATTAATTAATAATTATTCTTTATTAAATAATTAATTAATAATAATTGGTTCTAAATTTTGAAATTTGAAAAAATTTCCAATTTTAAAAAGAAGTTTAAAAGATTAGAAAAATTGACACAATACAAAAGAGAAGATGAAAAAAAAAGAAACAAAAAAGAGCATATCTCTATTTTTAGAAAAAAGAAAAACACAAAGAACATCGGTATATGTTTGGGTATTGAGCATTTATTTAACTTATAAGAATTGAATTTCTTACAAATGATAATTGTACTAATCCCTTAATTTTTTTTTTAACATAGAATTTTCATATTTATATGTGTATAGCATCCAAATTCCGTTACGGCCTATATTATAAAATATTAAAGCTTTCGCATAACTTAATTTATATTCCATTATGGTCATCATTCAATTCAAAGAATCTCTATTCTAAAACCGTACGTGAGATTTTCATATCGTACAGCTCGACCTTTGTGTGCATAATACACCCATTAATCCTTCCTCTTCGATCATCAATTTCCATATTCTCTCTTCTCTAAGAAATCAACCAATGGCAGGTGGAATCAAAGCTTTCATTAATTTTGAATCACACTGCCAGCACGTTGATTTGATTGTAATCAACTCGATGAGCGACATGACACTTAACAAGTTTTCCCCCAAAAAAACAAATCATTCATCTCACTTGTCCTATAAGGAGGTTCAAGGTGCATCGTCTCCTAGTGAAACACGCTTCTAAAAGAGCAACCTCATCTTCATTGTCATCATCACCTGAAGCTTCTACAAATGGAAGATGAAAGGATCGGTTCTTGGCTGCTCATGCTTCAAGGAATGGTGTGCGTTTCCAAGTTGAATGAGTACAGAAAATTCCAACAAAAATCACAGGAAGAAAGAAGAACAAAGACCAGAGCAAAACACGAGAGAATGAAGCAGTAAAATTTGGCTTGCTTTCTATTTGTATGTTATACAGTCCCACAATGCTAAGAATGAAAAAAAGAGCATAGCCTCATTACAAATAAATTAGCATCACCATGGTGCATTTGATTCCTCTCTAATTATTTCCCATCATGTGGTTTCTTGCATACCAAACGTAATCTTAACTTCTAAATTTTACTTTTGAAAGTACATTTCAACTTACCATATGTGTATTGCATTTATCGATATTGGCTAAAAAAATAATGAGTGGATCCCAGACCCCATCATTTGAAGCATCAATACGAGCCTTTATTAGTGTATTATACAATGAGTTGATACAAGACATGGAATATAAATATTTCTTGTCACTGGCAGCCACCAGGAGCAAATCCAATTCTAGAATTGGAGACATCATAGGCAACATCAAATGTCTGTTGCTGAAAATTACCAATAATGGCAATAGGACTATTCTCAGGGCCACCTGCAATGGCCAAGCAAGTAACCCCCCGGTCAATCTCTATAACGGTATTGTGACCCTTAAGAGGTAGGGCAGCACCCCCTTGAAACACAAACTGAATCTCAGGCACATCCACTATTTCCTTAGCACTACCCTTAAAACATGTATCCAGTATGGATACTCCTGGAGTGGACGCATATTTTTTAGACATGATGTTCACAAAGGCTTCTTTCAAACCTGCATACACCGGCATCGGTAGCCTCGTGATGACCGTGCCGGAGTCTATGATGGTCGGAACCTTGTAGCTTGAGGCCGCCACGCCTAGTGGCCTTCCGGCCACCGTGATTGAACTTAAATCGAGAAAGTATAAGCTTGGAATCTTGGGATTTTTCACCATTGGAGTGAACTTGTATGCTTTTTTCCCCAATGATGAGGCCCCAATGGACAAGTAGCCTCCTTTGGAAGGCTTAGAAGCAGAGAAAGAAGTGGGAAGGCAATAGGAGAAAGCATAACCATATTTAGTGGACAATTGTGCAAGTGCAGAGAGCTTATCCCGGGCTAGCCCTATAATACCAGAACTCCTCCCAAACAAGCCTTGATTGTTCTGTCCACAACCATACACAAAACCTGGTACTGTCTCAGATGGGGTAAAGCTCAACACATCCTGGCTCAAATAACCAACAGAGAATGAGGAATCACCGTAGACTGCCCTGTACACACAAGCACCAGATCCAACCTCACAACCAGGATTATTAAGGGTCGAGCCCTTAAGAGAAGAACATACAGAAGAAGAGCATGGGAATCTCTTATAGGTTTTGGAAGAGGAAGGATCAAACAGAGGGTCAACTTGGGGGTAGCAATACCCTTTACAAGGTTGACATTGAAGCCATGAGAGGGAGCTTCCTGTGTCCACAATAATGCTGAAGTACTTAGAAGGGGTCCCAAGTCCTATTTTTACATAGTAATTGCCTGACCCTATAGACAAGCCTGGCTTCAATGGCGTGCTTACGAGTTCTGGTTCGATGTTGCTCAGGTTCTTCTCGGATAATCTGGAACGAAATGCCTGGACTCGCTCCTCGTCTTTCTCAAGCATGTCGGGTGACAGAAGTGGCGAATCCGATGTTGTCGAATGGTTGAATAGAGTCTGAACATGGTGTACATTGAGGTGAATGCTAGCTTGCTTGAATGTCAAGTCTTTATCTGCAAAATAAACCATTTATAAGTGCAATACTTTTTTTTTTCTAATAAGATGAATGATAGTTATTTAAATCCCATGTTGGTTTTTTTTTTTTTCTTAAATAGTTTGTTTGATTCATTCTCTCTCTATATTTCACTCACGCAAAAATAAGATTTTGTTTCAATTCTATACAATATTTGCTTCTTGAAAGATTGTATGATATACCATTGGAATGATGAAATAAAAAAGTGAGAAAAATACTAAATTGATATTTCATTTTTACTCTCACAATTTAGTATCTCATAAATTAATTGTGACAAATTAGTATCACAAAAATAATATTTTATGCAAAATTAATAATTTATTAATCCAAATGGAGGGATTAATTTTGCAATTTGAATTTGTGATAAATTAATTTTATATAAATTTAAATTTGTGATTGATTAATTTTGTACAAATTTAAATTTGTGAAGAACTAATTTATCACAGTTAATTTGTGAAGAATTAAATTATTATAAAGTACAAAAATAAGAATCAATTTTATACTTTTCTCAAAAGAAAATTTAAACTTTTGAGCACTAAAGTAATATAAGAAAAATCTTTAAAGAAGCTCACTGATACTGAAATTATTTTTGAAGGATTAAAGTTTAACTCTTCAAACAAAAATTTAAGGCGAAAAATTTCTTTGATCACCAATTTAATGTAGTAGACTAATTAATATAGTAGACCATTTTCAAGTTCAGTATTTCTTCAAAGATGAATATTAGTTGTTGGCCAAAAAGTATAAAATGAATGGTAGTTAAGAAGAGTAAAATGTCCTATTAGTCCTTTAAAAGTAGTCTTTTTAAAATTCATTGTCTCTTTATATTACTCCGCTACTCAAAATCTAGATTTTGTTTCAATTCTATAGAATTTCCAAAGATTGTATAACATCACTTTACTCCCTGTTAGAACAATGAAATTTGAATTTAAACTTTTGAGCATTTAAGTGACAGAGAAAAAAAAATCTTTAAACTTGCTATTTGATACTGAAATCATTTTCAGAGGATCAAAATAAAGTTTAAATGTTCAAAAAAAAAAAGCAAAACACTACTTTACTTTCTTTAAACACCTTCCAGATATTGTAGATATTATTCTTGTAAATGACATAGAGGAACCTAGATAATTAACTATGGTACTTCTTCATGACCCCATAATAAGAGGAAGCCATTCCTTTTCTTTTTTTATTTTTTATTTTCTGGCCATGCCTTTCCTAATTCTTTTTATCAGAACACAAATCAGATGATTAGGTTTTAATTTATAACCTGCAAAATGGTCACTTATAGGTTTAGTGCCCCTAGCAACATACACAAATTCAACATTCTATTCTAAGATGACTAATGTTAATAAAACAAAAAAAATGGCACAAATATTATAGAGTATAATACTATTTTAATCTCACACTTATAAATTCAATATCAATTTAGTCCCTCACAAATTTTCAGTACCAATTGGGTCCTTCACTTATAAGTTTAATTTCAATTTAGTCTTTTACTGATTTTTAATATCAATTTAGCCTTTTACTTATAAATTAGTATTAGTCTAGTCTATCATAAATTTGTAATATCAATTTAGTCCATCACTTATGAATATAGTCTTAGATTGACATCTTACTAATATAAATATTAATATATTTAGTCTAAATTTAATTAAAAATAAACTAAATTAAGACTAAAAATTAATAAAAGACTCAATCGAATTAGACTCTTAAGTCTTAAACCATGAAGCAAAATGAGATTAGAAATTAGTGAATAACTATATTAAGACTAACAATCAATGAAGGACTCCATTGAAACTAGAAATTAGTATGGAACCAAATTAAAAATCAACTCATATGCGAGGCACTGAAATAGTATCTTACTCCATATCAGATACGGCAAATCTATGTTAATATTGGAAATTACAAGGAGGAAACCTTATAGTTTATTACAGTGCTTCATGATCAATGACCCAATACTAAACGGAACTTCTGGTAAGAGAAATGACTGATATACATACATACCTTCAAAGTGAAGAAGAGAAGAAGCTACCACAAGCTGAGCAGAGAAAAGCAGAAAGCAGAAGAACCCCATTTTTGTTCTACACACAGAGCTCTGAGAAACTGAATCTGAGGGAGTTTTTTCCCATGTGGCACTGAATCTATCTTTGTCTCCTTTAAGTAGAACCGACAATTTGTCCTACCAATGAAGGCAGTCCATAAACGACAGTGAGATTTTTAGATCACTCCAGTTTAGGAAAGATATTTAGATCATAAGTAGAAATAATGCAAGTATATGTCTCATTTGGTTTTTTTACCTCGTGAATTTCAGAGATTGAAAGTATGGCTTTTTTTTTTTTTTTCCTGGGTTAAATTACTCTTTTGTCCTTAAAAAATGCTCTTCTTTCTATTATATAAATATATATAAATATTTGTTAAAAACGAAAGACGACCATAATATTGATTTCTTTTATAATTTTATATTTTATAATTTTTGGTCAAAAAATACAACTGGACAAAATTATTTATGTCGGCATATATTTGATGTTGAAAATCATAAGCTTAATTTATATTGAATTTTTAAAACTGAATTTTACATTGGTTAAATACTATTTAATAGTTGTTGTGTTATATAACTAATAAATATAAGGGATCTATGGTTAAAAAATATTTTTTATTATTATATCTTAACTTTGTGTCAAAGGAAGTCAGTTTAACACACTTTTAAATTTTACGAAATAAAGTTCAACATACAAAATATTATATAATTTTAAATATCTTTAAAAAAAAAAAATTTGCCCTTTCATTTAATGGGATTAGCCATGTGTCTTAAATGCTGTAAATTAACAATTCTTCGTGTTTTTTTTCTTCATATTTTACTAATATGAAACACGTCATTCTAATTACTCATAAGCTCATTTATTTTTTTTCATCCTTCTTTTTCTTTTATGCTCTTGAATCCAGACATATCATGAGAAAATATTAAATTTATATCTAAATTAAAGACATTTAAATTAATAATTTTATTTTCTTTCCTCTCAATTTTCTTTTTATTTTTACACAATCTCAGCATACTCTTAAAGAACATAAAATTTTATTTGATTGAACATTTTTTAAAATAACATTTACTATTTATTTATTTATTTTTAACTTAGTATACCTTAATTTTCCTTTTTTTTTTTTTTTTTAGAGTAACTACATTTCATGAGGTTAATTAAATGCCCTCCAACCATTTTCGTCCTTGACAAGTCCCAAAAGATGAGAAAATTCTTGATGGAGCAAGAAGTGGTTCACTATGAATCTCAAGTCCAATATAAATTAATAGACAGTATAACAACATCTTAAATATTTGCAACCATATATTAAGTACATTCCAGTCATTATATACCAATAATAATTATTAGTTACATGATTTTTTTTTTCAATTTAATTACAACAAAAGTTTCGAAGAGAAAATAAAAGTAAATGGTAATATATAATAAAAGTGATTTATATGATGAATTAATATACCTAAAATATGAACATATGAAAATGTGTTTAAATACACTTTACATATTAGTTTTCCCTGGTAAAATAATTATAAATAGGACAAGACTTCATAAAATTTTTCAGGAATTTATAATTTTAATAAAAAATAACAAAAATTTTTATACGGTATTTCTCTATTGTCTCATCTAAAAAGTTCTTCCACTTGTTATAACCTATTTAAAAAGACTCGAAATTTTGGATTTTGACCATATTAATTATTATAAAAAAATGGACAAAATTAATTTTTTTAGAAGAAGTAGACAAGATGCATGGGAGATTTGCTCAAGTAGGCTCTACCGTGTACAAGTCATCCACTTTTTTTTTTTTTAAATCTTATGCCTCTCAAGCTAATAATACTAATTTTTTAAAGAAAATTATGTACTTAAATATATTACTGTAAATGATTTGAAATTTAAAATTATTCTAAAAAAATTTAGGAATCAAAATTTTTAACTAAAACCTTAAGATTTTAGGTATACATAATAAAAAAAAAAAAGTCTTCGAAAAGAGTTTCTTAAGGTAAAAAAATTTAGCCTTAATTCTTTAGAATCATTTTAAAATTTAAAATCTTTTGCAGTAAATATTTTGAATTTATGGTCATTAACTATATATTTTTTTTAATTTTAATGAAGTAAACCTGATTTATTTTCATAGAAAATATTAAAAATCTAGTGATGGGTGTCGGCAGGTTAGCATTTATAGAGAATAATGAACAATTCGGAGTAAATGAGGGGGAGTGGGCAGGAGATGGTCAAGTCAGCCCTCTCAATCTTAATTCACTTCCACAATAAGAGAGGGACACGCAACTGTTTTGCACACCAACTCATTAATACCACAAATCATATTTTCGTATTCATCACGCAATTTTAAAATCGTAAATTTAGATAAATTCGTTTACATTAATTAGTAAATAATTATTTAAATATAAAATTATATAATTAAAATATTATATGTAATAAAAAATTATTCAAATACAATGTATATTATATTAAGTCAAATAAAAATTATTCATATTTTATAATTTATAATATTCAATATAAATACTTTAATATAGCTAAATATATATAAATAATAATTCAATATGATCAGTTAAATAATTTTATTTTATTTTTTAATAAGTACATATTTTTAATGTAATTTTATTATTTTTATGTATATTTAAATTAATAATAAAATAGATTATAATACTTTTTTTAAAAAAAAATTTTGTTTATATCTCCTTTGATCGTGGGTTTAAATTCTTACAAAGCATATCACAAACTAATAGATATATCTTTTAATAAATAAACTCGTAAATTTAATAAACTCAATAAATTAATTCACAAATCTAAAGCGCAGGTTAAGTTTAAGTCTACACATTACAAATTCAATTAAGACCTTTTATATTTGACTTTGTCCCATTAGATCTGACCATCAAATTTTGAAGCTGACTTATCAAAATCGATAATTTTTATAAATTGATATTGTAATTTTTTAAAATTTAATATGATGATTACAAACAATTTAAAAACTTAATCTCTCGATCAAAAATTTTTACGACAGAAAAACTGCTAGAGAAAAAGACTCAAATGCAAGGAGTTTCGAACTATACCTATACAATTCATTTCAATATTTTTCTATGGCCAAAATTTTCAATGTTTGCTCCATATTGTGTTAAGTATTTATGTATAATAATATCTAATGCTTCTTAAATATTATCACATCACCAGTCTACCGTAATTTCTTTAATTCAGGCGGAACTAAACATTTCTATATAATCTAATTTATTATTTGGTTAAAGCTACAATCTAATTTTAAATTATAATTAAGTTAAATTTTTGCGTCATTCAAAATTTAACCCACCCCAATACTTTGTATTTAACAAGTAAATAGCCAACTGAGAAACTAAAACTGTGATTTTAAACATTAAGAACTACTAACTTAGACTTAAATGCAATTCTTTATATTTTTATTATGCTAATCTTCAATCAAAATATAGCAAGTATTGAATTAATATATAATAATATATCATTTAATTTAAAAATAAAATAATTATATACAATAATGATGATACATGATATAATTAAAAAATTAATCGATTGTCTCTAGTTTACAACAACTCTTAGAATTTTCCTTTTTTTATTTTTTATTTATTTTATCTCACTCCATCATCCATCATACTGCAAGTCTTGAGAAAATAATAGCAAAATATGATTTTGGCCCTCTAAGTTTGCCCTTTGTCTTATTTTCTAGGTTTCAAGATCATATCCGAACTAGTCCTTCGTACAAGATGTCATTAAAAAAATGTTGACATGTTTATTTTCTACTGACATAGATAAGTATATGCCTGATTGACCATTATATCCTAACACCCTAATCCTACTATGCCCCCTCATAACTTTGTCGACCTGTTAAGGTTAGATGAAAGGGGATTAAAGTACAGAGAAGAGGAATTGGCCAAAGAATGAAATGATGAGGGGAGTAAATGTGATCGGAATAAAGTGTTTAATCTAATTTGAAGTCTTTTGTTGTTGATTGATGATGTTAATGAGTGTCCACAAGTGATATAGTATCGGCCAACTGTAGAAAAGTGTAAAATGACCAAACCATATGTAAATGTCCAATAAAAGAGCATGTGTAAAGTGATACAAACATAAAAAGGGTTGAATGACTTTAAATTCATGTGGAGACGTAAGGTACCACATAAATTATTACTTTTACATTAGTCAAAAGATTCCATCATAGGCCCTACTATAATAGATAACATATATCATTCAACAAAGTGCATTTTGCTACTACCATTTAGGAAAAAATTTAGGAATCCTGCAACAGCGACAATATTCGACTCTCTCTTATATCTGGAACCCATTACAGGAAGAAACTTTGAATCATATAACATAAAAAACAATCATCTTTATTCACCAGCTTCATCTATTATATGTAAACTAAAATATTGTCTTTCTATTATCATTATTTTGAATTAAAAAGTTTTTTTTAATCAATAAACAAAGTTTTTTTTTTATAAAAACTATCCATTCCAATAAATAGCTTTTTCTTTTTTATCAAATTTAAGCAAAATTCATTGCTTACCTCACTGCTTTTCATACACTAAACTCTCTTTGTGATTTCATGTAAGCAATAAGAAAAGAAAGTCTCAATAAAAGTAATAAAAAAGAAAGTCATGCCTAGAACTTACTCATAGTACCAAATCCTTACTTTGATGTTAATGAATTGTCAAAAGCCAATAATGAACCAGCGACATCTAATATACGTCATCATTAAATAATATTCATATAACATCAAATATGGACAAACTTATTCAATATGAAATATGCCTCATCGTTCAACAATATTCATATAACATCAAATATGGACAAACATATTCAATATTATACTTTATTCAATAGACTCCAAAATCTTCACACCCACGTGTCCACTAACATCGCCTCATCCATTATCCAATAAACGCCTACTACAGGGCACTTTCTTTCAACTAAAACTAGGGATCTCATACTACTATTTATTTGCCTACCATCCAATCCCATGGATCTTCTTCTCTCTCCCTTTTTTTTTTTTTAATATGGAATTTCATAGCCCCATTATCACTCAATCTGACGATAAAAAAGCTCTTCTTTTTTCGACCCTGACCACTTGCATCTTTTTTTTTTCTCTCTCCAAACTATCTGAAATATATCAACCAAAAGCACATGGGTTGTACTCCACATTTTGGTCATCCCTCAATCGCACATGGGAGAAGGAGTATAGTATATACCTTTAGCGTCAATACTCTGATTTTTGTTAGATAGAAGAATAGTCCTTCAAGTGCACAGCAACAAAGTTGGTCGATTGAGACGCAACTGAGAGCCCTAGCCTAATATAAGAGTGGCTAAAAACATAAGAGGTTGATTAGGATTCGGGAGTTAAAATGGACAATTAGATATATACTTATCCATGTCAGCAAAAATCAAACATGTCAGCATTTCTTTAGTAGCATTTTGTATGAAGTACTGGTTTGGATAATTGAATCTGATCTTGAAACCTGAAGGACTAAAATAGGACTTTCAACTCTCGATGGACCAAAAGGAGACAAAAGGCAAATTTGGAGGACCAAAATAATATTTTTGACGAGACAAATATGTAAAATCAGCACCAATCGGGTTCATTAGTCTAAACATGGTATATACGCTTTGCCCAGAAGCATGTATCACTGTTAAGAACAATATACGTGAAACATATATCGCACTGAAACAAGAATATTCCTCAGGATTCAAAATTCCGAATCATGAGCTATACACCAACAACGAGGTAAAGTTTCTGTTTTGGTTTTTGTTTTTTTTGGCTGTATTTTCTCCTACTGACATCAAACAGCATTACAGATTGATACATGGTGAAAATCACATGAAAGAAGCCTAGAAGACAGCTTAGATAACCATAATTGGTAATAAAAACATTCAGAATCCAAGTGCACCACGCCAGTAGGTGCGGCCATGGTGGTGATTAGCGTGGGTTCGCAGAAATATTCTTTAGATTCTGACTTCTGCTTTGTCGTGTACCATAAAAAATTCAAGTGCATCACCGCCTAAATGCATTGCCTTCGCCTGCTTCAGACCTGCCTTGAGAATAATGGGTCCGACGACGGACACTCTCGGCTATTGATGAGCTCCCACCTTCTGCAGCACCATAAACACTTTTTTGCGCAGCATCCAAGAAATTCCTACCACCGGATGTACTGCTCTGGATGGCTTCTTTTGCATCATTCTCCTCAGCCTTCTTCAAACGTTTCCATCTCTGCTCTTCATGCAACTCAGCAGCCAATTGCATCTGCTTAAGTTTAGCAGCTCGTTCTTCTTCAGTAAGTTTAGGTGCTGCATTTCTGCGCTTATACTGTGAAGATCTATTGGAGCCAGAATCAGGAAAACTCTTATTTTCCCTTTCACTGTCCCTGCCCCTTTTTGGGGCATCACCATTTGACTGACCTTCTGAAGCATATCTTTCTGACTTGGACTTGCTATAATATCTGTCATCAGCATCTTGATTGTAGTCTTTCATACTTTGCCTTAAGCGGTGACTGGGCGACCTCTCTTTGTATTTTCTGTCTTCATCATATTTCTTCTTTCTTTTCCTCTCTTCTTCACTAGAATCATACTCCAAATCTGAATGGGCTTTGTGTTTACCAGTCTTTCTCCTCCTTTCAGCAGTGTCCTCTTCTGAATCAGACTGCTGTCTTGGTGACAAATGCTTGTGATGCTTTGAACTACTATGACGGTGCTTCTTCTGGCGTTCCTTTTTATCATGGGCTTTCTTCTTGGGTTCTTTCCCTTCAACCTGTCAGAGTTAACAGGAACCATTGTTGTAGATAATTTCAATCAAACCAAAATGAATGGATTAAGTACCATAAAAGGAAAGTCCAATACCTAAGTATGTAAAAGTATACATAATTTATAATCTCAAGAATACACTGCATAGCCACAGAACACAGCTTACTGTCTGAAACCAACCTGGCTCTCTAAATAAGCTCATGATTGGCATCCAAATATTCAACATGGAGGTTGGTATAACACCAAAATGGCCAAACAGAAGAACCAAAATGCAGTACAAAGACATATTTTCTGTCTTTTCTCAGTATTTTATGAGGGGCAAAACCACTTCCCCAGTTGAGAGGAATTTTTACCACCTCAGATCCATGACGCAAACAAGACCCACGTTGACATAACAACCTAAAAAGCTGATTTCAGAAAGAGCTAACCATGCAGTTTCTGATGGAAACCTAGAAATCCTCTGAAGTTTGAAGGGCAGTAGTTATTAGATAAAGCAGAGAGAAAAATGAAAAGAAAGCAAAGAAACTCCCAGCACTTTGAACGGCTAGAACCTCCCACAAGTTTAACCTATATTCTGCCTACCCTATTCTCCTTCCTCACCCCTTATTTCCTATTCTCCTAACACATCTCTTCTCAATTTTCCCTGAAGTGCCTCCAAATGTCCCTCTCCCCTTTTAGATATTTCCCCAAGCAGTTATCCAGCCTTGACACCATGCCTGCTGCCCAAATTCCCCTAACAGTCAGATTTCTTCCTTGCGCAGCTCTTACTAATTAGGGGAGTTTATTAATGTAATTCCCTTAATATTTTTTTCAATAAATTTATATGACAAGATCAATATAGCTACATGTCAGGCAGTAGCTTTATTAAAAGGAGGAATTAACTAGGTTGCAGATTCGACATCATGGCAGTCCCTCAATCTGGTTCTGTTTCTACAGATAACATTTGCCAGGGGGGATTTAGTTTCTCTGCATTATGGTTCAAGAAAACTGTTGATGATGCTTAGTTTTGTATATTAAGTGGCCTTAGCAATCAACTATCAAATTATAACATTGCTAGCCTTTTCAAGCCCAAAAACTATAACCAAAATCTCAAACCATATCAAACAATGAAATTCTTTTTTTCTTTCTGCATGTCATACTCTATAACATTCCAGACAATTAGCTGAGTGCTTCACCGTTAATAGAAATTCAGTTAATATCAAGCCAAAATCATGGGGAGAAAAAATAATCACCTTTGGCCCAGAAAAATGAGAGGGAGAGCCTAAACCCTCTGTGAAAAGAGAGTTTCAAAATAAGACAAGAATATAAAATTGAAATTTCATAATCTTTATCCCATATTGCACCAAATGGTTAACCAAAACTAGAATATCAAACTAAAACACAGACATTTCCAAAGATCCATTGGTGAAATGGCTAATTATGTGATTTTGATCTCTCATAGTCTAACCTGGGTTATTCTCCCACAGGAAATATTCAGAAAACTTGAAGAACTTCTTTCAAGCTGGGCCAACGGCCAACCTAAGATCTGGCCTGCTTGACTGAGCTTGACTAGAACCCCACGAGAGGAAGGGTTTACTGTGTAGTCTTTTTTACATTTAATGACAACATTCAACACTGATATACTGGACCATAAAGGTGTAGCCAGGTGTCTGACAACTAAGTACAGACTAAAGAAGATCCTCTTGCAACCGATGCTTAAATCAATTATGAACTTCTTAGTCAAATGGTCTATATAAGTTGAAATATGAGCAACTATAAGGTCCAACTAGCTGAAGTGAGTCATGCCTTCTGAATATCATTCGTTGATCTACTAAAATTGACGCAGACATTATTTCTAAATAGTATAACTAATCAAAGCATTAAGGTTAAAAGTCACTGGAAGAAAACTAAGGTTTTGAGTTTTGACCTTTTCCCATTCCAAAAATGCCCACAATTACTTAATTATACAGGAAAAATTACTTACAAACAGAAAGAAATAATTAAAAAAAAAAAAAAGAGATAAGAAACTTACTGATTTCTTAATCATAGCCATCTTGATGGGGTTGTTTTTAATTCTTGCAAGTGCTTCCTGCTCACGCTGGCGAATCATGAGCAATGGATCAGAATGAAGCTTCCTCCAAGTATCATTGGCAGAGTGAGGCTTGTCCTCAAATAAAGCACCAGGAGCAGTTGGCTGCTGCTGCTGGACCAGCAAAGATGAATATATCATCAATCATACGTTTAAAAAATTATCATACCTTGATTATAGAAATACTTGAATTCATTGATTATAAAAAAATACCTTAGATGCAGAGGCAGAGGAAGAAGGTGCAGCTGTGGCATCGGGCTTCGGAAACGCTTCAAGGGCCTTAAATCCTTCAGAATTTTCAGTCCTCCCTACGGATAAACCCGAATCGTACAGAAACTCCAATCTCTCCTGCTTACTGCAATAAAAATCAGTAATATTTTTCCTTTGATAAGAAAATCAAATTTCTTGATGCACAAAGGGACGAAGTCCCAACCCAGGAAAAGCAAAAACTAAATTTTCACCATCCACCAAAAACCCTAATATAAACCTAACCCTAGCCAGAAAGAGAAAAAATCAGACCAAATAGAAACAGGAAATCGACAATAAAAGAAAGAAATATTAAAAAAAAATTCACCACCCATTTAAAACCCTAATCTAAACCTAACCCTAGCCACGAAAATAAAAAATCAGATAAAATCGAATCAGGAAAACCGGCAGCAGAAAGAGAATAAGATTCAAAACACTTACGGAACCAAGCCAGCCTTCTCCTGAAGAAGACGAAACTCGGTACGCTCTCTCTCCTCTTGAATCTGCTTGCGAAGCTCCTCCAATTTCTTCTGCTCGGCTTCATGCTTTTGCTCCGCCTTCCACACATTCTCGATGTTCCTCAGACTCCCCGTGTGCCACCCCTTCTTGTTCAGAAACTTCAGTGCCATCTTCGATTTCTTCTTCCTTCACTAGAAATCCTTCTATTGTCGTTGGAAGCTATTCAAACAGATACAGGCTTCGCCTTGGAATTGGCTAAGTTATTTATTTCACCATATTTGTTTTTTCCATTTGCTCCCCCAATCCTTCTTAATTTTCATTTCATATTTTAAGGCAAAAATATACTTTTGGTCCCTTAATTTTATTTGAGTTTTTACTTTCATCCCTTAACTTCATTTAGTTCTAATATGATCCTTTAATTTTATTTTAAGTTTCACTTATATCCTTTAATTTTATTTGTTCTATTTTAGTCCCTTAATTTAAATTTAAGTTTCATTTTTGTACCTTAAATTAATTTGGTTTTAATTTGGTCCTTATCTTAAGTTTTATTTTTGTCTCTTAAGTTTATTTTATTCCAATTTTGCCCTTAACTTTTAAGAACTTCTCAAATATATTTTTTCCCTCTAACACCATCAAATTAAAATTCCATAATTATTTAGGCTTATATGAATTAAGAGTTATGAGTTATGACTATCATAAAACAAATTGGGTAAGGAATACCAAAATGAAGAAAATAAATATTAAAACAAATTCATCTACTATGTATCAGTCAATTTAGTTTTTGGAAGAATAAAACTAGTTTGTGGAAGAGTAAGACAAGCATTGAACATAAAAAATAATTATTATTACAATTCATAGAGTTTTTGCATATCAATAGATAAATGAAAAAGTAAAAAAATGAAAGGTGGAAAAAATATGAGTAGTTTTTTAAAAATTAAGGCCAAACTACAATAAAATGAAATTAAAGGACAAACGTAAAATTTAAGGTATAATTATGGGACTAAAATTGAACCAAATGAATTTAAATAACTAAAATAAAACTTAAAAGTAAAATTAAGGAACCAAATTAGAATCAAATAAAAGTTGAAGGACAAAAGTGAAATTTAAAGTAAAGTTAATTGACCAAATTAAAATTAAATAAAGTTAAGGGATGAAAGTGAAAGATGAAGAAAACTAAAAGACCAAAAGTGCATTTTAACTTTGTTTCATTATATTAGTAATTTGATTCTTTAACTTTAATTTACTTTAAAATGATCCCTAAAGTTTGAAATATTTTAAAATAATCCCTTAAAATTTGAAATTGTTTCATAAAAAACCCGTTTAATGATGTGGATGTTCCATGGGATAATTTTATGTATTTTGGATAATAGGTGGCATTAAATCATCCTTGAAAGAAAAATGTAAAAAACAAAAAAATGAAAGTAGTAAGCCAAATGAAATGTGGTATGGTGGCCCCTTAATAATTCACACTCTCCCCTCTTGAGGGGTTTACTATGGCAAACAGGAACCAAATTTGCGTAGTATTATGGCACTGTACAACTACAGTTGTCATTTACTATCCAGAGATGTTCAATTCATCCAACAAGTCAGAGCATGCCACATGGAGCAAACACAAATATATAATTTGATTTTCAAATACTTAATTCCTAAATGTTTCGTCGTTGAAATAGTACATTAATTGTAGCAAAGCTCCATTCTTCTTCACAAGCATGGATAATGTAGTGATGCTCCTTTCTTTCTCTACAAAAGTCTCAAAGTATTTCAGGTGGTCCATGCTTATATGTTGAAGTTGGGAGTGCATTGTTTTGTAATTGCACCATCTGTATTCACATAGTCTACTACTTCTTCTTAGGATAACCTCCATATTCAATTGGAATGTCGAGCTTGCCTGCAAATTTAGATGGCTATGCAGTTAAATGGGTGGAAAAAGGAAAAACACGAATTTGATGCTGGGTTAACCATCTTCGGATTTGATTCAGTGTTTTTTAAACTAAAAAGATAGCAAAATATCCTCCAAGCTTAGCAATTGTAAGTAAGGGTGTTCATTTTTTGTGATTTCAACAGCCTAAAATTAAGGATTAATTCTCATTAAATTGCAATAAAGAGCAAAAGTAAATACCGTATCTGTTTCTACCTTAAATTATATCACTTTGAACATCTCCCTCCTAGTTTGGTGGCTTAAATGATGGATAATCTAATCTCTTGATGTAGCAATTATCCATTATTGCATAGGTGGGGTTCACAGTTGGAATTGGGGGTTTAAATTACAAAATCATAAAATTGGTTCTTAAATTACAAATTGCTTAAGAATAGTAATTAGGTTTTTGCCTTCAATTACATGACTTTGAATGTCTCCCTCCACGTAATTGTATTGCATATGCAACTATTATAAGAATTGGGTGTTTAATTTAAAATGGAGAGTTAGTTGATATTCATAATTTTGAAAGTGGAGGAAGCATGATATTTACCTCGCAACTTTTGATTTAGATAAGGTGAAAGATCCATTTATCTTTATTTCAGTTGATAAGTTGATTTTTTTGGACTGTTGAATAGGAAAAATCAATTGTATTGAGTAGAAACCCCATAGTAAGTCATCCCTTGGAATAACTTGTTCCTACCATGAATTTGGATATAAATCCGAATCCCCACCACAAATTAAACTCTTGTATGGAAAAAGCTATGGTTAGCATAATAGAACTATTTGCCCTTTTTGGTTATAGTTGAACTCATCTTGCAGCTATTTAACTTCTTCAACC
This sequence comes from Delonix regia, assembly GCA_037074485.1. Lineage (NCBI taxonomy): Eukaryota > Viridiplantae > Streptophyta > Magnoliopsida > Fabales > Fabaceae > Delonix > Delonix regia. The sequence goes on along the minus strand of CM073450.1, from coordinate 36,875,586 downwards.
ATAAATCAATGACTTTTTTTTTTTTAATGAAGATGATGAGAAGAGCACAATCAATTAAAATCTTAAACAATTTCTCTCAAGATTCTATGATGTGTGATTACAATATGTAACTGTATGCTTGCAAATACAAGTAACATGAGTAAAAAGACAAAGGTGGTGATATTAGTAAATCATCCATATGTGGGGTGTTACAGTTGGAATTGGGTGTTTAACTTAAAAAATTCATCTTGACAAGCATTGTGAAATTAAGATTTTATGAGAATGAAAATCTATGTTGTATTTGTGATTTTTTATTGCAATAAGGCTGATCCATTTGCAAAAAAAAAAAGATAATCTAAACTTGCAATTGAAATGGTCGAATGCTGATATTTCAAACCTTATATGAATTAAGTGAAGATTCATCTTAAACATTACATTTTGCCTTTGAACGTTGGAGAGTTATGTTCTCATGGAATTTTAATTTAAATATTTGTTTAAATTTATTTCACTACATAATCATATTATCATTATTCATATAGGTTTAATCTCTGCTTTTATACTACTTATGCATGTGTGCACATGCATGTATACTTTCAAATTCAACTATTAAATGCACTATGTGATATTAGGTCACAAATTTAAATACAATAAGCACTTTGTAACTTCCAGCATGGTTTTTTATTTCCAAATCAAGATTCATATGAAGGTAAGGGTATCTTGAAAACTACCATGTCAAAATTTATGTTATATGCAGCAAAGTGGTACAAGTTACTTATCTTGCACTTGTGAAGTTGATTGGAAGGAGCAATTGGATGATAAGAAACAATAATGTAGAAAGAATGACTATTGTGAAATTATGTTATATGAAATGATCATAGGCAATGCAATTTACTTGTTGTACTTTAACAAAATTTGTACTTGAATGTTTGAATGGAATAATATATGATTTTGTCAAAGTCGTGATAACATCCTATACAATTTAGTACTTAATGATAAAAAAAACAAAAAAAAACAAGAAGAGTCTTCTACAATGAGGCTCATCAAGTATTTAATTAGAAAATCTTAAGTGCTATATCCAGTTATGGGTGTTCACATCTATACATAACTAATGAAATTTGGTGTATCAAGGGTGATATATGGTGCTTCAAGAGACTGGACTGTATGACCTATTGGCTCTTATATCATAACAAATAAAAATCAAAACACAATTCTACCTTAACATTGTAGCAATAATATCTAGTTAATATGTAAAAACTTATTCTATATACTATAGTTCATACTATCAACAATCTAGTTAAACTAAATTGATTATCAACTATTTAAGTATATTCATACACTATTGGAGATGTTAAACAAAATACTCCGCATTGTGTTTGGCTTAATAGTTCATTAGCTTACAAGAATGATGAAAATTCATTACTTATTCATTATTAGTGAAGAAGGTAAAGATCAAATTTATATACCCTTGCTTGTTAGTTTGTAAAAGTCTTATGGTTGGGGTTTTTCTTTTTCTTTTAGATTGTATCTCTACCTAACTATTAACTCACTTCTACCTCTTTAGCCAGCTCATTTCTTAAACTTCTAAACATGCACAAAACCCTCATTTATTGGTGTTGTATTACATGTGGTCTCATGATTCGAACGAACCTTTATCACTTACTTGTACAAGTTATCCACATCTTTGTCAACCAGTGCATTTCTTAGTAGTTAGACACATGAAATGCCAATCTTATCATTTTGAAGCAAAGTTTCCTATATCATCAAGTGTTAGATAACATGAAATCTCTATCAGCCTCCTTCCCCTTGATGTCATATATAATGCCTCTGTGTGCATATCTCATCCATCTATGTAGGATATACTTATCAGGAACAACCCTAATATCCTTTGCCTTAAATTCTTCAAGACATAACCACAAAGTATTCCAAATGTCTTTATAGATAATCAAAGAGGAAATTCTCTTGTGTCAGTTGCCTTAGGAGGATATGTATTTATACATGGATACAAAAATTGTAAAAGCAAAATAAAATCAATCATATCCCTAATCAGATCCTAATATGGTAAGTGAACTATACAAGGAATATATTATAATCCTTCATTAATTACATCATATCTGTAACACTCCCCCTCAAACTAGAGTATCGATGTTAATCATGCCCACCTTGTCACAAAGATTTTCAACATTGACTCCCTTTAGTGCTTTTGTGAATATATCACCCAATTGATCTCTTGTTTTTACATATTTAGTGGACACTAAATTTTCTTGAATCGTTTCATGAACAAAATGGCAATCAACCTCTATATGTTGTTCTTTCATGAAATACCAAGTTTGAAGCAATATGAAGGGCATCTTGATTGTCACACCATAGTTTCGCTGGTAAAGAATATTTGTACCAATTTCACTAAGAAGATGATGTATCTACATAGTTTCACATGTAAATTGCATCATAGCTCTATATTCTAATTTTGCACTAAATTAAGACACAACATATTGCTTCTTGCTCTTCCAAAACACCAAGTTTCCCCTAACAAATACACAGTATCCTGTAGTAGATTTTTTGTCTATCTTAGATCCTGCCTAATATGAATCTATAAAGCACTCAATATTAGTGTGACCATGATTTGTGTATAGTATGTCTTGTCTCAGGGCTCCTCTCAAATAATACAAAATTTTTTCTAAAGCTACCTAATGATTAACTGTGGGTGAGGACATGAACTGACTAACGACACTCATTGCATATGCAATATCTGGTTTAGTGACTGTAAGATAATTCAATTTTCCAACCAATCTCCTATATTTTTCAGGATCTTCAAATACTTCACCATCTTTTATAAGATGTAAATTAAGAGTCATAGGTGTATTACATATCTTTGCTCCTATTTTCTTGATCTTTGTCAGTAAATCAAGCATGAGATAAAAAGATCCCTTTCTTGCTTCTTATTTCCCATACTCCTAAAAAAAATTTCAACAAACCCTGTGAACACCCCATCCCAAAATAAGATAAGAATAAAAATTAATGATTAAGTAATTAATCAATTAGTTAATTCATTAAGCAAATGTAAAATGGGTGTCAAAAAATAAAAAAAAATAAATCTAAATAGGAAAAACAAAGAAAGATCAAATATGAAATAATAAAAGCCAAATATGTAAGAAGAAAAATAAGATAAGATAAACAAGAATAAAAAATCAGAAATATGAAAACAAAATAAAAAAAATCAAAATATGAAAAACGAAATCAAAAATCAAAAATAAGGAAAAACATAAAAAAAAAATACTAATATAATATTATGGGAAAAGGAAAAAACATGGGTCTGAAAAAAATAAACATTAAAATATGCAAAGGACGTTGTAGGCTCTATGCATAGCCTCTCCAGATCTGCAAATTACACCATTTAGGAAAACTACATGGCTAACTCTTGCTATTGCATTAGACTAAAGAGAAAAGTCGAGGGGTCAGGGGGAATCTATTATCTCAGCTGAGAAGCAGAGATATTAGACCACGATAGGGGGCCTGAAAACCAAAAGGAACAATATGGGGAAGCTGAAACTAAAAGAAGGAGACACTAAGTGGTATTTTAGCTCAACATCACCCATGACATTCTCTTTGCCATCGTTGCTCTCCTTGTCTCTGGAGCTCTGGAGCAAGACGAAAATGCCCCACCTGGAAGACATATTTGAAAGTCAAAGGAATAGGGATAGCTAACCAGTGCTTAACCTTTGAGGGAAGAGTGGAGTCCTTCACCTTCAAGCCAGCCAAATACAACGCCAAGAAGTTCTGTCTCAAGCCCACCTCTTTCACGGTCAAAGCTGAGGGAGTTAACAAAATGCCCCCACTTGAGTTCCTGAATACCAAAAGTAAAGAAAGAATGAATAAGATTAGAAAATTGAGAAGGAAAAGGCTAACCTAGTAAGCACACGTGAAAAGGGAGCATAAAAGAGAGTAAGAGAGAGAGACCAAAAGCTAGAATGAGGAAGAGATGCAAAATTTAGAGAGGGCAAATGCTCCCTATTCTGAATGTTTAAAAATAGAGAGCCCTTAGTTCCTCCATCTCTCACCTCTGCGAACTATGACGACTCATCTCTGCCTTCCCTCTTGAGCTTGAGTTATTGCTTTCAGCCTATCTATCACTGTGTTCGGGCCATACCAACTAGCTGTGGCCACCGTTACCGGATAGACATAGACTTTATTATAAGTGTAACTAAACCTGCTCATGTGTACACCCTTCTAAATCCTTTGGAACTGCTACTACAAGCTCATTGCATAGAAAGGAAAGATGAAGCCATTGACCAACATATGTAATCGGGATTACCTTTGGAGAAAATTTTGGTGAACCAGGTGATGGATGTAGCTTTTTGTTAACAGATGAAAATTTGAGCTTGTGAGGGCTATTTTCCAACAGAAGTTGAAAGGTTTTGGCAGGAACAGGAACTGAAGGAATTGAAAATAAGGAAGAATTCAACCCAAAGATCTCAACAGAATGGTAAGTTTGCATTTATTTATTTTTATTTATCATCCTTTGTTATTCATTTCGATTGCATTGGTTTATTTGAGGTTTCAAGAGTCAATGTAAAACTTGTTTTCTTGGACATTTAGGAACTAACAAATAGAGGTCATGTGAAACCTTTAATCTCTTTAGGCCTTGAAAGTTAATACATAATTTCAAAAAGATGCAAAAATAAATATCTTAATTAAATAATCTTTTTTTAATTACAAAATGATCAATTTTGTCCTTTATAAAATTAATTAATAAGAAAATATCACATGGGACCTAAGCCTCTGTAGACTTTGGAAGTTGATTTTGATAAAAACAAAATTACAAGAAGTCTAACTGCAAAACTTAACTAGTATAGGCTGCATGAAACCCTAAGTCTCCTCAAGTTTTGAAAGTTAATGTTTAAAATACCAAAATAAAATAATTCTAAAAAAGGGAAGTTTATCTTACTTGTTATATATAATCAAAAAATCCTAAAAATATTTTTCCATTATAGTTTTACTTTAAGTTTAAAATAAATTCTAATTTCAAAAAATATATAAAAGTTAAAAATTAAAAAAAATCCTAAAAAATCCTTTTAATTACAATCTCACTTTCAAAATTAAAACAAAATAAAAAATCCAAAAAGTACAAATTCAAAAAATCCCAAGATTCTTTTCCATTATCATTTCATTTAAATTTCAAAATGAAAGTTAAAATTCAAAAAAACAAACAAACAAAATTAATTAAAAGGAAGAAAAACGAAAGGGGCAAGGAAGTGATATTAGATCAATTTCTCAAATTAAAACACACCAATCAAATTTCAGTCCCGTTTAGTTTATGAATATCTATCCAAATTCAACTATCATGGTCTTTTCACAAAAATATAGTGACACCTAACAGATACGCCATTTTGGTTGAACTAGTTGGACTTTGATCCTTATTACAGGGTATGTAGGCACTAAGCTTTTATCCTAAGTTAAGTCCACTCTTTGTAAATATCTATTTGTTTATTTTCATTATTGTTATTTTTGTCTTCCCTGTTAACATATATCCATGTTAATAAAAGGGTAATTGAGATAAATTTAATGTCATATTCTATTTCAGTTGACTAGTTTAAGGTAAACATCCTATTGGATGGGTGTTGTAGGGTGCATAACACCTTCCCCACACTCAAATAGACTCTCGAACCCATCTTTGTTTTTGTAGACCACTTTGTCTTTTCTTGTTGTTTTAAATTTATTTTCCAAAGTTTTCTGTTAAAAAATTTTGGTGGCAACTCCAGTAAATTGATTTTCAAAAACAATTTGGGAATCAATTTAACCCCTTTTTATTCCTTCTTGTCGAAAGATTGGTTACAACAAACTCAAATCCTCTATGTGGACTATAGTAAACATTAAGTTCAATTGTCTATAAAACATTAAGTTATCACACTTACTCTTTTTCTAACCTAATTGTTGAATCACCTCACTAAACTTACCAAACCAAGCACAAGGACTCTGTTTTAAACCATATAAGGACTTCTTCAAGTGACAAACTTTCCCTTACTTCCTCTAAGTAATAAACCCAAGTAATTGCTCCATATAAAACTCCTTTTGTATATCACAATGATAGAATGCATTCTTAATGTGTAACTAATGTAATGGCCAAGCACGGGTAATAGCTAAAGAAATGAACAAACAAATTGAAGCCATCGCAGGAACAGGGGAAAATGTGTCAAAATAGTCCACTTCATAAGTTTGAGTGTAATGTTTAGCAACAAGACGAGCTACTGAGCCATTAAGATTAACTTTCACTTTAAATACCTATTTACATCTAACTACCCACTTTCCAAAAAGTAAGGCTACTAAGTCCCAAGTTCTATTTTCTTCTAAGGCATTTATCTCTTCAAGCATTGGATTACACTATCCAAGGTGGCTTAAGGCCTCTTCAAGAGTTTTAAGGATAAAGATAGAATCTATAAAGGCAAAAAAAGAGCAAGATGAAGTAAACAAATGATTATAAGAAACAAAATTAGCAATCAGATAAGTACAATGATGTTTATCTTTGCAAAGGGCAATAGAAAGATCAAGGTCACTTAAAGGTAGATCATACGATGAAAAGGGTGGTACAAGACATGTATCATAGGTCTTCCTTCTCCTCGAATAGACTTGAATGATCGGGGAGTTGGTTGGTTCGTAGGTAGGAGGTGGTGGAGGAGAAATAAAAGTACTTGATTGATCAATAAAAGAAGCACCTAACGACATGAAATAAACTAGCTAGTCATTTTCCTCACCCTTATTGGTAGAAATTAAAGTTGTACAGAAGAATGGTGTGTTTTCAACAAAGGTAACATCAAATAATACCAAATAGCGGTTAAGATTAGGATAAAAGCATTGATATCCTTTCTGAACAAGAGAGTAGTCCACGAAAATACACTTCAAAGATTTAGGATTTAATTGGTTAGGTGAGGCTAAACATCACGAACAAACACAAGTGCTCTTAAATATCTTAGGTTCCACAAAAAACAATGGTTTGTATAGTGATAAGATACTACATGGAATGTAACCATGGACGATGGATGAAGGCATGCAATTAATCATGAAACAAGTAATAGACACAACATCAGCCCAGAATGGTTAAAGACCTTTCATTTGGAATAAGAGTGCCCTTGCAATTTCAAGTATATGTCTGTTCTTTCATTCGACCACTGCATTCTAAGATGGTGTATCAACACACAAAGTTCAATGAAGTATCCTATGTTGGGTAAGGTTGGTTTGAAAGGAGTCAAAAGTGTACTCTTTGTCATTATCACTTCATGATGTATAGACAAACATATTGAACTTAGTTGTGATTTCAGTATTGAATGCACAAAAATAGGAGAACACCTCTGACCAATTCTTCATGAAAGATAATCATGTCATACAAGAATAATCATCCAAAAAAGTAACAAAGTACTTAAATCTAAATTTGGATGTAATTTGGCATGGCCCACAAACATCAAAGTGAACTAATGCAAAGGCAAAATTTGCTCGTTTATTGACTCGACTACTAAATGAACTATGGTGATACTAAGCAAACTAACATGAATCATAACCTAAAGAAGATACATTATGAAATTGTCGACATAAGATAGGGGTAGAGAAAGATGGCATAGCCAACAATAAGCATAAGAAAGAAAAGTGATATTCATACAAGCAAAGGATTATGTTATCCAATTATTTAGAATATAGAGATCATTAGATACATGTCCTTTACTAAAAGTCTACTTCATTATAAGATCCTGAAAAGACAATGGTCAGGAAATAATAAGATACAACAATTAAGCTCACGAGTCATCTTCCTCACAGAAATCAAGTTAGAGGCAAGCTTTGGAAGGTTTAAAACAGATGAGATAGTAATTGTAAAGGTTGGGTGAATAGTCTTAAAGCTTATAATGTTATAAGTTGATTGATTAGTTATTGTCACGAGAAAGGATAATTTGTGTGATTGAAAGGTAGAAAAGATATTAGGATTACTTGTCATATTATTTGTGGCACTAGAGTTAATGACCCATTTAGATAATGAGAAAATGAGACATGTAGTAGTCTACTTGACTTTGCGATAGCAGTAACAAAAGTGAGGCTAATGCTAGACCCCACGGCTATGAATAACTCAAAGCCCCTAAACACACAATATGACAAAGAACATGGGAAGAAATAACATTTCTAACTTATTGAACCCCTAAAGGACAAATGCCAATGATAAGTTATATGGAAACAAGGACAAATTCGCCACAAGTAACACCTTGATAAGAATCAGTTCTTGATGCAATAGAAAAAAATAATCAATCCTCTCCTAGGTAAAAATGGTCAAGCTAAGCAATAAAATGCCAAATCTTCTCGTTATTCATAAAAAAAACAAACATGTTCTTACAAGAGAGAGAGTGGAGTATTTATAACTCTAAATAGAATAGCAACCCTAATAAACTTCGCAAACCTAACAAAACTAACAAAATAAGCAATAACAAACTCTAAAATCACAATAGGCTTTAACGCAAGCCCAAATAAGACTTAAGTTTTTCATATTAATGAAAAACAACTTCTCACAATGATGGGCTTAACCCATAAATGCATGGGTCTTTAACAACACACTAGCTAGAGCCTAAAAAGGTCTAATTAAACCTAAAATAATTAATCAAAAGTATCATTGCCCTTTATAGAGTAATGATTTTCCGTATACTTTAGAAATCTTTCAACGAAACTTTGAATTGACTCTTTAAACTTCTTGGCTCTTGCTTTATTAATCGGTCATGCAGATAATGTTAGGTCATCCTTTATGCTTTCAAGCCATTTTTCTTCTGTGTTCACATCGAGGGCCTTCAGTGATTCTAGATATTTGCAAAATCATTAACCAAAATTGTAACTATATTTTCATAAGATGAACTAGGCATAGTGATGAAAGCAGCCATATTAGAATGTTGAATCTACTAATTACAATTGAGTAACTTCTTACTTGTACACTTTGTATGGCCTAATTCATGACAATAGTAGCAAACAATATTCTTTGAGTCATTGTGGCTGCTATCATTACCCTTATCCCTATTGTTTCCTCTACCTCGATTGTTAATCTTACAGCCATTATCATTCCCACCACCCTTTATAACAAGGGTATTATTTGGTTGAATAGAAGAGCCAAAGAAGGAAATGGAGTCTATATTCAACTTTAAATGGTGAATTCTCAACTTCGATGCCACTTTTGGACCCCTAAAAATTAAAATTTGAAAATGACCATTTCATGCAAATTTGTAGATCTCATTGAGGGCTTTCCAATAAATACTAATTTCTTAAAATCTAAAGTCATGGCTAAAACACTATAGCTATGTCAATTAACATCTTTTTTGTGGCAAGGCACCTGATGTAGTGCAAATTTTAGAGATTTGGCACCAAGGCACCTAAAAGTGGCACCTTGGCACTGGCATACGGCCTTATTTAGGGTAATTGCACATTTTGACAAAAGATGTACTATAAATATGGAAAATGAGGATTTTTAAAGTCAAGAAAGCTAGAGAGGAAGGTAGGAAACACAAAATAACTTTGAAGAACAAGGATATTTTAAAGAAAAATTCAATCAACTTGGTCTTCCAAGGTGTTTTCTTGTAAGAAGAGGCCAAGGGTTATTTTCCTTGGACTTCCCTTGACCAAACCTTTATGGATTCTTCCATGGAGGACTCCTTCCACTCTTTTCTCTTTTTTCTTTTTTTACTATTTTATGTAGCATACATTTAAGCTTGTTGTTGGTTGTTTTGTTAGATTTCTTGATAATATTAAATAGGGATTTCATTGTTTTATATCCATATATGTTGAGAGAGATTATTTCTTTCCTCTTGTAATTATGGGTTGGTTCATGGATTTATATTGCTTCCAATTTAGGAATTTTATATATTTTAGTTTATTATTATTTTTTCAAGTTGATTGAATGGTTTATTTTGCTAATTTATTTCATAATCTCATCATAGAGTCAAATGCCCATAAGGTGTTTGATAAAATGTCTCTTGACAATGGTGTGCAATTTATCTTAAATGATTGGATTCAAATTTTTAGGTAAATTCATACTTTCATTCTCAAGGTTTCTTTTAAAGCTTAATGCATCCTAAAATTAGTTTTTCTTAACTAATTGAATACAACTTTTAAAGAACACTAAGGTTAAGGTAATGCAATTCTATCTAATTGATCAGATTCGACTATAAGTTAGGTTATGTTTAGTAAATTAGCTCTTAACCTTAATGCATTATAGGGAAAATTTCACTTAAATAATTGGATTCAACTTTTAAGTGAAATTGGAACTATAGTTAGCATAATCATTGGATTTAGGTTTATCTTTTTAGTGAGTTAATTTATTCAAAAGTGGTATTAAATTATGTAGAACAAAGTTATGAATGAATTTGATAACTCAATTTATCCTCATTCTAGCTCTCAATTAGCTTAATATAAAGTTGTGTCTTAAGTCTTTATTTTTAGTTTGGGTCCTAGTATGTTTGTGAACACCCTATTTTAAACCAAAAAGTTCTATAAATAAAAATACAAAATATAAAAGGATAAAATGAAATTTGAAAAACAAGATTAGATTTTTTTTAAAGAAAATAACAAAACAAATAAAAGCCATTAAAGAGGCATAAACCCATGTCCTTTTGATGTATTTACCCATAGACTTACCCAAGCCATAGGAGCTATACACAGAAAGGGAAAAGTGGAAGGCTATAGTAATAGTTCTTTTTCCTCCTTGACTTATAGCTTACAAAAAAAAAAAAAAAAAGAGCTACATGCTGGACAAAATATGAAACACGAATTCGATAAGGACATAAAAGGGCCTTGTTTCTTCTCAGGCCTCACACATGCAAGAGGATAAAGCAAGAGACATGGTTTGCAAAGTCCAAACCTATAGTTGCCAACGTTCTAGTTACAACAGGCAGCAAGCAGAGGAAAGAAGAGAAAGGGACTTGTGCCGAAGGAGAAACACCAAGATGGAAAGGTGCAAATGGCTCTTAAGCAGGGTTCATCACACTGTCATCGAATAGGAACATAAAAGCTTGCTTTTTAGGGATAGGCATTTGAAAGACATGGGGAGGCTCTACATTATAAAGAGTCGAGAGGGTGAAAGGCCAAAAGAGGAAGAAGACGTTAAAAAGAAAAGGGAAGGAGAAGAGCTAGAGAGGGAGAAACCAAGAAAGAGGAAGGAGATGTAGAAAAGAGCTGAGAGGGTGAAAAACCAAAAAAGGAAGAAGATGTTAAGAAGATGAGGGAAGTATAAGAGCTGAAAGGGGAAAGACCAAGAAAGGAAGGAGATATGGAGAAGAGAGGAAGAGGAATAGTCGAGAGAGGAAGCGACAGGAGCTAAAGATAGACGAGAGAGGAACAGAGGAAAAAAGGAGGAGGTGGCAGCAAGGACAGCGAGAATGAACTTAGCAGAGTTGAGAGAAGAAAATCAAGAAGGAGGTGAGTCAAGAGAGAAGAGAATCAAAGTAAAAAGGTAAGGAGTGACCGAAGAGAAATCAAGGAAGACAGATCGACTTGAAGGGAAATCGAAGCAGTAATAGGAAAAATCAAGAGAGTTGAGGGAGAGTCGAAGAATAGAGAAGTGTCAAAAAATGGAGGAAGAAAAAGAGAGAGTGAACTGAAGCCATACAACTTCGCTGGTTCTCCTATGAAGTCTAGAGAAGTGGAGACTCAGCCACTAAGACCAATGCCATTCCCTGACCAAAACAGAGTCCATCCAGGGAGCCCCAATCTCCAGTTCTAGTATCTTAAGCCAACATGCCTCTTCCTCTGTCAGTTTTCAAACCCAAGTAAGGCACTTCTACAGCGTTACTTCAGTAAGACACTTAGGTGCAGTGTCGAGGGAGAAGAGTTAGTAAAGAGTTTAGCAGCTCAACATGTTCCTGTCATCCTTCACGTAGTAGGTTCCTGGAAAGCCAAGTCTTGAACCTCAAGTAGGTTACTTTTGTGCTTAATCTGAGTTTATAGGTATTTGTCTTAAGGAGTTATTTAGTTCTTTATAGTAAACTATATTGCTTAAGTAAACTACTACTTTTGCACTCCTTCTAGTGTGTTACTACCCGAACACAATAGCATAGCCCCATTTGGACTAAGACTCATGTGAGGGTTCAATTAATTAAAAAGGATAAGTGATAAATAATAACCAAATCCCAAACAAACCAATAAAGTTAAGAAGGGGTGCACATAAAAAATGACAACAATATTTTTTATTATTTTTATTTTTATCATGTCCTATATATACATATATATATATATATATAATACATATATATATGTGTGTGTTAAGTGCATAAAAGGGGGTGTTGTTGTACATGCATGGCAGGCAAGGGACGTGGGTTTGTCTCTTCCCTCCTTTTTTATTTTCGATGCATCTTTTTTTTTTTTTTTTTGGTTTTGTTCTCCTTTTTACTTTTATTTATTTATTTTATTTTTATTCATTTTCATATTTATATATATATATATATTCATATATAAAGGGACATCTATTGCCACATATATGTTTGATAAATGCATGAAGAGAATTGACCTTGTACGTGCATGGCATGCATGCAAGGACGTGGGTTTGTCTCTCCTATTTTTTATGCATCACTTTTTTTTCAAGTTTATTTTTTATTTTGTTCTTATCACTATTAGTATTATTATCATTTTTACTATTCTTATTATTATCTTATCCTAATTTTTAATAGTGCCACATGAGATCACTAGTCTCCTTAGGCACTTAGATAGAGGTCATGTGAGATTTTTTTAATCTTATTAAGCTTCGAAAGATAATATCTAATTTTGCAAAACTTCAAAACAAAAATTTCTGGGTTATCAAAATCATTTACATTCATGCTTTTAATTTAATAATCGTCGTGTAAGATTGTTTTTCTCTTCTGGCACCTAAGCAGTAGACTAGTAGGGCCATGTGAGATCTTTAATCTCTTTAGGCTTTGAAAGTTAACATATGATATCCCATAATGAAAAAAATAAACTAATAAATCATAAAAATAATTTGTCTTTGATATTTGTATATAGAAATTGCCATGTGGGATTAGGCAATTAAGGGTTGATCAATGGAACCGAGTAAGGCCTTATGCCTCCTTAGGTCCTGTCTGATGGCAGTCTATTGTACCTAAAAATAAATTCCAGTTTCAATGATCCGTTTTCAATAAAGTTTCAAAAATCAAAATGAAATTTATCTTTAATAAAATTATGAAAGTATAAACTAGTAACGTAAAATCTCAACAATACTTTTTCCCAATAATTTTCACTTTTATTTCAAAATTAAAAATAAGAAATAATAATTTCAAAAAGATAAAAAAACATAAATCTAAAATTCCTAAGATTATATTTCAATAACAATTGCACTATTTTAAAATTAAACAAAAAAGTTCAAATTTCAAAATAATATATATGTGTGTATGTGTGTGTGTATATATATATATATATATATATGTATATATGTATATACATACAAGGTCCAAAATCTTAACAATCCATTTCACCAATTATTCCTTTCCTTTTTCAAATTTAAAATAAAAAACCCTAATTAAAAAAACCTCTAAAAACATGAAATAGAAAAATCCTAAAAATACTTTTCCCTTAATATTATTTTTCCACTTTCGGATGTGAAATAAATTCAAATTCCAAAAATCCATAAAAATTAAAAAGATAGAAAATGGAAAAAGCAAGAGAGTGTGATTAAGCTAATTTTGTAAGTTAGAACACACCAATCAAATTCCAATTCGTTTTATTTACAAAAATCTATTTGATGTCAGATATCTTGTTCTTATCGCAAACAAATAAAAATCACTAACTAACAAATACATTTCTTGATCGAACTATGTGGACTTTGATCCCTATTATGGGGCACGTAGGTCCTAGGTTTTCATCTTATGTCAACTCCACCCTTTGTAAATATCTATTTATTTGCTTATGGTATTATTGTTTTTGTCTTCTTTATTTAACATGCATCCATGTCAAAAAAAAAAAAAGGATAATTGAGGTAAATTTAAAGTCATATTCTATATCAGTTAGCTAGTTTAAGGTAACCGTCCTTATAAACAAGTGTTGTGGGGTGCCTAACACCTTTCCCACACACAAATAGACTCTCGAACTCTTCTTCGTTTTCACAGACCACTTTGCCTTTTCATTTTGTTTTAAACTAGTTTTTCCAAAGTATTGTGTTAAAAGTTTTGGTGGCAACTCTAGTAAATTGATTTTCAAGATTCATTTTGAGAATCAATTTAAACTCCTTTTTATTCTTTTTGCCAAAAGGTCAGTTACGACAATGTCTTAATGTAGCTTAGGTGTTTTGTTTATGTTTGTTACCCTTGAATCAATTTTTAGTGACTCAATTTATCTAGGCCTCTAGTGTTATTATGTGGATAATCATACTTACCCATACTTTTGTATAAATTTTATATTTGGTATGTAAAAGTTTAATCTTAAAAACAAGAAAGATAACACATTATCCTTATGGGAACAATACTTGATCTTTTATATCATTTTACTACAACTTAACCCATTTACTTGCAGTTCATTAAGTAAGAGCATATTCAGTTCCTCATAAGTCTTTTTGAAGTCCATGAAGCAAGCCATGAGAGATTTATTATCATTTTCAGGCCTTACATACCTCATAAATCGATGACACATTCCCTTTGCCAAAATAAAGAAAATCCAAGAAATCCATTAGCTCCTTAACAAGCTCACAATGATTAATTAAGCTAATTACCTAACTTTCGATGCAATTTCAAATTTGCAAGAACAGTTGCACATTTTCTCTTAACCAAACATGTTTTATGTCATCGATTGGAGGATTACTAGTCAAATGGTCATCTTTATCAATACTTGATAAATAAATATGGACAGTCTTACTCTAGACCGAATAATTGGAGCCATTGAGTTTGTGTTCTGTGATTCTTGACATCATAGGAATCATATCAGTTTTTGATGTCTCCACCTTCAACATTATAGTTAATAAACCTAAAAAAGGGACACCATGAAACAAATAAAAAAAATACCCAATAGAGGCTAAGACCACTAAAAAAAACTTAGATTCGAAAAGAAATATATTTTCCAAGATCTTAGGTGTACATGATAATTCTAAGAAATTAGAGTTATCAAGAGTGTTTTCCTTGTGAATGAATGCTTGCTTTGTGAAAAGTTCACTATTTTTGAATTTTTTAGTTGTTGATTTCACTTTTTTTTTTTTACAAAATGATGTTGGGGCTAGCAAATGAATGATTTAGGATTGATGTGCATCATTTTTTGAATGGAATTATAATGGATTTTGTTGGTTTTTGTGTGTAGGAAAAGAATTTTAAAGAGCATTAAAGCACAAAAATATTTATTCCCAATTGCTATGGCAATTATGTGGCAAATTGCATGGTAAAGTTTTGTAGAAGATCACTTCTATTGAAACAAATGTTTTAAGGAGAGAAAAGGACAACATGTGATATATAAGGACAAAGGTTTGTAGAGAACCTAATTTTTGGTGGCTGGTACACACAGGGATGAGATTTAGGGTTAAACGAGAAGCTTTTGAGGCTGAAAAAGGAAGAAGTCAAGAGTAAAAGTGGTCCTCCTTGATTCTTTCTACCATGACAGCACAAATTTATAAGAATTTAGAGCTTTTCTGAAAAGAAAGAATTCTGGTCACAAGAGGAAGAAAAGAAGACATTGAGTTTGAAAATCATTTTCTTAATTAGTGATTAATCTTATTCCTTATACTTTGTATTTAGAAATGGATTTTATTATATTGATGACTATTTTGAGAACCATGAGCTAATTTATTGTTTAGCTAGGATTATTAATTAACCCTAAAATTGTGAAATGTTTTTATTGATACTATGTTAAGTTGAATGTAGTTTGTTTAATCAAGTTTATTATAATTAAATTTGTTATTTGTTGTTTGGCCGCCAATAAGTAGTAATTAGCTTGAATGAGTTTTGGATAGATTAATTCAAGTGAGTACTAGCTTGATAAATGCAGGTTCCTCTAATTCATTAACAATTTGTAATTATAAAGGCATATATGATGTACCTCACATAGCCTAAACAATTTTGAGCCTAAATTTAACTTCTTTGAATTGGGTTTTCATAGGAATAAGATAAATTATGATTTAAGAAGCTAAGCATAGCAATTTGGAAGCATCTTTTTGCAATTTTCATAACTGGGGATGACACCTTCATTTTACTACTGCAAATGCTATAACAATTTATAACAAATTGCAATTTAAGGGGAGATTGACAATCTTAGCACCTTTAGTACTTGAAATTGATTAGCTTCCACTTTATTGCACTTTTGCAGTTGTTTGTTTACTATTTAGTTCCATCTTTGTATTACCAATTGAATTTATTTAGTTGCATTGTTATAATTTCATAAGAAAATTCATTTCTTTTGTTATTTCCTCTTGATCACTTATTTTGATTAAGTTGTTTTCTACTTGATTTTTAATACTCAATCCTCATGGGATGATACTTTCACACTTCTATATTACTTGTGCAATATGTATACTTGCGTGTACACATCGTAGTGTAACAATACAAAATACTTTTACTGAAGAATTGAATTGAAAAGTTCACAAAACTCTTTCCCCACCACCCTTTCCATTTATAGTATACTTGAGCTCGGCTAGAGATGATGAGTCAATCGCCAAAGAAAAAAGAAAGAAAATGGGGGGAAGCCATACATCTCTATACATCAACATGTGAAGAAGTGCACTAAATCTATTAGCGATGCATGAGATCCACCCCTTAAAGTTCTAGCCTCCAAATTTAGGGACCCATTAAACTCAACATGCTAGATTCTCTATGCTAGTGTTGCACCAAAGACGGCCACTTAAAGTGGTGATCCAAAGATGGGTATGACAACCAAAGAATAAACACTTAGGAGAATGCTAAAAAATTTTTAGAACTTGTTATGATACTATGAAGATAATCAAAGAGACAATTCTCTTGTGTTATTCACCTAAGAAGGATAGGTATTTATACATAGGTACAGAAGCTACAAAAGGAAAATCAAATCAATTAAATCCCTAATAATATCTTAATCACATAACGTAAGTCAACTATACAATGAATATGATATAATCCTAGGTTAATTACTTCATATCTATAACAATCTCAAACTTCCTACAACTATAATAAATAGAGGTCTAAATAGGATCAAATGTATTTTTCCATTCTCTATCCCAAATTATAATATTTTGAAATTTCTCATTTAACAACTCTATCCTAATAGAATAATTGAGTAAATATTTACATTAGTTAGAGGAAGAAGACCATATAATTAGGTATATTTGAAAATTTAAATAGTACGGGAAAAAGGAAAGTTAAGAAGAACCCATATATTAATTGAAGTAGCATTTTTTTATGAGAATTAAACTAGTATAAGTGGCTAAGTTGTACCCATGCAAACCAAAGAGACTTGTGTTCTAACCTTGCCAAGTGTAAGTATGATATTTTTGTCTATTTTTCTAAAAATACCCTTTGCCCCTAAGTAAACAACCTATATACCCATATTTTTTCTTCTTTTCCCAATTTTCTCCTACCTCTGTCAAGTCATGCTAGTTAGCTGGGTCCATATTGCTTCTTTGATCTCTGTCACGTTTGGCTCTGATGGGTGTTCTGCATTGTCTTTCTCTCCTCTCCAACGTGTTCTTGGTCGTCATTAGCGAGGTGTGCACGTGGGGGTGGCAGGAAATTTAAGCACTTCATTCGCAATAGTGTCACTCAAAAATTTCATCAAATTTCTCCTTGATTTCACAAGATTACTTCAAATCCTGTTATGTATTTCAAGTACTCCCATCTTAATCTCAGCTCTTGATTTCAAGTTTTTGCCTATAAATTTAGGAAACTCTTTTCGTCACAAGTAGCATGAACAGTAACAAAGAAATTTGAAATTTGGCTAGAATCAAGTAAAGTTTCTTAAAATTTCATTAAGGATTTTGTATCCTAGATAAATTTCAAGTAGTTCTCCACCCATTTGAGCTTCCAATTTGGTGAATGAACACTTAGATTCGAAATTCCCCATTTTAGGCGAAGAACATGAATAGTAAACTTAAAATTCAAATTGGAGCTCATTTCAAGGAGTTTTGTGAAATTTTCTTAGGGGGTTTTGATATTAAGTAAGTATTTAACAATTCTCATGTATCAATTTGATGTTTAGATCACTAAATCAAAAACCCCTTTATCTTTGTAGGGAGTTGAAATGTGTAGAGTGGTGATATATTTCATCATCCTATAGTGTTATTGGACATTAAGGAAAAGAATATAAGTTGTTAATAGTTATCATTTGGAGTGGTAAGTCACTTTGAGAATTTTTCTCAAGTTTATCTTAAATTTTGTTGTTATAAGAGGAAGTTTAATGAATGAAAGTACAATGGAAGTTATTATTATTATTGAACAACCACTTTGGTTATTATTGGTACAACTTGACCTAATTAGTAATGTTGGATAACTCAAATGTTATAAGAAGAAAATAATGAGCTACTAGGGGCTAGTATTAATTTTGAATTATTTATTCAAATATTGATGATTGGTAAGTGTGTTTAATGTTATTTACATATTAGGAAACATCAATGTCATATGTTGGAAATGAAACAAGTATTGGGAAGTGAAATTGGTGGAAATTATGTGAACACATGGGCATATGAATATTATTAAAAACATTGGAATTTTTTTAGTGCAAATTATTTGAATTGGTTATTGGTGATGATGAAATTGTAAGTGTATGGACCATTTGGGTTCACGAAGTATATTCTAAGTATATGTGAATATATATATGCTAGTTATGGCAATTAAAAACATTAAAAAGAATAATGGTGACCTTATACAAAGAAAATAAAGTACCAAAATTGTTTGTGAATGCCAACTCATGAGTGGAAACTTGCTATTAGTTTACCTAAGTCAAGGTGCTTATTAGCATGAGACATTAAAGGTGTATCATTTATTTTTAGGGTTGTAGTAGTCGCACTCTATTTAACGAGTAAGAGAGTGAGTTGTGTGTGCTTTGCCTAGGTGAGTAAATCATCCTAATTGTGCAAGATTTCAATTTTATGTTATCTCTTTTTGAAATATTATTTCTTGATCTCCTTAGTACTTTAAAGCAAGCTTACAAAATTATAAAATTCATTTATATATTCTGAACTTTGAGATTTCGGGATTTATATACTATAATTTTGCACTTATGATTTTTCTAGCTTTGAGTTTTATGAGATAAAATGATTATGAACTTATGCAATTATCTATTATATAATTTGAAGTATTCCGATTTTATATTCATGAAATACCTTATTTCTCTTATTATAAAGACATCTGATTCTATATATGCAATGTAGTGGGATTCTGAAATTTGGATATTTTTATTTGTCTCTATGAAAAAACTTAATTCTAAATTTTTGAAACTCTGATTTTTTATTATAGATTTATATATGTTAAAAGAAACATTTTGGTACATATCTAAAATAGAACAATGTAGTTAGTCACAATTAAGGTTGTACGGGAACACGACAAACTTGGGAGACCTGGCCCAACCTAACAAGGAGAATAGGTTAAAAGAAGGGAAGAATTGCTAGATAAGGGTCCCCAAGCTGGGGCTAGGCCAAGGTTGGTCATTTTACCCAACTCGGCCTAGATTTTTAATATATATTAAAATTATTTATATGTTTTTATAATTTATAATAATTATATTATTAAAATTTTTTAGCTGGATTCAATTTCCTTCAGGAACCTGAAAGTCTGAAACATCTACGGCCCTCTCTCCCCACGCACATGCGATCTCTCGACTCTCTCTGTCGCTGTTGATCAGCCGCCGTCACATCTCCCTCTCCGTCGCTTCGCCGTCGCCATGGCCTTGCCGTTTGCTGACGATTTCTACCAGGTTCGTTCCTCACTCGAATCTCAATCTCTCACCTCTCTCTGTATCTGTCTCTGTTGAACCTCGCCTCAAGCCTCCCCCTCTCCGTCACCTCACCCTATGCCGACAATTTCTAGTGGCCAGGTTCGTTGCTCGTTGTTCTATTCTGTATGTAGAAACAAAATCAATGCTAGGGCTAATTTTTATTTCTCCGACATGTTCTCAGCTCACGCCATCATCTCTGCCGTCAACGGTGGTTGCCACTGCCTCAATGGTTCACCAGCATCTTCTCTGGGTCAGTGCTCACTCCCTCAGGTTAGATTTTATTCCGGTTCTGCATTATTTTCGATTAGATAAATAGTAGTTTTTGCTTAATTTAATTGAAGTTTTCAACTGTGATTTCTTCCTTGCTCTGCTGGGTAAGTATTTGGCTTGGCTTCTTTGAGCTAATTATACAGAGATTGAATAAAATCATCTGAGGTTAAAATGAGGCAGTCATTTAAGAGAGTTTCACTACTGAGACACATTTGAACCAGTATGGTGACAATTAAGTAGAGCAATTTAGAACTAAAGCTAGACTGGACTGGAATAATGAGTAGAAATGATCAGAAAGATACAACATTTAGATACATGGTAATGATATAGTTGTAAATAGGCCTTGATTATGGAAACTACATAGTAGATTCCAGTATATTTTAGACATGGTTTATGTAGGGACTCCAACCTGAACCTGTTGTGATCTAGGTCATCATTGAGTCACTGGGAATTGGGATGTATTTTTTAAGCTTCAACTTAACTGAAAGTTACCCCCATGTAATTTCTGTAAAGTTTCTGTTCTCAGATGATGGTCATTCTAACAAAGGGTCCAGGAGGGTGATGTCTTATTTGTGAAACTTCACATGAGGAAGCAGAGAGAGTGGTTACTATTGCCTGTCTTTGGCTTGTAAAATTCACTTTGAAATTAATTCTCGTAGGTCATGGAAATATGTGCTATCAAATGGTGGTCTTCAAAATAATATCGAGGTTCAGATGGCATACAGTTGAGTCAGATTTGTTATAGATTTTATTACCACAATTGAACAGTTGGTTGGATGTAGGATTATGCAAGGAAATGTTGTATTTTTGCTTATTTTTATATTAATTAGTGTTGAATTTGATGGGATTTATGATGGCCCTGCTTAATTAATTGGTAGTTCCTGCTCTGCATTTGTCTATGATTTATGAGGATTTAGATATTTCAATTTCTTAAAAAATAATTAAGTGTGATTTTTAGATTAAAAAAAAAATACACTTTGTAGTTTGTAAAAGACTTACTAAGTGAATTCTAATATTTGATTGGGTTTTGCACAAATTTAGTATCTCTTTTGATTATTTAGATGCCAGATCTAAGCCCAATGAGTCAGCTAGAGCAAGCTCCATTACAAGGCAACAATATGCCATCCAACCCGACATCCAACCTTTTAGATGCTAGCCAGAGTGCCACTACCACTACGGTAGCTGCCTCTACCTCTGGCTCAACACCTTCTACAGGGTCAACAGTAGTGGGTGTAGGTGAAAAGAGGAAAAGCCTCCCAAAGAAATCCGATGTGTGGGATCATTTCGTGAAATTCCCTTTAGAAGAAACTGGAAAGGATATAAGAGCTGCTTGTAAGTACTATGATGCTTCTTATGCTTGTGATCCAAATAAGCATGGTACAAATTCATTGAAAAAACACTTGTTGAGGTGTAAGAGGCATCCAAATCGGGTTGAGGAAAGTAAACAATCTATGTTAGCATCTTGAACCAAGAAGAGGTCAACCTAAAACCTTGGTCCCCTATAGCTACAATGTAGAGGGTTGTCGCAAGGCTTTAGCAAGGTACGTTATTAAAGATGAGGTGTCTTTTCGATCTGTTAAAAAGGATGGGTTTAGGGAATTTTGTTATGAATTGGAATTATGATTTCCAGTTCCATCCAGAATGACAATTGCTAGGAATTGTTATAAGATCTATCTTGAAGAGGCAAAGACGCTTGAGGATTCCTTCAAGAGGGTAGGGTTTTATGTAAGTCTCATCACAGATGCTTGGATGTCAGTGTAGAATCTAAATTACATGTGTTTCACATCCTATTACATAGATGAGGATTGGAGGCTTTAAAAGTGAATCTTGAAATTTTGTCTTATCAAAAATCATAGAGGTGACATGATAGGAAAAACCATTGAGAAGTGATTGTTAGAGTGGGGGATTGATGAGGTATTGACCTAGGCAGTGGATAACGTATCCTCAAATAACACAACTGTGACTTATCTGAAAAAAAGACTTAGAAGTTAGGGTGGGTTAATGTGTGATAGGGATTTCTTACACATGCGTTGTTGTGGACATATTTTGAATCCTATTGTAAGCAATGGGAATGATAAGCGAAGGATTATAAGGCAAGCATAATCATTGAGTGACCGAGCACAACTTTGCTTTATTTCAGTCTATAACTAATGCTTTCATCAGACTTAGCCCGGCTCAAAACTTCTTACCCAACCTGGTGATGTCCCGAGTTCACCCGACTAGGTCACCAGGCTCGAGGTTAAAAAAACTAACCTTGATGTAATGCCAGGCCGAGCCATGGGTATGTGTTAGACCTAGCCCGGCCCGCCTTCTATGTAGCCCTAGCAACATTTGACGTTAGCTGTAGTACACTATGATCTGTATTCTGATATGATTGGGCTTGAAGCTTGTGACTAATATACATTATGTTCTTATTATACTAGCCTTGGCCGAACTATATTTTTTTGGATATTTGATAATTCTGTAGGATGTTCCTAAGCATTCTGTTGGATTTGGAATACCCTTATGCTACAAATGTATTAATTCATTCTCATTCAGAACTGGTTCTATAATTTTATTATTTAGGCCTTTATGAAATATTAATACGTGTTTTACATTCTACATTATTTGTATTTTCCATGAAAGGTGTTTGGTTTCAAGATAACATATGATTTTTCAAAAACTCTACTGTGGCTAGTCTGTTTCTTCCTTTGTATGATTAGTATTATTTGCTCACTGAGTTTTAACTTATCCCACATTATTTAACATTTTTTATATCATAGTGCTAATCTAGAACACTCAACTACGAAGTAAGAGCTTGCGGGTGTTCCTATTTTTGGTGAGCCTTGTTACTACGAGTGCAAGAGCTCCAATTTGATGTTAATTTGTAATTAGAATTGGTAGCTCGAAGTTAGTCTTTTTGTTATTGATTTATTGATTATGGGCTACTTATATGTATATATATTGAAGAGTGGAGCACTCCATCTCATTGTATGTCATATTTTTTGTATTAGAAATTTCAAGAGTTCTATATTTTAAGGAAAACTCAGCTGAAATTTCTACACATGAGTAAACTAATTATTTTGGCATATATATTCTATATTAGTTCTATTTGATGAAAATTCTACATGTTCAATTAATGTCTGATTTCTTAAGGTGTCTATTAAGCTTAAAAGGTCGAGGGGTACCTCATTTCCCATGCTAGTCATGTCCTATTGGTTAGGTTTGTGACGCGAATGACAAGGTGATAACATATTTATATATTGGTTGTGATTTGTGTTGTTTCTTGATGCAAACAACTCAGAATAAATTGAACTATTTCGTGTACTAGTTAAAAGGGCATGTGTATATACTTGGCTAGTTGAATTATCATTGGCAATTGATCATACATCAACCTTATTAGTTTATGCCAAGACTCGTATTCATAAGTCAAGTCATTATATTACTTCTTCTTAACAACTCTTTCAAAGTTCTAAAAGAATTTGATGACATCCACATCCAGTTTCATGCAAGCCTTTGAATATGAATTTAAGCTCCTACTCAATCGTGTGCTTCTCATCCTCATTGCAAAAACTTTTTTCATGTGACATGCCCCAATTTTCCATTATGAAATACATTGATTTTATCTAATTATTATTGTTGACATTATATTCTTCAACTAACTTGCTCAATGCAGCGTCAAACTACACTTCTTGATTGTATTTATATATGCACTTCTTAAAGTCAATTAAGAAATTAGATCCTTTCTTTATCAAGTTGCCAAGGTACTTAATCACATTTTGCATCAAGTGTCATGTATATAAACCATATCAAGTCTCCAGCATCACTTCACCTACAATGAGAAATCCAAGATTAGATTGTTGAAGCATAAATTATAAAGAAAACAAATTATCTTGTTCCTTAGTAAGATCACTTACTACTTTAGTTATTGCTTAATCTTGATTGGTGAAATAGTTTGAGGCATTTTTTACCATGCACTTTTAGGAATGTGTGAAACAACCATTGGAATAATTCAATCATCTCATCATACACTAATGTAGCCCCCAAAGTTACCACTACCATATGATGATTAAATCCTAAAAATAATGCAAGCAACTTATTTGTAATGTTTGTACAGTATGTAGTATCCAATGATATTGCATTATAGAATAAACTATAATTTGTCACCATTTTTGCATTCACTCAAAGCACGTTTATTATTTGTTCATCCATATCCATTTAATATGTGTGATAAAAGGATGAATTTTCCAGTAACTATAATTGAAAATATTGCAATAAACTACAAACTTTTCCATGTACCATGCTTTGTTGTGTTTTTAATGGGAGAAAACTCTTGGCATCCAACCAAGTATACATGAGATTTACTCTACCTCTTGCATTCGTATTCATGAGTTGAAAAGAAACTTTTTGTTGCAATCCTACTTCCTCAACCAATTGAATCTCATAAGCTTGCACTTGAGATACCTCACATTGTGAACCAACATGTGCATTGTCTCAAGAGGCTGAAAAGGGTGGTTAGGCGTAGATTACAATTTTCATCATTTGTTGCAAATGCATTTATTGCTTTACAATCAGTTCATGTCTCGACCGTATGATTGGTAACCAAAAAGTCTCTCTTGTCTATCTTTTGAAGTCCCTCCTTACAATAAAAAATTTTGTAAGAGGTAATGAAGTTGTCTTCTTATTCTTATTTGCATACTGCTTCCTTACTCTAAATCTAACCTTTCCACCATAATCAACTTAAAACATCCAAGTTCCATCTATATTATCAAATTTCATACCCATTCTTGGCTTCCAATCCTCCTTCAAAGATGTCATCCTCAATAGATATGGTACACAACATAATGGTACCTAAAAACCCATAAAAAAAATAGTAATAATTAAGTTAAATCTCATAAAAAAAACATATGAAAGACTTATATTGAAATATTATCATAATAAAATTACATAACTATCCATTTTTGGATGACTTAGAAACACCATTCTTGCTAAAGGACGTGTTGCAAGAAAAAAAATTATAAACAATTATACACATAATTCCACTAGCAATGATTTCAGTACCCAAAAAGATGAATGCCATGCCTTCAAGCACATATGCTGAGCTTCCATCATTTGGCGCCTAAATTCGCTTCCATTCCACCTAACATAAATGTTTGGTTAAAGAAGAACCAAAGCAGACAAACAATGTGCTAATGAAGAAGAAGAGGGCTTTGTAGCATTAAATGTCTTGCTTCAATGACACAACGTTTAGGAACTCAGTATTTTTTAAAAAAAAAAAATGTATGTGTCTAGTCCCTGTGGCATGATCTAACTCATTGGATGAATTAAACAGCTCCACATAACAAAACAATTGTCGTTGGCGCTATAACACTACAACAAATTTGGTTATGCAAACATGTGGATATTATGTTACGCCATTCATATTAGGTGAGCCAAGCATGGTATATTGTGTAGTTATACCATTCTCCTTAAGGAACTTAATTAGCAAATAGACTATGTGATTGTCCATTATCCGTGTATCTATCAAATTATCAACCCCTTTATTTGATCTCACAATTTTAATATGTTTACTAAAATTCTTCTCTACTTGAGCTTTATAGACTTTAAAGGTATAAAGTGTCTTACTTTTATTATAAAGCATATACATGTGTACATAGCTTGAGTGATCACTAATAAAGGAAATAAAATACCTCTATCCATTAGAACTCAAACCAAGATAGTATATTAGTGTGTATTATTTCTGATAGTTCAAAACCTTTTCTATCCCCTTAATGTGACATTTTGGTTTACTTACTCGCAAAACAGTTCACAAATGAATCTAAGTCATTAAAGTAAGGATTTAAGAACCTCATTCTTCACCAACCTTTTGATTCTTTTTATGTAGATGTGTCCCAGTCTCCTATGTCCTAGACTACAAGATTTATCATTCATGACACAACATTTTAATCCAATATTAGTATGCACAACTATTAACATATTAATTACATTTAAACTAACTAAATCCTATACAAACGGCCATTCAAAGAAATTCTTTGAAAAAGCACTTAATAAGTCATTAATTGCATAGTTTTTTATGTTCTTTTTACTTGATATCTATCATGTATTTTGAATAAATTTTTTTGATTTAGTGACCTAAGCATGTTTTTTCTTCTATTATATGGTTTGGAATGTTTGTTTGCTAATTTGGATGAAACTCAATTAATTTTGTCATGTTTTAATTTAAATTATTAGGGAGTTACATACATGGAAGATCACTGAGGATTAGAGGCATAAAAGTATAGCATAGGTTTTTAAAGGGAATAGACCTCTCATTTTGGCTCTCCAAAGTCCTCTTTTGGAAGGAGTAGCCAAGGGTTGAATTCA
Source organism: Delonix regia (assembly GCA_037074485.1). Classification (NCBI taxonomy): domain Eukaryota; kingdom Viridiplantae; phylum Streptophyta; class Magnoliopsida; order Fabales; family Fabaceae; genus Delonix; species Delonix regia. The sequence goes on along the minus strand of CM073450.1, from coordinate 36,849,123 downwards.
TTAGATCTCCTTGGGCCAAACCTTCAAGTACTCGCTCCATCTCTCTTCTTCTCAAGCTTTTATCTTCCCCTTTGATTTGCAAAGTAGTTTATATTATTGCTTTTAATTTGTTGTTTCTTAGATGATTTGAGAACCATTGAGTTCAAATTTGTTCAAATTGTATTCATATATGGCTATTGAGATTGTATTCAATTACCCTTGTTATTATTGTTAATTAGTGAATATGGATTGCCTCATATTAAAGGTTTTGTTTATTTTATTACTTGAGATATCTACATGTGGCTTGGGTAGGTTTAATACTTGAAAGTTTTCCTAATCTTATGTCATGGAATTGAATGTCTACAAAGTGTTCAATGAAATGGCCATTGACAAATTGAGTTTAATTTGACTTTAATGACTAGGTTTGGCATTTAGCAAAAGTTAACACTTGATTTATCAATTGTTTTATGAATGCACCATATTATTTTGTTTAAATGATTGGGTTTGACTTTTAAAGAAAGTTAATATTTATGGTAGTATAATTCAACTTAAATGACTATGTTTGACTTTTAGAAAGAGTTGTGTTTGATAATTTAACTCATGCTCTTTGTGTATTCTAAAGAAAATTCTACTAAAATGATTAGATTTGACTTGTAAGTATAATTAGAATTATAATTAGGATAATTACTATATTTGGGTTCATCTCATTAGTAAGCTGAATAATGAAAATTATGAACTAAACCATAGCTATACAAGGTGAATAATGAACTTAATAACTCACTTTTTATATTTAGTTATTGAGTTTTAGTGGGTATTGGTCTTGGTATAAAGTGGATTGTTTAATTTAAGTTAATCTTTCTTGAATTGATTCTTTGTGACTCTATCCCCATATGACACTATTGTAAGTAGTGTTACTTATGCAAATATAAATTGACTTAGTATAGGAATGATGCTACAAAAAAATATTTATACTCATTTCACTTAAATTAAGGCAATTAATCATTACATATAACTATATGCCCACCAATACAAGTCATATTGAAACATGAATTGCATATCACTAAATCTAGCATGGGCAAAGATCAGCGTATGATTAACTTATGTGTATTTTACAATGAAACTATAAAAGCACTCATTTTTCCCCCACTACTTGTAGACTAATCAAAAAGCATGAAATAATTTATACTTCACCCTAATTTGATACATCAATATAAGTATCTTCCTATGGGTAAAGATATATTATATTTATATATTTAATTAGAATTAATGTTATTAAATCCATATTTCATGTGTAATATTTATGTTTCTAAAAATAAACCATGAATGTATATACATTGTTACTTAGCAATATTGTGGCTATTCCATAAATATACATACTAATAAATTGACATCTAGATCTATTATGTTCATTTCAACATATATAATGCACTAAAATTTAATTACTTCATGAGAAATAATTAATTAATTAATCAACTTATCCTTATGTGATCAATTAATTAAAATTCTCTCTTGAAATTTCTTTCCCAAATGTGCTAAATATTGTAAAAATAATTCTCCAGAAATAATTGACATGAAAAAAAAATCTTTCATGATTAAATGACACCAAAAGTACTTTTTCATAATCAAATAGAACTGAAAACAATTTTTCATAATTAAATGATACCAAAAAACAATCTTTTTGAAAATTATATATAGCACCCAAATATAAGTTTTCCATAATTAATTTGCGTTAAAAGTAAATTTCTAGAAATTAATTTAAAAAAATTAATTATGGTTTAAAATAGACAGTTAAACAATCCCAAGTGACCAATTAATTTAAAGTGAAGAAAAATTAATAAGTCCTACGAAATGGCCGATATGACATTTTGGTTTAAAGATGGCCGAAAGTATCCAAAACAGGCCCATATTAAATTGTTCAAAAATAGTCGTCCAAAGATAACAGAAATGGTCTAAGAACATAAGCCCATAAAACACCTTCCTTTTTTGTTCTTGTTTGTTTGTTTTTTTGTAATGCGTGTTGACAGAGGAGTAAATCAAGGCCGAAAGGCAAGTTTCGAAAGTTGCCAACAAAATCTAACCATGCAGATTTCTAATAGTGGCCTGACAAAGGCAAGCCTAGGTCTGCTACCACATATAGTAAATTCTTGAATGATAATTGGTTCATACAAAATATGTACAATTCGAAACCTGTTTTAGTTGTTGAAATTTTTGTAAGAAAATGAGAATAAAAAAAAAATGAGAATAAAATTAAGTAGAATAAAACAAAACAATGAGTTTTCTTTAAACAATAAAAATATTATGAATTAAAAGCAACCAAAACGTAAAAATGTAATTTCATTTTCATTTTTTAACTTAAATTCTAGTAACTAAACATGATCTTGGTATTAAAGTTGAAACAATTGAAACATTAAAACATAGCAATAGATACATAAAATGTTCGAACTTCAAACGTTAAGGTAGCTTAGAATTTTGAATTTACAAAATGAATAATCTATAAATAAAACTCCTCAAGAAAGATTAGGAATAGAATATATTATAAGTGTTTTCTCATATTGATAAGAGGCAAAGTGTGATGAACACTCAAGAAATTTTTATCAGCTTGACTTAATCAGGAACTTTCCCAGTGTTTTGTTAATCTTTCTACCATTAGTCGAGTTGACCTTTAAGCTAGTCTCTTAATTATAATAGCTATTTGGATTATCACCGATAAGTCTTAATTTTTATAAAATTGAGATGTGGATCATCTTTTAATTTTGATAACATTCTATACTTCGTTCTCATATTTTAAAGATCTAAAAATTATCGTGGCCTATGTATTGTATCATATCATATTTGATATGCATATTTGTGATGGTGTATTTTGGATAAATATGATTTTTGCTTTGCAGGGAACAAATTTGATTATTATATAAAGCAAGAAATAAATTGCTTGCTTCGTATCAATTAGATTATACAAATTCAAGCTATCCTATGATCCTCTCTCTGAAAGTTAGTGTTGGAGTGGAATTGAGACCATGAGACCACTGCATGGTGAAGGGGAATTCAGATACGATGAATATGGGGGATTTGATGAGTGTATTGATTTTTTTTCTTGGGATATATGAATGATTCTGAAGGTGTAGGTATTATGATTTGAGGTCCTACTTTTTACTTTTATTTCTTTGTGATTCAAAATAGGTTAAAAAAAATGTAAAGAACTAAATATCTCGTAGGCTTATCCTATAGAGACAAAGCTCATGAAAATGAATTTTTTTCGTTTTAATTATCTCTAACACAAATAAATATATTATTCTTTAAATCAGATTAGTGTTATAGTGTATGTTATAGCAACTTTAATACTTTATAATCTTTTGCTAAGTTCGTATATTTTGTTTAGAGAAAAGTACTAAATTAGTTTTCTACTTTTTCATTTTATGATAATTTAGTCATTTACAAATAATTGTGACAAATTAGGCTTTCAAAAATCATATTTTATACAAAATCAGTCCTTCATTAATTTAAACAAAGAGACTAATTTTGTACAAATTTAAATTTATGAAAGGTTGGCTTTGTATAAATTTAAAGTTATAAGGGGTTAATTTGTTATAATTAATTTGTACAGAACTAACTTGTCTCAAAGTACAAAAATAAAAGACCAATTTTATACTTTTCTCATTTTGTTTGAGTTAAGGTTTGTGGCTCATAAATAATTTTTTTAAGGAGATTATCTTGGCTTTATATAAAATGGCTTCTCTTTTGATGCTTACTAAATTACATTTCTCTCTCATGAAATTCAAGAGTTGGAGTTTATTGTGCTTTTGATGTTTATTATTGATGCAGCTGAAGGGGATTGAATTTCTAATTTTGCTTGGGTGTTGAAATAACTAATAAAACCATGATTATTTTCTTGAATTATTCTTTTATCCATTATTTAGACACAGTTAATATATTAGCTATCATACGTTAGAGGAACTAAATTTGATAAGTTTTTGAAAAGTTGAATATTAAGTGTGATATTTTTTAATGAGTAAGGGATCAAATGTATATTTTTCTCCATTTTGATAAACTCAATATTTTTTTACACAATTAAAAGGAATGATACTTCTATACAAAAAAATTGAACCATCTATTATTGGCAAGCTTTTTCCTTAATCTCTTTTTTGAATATGTGATCAAGGGTAGATTATGAGCTACCATCCCCATTGGTATGGTTTTTTCAAAGTTCTCAATAAATTCATAAGTTCTTGAGAGCTATGATGTCCTTGTGTACTATGATTTTTCTTTTCACCAATATTAACTTATTGTTTTTTTCCTTTAAATGACAATTGCGAATACTTTTCATTCCCTTCGTACAAAGTCTCTTGTCTATTATTAATTAACTCTAACAACTTCACATTATTATCATGCATCATTTGATTTAATCATGGATACATCATTTTATCTTCATCCAAACATTGCACATTGCTTATTGAGATAATGCCCAATTTCATCACTGACCATGCTACGTATAAGTCATTAATAACAATCATTTCTTAAATGAGGTATGGCATTACTTGTCTTTCCATGACTTTTGAAAATAGTTTAACAATCAAGTGGTTATACTTTACTTGCTTAATCTACCATTTATCATAGTTGCATTTAAGACATGAATACATTATCCTACCCTTAACATTCTAATTAACAAATGTAAAATATAAAAACTTATTCAATCCTTTCAGGAGACATGTTTCGTGACTTGTTAATACATGTCTTATCCATTTCTTAACACAAAATATGTCTGATTTTAAAGTTTTCAAGAGAATTGTATACTTTACAGCAAGAATTAAATTAAAAATATTAATTAATATTGAACATGATATTTCATCAAGAATTAATTATCATTAAATTAGCACTCAAGTATTAAGTTTATTACTTTAATTTTTATTGCAACTATATTAAAATTCTATGTTTATATAAAACTATACATTCTTTCACAACATCAGTTTAAAGCATGAAAACTAAATCATATCGAACATCGCAGTTATCAATCAAGCTTTGACATTACTTTGTTTTTGTTCTATAGAATTTGAACAAATGAGAATATATAAGTTTTATAGTTGTAACGAGCACATATCATTTTAATTACTACACTAATTTAATTTCTATAAAATTTGCGCAAATATATATATACAATTCTAATACAATTTCCACAAACATTAACATTATAACATTATAATTTCTATAGAATTTGCACAAATGAACATATTTAAGTTTATTAGGAACTGCACAAAACTTTAACAATACAACTATCAAAATTTAAAAATTCAGTAACACATTATCCTCTTAAAAAGTGCAATTATAACTATCGACTTCTTCGCAATGAGTTACATTTCGATGCCATTTGGGTCTAGTGGTGGATCTTCTTGTCTTAAAATTTTAAAAAAAAAAATTAAAAATTTTGGTCATTACATTTCACTTTATTTTTAATTTGGTTCTTATAGTTTAAAATTTGTATTCAAGTCCTTAGAGTTTAAATAAATTTTTATATGGTCCCTATTTAGATTTTTACTAATATTTTACCATCAACATGACTTGACTTTTCTTCAATTTCTTATATTTGTCTCTTTATTAAAGTGTGAAGATAATATATATTTAGTTACATTATTAAAATTTAACTAAATATTAAAAAATTTTAATTGCAAGAACTAAATTAAAATATTTGTAAAATGTAAAGATCACATTACAAACTTTTAAACAATACAAACCAATTAAAAATTAAATGAAATTATAGGAAATGAAAATACATTTTTCCCTAAAATTAAAAATGGTGGGCGCACAATTTCTAAATTGATGGGGTGCATGAAATTATAAGTTTTAAAAACTAGACTGGGAACTCTAAGTTGTATATGTTTTTTTAGACATTATCAGCATTGATGGATTGAAGATTTGATTGATTTTAAGGGGACGAGAATATTTGGATCAAATATTTAAATCATGAGAACAAATTCTTACAATCTAAAAAAAAACAGATTCTTATAAATTAAAGAATTAAATTAAGAATATAAAATAAAATCACATATAAAAATTAAAATTTTAAAAATTCAAAGACTCTTGCGCCACTTTGGAATAATACATAATTATTGGAAAGTATATTCTCATATTCAATGAATTATATTTACTATATCATGTTTCATGATGAGGTCTTAATTAATTAATTAATTTTTCTTTCATATTGGAGTTCAAGATTTGAGGCGCCCTTGTCAAGTTAGAGTCAAGAAATAAGGGTTCTATACATAGTCTTGAGCTAGCTAGTACTAGTATGTTGCTTTTTCCATTTTTTCATCTAACGAATCTACTTTCTTTTTATAAAAATATATGGTAATAATTTCATCTTAGAATGTAATTTAATTTTCCTTCGTTAAAGATGGTATAAATAAGGGAGTTGGGGACTATTGCAAAGGTTCATATTTACACGTGAATAAGAGGAGAAAGAGGAATAGGGTTTAGTGACAAAAAATAAGACACTATTGGAAAATGGGTTGTCCTAAATGATTGAGATTTATTGTTATTAATGAATAAATTAAGGTAAAATTTGTTGTGCACTCAAGTGTATCAGTGCAACCAGTTATAATATAAGAATATATTTAAAATATTATTATTATTTTATTAATATTATTATAATTATGTTCCTTTATTATAATTAGATATACTGATACATTTAAAATTGTGAATACACAAAAAATGACACTATAAATTAAATTTAAATTCAAAATTGTAAAGCAGATAAATCAAAGGTTAGAGGTTTACAACAAACCAAACAATTATAACATGAGAGAATCTACACAAGTGGTGCTTTTGTTGTGAATAAGAGGTTGCAGTTCGACTTAAGTTGCAATCTGACTGTGTGGGATAATAAAAAATTAAAATCCAGCTTTGCTTACAATTAAGTACACTCAAATCTCATCAAGGAGAATAGAATCATAGCAGAGGAAAAAAAAAAAAAAAAGAGAACAAAATATAAACAAAGCACAAAGAAAATAAAAAATAATATAAGAAAAGAAACAAAGAATAAGTCATACAGAAAAAAAAAAAAAACAAGGAAAAATTGGAATATAGGCGAAGAAAAGCAAAGAGAAAAGTAAATACGTAATATTTACAAAACATAATAATTGTTGGATGCAAAAGACTATATATAATCCTTTTGATAGAGGAAGATAAGAACAAAGAATTTGAATACAAGGAGATAAGAAATAGATTATAAGCAAAGCACGAAGAAGAATACATAATATGAGCAAAACACAAAGATTGCTGGAAGCCAAAGATGATTTTCTGATTTAGATATTAATAATAGGTAATAGATAACTTCTTCCCATATTATTTCATTCTTTTTATTTTAATTTTTTTAGTTTATTATGTAACTATGTATGTTGTTTGGGACAAAGAAACCAAAATAAGTACATGTGTGTGTGGACCAATTTTTTTACAGAAAGCCTAGTATCCATGTAAGGCTCAAAGAGGAGAACCCATGTACCTTCTTCTTAGTATATGGCAGCCAGGCGATGGGATATGATAGGCAAAAATAGAGAAAATTATGGAGCTTAGTCTCATGGCCTTCCCTTATTGTGTGTTTGATCACTGGAATAAGATGTCGCCAGATCCAATGAATGCTAGATTATAAATACACCTGATTATAATTTAAAAAATTAATCCAATTCAATAAATCTGATTCAAAAATACATAAAATTTGAATCCAAAAAAAAAACTCTATTAAACAAGTTTGTTTTGTAAAATAAGTTAGTCACAAACTTCTTTAAAGTTTGGTACAAGACCAAAAAACTTGAATCAATATTTTATTAATAAAAAAAACTTACTATATAAAAAAAACTTAGTAACATAACATTTTAGTAAAAAAATAAAAACTAAAACCCTTTATTTAAAATATTTATATCAATGTAACAACTCAATTGTATTCACAGCATCTATACGTATAATTTTACAAGTAATAATAATACTTAATTATGTTATTTTTCTCAAATACTAATTAATAAATAGATTTGATTATAACAAAAAAAGTTTATTTAACCCAATAAATTTGATCCAAAAAATATAGATAAAAATTTGAATAAAAAATGGGCTTAGATTTTCTTAGGCTTGACCTGCAAATTTGTTATTGACATTTGCAAAATTAGAGAAGATTTTGGAGCTTAGTCTCGTAGAACTTCCCTTTTGCCTGAAAAAATGATTTTGATATGTATTTTCCTGTCTTTGAAGTTTTGGAATTGTAGGCGTAACATATATAACGTAGTGGAGAAAGGACTCAGTAACAAAGTAAATTGGAATAAATATCTGTACCTTAAATTTTAATATTATTTTGAACGATCTAGAGATTAATTTTTAACTTTAAAGAACTTTACTTTAAAATTTTGGAAACACATGATAAAAGAATTCCAGGAATGAATCCTTAAGAGTAAAAATAATATAGTCATTGGATTGTTTATAATAATTTTAAAATTTTATGTCATTAACTGTAATTGTTGAAAACAAAATTTGTGAAATTTGAAATGTTCTTTTTTCTATGAATAAAAGATCTAATTAATAGAGATTACACCTATTCTCGAGGTTCTGAGTATAAAGATTCCCTTTCAAATGGAAAAATTAAGCATGTAAAAGGCGGGCCTAATTTTTGGGGTGTGCAAAATACACCTAATAAATTATTAATTCATCCAATATATATTCTCATAAAAAATTAAAATACAACGAAATAATACATTATATAAACAAAACTCAAAAGTTGTATAGGGCCCTTAGCTCACAAATAAAAAATAAATAATTGAAAAACAAACATGTGTGTCACGTGAGGTTGTCTACATTACTGCACAATGTGATTTTGTGATTTAAGTCATCGGATTAAGGTTTTACGAATTTTATTGACTTAGATTTTTAAAAGTTATCAATTTTATTAACTTAATTCTAAACTAGTTTATTTGTCTGAGCATTACACGAGTCATAGAAAAAAATTAATTTATATTATTATATATTAATACATTTTAAATTATTAGTTCATAAAAAAGACACTATAGTATTTTCTTTAAAAAACAAAGCAACTCGCATTGTTGCTCTTTTTTAAGAACTCTAAAATATCAAAAATGGATGGAATTATATTTGACTTTATTTTTTACTTTGAACAATTTAAATTATTGAATAAATCATTCAATTATATGTTATTTTCTCTTTAATTTTAGACCATACTAAGTTATATTTACTACCCCTTATTAAAAAGTTTAGGAGATAATTAATTAATTATTTTTTTCATTGACTTTAAAAACTATTCGAACTTCAAAGAATTACCGATTTAAAAGGTGATTAATTAATTCATTAATTTTTTTATATATTCAAAAAATTACTTAGACTTTAAAAAATTCATGATTAACTTATTTCATAATTTTTCTTGTTGATAACGATAAATTCATGAATTTTCTTATTAATTTTAAAAAATCCTCATACTCTTAAAATTTTTTGAAATGAAAGGTAATTAATTAATTACTTCATAATTTTTCTCATTGACAACAAAAAATTTATGCACTTCAAAAATTCTCGATACATATCTTAGAAAAGTGAAGAGTCATTGTACAAGAAGGTGAGAGTTTGATCAATTGAAATTTCCATCAACCATCACATTTACTTCAACTATAGAAATTCAGAATTTATGAAAATGGTAAATGTGGCAAGAGGCAAAAGGGTTTTGTTCTCTTACTCCCATAAATTAAAGGTGTCAAAATGGGTATGACTCATTGGATCGAGACCATTTAACCCACCAAAGAGGTGAATTGGATTAAAAGACTTGTTTAATATAGTGTCAGTAAATCGACTCGTTTAACCTGTGAGATGTTGAAGGACTCCCTTAAGAAATTGTTTAATATAATGTCAATAACTTGGCTCGTTTAAGTTGTAGGCTAAATGAGCTAGCTTATGGGTTAAATAGATAACTTTTTTTCTTTATTTAAGTCCGGTAATATGAATATAAAGTGTCCACAACTTGTACTTTTACTTGCTAAAATAGGTTCAACCTACTTAGTTTGACCATTCAAAATAAAAATTGTATAAATGGGTGTTTGATGAAAATTTAATTATTTGTTTTTTTTGGTTAATGTAAATGTACATGGTGAAGGTAGAGAGATTGCTGGTGGTGACGATGATAAAATTTCAACTTTGGCTATAAGACAATATTCCAATATTCTTGATGTTGAACGGAACTTTGAAATGATTATACATTTAACGATTTGTTAACTTGAAGTATTGAACTATGTTTGTAATTTGACAAATTTGGTATTTTGCAATGTTTATGTTGGATTGGATATTGGCTTGTTAGTCATGAATTGGATTTATGATATTAGAATTCTTGATGGTTGGTTTCTAATTTGTCATATTTGAATTTTTATAATTTTTTTAATTTTTTCGGTGAGTTATATGGATTAGCCCACTTAACTTACTAGGTGGGTCGAATTGAGATTTTCAATTCATCACCTTATTAGTGGTTAAACGAGTCCACCAACTTGAATAAGTTAGTTTAGATAGGTCGAATTAGTCCACTTTAATAGTTTTAACATAAATGCACAGCTCGACAATTGTTGAAGGAAAGAAAATATGTTCAAAGGATTATTTGTGATTTAATTTTTATGAATTTTTAGTATATTATTTTATTTGTATTCTTAGTTGCTTTTAGAAGTTTTTTAATTAGGTACCGCAACTTTTATCTCTATATAAATATTTTTCACTAGAATTACTTTTTAGCTACCTAAAAATGGTCAAAATCCTACTGTTGCTTTTCTGAGCCACAGTCCACCTGTTTCTTAATGTTAATGTATTAATATATTTCAATTATATAAAATGTGTGGTACCCTGTCATTGTATGTGTAACCTCCCACACTAACCATCACTTACCGTTTTTAAACATTGCTTTTTATTAAAATAATTTACTAGTTTTCAACCTTATAAAAAGCATATGCCTCTCTAGATTACAACACACCTTTAGCTTTCTCTTCTCTTCCTTGCTACTTCTGCTCCTAAGATTCTTTTTTAGAGACTGTTTTATCTTAAAAAAATTTGTATGCGACAAAATATTCCTCAAAGGGTAGTATACTTTTATGTGACTCACCACATTGTTCTCCTACACCGATAGTTAGTACAATAGGAAAATAAAAAAGAAAAGAATAGAGGCATAGCACAAAGAATACATATATAATATAAGCAAAGCACAAAGGTAGTGCTTGAGATGCAAAAACCGATACCCCTTTTTATAGAGGAAGAAAAGAATAACAACTTTGATCATAAGCATATAAAATACAGAATATAAGCAAAGCACAAAGAATATGTAACGTACGCAAAACACAAAGAAAAAATTAGACTAAAAGTTATAAACATATAAATAATTTAAAGAAAAATATAATTTTTGTCCCTCACTTTTGACTTTAAAATTAATTTGATCCTTTATAAATAGTAAATTTCAAAATATTCCTTCATATATGAAATCCTTCAAAAAATAAAGGTCCAAAGATCAATTTGATCTTCCATAGAGATCAAATTCGTTCACTTTTCATCTTTAAAGAACCAAATTGATTGATACTTAAAGCAAATAATTAGAGATCAAAATTATATTTTTTTAAAAATTAACTAAATAGAGGAAAATGTACTTTTCATTTCTCACTCGTTAAAATATTTAAAATAGTCTATTATTTATTAGAAAATGTCACATATGGCCTCTTATTTTTTAAAAAAAATACTAGATTTACTCTCTTAAATTTAAGGTTTAGGGTTTAGCAAAGGGACTAATTTTGGTAATTTTTTGAATAGTGAGAAACTAAGTGTGGTATTTTCCAATAAATAAGGGACTATTTTGGACATTTTAATACGTAGTGGACTAAAATGACAATTTTGTAATAAGTAAGGGACTTAAAATATGTTTTTTCTCTTTTATTAACTTAATTCTAAATGTTAATTGTTGAGTCCATGTAATTATTTTGACATAAACCGTTACATCTACTTCAAATATAGAAAATCAGAATTTATGAAATTGGTAAATGTGGCACGACGCAAAAGGATTTTGTTCTCTTATTCCCATAAATACACAGCTTGACAAATGTTAAAGGAGGAAAGAAAATATGTTTAAAGGATTATTTGTGATTTAATTTTTACGAAATTTTAGTATATTATTTTATAGAATTTTAGTATATTATTTTATTTGTATCCTTAGTTGATTTTAGAAAATTTTGAATTAGGTACCCTAACTTTTATATCTATATAAATATTTTTCACGTTAGAAATTTTATAGAATTACCTTTTAGCTATCTAGGAATGGTCAAAGTCCTATTGTTGCTTTTCTGAGCCAGTGTCTACTTGTTTCTTAATGTTAATTTAATTATACAACATTTGTGGTACCCCTTCATTGTATGTGTAAGCTCCCACACTAACCATAGCTTATTGTTTTAAATATTACTATCTATTCAAATAATTTATTGCGTCAATTTTAAATGTTTTCTAAGATTAGTTTTGAACTTTCTAAAAAGCATATGCCTCTATGAATTACCATACACTTTTAGTTTTCCCTTCTCTTCCCTGCTAGTTTTACTCTTGAAATTCTTTTTCAATGAGTCTATTTTATTTTGAAAAAAATTGTATGTAGCAAAATAATTTTTATTAACAATATAATCTTACATGACTCAGACCACATTATTCTCTCAATGGTAAGTACAATAGGGGGGAAAAAAAAAAGAATAAAGAATAAAGAATAAAAGCAAAGCACAAAGAAGACATATATTATAAGCAAAGCACAAAGGTAGTACTTGAGATGCAAAAGATGATGCCCCTATTTATAGAGCAAGATAAGAATAACAACTTTGATCATAAGCAAATAAAATAATAGAATATAAGCAAAGCACAAAGAACATGTAACATAAGCAAAACACAGAAAAAATCAGACCAAAAGTTATAAACATATAAATAATTTAAAGAAAAATATAATTTTTGTCCCTCACTTTTAACCTTAAACTTAATTTGATCCTTTAAAAATTAAAAAAAAAATGTCAAAATAATCCTTCAGATATGAAATCCTTCCAAAAATAAAAGTCATCTCCAAAGATTAATTTAATCCTCTATAAGGATCAAATCTGTTTACTTTTTATCTGTAGAGAATCAAATTGATGCTTTAACAAAAAAATGTCATACTTGATCATTTACTTTTTAAAAAATTATCAAATTTAGTCTATTTATCATATATTAAATTTAATAGATTAAATCTGATAATTTTTTAAAAAGTGAAAAATTAAATATAACATTTTTTCATGAATGAATGATTATTTTAGACATTTCAATAAATGATGGTCCAAAAATATATTTTGCTATATATATATATATATATATATATATGTATGGCTTACCGTACTTAGCATTAGAAGAAATTTGGTGTGAAGTGTCGAAACGCGAAGGGTTAGGCAACACAATCTTCAACCTTCACTCCTTCAGCAAATGGAATCTGAGAGGCCAAACGACAGTAAGTGTTCATGCTTGAAAACTGTGTTATTTTTTTAATATTTTTTATTTGATACGCTTGGTATATATATATGAACCAAAGTGTACCAATTGGTTGACGCCGTGTGAGCTAATTACAAAGAATAATCGGAGAGAGATAGATAAAATATTAGCCAGGAGTAACATATCTATGTGGCAGTGCGATATAATATGTTAGTCTATTCAAATTTTCTGTAGAGAAAGTGGGAGTTTGAGTCTGGATCACCTCTGGTAGATGCACCCACTGAAGGCTCACCAGTGTTCTTTTTGGAAATCCGAGAGTCTAAGTTGGTTTAAAATTTTTTTATTTTAATAAAAATTCTTTTTTTAAAAAAGTGTGACATTATATATAGATTTAATGATATTTTAATTTTCTTTTTTACATAAAATAATATCTTGTTGAAGTGAAAAGTAAATAACAAGATATTAGAAATAGATAATAAATTATTAGAAACTATTCATTTTTTTTTCTTTAACAAGACAATGTCATATACGAACAAAAATAAACTGTAAATTATTAGAAACCATTTTTTTTTTTCTCTTCAACAAGATACTATTTTGTATTAAAAGATTTATAATATTCATAACATTTTGTATATTGTTATAATTTTTTTAAAAAAATTTAAACCAATTTAGACCATCATATCAAATCTAATGGTCGAAGAAGAATACTAGAGAGCCTCCAAAAAGTGCGCCTACTGGAAGTGATTCAGACTCATGGGAGTTCAACACAAAGTTGGAAGCATTTATTGATGAAATTACTTGATTGCACTAATACATTATGTTAAGTATGTTAGTAGTAATTAATATTTGGGGAAAGAGACAGGGTCAATGAAGTTGACCCCCTAGTGATTTTGTTATCTTAGGAAATTATGAGATTTCAGAAAAGGAAAAGAGTCAAAGAACAGTATTTTTCTTTTATTAGATTAAGAGCAACCTTTGAAGGTGTTCATGGAGTACACTTACATAACAACACTTGCAATGGTGGGGATTCTGATTTTATCTTGCGGATTCTTTTTTAACGTTTGAACACAACCTTGAATTGGTTATCTTTTTTTAAAAAAATATTTTTATTAAAACTAAAGTGCCAATGACTTATACACTTGGTAAATTTCATTATTTAAGTGGGACACACATAAATGAGCACGGATCCACTACGATAACTACAATAGATTTGTAATATAATATTTAGTATCAATTTAATCCCTCACTGATGAGTTCAAACTTAATTATGGTCCTTGATTAAATAATTTAGTCATAATTTGGCCCTTCACTAGTAAGAAAGTTAACACATTTAGTTTCATCGTTGCAACTATATTTAAACTAAATATACTAATTAACATCTATATTAATGAGGTATCAAATGGAGAATAAAAATTAATAAGAAATCAAATTGAGATTGAGATCAAATTATAACTAGAAATCAATGAAAGAACCAACTTGAGACTATATTCATAAGTAAGGAACTAAAATAATGTATTACTCTTTCAAAAATGTTAAATTTTTAATAAAGAAATTACTAGTTTGTGTTTATAATAAAGGTTATTTATAATTTATCTTTTCATTCGAGGTGATCATGCAACAATTTGGCATCTACCTATAATGGGAAGCAACAGACTTGGACCTGCGCTCATGCTTGACCTAATGATCGAGATGAGTGATTCTTCAACAACCGGAGACATTCAATCATGGATTCAAGAAAACATGCCAGATTCTGATCTATCGTTCCCAGTCACTGTCTTCTCATTTCCAAGGGAACCATCACCAGAAAGTGTTGAAATCAAGCTCTGGGCTACTATAGACCGAGAAGGAGATGAAGCACCAGGAAAACTTTTACTTCGATTTGAAGTTTTCTATAAAGATAATTATATTACTTTTATTCCTCGTCCTCGTAGTGAGATGGTAACGAGAATCAGAATGGATATGGAAATGGAATATCATGCATCCTCATCGAGTGGTGAACGTGGTGCATCTAATTCTGATGGGCACATGTTAATAGAGACAGAACATGAACCCGACAAGGATTTGAATTTGCTTATAGCTGCATATCTTTCAATGAATGCCAACGTTTCTGCTTCAAACCGGGATTTCATTGTACCTGATTTGGCCATTTATAAGCAACGCACACCTCAAGGGAATACCGTCCTACACCTAGCAGCTATCTATGGAGATAATGCAATGGTGGAGAAGGTAGCTCAAAATGCTCCTCACCTTTTCATCGCCACTAACAACAACCATGACACTGCACTACATGTTGCTGCAAGAGCAGGTCAAGCCCCAACCGTCCAATTCCTCTTGAATGCTTTTCTTTCTATTGTGCGACGTGAAACAAATCCTCCAAATCCCATTCTCGAATTATTGACGCTTGTATCACTGTCTTTATTGCGAAATAACCAAGGAAACACCATCTTTCACGAGGCCTTCATGGTTGATAGCCATAATGGGGCTATGATTTTTGAAGCTCCTTTTGTTACAGATAGTTCAGAGTTCGAGTCTACCTTCAAGGATATTGTTCATTATTTAGCAACATTTGCAACCAATAAGGAAGGGAAAACACTGCTATACTTGGCCATTGAGGTTGGTTGTAAACAAGTTGTTAATCAATTGATGGATATTTGTGTCAAATATGAGTTGAAGCCTGAAGGAAAATCACCCATTCTTCCAGCAATCATCAAGAAGGATATAGGTAACTACTTAATTAGACTAGACACATAATCATGAATGAGGAAAGGAGTGTGATTAGAAATTGAGTAGTTCATAACTTGATTAATGTGTATTGTTTATGGCAGAAATGATAGAAACCATGCTTAGCAAGAAACCTAATTGGATACACTTGAGCAATGAAGAAGGAAGGTTTCCTCTCCACCATGCAGCGTCTATGGGTTACCTTGAAGGGGTTTCTTACTTTGTAAAGAAATGTGCTTCCTGTACCATGGTAAAAGACAAAGTTGGCTTCTTCCCACTACATTTAGCATGTATTGAAGGTCATGTGGAAGTAATTCAAGAATTACTGAAATCTTGCCCAGATCCCACAGAGATGTTAGACCAGAAAGGCCAAAATTTTCTCCATATTGCAGCTAAAAGTGGAAAATATGAAGTTGTCAGGTACATCCTCCAACATCCCAAACTTGAGAAGATGATTAATCAGAAGGATAATGATGGGAATACTCCCTTGCATTGGGCCACCTTCCAATGGCATCCTAAAATTGTGCATGCCTTGACGTGGGATAATAGAGTCAATCTTGGTCTGCTTAACCATCAGAACCAAACAGCTCTAGACATTGCTGACCGAAGGCATCACCAAAATCCATCCCTTGCACAGCGACTTACTTGGAATGCATTGCAATCTGCTGGTGCAACTCGAAGCCCTGAAAAGAAGTTGCATCCCGAAGGCATGCAAGTCGTGAAAGTTACAAAAGGCTCCAACACCGAACAATATAAAGACAGAATTGACACTCTAATAGTGGTTTCAACCCTTATAATAACAGCATCATTCGCTGCTGCATTTACCATGCCAGGCGATGTAGATGAAGGGACGGCCGTGAATATTAATCGCCACATGTTCCATCTGTTCATTCTGTCTCTTACAATCTCCATATATGGTGCCATTAACACTACCATCATTCTCATGTGGGCTCGACTGGGAGATCTCCGTTTAGCGTTGTTCGCTCTCAACTGCGCAATGCCACTTCTTGGTATCTCTCTAACGACATTGTCTCTAGCATTTCTTGCAGGTGTGTACCTTGTCGTCGGCAAACTTAGCTGGTTGGCCACAACTCTTATGGTGATGTGTGTGGTTATGGTCGTTGTGGTTGTGTTGTTGTATACCCTCCTTTGGTTGCCCTCCTCCTCAACCTTCCCATTCCTTCGATACATTTCCTACTATCCCTTTATATGGCTTGCTATGTTGGCTGAAGCTCAAAACCACAAAGCTTCTACTTCTAGCATCCAGTAATTTAAATGATATATATAGTATCAAATTGGTTCCACACTTTACTTTGTAACAATTTGACTCCTCATAAATTGTTCATTTCAAATTAGCCTATCACAATTTTTATTTTATGTAGAACTAGTCCCTCATTAATAATTTGACAAGATAATAGTGGGACTAGTTCTGAAAAAATAAGAATTGTGATAGATTAATTTGGTACAAATAATTTATGAAAGATTATATTATCATAGAATGTAAAAATAAGGGACAAATTTGATGTTCTATATATAAATAATCACATGCTTCTTTTTGTTTATATGGAATTTTCATTTGTTGATTGTCAAAGACCCGAAGTAAAGAATGTATCTTGAGCCACACATTTTAAAGCTTTTTTGGGTGAGCAATTAGCAATTTGTTTCAATTTATAATGCATGGTTAATTACCTATAAATTCAAGATGTGTAAATTTCTTTGGGTACCTGAATACTTCAAAATAAATATCTATGTTTTTTTTTTTTGACATTTGACTTCAATACATATCAAATATTAAACTTTAATGTGATTTTTATAAACTTTTAATTCTTATTCATAAATATTTTAATTTAAATATTTTCATCTAAAAATTGTAAAAATTAGTATATACTACAATATCGTAATATTAATTAAAGTTATATAAACTTGGATATTAAATTAAATTTATATAACTTCTTTGATTATTATATATCATTAAGAATTTATTATCTATTTTGTTATTATAAATGTGTCATATAATTATAAAATATTCTCTATTTCTTATCTTAACAACTATTTAAATAATACTATATATTACTATATTATATATTATTAAAGTCGATTATATTAAAATTATATGAACTATAAAATTAAGTTATTATTTAACTAATTTTTGTAAACATTTTGATAATACTTACCAAGTGAAGACCTTTCCGAAGGCACAAAGTTTCATTGTGGTGCTTCATGGAAAGTTGGGTTAAGATAATTCGACAAACACTGAAATTACGGAGAAACGAATTGGGATTTTATCTCAAATTCTCTACATATTTGCATATAAAATAAGATAAAAAGACTAAAAATGTATATGTGATTCACTTATTTATATATATATATATATATATATATATATATATATATAGGATAGACAGAAAATGACGCAAAAGAAATATAAATGTGTAAGGACTCATTTTTATTTTTTATTCATATTTTTTTAATCTTTTTCTGAATTGCACAGTTATTTTATATACTCTTTTTTTTTATCTAAATTTATTCTGCAAACCTGGTAGAGTCACTTATTGCTAGAATATGGATCTTAAATTCCCTGTGTATGTCTCTCTCTCTTTTTCTTTTAAATTTACTGAGTGAAATTAAGAAGAATTAATTTCAAGGGATTCCAGTCAGTTCCAATTCCAGCGAAACATATTTTCCAAAATGCGAATCACTCACAGGATTGTTGTAGTCAAATTATTGGCATATAGGTTATTTTTTTAAGGTAAACAAAAAATTAAAAAGTATATCTTAAAGTAAATTATACTCTTTTTTTAAAGGATATCTGAATTATATAATTTTTGCTTTAAAAAATTACACCTTTCCTGAAATCAAAAGATGCATTTTCTATAATAAAATATGAATTACAATTATTAGAATATTTATATTTTGCTGAAAACATAGATTTAACTTTATTTTAAGTGTAAATCTCAACCGATCAATAAAGTAATTAGACAATTGTCATTTTTTTTTTTTTTATGCAGAGGCAAAAGAGAAACTAAAAACCGTAAAGACTAAAATTGAAATTAAAAAAGAAGGGGAACTGTTGAATGAGATTGGGAATCGCCATGTTATCAAGCATTCCAAACTGAAAGCTTTGAAATGATGGTAATAATCTCTGTATATCGCGTCCAGCTACTTGGAGTGAAGCATCTTATTCAAAATTGGGTTGGGTCAACTTCAGATGACAGGGCTGCGTAAAGAGAAGCATAAGGAGGAGAGTTCTTTGTCTGCACTTTTCTTGCTGATAGATCTAAAGAAAAGCTTGAAGGATGAAATGCAGGCTAGCTAGTGAAGGAGATGTTTCTTGATCGATCAATCATTGCCAAGGTTGAACCAAGATTCTATCAAGATGGATAGACAGAGTAAGTTTTCGTCTTTTATTCTTCTTCAACTTCTAATAACCCCAAAAGATGATGGAGTAGTCTATTGACAGGATACGAGTGGAGAGCATTACTGAAGTTGAATTGGCTTGTATTGATGCGGAACCTTTTACCTTCTAAGAGACAGCATAGAGATTAACCAAATAGTTGATTTTCTAACTGTTGGTCCCACATCAATTTTTTCGTTGTTATGCACTACCTGATTCCTAGAGTACCAAATAGTGTAAAGACCAACACAGATCCAGCTAGTGAGATACTCAGCATGCAGAAGTTTGGAGGTATGTGTTAAAAACCAATCTTGTAGTCATTGAATGATATTCCGAGTTTCCCATGCATCCGTCCTAAGGCCAATGGGAGAAACGAGCAGTCCAAGAAGATGTGATTACAAAAGGGACACATCTTCTGAGAGAACAAATGATGCTTAGTTAAGACTTTAGAAGTTGGCAAAGAGTTTGCTACCAATCTCCAGATGAAAGTAACAATTCAGAGAGGAAGATGCCATTTCCATATATTGTTCCAGGCAGTAAAACAGGAGTTGACAGCAGGCCGAATTTCGTCTGCCAGAATCTTATATCCATCTTTAACAGTATAAGAGCCACTTTTATTGGCCTGCCATATTAGAGTATCTGGAGCCTTTGTGTGAGAGATATCTATAGCAAGGATATTGTTAAAGTTATCCGAGTAAAGTATTTCCAGGAGTTGCGCATTCCATTTGTGCTGATTATGCGGAATAAGATCAGATGCAACTGAGATATGAATATTCTGATCTGGTTGAATAGGCCACCATAGATGGTGGTTGATCGGAATGGAATTTCCTTCTCCAACTTACCATATGAGCTTAGAAGAGATTAAAGGCTCAGATTTATGAATGCATTTCCACATCCAAGAAGAATTGGATTTCCGATGTGTGATTCCTGGGGAATCGTTCTTCATGTATTTCCTTTTAAGAATATGAAGTAAAGACGAAGAAGATTGATTTTGTGCGAAAATTCTCCATATTTGCTTTGTTAAGAGGGCTTTGTTGAACAGATGCATCTGTCGAAACCCCAAACCACCTTTGGATTTGTGCTGGCATAGTTTATTCCAACTAAGCATGTGCATAGATGGTTTGTTATTCATGAACCCTCAGAGAAAATTGGCTATCAATGAGTCAATTTTGTGACATATTTTTCTCTTAAAGTTCAAAACAAGATAGATTATAGGTTAAGCTGGAATTAATGACTGAGTTAATCAAGGTAATCCTGTCAGCTTGTGAAAGAGTATTAGACTTTCAGAATTGGAGTTTCCTCTCAGTCTTTTCTATCAATTCATTGTAAATGGGAGATTTGTCACGTCTTAAATCAACCCAAATTCTTAGATATTTTCCAAGTCTACCAGAGAATTTAATCTTGAAGATGCTTGAGAGGAAATTTTTTAAACATGTGAGGAGTGTTAGGACTGAAAACCAAGTTTGATTTACCACTGTTAATACTTAGACCTAATAGATCACAGAAGAGCTGGAGGATACTATTGACTGTGTTGCAACTATTAACTAATACTCCAAAAAATAGGACAATATCATCAGCATACATAAGATGTGTGATCAGCTGAGTCCCTCTCTCAATGTTAATTCCTTTCCAAAGCTTTTGATTTTCAGCTCCAAGGATTATACCTGAAAGCACATTCACACGGAGGATAAAGATATAAGGGGAAAGAGGATCACCTTGTCAAATCCCTCTGAACGAAGTAAGGGGAGGGGAGGGACCACATTTATAAGGATCTGGTATTGAATAGTGGTGATACATTGCATTATATATTATATCCATTTTGTCGGGAAGCCCCTTCTATGCTGCTCAACCTCTATGAAATCCCATGAAAATATATTAAAGGCTTTTGTTAAATCTAGTTTAAGGGCACACCATTTATCTCGTTTGCCTTTAGTGGTGCTAAATTTTATGCATAACCTCGAATGCAGTAACAATATAGTTCGAGATTAGCCTACCCTGCAAAAAAGCACTTTAATTTGGAGCAATCAGATTACCAATGACAAGTTTAAGCCTGTTATTATTCTCCTTAGAATTATTTTATAAGTCACGTTACAAAAACTAATAGGTCGAAAGTCTTTCATAGATTGAATATTGTCTGTCCTTGGGATGAGGGCTATAAAGGTCATATTCAAACTTCTGAGAATATATCTCAAACTAAAAAAAGACTTGACCATTGAATAGACATTAGGGCCTACAATGTCCTAAAAATGTTGAAATAAAGGGGCATTAAATCCATCAGGGTTAGGAGTATTGTCAGCTTTCATTTCAAAAACAGTGTATATTAGTGACTTTTTTTTCTAAAAAGAGACAAATAAGATTCATTTAGTGAAGGGCTTGAGATCTAAATAATTCTAGAGAGAGTTTGATCCAAATTTCTAGAACTTATAAGGGAATAAATCTAAAAAAAAAAATAGGATCTAGTTATGTTCTCAATCTCTAAAGGATCATCAATCCAATTTCCTTCATCATTCTTGATGAGAGAAATAACATTATTAGCTCTTCTTTTGGAGACCAAAGAATAAAAGTATTTAGTATTATGATCTCCCTGTAGGAGCCAAGTTTGTCTGGCTTTCTGAGCCTACACTGTTTCTTCACATTCATAAAAGAAAATTCAAGGTCATGTCTTAGCAAGCGCTCCACTATATCATTTTGGAAAAGAGAAATGTTGTTTTGAACCTCTTAGAGGGCAGATTCAAGAGCTTGTATTCTGAAAGTAAGATTTCCTTTGGATTGCTTATTCCAATAGTTAAGAGCCCACACAATTCTGCTTAATTTTGAAAAAAGGATGAAAGTTGGTGATCCTAAGACTTGACTTTTCCAAGCCAAATTAATAATATCCTTACACTGGTAAAAAAAATAGCCAAAAATTTTCTAATTTTTGTGTTCTAGTCTTAAAAGGCATGCTTCTACTTTTGTTAAGATAGAGGGGAGCATGATCAGAAGCAGCAATAGGGAGCATAAATAGAGATGTGTGAGAAAATATCTGTAGCCATGGTTGATTACAAAAAAGCTTTATCAATCTGAGCCCAGACTACTTGAGAATCTTGTCAGTTGTTGGTCCAAGAAAACCATTGTCCATTTGGTTTTAAATCATTTAAACTGCAAGTGTCTATAACATTTTAAGACCACTAGCTCCTAGAATCTAGGTACAATTGCTCAGCTTGTCCTTTAAAATATGTGATTGATTAAAATCACCGATCAGTAATCAAGGGCCATCGATTTTTTGAACTGTCTATTGTATCCATTCCCATATAAAATGTCTTTCTGAAATGTCTCGGTATCCATAAATGAAATATAAGAAACACTTTGCCCATGTAAGTAAGCAAATACATGAATCCAATTACTGAGGAATCAAAAATTTCATACTGGATATCATCATTCCAAACTAGTAGAAGTCCTCCACTTTTTCTGGTAGCATCAATCCCATAGACATTCGAATAGCCAAAAGTCTTTATCTTAGTATATACTTTTTGTACAGGATGCTTAGTTTCAAACATAAACAAAAGGAAAGGTTTGTATTTATATAAAAGCTTCCTAAGTCAATGAAATGTCATGGCTTTTCCAAATCCATGACAGTTCCAACATAAAATACTCATGGCAGTCGGGGAAACTATTGTTAAGTAGTTTCTCGAACCCCATCAAAGGACTATAGTGAGAGTAAAGGCCTTCATTTTCTTCAGAAAATGGTGTTAAGGCTTGGAAATCAAGGTGTAAAAAACATTTTCTTCTTTTTAGGTCTGGATATAGGAGGATGAGAAATTTTCCTTCTCTTGATAGGTAGATCTATTTTGCAGTCTGTTGGACCATCCTTTGAAGGAAGATGAGTGACTTGTTCAGGCAATATGATCTTCTGGATATCTGCAAGCATGACCCGACCTAAATAAATATTAGTAATTGCATACGTCCATACAGAGGAGACCACCTAGTTCGAATAAAGCTCATAGATGAACACTATACTGAACGGATACCAACAACATTATCAATGGATTCCGGTACATAGACTAAAGTTGCATTCCTCCATGCCCACTGATTGATAATCCCCTCTCTCGCTGGCCACAACTACCAAGAAATACTCTGATCATTGTTGAGGCGAGATATCATAGCTACACTACTCCAGTTGGCTTCAGCTATATTCAGTAAAGTGCCCCACCAACTGAAAATGGATTTGGAAATAGTCGAGGAGCTTGAAAAGTTTTCCCATGCCATCGTTTAAGAGACCAGGGTGGCCTCATGGAGCTCATCAGGTGTAATAAGTAGCTTAATAATTGCATATAAATCTGTAGAAGGGCAGAAAAATTCTTCAGAGAGCATATGTTTGAATTTGTTGTACCAAATGGAATCAAATGAAGCTTGAGATTCAGTATCAGTCATTTCATCGTCTAAGTCATCATGCAACGGAATATATAACATAGAGGAGAAACCTTCCTTTTCAGAAATCTTTGGTTCTGCATCACAACAGTTGGACAGATTATTAAGATTAGGACATGATGAGTTTAAATAAGGAAGAGCGTTTTCTGCATCAGGCCTTTGTGCCTCCACATCTCCAAAATTTATTGAGTTTCCCTTGTTCTCCTTTTGTGGATGATGCGAGCAGCCTAAAATTGATCCATTGCTATGCCCCAGCTTGTGTTTTCTATGTCTACAGCTGCCAAATTCGGATTCTGCAGATTAGGACTGTCTTTTGACCACTCAAAGCAGTCCTCCACATTATAATAACTAGGCGGGGTAGGTGGGCCCAGCTCCTAGTTATATGATTGGCTATTATATACTTCAGGAGCATTCCTTTCATTTGTAAGTTTCCTTGTGTCTGAAACCATCTGGTTATCAAGATCCTCTGCATAATCAGGATTGGTAAGGTTCAAATCCTTTTAATAGTGTTGTTCCGGATTCTGAGTTTGCCCATCTCCATCAACATCCATATCCATTCCATTGTTAGAGGATCCCGACGACAAGGAATCATGATGAGCACTAATGTAATTGGAGGCTGGATTAGCTGGTGGAACAGAGTCATCAAGGGAGACAGGATCTTTATCGTGCAGGTAATAGAAGCTTCCTTCTGCTGTCTCACACCATCTAATTTTAGTGGTGCTACGCCCTTGCCTCTTCCTGACAAAAGCTTAAGCAAATTCATGAACCATTGGGTAACGCCAGTTGGTAACAAAGCTGACATCAAATTTCTCTTCAATTCTCACTTTGCAGATGTTATGAGATTCTTTGATCTGTTCTAAAGACTAAGTACAGTCTCTTATCACATGACTAATCCATTGTATGAGATTCTTGAAATATTAAGCTTTTTTATTAAAAAAATATTTATTTAAAATTTTTTAATTTTGTTTGATTCCGTCGTATTAAATCAGGTTAGGTTAAACTAAAAAAAAAATTTTACATTTTAAATGGCCTAGGTTTCAAATTTTATTGAACACCAACTCAGTTTAACACCATTCTTTTTTTCTTTTTTTTTTTCTTATTATCAACAAGTTATATGATGTTATTTTATTACTAACAAAAGTTATCATTTTAGGATGCCTTTAAGCTATCATCTTAAAAAAATTCATTATTTTTAAATTCTTTTTCTAATCATTATTCTTTATGAACTTATGAACTCTTTCTTTCAACTTTAAAAAGTCATCACTTGGGTGCAAAATTAAAAGAAAAAAAAAAAGGACCCTTCCCATGTAAAATTTTCTCTTAGAAAGAGTTTTTTTAAGGGAAAATTACGAGAAATTAGATAATGGAATTAAAGTATAATTTATAAAATAAAAAAATTAATATCATTCTAATTAATAAATTTGAGATAATTACTAAAGCATGATAACATCTTGAAAATTCTAGAAGTTTTTCTAATAGGAATTATTTTTAAAAAGGAAATAAATGAAAATATAAGATCTTTAAATATAATTGTATTTAAGGAGATGTGCCAAGGAATTCTGATTACCTCTTATGCAACCAAAACGTAAATTTTTCATAATGTTTCTTCGTTACAACCACAACTTTACTCTCTCTCTCTCTCTCTCTCTTCTCCTCTTATCTCAACGACCGAAGGAAAATGAAATATGTGTGCACTTTATAAAGCATCAAAATGCAACTTCTAACCATATAAATTAATGCTTGTAAGTTTTACATGAAATAAATTTCATTAAATATTCGTTGTATATTTTTTTGCATGTAGACCTCACATATTAAATTCTAACTACTTTAATTAAATTTATATTTAACATATGGGTCTTACTTTTATTTTAACTACTCTCAACTTTCTTGTTTATAAAAAGATGTTAAAACTATAGTTTTTATCTTAGAAATTTTTTCCTTTTATTTTATTCCCTCTAATTCTTTTTAAACTTTTCACTTGAAACATAAAAATGTGTTCTTTAATTTTTTTTCTATTTTATTAAGGTCACCCTTTCTACTTCATAAATTCATCTTGTGGTTTAATTAGGAAACTTTTCCATCACAATTGTAAGATTCCAAACCCTGGCTAGAGATATGATCTAAGGGTAAAAAATGTAAATATTAGAAAATAGGTTATTGGGATAGAAAAAGTTTCCTAAGTATATCACAAGAGGAATTTTGACGTAGAGAGGGTAACCTTAATAAAATAGAAGAATTTTATGAATACAAATTTTATATGCTTCAAGTGAAAATTTTAAGAAGAATTAAAAGAATTAAAATGAAATGGCGGCTAAAGAATTAAGAGTAGGTAATTAAGTCAAAGTGGGACTCACATATTAAATATAAATTTAATTAAAATAGTTAGAATTTAATACGTGGGATTTATATGCCTAAAATGTATATGACAAGTATTTAATAGAATTCATTTCATGTGGAGCCTGCAAGCATTCAGTGGTTGGAAGTTGCATTTTGATGCTATACAAACCACGCACATATTAAGGAGCTACCTTTTTTTTATGTAGTAAGTAGAAAAAAAAACACATCATAGTTCTAAAGCCTGTTAAATGACTTGGTTTCCTTTATCTCTAATGGAACTTGCACCTAAAAGATGTTGATAGACTTTAGTGAGGTTATAAAATCTAATAGTCACGTATCTTATTCAAAATAGACAAACATCATTATTATCATACACACTCTAAAAATTAAAAGTATTAATCATGGACTACGTAACATAACACATAAATACATATTGGGTTTCTCTTGTAACCACAATCTCATACTTGTGGCGACATTATCATCATGACCATCTTTATGTCTAAATACTAGTCAATTTATCATTATGGTGAGTTCAGAAATTTAACAATTCAATCTATATGTATCCTTATGATAATGTACATATAAATAATGCTAATTATATATACATATATATATATATATATATATAGCAAGATATACCAAAACATATTAATAATGCAATTCTAAGCCAATTCATAGGAAATAAGAATACGTACTACCTCTTATGCAACTAAAACTTGAATTTCTTTCCCGGTTCGACAAGCAAAACAAAATGAAAAATGTGCACGATCTATAAAGCATCAAAACACAACTTCCAACAATATGAATTAATGCTTTTAGGTTCCACATGAAATAAATTCTATTAAATACTTATCATATATCTTTTCGAGTGAACCCCACGTATTATATTTTGATAACTTTAACTAAATTCATATTTAATACGTGGACTCCACTTTCACTTAAGCTCATTCAAATTCTGAAAAGATGTTAAAACTATATTTTTTATCTTAGACAATTTTTCTTTTCATTTTAGTCCCTTTAATTATATTTAAACTTTTCACTTGAAACATACAAAAATATATGTTCCTGAATTTCTATTTTATTAAAGTCACCCTTTCTACTTCATAAATTCAACTTTTGATTTAATTAAGAAACTTTTTTTTTCCCTAATGACCTATTTTCTGGTATTTACAATTTTAGCCCTACTTAGATCATATTTGTAACTAGGGTTATTTTAGCCAAGGTCCCACTTCCCGTTAACTACTTCTTTCCTTAGCAATTAATGTAAGATGTTTTATAGCATATTTTTTTAATGATCGACTGTCATACTTTTAATTATTTAAATTGCATAATATAATTTATAATTTTACAAACATTCGGTATAATTTCTAAGAGCATTCAAAAATGAAACTTTTTAAATGAATAAATTATCAAATCTTAGATTAAAGCCATGAAAAATTCATAATATATTTATTTGAATAGTAAATATAATTATTTAAGATAATAGTACTATTATTATTATTACTATTACTATTATTATTATTATTATTATTATTATTATTATATTTTTAGATTTACTTTTCTTTTGTATGACCCCTTTTATTTAATTTAATTACATATCCGAAAATTGTTTAAATATCCCATCTATATAACTAGTGAATTTATTAATTAAATAATCAAATGTGGGAAAATTCCTTATATTTAGTTCAAAATAAATAAATACTTATATAAGTCAATATTAACTGTCATTACTACAAAATTTATAGGGATTTTTAGTAGATTTCCTAAAAGGAAAAAAAAATATTTCTTAGTTCCTAGAATTTATTTACATAATTCTATTTATGATTTATCATATACCCTATAGTAAAAATAATTGGAGTAAACATCATCTTAAAAGAGAATGTAATTAACACACGTTTCTGAACACTCTTATCATCTATATTTCTGAAAATATTTACTTTGAGGGAGCAAAATAATTAAGTAACAAGAGCTGACTAAGACAAGGAAAATGTGTTAGAATATTTCTAACATTATATGGATTAAGATTAATTATACTATTAGATTAATTTTATATTATAACTAATTAGGCAATTGATATTGTAATTTATAAACTAAAAATGGACTGGGTTTTATTTTATTTGTGGATAATCAGTTATGGGTTCGATTATCCATAAGCCCACTGGGCAGAAATCCAACCCACAGCCCAAGAGTATTAGTAATCAGCCCATCCAATTACTAATTTGAGATTGTTACCCAGAGAGAGATTTAATGAGCTTATTTTGATTAATTAATTAAATGAGAAATTGTTTTAAAGATTTTGAAGGATTTTATTTTAATAATATTGATCAATTATATTATTAAAATAAAACTCTATAGATAACACTCTGAAGCCCTAGTTTTCATATAAAAAAAAAATATGTCACTCTTTCTCTGCCGTCAAAATACTCTAAGAAATGCTCTTGGGCATTGTGGGTTGAACTTATTAGACTCAACCAATACTCAGATCAACGATGTCGTCTTCATCAAGTTAGATTGTTAATTTATTTATTCTCCCAATTTGTGATTATATTCAATTACATATTCTAATTCCGCTATCAAATGATATCAGAGCAAGGTTTGATGGACTATGAAATTTTTTAAATTTCCTTCCTCTAATCTCATCTTCGTAACATGATTTAGCATATTCTAGTTTCTCTTCTTCCTTTTCTTTTTTTTTTCTTTTTGAATGGTCTTCATGGTAATGTAAGGGTAAAAAGGGTTGGCTATGGTGTGAAAATATAGTTAAATTTAGAACACACCATAATATTGTATAACCAATCTCTTTCGGCCTATGGTCATTTATCTTAAAATTTTGTCACCATGAGCCCATTTAAGGTCTAAGAAGGGTCGAATTAGAGAAGACTGAGGTTAGATAAATATTTTGAAATATCTAGGGAAATATTGTGTAAGTCATAACAAGCTTAGGATAAGAATTTTGATGAGTGAATTTTCTTGTACATTATGAAAAGAAAAAAAATTTAATCCTTTTCTCTGGATCTCGTCTTCATCAGAGTCATTTTAAGGATTATAAAATTTTATTCTTTTTTTTTTTTTGTAATGATCATCGCCTTCCTCGGTCACCATTGCCGACAAAAAACTCACCTTTCAGCATGAAATTTTCTTTCCCTGTCACCATTCGAAGTAGTTGTGATTGTCGGTGATTTAAACAGAGACAGTCACGGCTGTCAACTTGGGTCACTGGTGTGCCCTATCTCAAACCAACGAACCAATTTTGAACTAAAAAGATTAAAATAGTCCTAGTTTCGAAGTCTGAGGAGTAGAAAACCGGTGGGTCGATTCGACCCACTAAGAAGGTGCATGTGGGCGAGGCCCACATGCACCATCGGTGTGTATGGCCACACCGCTGATCAGATGAACTTCAAATTTTAAAATTAGCTCCACTCGCCCTGAACTAAATTATGATAATTTTTCTAGAATTTTTTGAGCCATGGAAATAGGAGTTTTTTTTTTAATTTTTTTTTAAATTAAGGGCCTTAAAATAATGTATAGATAAGTATTTTAACCTGAAAAATTTTATGTAAAAACTAGACATAATATGGAATAATATGTTCAGTTCACTCTCCCTAATTATGTGTAAATAAATTATAATCAATTTCTTTACGTTAATTATTAGATTTTATTCCTAATTTAAGCACATGTGTTAAAAGGAATAGGTTGTATGTGGAAATTGTAATGACTTTAGTTCACATACACCTATTGATTGTGTGCTCGCCTATCATAGGCTCAATCATGGTGATATGTCTTTTATAAATTAATATCGTATTTGTCATTTAATTTCTTACATTTTTTGAATAATTTAATTACCATTATCAGGGATGAATCTAAATATTGTGATAAGCCCACTAGAGAGAGTGTATGTAAGTATTATGTTGACAATGGATATGCTTTATCGGTGTGACATTGTTAATATAATTTTGTAAATAAAGCCTGATTGTGGCTTGTGAGCAGCGATTTGCTGATTGATGTATTCATAGTTTCTCATATCCTATCAATATGGAAATTGTGGGTGCTTTTTGTATCGTTTTTCTCGATAATGAGCTTCCCTGGTATGTATGAGTTTTCTTGATTTATCATAGTCTAAGCCCTTAGGCAGGATATGATGAGTATTTTGCACAGTTGCTGAAGCTGAGTTTTGTTACGGAAACTTTGTTATATATATAATTATGTATCTGGGACATAATTATATGTTTTTTATTTGTTTTTCCCTCAGCATCTCTATTCTTGCAACTATTTATGGTAAAAACTCTGAACAAAATAGACTACGATAATTGGATTGAGTCCCTCGATATGTATCTAGTGATCACTAAGGGAAGTTTAGGTATGAGAGAACCTAAGCTAGCGAATCTCACTGTTAAGCCTAGCGCTGCTGACAAGACTTACCATAAGCAGTGGTATGAGTCCAATAAGATTTATTTGACTGTCATTAAGTATACGATTGAAAAGACTATCAGACAAAATATTCTTAAGAAGGACACTGCAATTGAATATTTCAAAGCAGTCAGTAAGAAATTTAAGAAGTTTAAAAAGGCCTATTATCTCTCTTTGCTAGATAACACTCACTATGACGAAGTGTCAAGAGTGTGTGAGCACATGATGAAGCTTGTTAACTGCTACAACAAGCTGAAATCCTAGATGTGGACTTGGATAAGAGCAACCTAGTTTATAGAGTTCCCTAATCCCTTTCTGCTGAATATAAGGTCTTGAGAACCACTTATAATTCCCAAGAGTTAGAATGGTCTATTAATCATATGATGTCTAAAATGACCCAAGAGGAAGAATCAATAAAGAAGGTGAATTCTCATAATTAATGAACTATATTTCACATGGTTCATCCAGCAAGGTTGGAAATGTGAAATTAAAAAAGAAAGAAAAGTGAAGGCAATGCCTATGGCAAAAAAACGTATGAACTCAAGAAAAGTAAGAAGAATAATAAACCATCCTTAGATTGGAAGGAAGTTCGATTACAGTTAGCTATGTAGGCACTATAATCATAGATGAAGACTTGCATAAGGATGTGTTGTGTGTGGATGACATCCTATTGGCCAATAACTTAGTGTGCTTATTAAATGAGACAAAGCACATTTTGTCATGCCACTTTGATATGAAAGATTTAGGTGAATCTTTTTTTATTTTGAGAATTCAAATTCACCGTGATAGATCTTGTGGCATCCTTAGTTTGCCTCAGGCAACCTATATTGAACGAGTGCTCAATAAATTTGATATGTATTTTCGCACTCCTTGTGCACTTGTGCAGGTGATAGGTTGTTTATATCTTATGTCCTAAATGATGAAGAGAGAACTTTGATGGGCAAAGTTCCATGTAAATCAATTATTAATAGCCTAATATATAGGCTCAAGTGTGCACACGTTTAAACAATTTTTTCCATGTTGTTGTGCTTAGCAAATATATTTAAGTAATTCTGGGCATGATCATTAAAAAGCTACAAAAATAGTTATGATGATCCTAAACCCACTTCTGATTACATTTATACGATGTTTTTAAAGGAGTTGTCTTGTTGAGAAATGTCAAATGGACATTTACAGCTGCCTTATATATATATATATATATATATAAGTGAAGAGTTTGTCGATGGTCACTCATTAGGGAATATGGTTAAGGAAATCAATTTCCGTCATGTGTATATTTTAAGTCTTGACTATTTTGTTGCGACATGACTTTATTATACGTTTCTATCAAAGTTACAAGAATTTCAGTTGTATCAAATTTTGACAGTCAATTCCTGTTTGTTAGAGAGAAGATCTATATATCTCATACTCGTTTTGGGTGATCCGTTTACCAATACAAGCCCACTAGAGTTTTGAAAATATATGACTCTTGGGTATGTTCGAATTATGATGTGTTGTTTTAGTGAGAGTCTGAGTTGTGTTCTTAAGGAACACTTTGACATATTTTGGCACTTATAACATTTGTTTCTCTATCGGATTCAATGTTTTGGTTATGCCAAAACTTTAGATGTAATTCAGAATTGAAATTTTGCTAGGATTTATAACAATACTTTCCTTATTGAATTCAATATCCTAGATCCATGATTTCATTTCTAAATTTTTGTTATCTCAGACTCGCATGGTCCACTTTTACAGTGAGCTCATGATGACAAATCTATTGACCAATGCCTACCCATAGGAGTAATTCAAATTGTATAACTCATATGGGTCTTGTTGAATTTTGATGTAGCCTTGGTCTAGTAGGAGTATGAGTCGAGTCCTTAAAGGGTTTTTATGGTGCAATTTGACACAAATTTATGAGTTGAGTCTTTAAGGGCCTTTTGTGGTGTAATTTGACACCGAATTTCTGAGTTGAGTCTGAAGGGGACTTTTGCATTGTAATATGATGCTTCAAATGTCATTTTGTATTCCATTCTATTCAAATATTGAAACTAATCTATGACAATGTTAATATCACTTGTTTCCCTATCAGATTCAGTGATCTTTGTGTATAGTTTCATTTTTGAATTTTGTATGGTTTATAGATATACACATATCCATGTGTTTATGTGAATATTAATTGTCTAATTATGTATTTATTTGTTGACCTAATAATTTAATTAATGTTATCCAAGTGGGAGATTGTTAGAATATTTTTAATATTATATGGATTAGCATTAATTATGCTATTAGATTAATTTTATATTATAACTAATTAGGCAATTGATATTGTAATTTATAAACTAATAATAGACTGAGTTTTATTTTATTTGTAGATAATCAGTAATGGGTTCGATTATCCACAAGCTCACTGGGCAGAAACCCAACCCACAACTCAAGAGTATTAGTAATCATTCCATCATATTACTAATTTGATATTGTTACCCAAAAAGAGATTTAATAAGCTTATTTTAATTAATTAATTAAATGAGAAATTGTTTTAAAGATTTTGAAGGATTTTATTTTAATAATATTAATCAATTATATTATTAAAATAAAACCTTATAGATAACACACTGAAGCCCTAGTTTTTATATAAAAAAAAATCGGTCACTCTCTCTCTCCCATCAAAATACTCTGAAAAATGCTCTTGGGTATTGTGGGTTGAACTTATTAGACTCAACTAATACTCAGATCAACGATGTCATCTTTATCAGGTCAGATTGTTGATTTATTTATTCTCCCAATTTGTGATTATGTTCAATTACATGTTTTAATTCCACTATCAAAACGGTGAAAGATTAGTTAGCATGAAGCTTACTAAACTCTGCCACATGTAGATGAAAATTTGTATATCTCAACTGTAAGTAGCTTAACCTATTCAGTAATTTCTGAATACATGACTCCAAATGCAACACACGAGCATCAAGTGTCACAATTGCAAACTTGTAATAAATGCTTCACAATGTTTGCAGCTCAACGACAACAAAAACAGAGTTTCCATTTCAAATATATTTGGCACTCAATTAGGCAAAAGAATTTATCTATCATTTTGAAAAATTCTTACGTGTAATGGATACATGTTTTAATGATTAGACTTTAGTTCGTTCATATGGACCAAAAATCCTGGCCAATAGGTATACATGCACGCTCTACCTTGTTATACTTACAAACTAATCATAAATAAATTATATAAAATATCAAAAGTAGGTCCTACTAATAATTATGTCTATATTCATTATTAACTTGAACTACTAAGTTTATGTACATTGGAACTACATAAGAACTTTCTCATCAAAAAATACTAAATCAATATTTTATATTTATACTGTGTGACAATTTGATTTGTTGTCAATTAAAGGTGATAAATCATATCTTCAAAAATTTTATTTTATGCACCTAAACCCTAAATTTATGTACATTAAAACTATATAAGAACTTTCTCATAAAAAAGTACTAAATCAATCTTTTATATTTATACTAGGTGACAATTTGGTTTATTGTCAATTAATGGTGATAAATCATATCTTCGAAATTTTTATTTTATGCAAAATAATCTCTCATTAATCTAAACAGAGAAACTGATTTTGTATAAATTTAAATTTATGAGGAGATTAATTTTAAACAAATTTAAATTTATAAATGACTGATTTGTTACAATTAATTTGTGAAAGATCAAATTATCACAAGTATAAAAATGAAAAATTAATTTTGTACTTTTCTCAAACTTTGCCTTATATAGAAACCCAAAAATATAGATTTTTCTTGAAGAAACAGCTTGATAAATTGAAACCAAGTAGATTCAATTGAATCAACCACAATATTATATACATGTGACTTCACTTTTATTGGTTTCCAATGAGTAAGACAGGGAAAGAGATGGCAACTGACTGAGCTTCACACACGCATTACGACTACAGGAACAATGTACTTGTGGGACTTGTTCGAACTGCAAGTTACACAAATTTTCCAATATCATCAACCCTGATTTTATTTCCCTTATCTCAACTAATGGACAAAAAAAATGAGAGAAATGAATCTTCTGTTGGTCTTCTTGTATTGTTGATTCCCCTCATCAACTATGAACCACATCAGCATCAGACATATAGGATATCCACAATCCAGTTATAATAGCTTTGCCAAGTTTGACATCATACTGAACAAGCAGAATAGCAGCAGTGCATAGCCAGCCGTAGTGGGGACTTGGAATGAAATTATTTCATGCTTACTATTCTGTGGTTTTAGTCTTGAGGCCAATCGAATGGAGTTGGATTAGCTGGCTCCTTAAGCTGCACTCTTCCACCTGCAATATAGATCATATTTATTGGCAAATTCAGATAATAACTGAAATATGATGAGTGGGAAGCTTTGTGCACCGTCCGCTCATACTAGGACAGCCCATGTCGTCTCATATTTATAATACTCTGAATATAGAGATTAAATAAAAAATAAACAAGTAATTATAGAAGATAAATGTAAGACTCCCAGAGAATAATGACTCCTAGATAAATAATAAACTCCTAATCTTTTAGGAGTTCCTCTTTGACAGGTTTCACAACATTTATGATATTAAAAGCTGCTGGGATTGTACATAGCAGATGTGTCTATTATAGGATTCTGTCATCATCTGTAACGAGGATGGCTAGATTGAGAGTAAGACAAACCTGTGACTTGTATGCCTTTGCCAATAAACCTCCGCATTCTCCAATAAGAGCTCTTTCTCCACCAACAACTCTAGCTAGTTCTGAAATATATACATCTGTTTCTTCCACCTGAGTTTGAAAAGCTTTTATCAGCCCAATGTCTATGCATAATCAACAAAGTATGAATAAACATGCAAAGTCCATTTTTCATGCACAAGCCAGCTAGATTTAATAGAGGAACTATTTTGGTTTTTGAAACTGTAGCGGCCACAAGTGTGTGATTAAAATTGACTTATTTGGAAACAGTTGGGAAGGAATCAGGACGGAGGAATACATTTCCTAAGAATTAAATTCAACATCAACTAACCTTAACACCAATAGTAGCTAAGGTCATTTGCTAATAGTTGGAAAGAATTAAACGCATTTTCTAGAAATTTCAAGTAAATGTCCATGATTTATCACACCTTTGACGTAAAACTTTGGACGTGGAAAACAATTGTTTCCATCACCTTCGCTGCTGAGTTCAGGGCCTCCCCCACCTCTCTTGCATCAGCCTGTGGCATGAATATCATGTTGGTAAGTGAAACTGGCAGAAAAGCACAACATATAAAAGCAAAAAAGCGCAACATAAAATCAACAGACAAAAGAGGAGCATTCATAATCATACCCTAACATGCCCACCAACCGGAAGTTGCACCGAGGCATTCAACAGAGCCTCTATTGCTTCAGTCAAAGAGATTGAATAGTCTCCTTCTAAACCGGACCACTCATCCAAATAAGGAATCTGTAATTGCATTTAGTAGAAAAAAGGTCAGAAAGGACCAAAAGACCGATAAGTGAATCATTTCTTGAAAACAAATAAAATGGCAAATCATACTTGTAAGGGGGAAAAAGCAAGCGTGGTTATGTAAAATTCAAGATAAGTCTTAAACAAATCTGGTATGTTAAGAGGATTAAATTTTATCAGAAAAACACATGAAAAAGGGGGAGGGGGGAGGAGAGAGAGTGAGTGAAAACAGGACTACACTCTATTCAAGGAAAAGAGAAAAAAATGCATATGATGCATGATAGATGGTTTAAAAAAATTAGCATCGCCCTATTCAAAGGGCATACTGCTCTTCAGACTGGTCATCCAGAAGTAGTCCACCCAGGAAAGGCTTGCAGCAGTTTTAATATATGTAAAAAACTGATGATTAATGAAATGATATCAGTGGCAAAAGGTGTCTCCCATGACAGCCACTGGAAAATAGTATATGAAAAATTATGACAAGCTGGCCATGCCCATAGCTATTGTTGATCTGGGAAGTGCACATAGTTCAAATGAATAAAATGCCAATTAATGCATGTTATTAATAGTTTGTGGTGCAGCATGGACGTCAGCAAACTCCTGAAGATACAATGCATCTTTTTACAGGATGTTAGTTGTGCAAGGTTATGTTTGAAGACAAAGATTATTGACTGAAGAAAGATTATTAACTGAAGTATTAATATTGCAATGAGTAAGACTAACTCCCAGCACAAAAGTTTTTTTCTCTAGTGCAAACAAGATAGTGTTCGTCTAGGCACAAAATATAAACGAAGTATTTAAATTGGTAGCATTACTTGAGCTTCAAGAATTGTTGACAATGTCTTTGCTCTCTGCAAAACCTGCAATTCTAAGCGTTTCTGGTTCACAGCATCACGTAAATCTGATATTTTCATTGCCAAAGAATATAGTGCTTTCTGCAAGGATTTGAAATGGCAGGTGGACAGCAACAAGAAGAGTGATGAGTGAGTAAATTGCTAAAGAATGGTCAGAAGGGCTTGTTAGCTATGAAAGAGTAAGTGCATATGTAAAGTGAAAGTGCAAGAGAACTCTGAATATATAAGCACAATAGTACTTACAGATGTACACGGTAAGTGTCATATAATCATATTTAACTTACAAAGTATACCTTTCAAGTGAATTAAGTAAAGATGATTTATGAACAAATATTTACCATTAGTTTTCACAGTCAAACTAAATCATAGCACTGTCACAAGTCACACCTGTTAAATTTAGTTGTCGGATTTATTCATTGTGACTAGCCACATCTTCCATGAGTTTCATGGAAATAACAACAATTTCTTTCAAACTACAATCAACATCATGTCAGCCTTTCTCTAAATTTGTTCGATAACATAAATGAACTAGAAATCCACCTTCTTGCCCATGATCATATAATCTCTGTGTAAATTCCTGTTCTTCTATAAAAAATATTATAAGTTTAGAACTGCCAACTCAGATAATTGAGGTTTTTGGTTAAGCTATAAACTTATTAAGCAATAATTGACAAAACATATGCTACAGACCTCACTTTCTCTTTGCTGAGCTTTCATTGAGGATTCTGCTTTTGCATTGGCATATCTCCATTGCAGATAACGATTGTATAGCAATCTCAGGCAATACACATCTTCCTGATGACTGGAACCTTTTTTAACTTTCTTTGTATCGATTCCTGGCTTTGGACACGGAGCTACAGGAGGCAAACAAAGGCCTCCTTTAACAGAATTTGTGTACTGCTTGACAAGAGAAGGAACTTGCTTCTCACTCCCTCTTGTGGAATGACTTAGCAAATGCTCACTGCCTGATAATGACGTATTAAGAAAACGAGAAAAAGGAGTAATGGGGAATTTCAAAGAGTCCCCACTACTTCTCATAGGACCCTTATTACCAGCTTTGTCATCCATTGATCTGGTCGACACAGTAGGTAACGTATCTCCCTCCAGCATAGAAGACCGAAATTCTGGAAGTGATTGTATGCTGCAGTTTACCTCCAAATTGCTACGATTTTCATCATCAGAACACACCGAAGATGTATCCCCAGACACTGAATTGGTTTCTTTTCGAGGTGAACCAACATTGCCCTTTAGTGGATTTGCAGTGGAAGATTGACTTCCCGATGACATCCCGCTAGCATGCAATAGTTTTGCAGCAGCTGTCGCATTCATACTAGCAGAACGTTGCTGCGGAGTGAGTCTGTATCTTGAGGATACAGTTACAGTGGGAGTGTCAGGTCTTAAGGACGGTGAGGTAAAACCATTACCAATTCTACCGGAACAGGACTTAGAAGGGTGAGGAGGTTGGTGTTCAACTCTTCCTCCTCCACTATTTTCCTTAAAGAGCTTCACAGCTCGCGGTTTTCTCTGTGTAGCAGTATTCGCCACGTTTGCTTTACTATGAGATCCACATGGGAATGGGATTTCCGAATTTTCTACGGGTCGGTTCTCGTCAGCGGTTCTCAAGGGATCCGCTTCCGATTGCTGCTGCCGCGGCCGCCTCTGTACAGAAGACACCACCGGAGACATAAATCTAGAGCTCACCTCCCTAACCCTAGGCCGGCGATGATGAGAAGGCGAGGGTGGCGGTGGCGGAAGGGGGGGAGGAGGAGGAGCCGAAGCAGCAGGAGCCATCTCCATCGCAGAATTGGACTTCTCTGTGACTTTAAGCTGCCACCGTTCTTGCGTCGTCGTCGCTCAAATTTCCACAATTAAACCATTCAATTCAAATTCCCTAATGCAAAAAATCGACAAATAACCTAGCTGAATCAGTTCACCCTAGATAACCCAGTTCTTCCACAAATCAAGTGAAATTCACAGACAAAGCGCAATAAAACTGAAGATCATTACCAAATCGATACTCCGATTTGAGTATTTCTCTGGCATCAACGAATCTCAGTCTCACCCCCTTTGGAGTTGAAAGCTGTATATGCTTCAGAGAGAGTGTGGGAGTTGGACTTCAAAGCGTTGAGTTTGCTGGATAGCCAGCCTAGCTTGAGAGAGAAGAGAAGGTGTTTGCGATGACGGAATGGAAGTCGAAAAAGAGGAAGAGGAAGAGGAAGAGAATGAGAAGGCCGTGTCGTGGAGAAAGGAAAACTAGCCGTTGGGGGTATTGTGGGCAATGTCCCAACGGTTCTAATTTCAAATCCGCATTACGAGGTTTCACCCTGCACACACTACTAAATTTTATCACCTGTATCTTTTTAACCCTCAATTAATTTATTAGATGAAAAAAAAAAAATTTTTGGTCCTTTAAATATTATAAAATTTTTATTTTAATCCCTTATTCATGAAAATATTAAAAATAATTCACATAGAGTTAAATTTAATAATTTTTAAAAAGATAAAAAATTAGATGTGATATTTTTCAGTAAATAAAATACTATTATGATTATTTAAATAAGTGAGAGACCAAAATAAAATTTTTATGATAAGTGAAAAATTAAAAAAATATTTTTGATTTTAATATTACAAAATAAAATAGCATTTTTTCATATACTGCTCTAACAAGTTTTTATACCTAGATATTTAAAGCTAGTATTTCATTGTTATAGGATTTGCCCTCCGACATAGCAAATACAAAATGCGTCACATAACATGATGCTTTAAATATATATATTTTTAAATATACCCTATAATTCGCCACTAATAAAGGCAAACCAATACATATGTAAGATTCTATACTGATTCACCCCTATCAGCGGCGAATCAGGCTTGTATTGATTCGCCTCCATTAAGGGCAAATCTGCTTAGGCTCAATTTGACCGCACCGTAAAAGGAGCAAGTGACATGGTGCGTAATGGTTGGACGAAGAGATTTCACAGATAAGATAACATCTATGAAATTATAATTATGCCATTCAACCTTCAAAAATTTGGTTAAAAATATATGGTCCATTCTTCATGAACTTGCCATTCTTTCTAGTTTCTGCTCACTCTAGTCTCTCACCTTTGTTTTCAGAGGAGACAAAAGTAGTGGGATCTTCTATTTTGACCACACATTCTTCTTCTATTCTTGTTGGCTAGTAAGAATTCTTTTGATGCCCCACTTTCATCAACCTACTTTATCTTGCTGCAGCCTAGATTTAAAGAGGAAAAAATCAGACATCAACACTCTACTAAAGTCAAAGACTAATTGGTAAGTTATTTATTTTTATGTGCATGTATGTATGTTGTCAAAATTTATTTATCTATTATTTTATATACAGCTAATAAAGTATTTTGTTGAATATTGTGTGTTGTTGGAAAGTATGTATTGAATCTATGAAGTTTTTGCATTTATGTATGTTCTATAAATTAATGTTTAATTTAAAAAAAAAAAAGGTTAAAAATGTGAGCAGCATGGCAGAGAGAAGAAAGTCGTGCATGGAGATGGTATGAAGGTATGAAGTTAGATATAGATAATAATGTTGGTTATGATTTAACATATAAAATAATATGAGAGTTAAGAAGAAAAATGAATAACATGATAATAATAAAGTAATATAATATTATGGATGAATAAAATGTAGCAAATAATTTATATTATTAATGTTTGAAATAACCATATAAATTTAGGTAAAAAAAATGGATGAATAATGTAATAATATAGATAAATAAAATAAATGAAATATCTTATATTGAAAATTACTTTTAAAGATTTATCATATTGGAAAATGAAATAGCAATATGAATGTACTTTTAAAAATTAAATGATATAAAAATAACAGATTAATTTAATCAAAATAAATAAATAACATAAACAAAATTTATTATATTATGAATATATGAAATTAGAATAAAACCTTATTTTAAAAAATAAATGGCATGAAATCAACATCGTAATGCATTGAATAATGTAACAATATAGATAAATAAAATATACATAATATATTGTATTATTAATGTATGGAATTAAAATATAAATTTACTTTAAAAATTGTTT
Source organism: Delonix regia (assembly GCA_037074485.1). Lineage (NCBI taxonomy): Eukaryota > Viridiplantae > Streptophyta > Magnoliopsida > Fabales > Fabaceae > Delonix > Delonix regia. Next base: position 36,808,011 of record CM073450.1, on the reverse strand, counting down.
TGATTATACTTGTTAGGGTTTAATTATATTTCTTTATTTGTATTTAAAATGTACAAGAACTATTATAAAAGTGATAATATAGATAAGTAATGTATACAAAATATATTGTATTATTATTGTATGGAATTACAATATAAATTTACTTCAAAAATTGTTTTGATTATATGCGTTAAGGTGTAATTATATTTCATCATTTGTACTTGAAATTTACAAGAACTATTGTAAAAGTGATAATATAGATAAATAAAAATATACAAAATATATTGTATTATTAATGTATGGAATTGCAATATAAATTTACTTTAAAAAATGTTTTGATTATACTTGTTAGGGTTTAATTATATTTCTTCATTTGCATTTGAAATTTATAAGAACTATTATAAAAATGATACGAAACCAATCTTTTCTCACATCAAAATCCTATAGTAGGGAAAAAATGAGCAGTAGTATAGAGGTTATATACATTTATTCTAATGGAGAAATTTATAAAACTAATGAAGGAGCTACATTTAAATGCGAAAGAGTGCGAACTATGAGAGTTGATGCTAATGCCAAACTAGAGAGGTTGAAGGAGCTAGTTGGGAAAAAACTACGACTAAGCAAATTGCAAGTTGTGACTAAATTGGTTTACAGACATCCAGTGTCATTAAATCCTACTAGGTATTGTGTATGTAGCCTCGAAGATGATTCTGACAAATAGACTATGTCAGAAACAAATGCACAGTTCCCTTCACAGTTGAGTTGTCCTAAGTCGTATACTTTTATTAGCACCAATTAGGTAGATTTAAATATAACATCTTAATTAATGAACGACTATGTAAATGACCCACTCCCATGTATTATTCTACCATCACCTTCATGGCTTTAGTTTAGTCAGCTTTATCTCCCTTTACAACAGCTGAAGACATTATGGATGATTTTAAAAAAGGGTATGACGTTGATGATGTATTAGGGGTTGGACAATTTTGATGACTCCGAAGATGAGGGGAATGATGAAGGAGATCTCCCAAAAGAGGGCATCCCAATTGAGCTGATATTGGAATATGTCGATCCTGCATGCATGTTTTATAAGCAAGTTAACATTAACACAGGGGTTGGTCTAAATTTTCTTGATGCGTCAATTTGTATGAATTTTAACAATGCTGAGTTCCACGTTAGTATGTGGTATATTGAAAAGTTGGCTTTGCGACAAGCAATCAAATTGTACTCAGTCCGAACGGACCACACATGTAGGGTGCATTACTCATCCTCAAAGTATGAAGAATACCAAAGTATTTAGTACGAGAATGGTTACAACTGGAAGCTAAGGGCATGCCACACTGTTAATGGGGGACAATGGAAGATCCCAAGATATGAGGGACCACATACATGTGTATAAGCATCACTTTTGTAAGATCATCCAAAACTTGATTCTGATGTGATATCATCATGTATAGTTAGTATAATAACTGAGAAGCCAAAGACAACTTTGTCCCATATCATATAGGAAGGCTTGGAAGGCCAAACACAAGGCCATAGCCATTGCTTTTGGGAATTAGGAAAGTTTATATGCCTTATTACCCAAGTGGATGGTCACGATACAACATTTCAATCCAAGCTCATGTGTATAGTTCTTTAACAAGGAATGTGCACAGCATACAGTTGATAGTGAAGTAGCTTCAATGTTCCATCATGTTTTATAGACCTTTAAGTCATGCATAGACACGTTTGAGCACGTGAAGCCAATTGTCCAGATAGATGAGACGTGGTTATATGGAAAGTATAAAAGGATACTTCTAATGGCCACCTCACAAAATGGTAATAGGCAAGTTGTGCCCCTTGCATTTGTAATGGTTAAAGGAAAGACACAAGCAACATGGGCTTGATTCCTTTTCAACCTTAAGAGACAAGTGGTCATATCAAATCCAAGAACCTGATGACAACCTTTGTGGGCTAACCATGTTTTCTGCCTTAGCCATATGGCAAGTAACCTTAACACTAAGTTCAAAATTGCATGGTTGAAGGATAAGTTTAAGGAAATTGGTATGTCATTAGCACTTGTACTTTATACTTGTGACCATAGTAAAGGTTGTCATTTTTTTTAAAATGTTTATGTCAAGCACATTATAAGTATGAGCGCCACTGAGTTGACGAACAACTGGAAGAATTACACTGAATGCACGATCTTACAACAACATGGATTGTAAGGACACCGAAGGAAAAATGGATGCATGCATGTGACACTAGTTGCTGATGATACAATCACATAACTACAAATTTGGAATAAAGTATGAATGTTGTCTTCAAGGGTGTCAAGTTTCTACCAATAATTGGTCTTGCAAAGGCCACATTTTAAAAAGTCAACAAATACTTTGTGGAACGTGCCAAATAAGTCAATGCACAAATAGATGTAAGACAAGTATTATGTGAAACCCTTAGGGCCAAGATAATGGAGAATGCTCAAGCAGCCTCTGCATGCCTTGTGTGCACATTTGATTGGTAGGCATTGTCCTTTAAGGTGGAAGAATCATATGATGCTACAAACCATCAATACAAGCGTTGTTGCAAAGTTAGCTTGATCAACTATACATGTGATTGTGGCGAGTTCCAAGTGCCAGCATGTTTTGGCATCATGCAATAAAGTCTCTATTGACCCTTGCCAGCACTTGGATTCAGTTTTCCACTTAGACACAATGAAAAAGGCATATGGTATCGCCTTCCACCTTATCGGTGGACAAATGTATTAGCCATCATCTAATTGCCCACAGTAGATACCAAATCGAACTATTCATCGAGAGAAAGGTCAACCTTAATCAATGCGGATAAGGAATGAGATGGATTGGACACAACCTGGCAAAGCCAACAAGTATGGGTTGTGTAAAGAAACTGGGCATAACCGATACCATGTCATAAATGAAACATTACGAACTAGATATTCTTAAATGTTGTCTTAATGAGTTTTAAAAGCAGATATTTGTGTAATATATTTTGTACATTACCTTACTAGTTGCTATGATATTATGTGTACTAAACCTTACATGTCACTAATGTGTATTATGTTTTATATGCCACATGTGGATAATATATTACCATGTGAAGGCACTACAATATTTGGTTGCACTGATTATGATTGAGCCATTGTATGTGAATTGTTATTGAGGGATAGACCTCCTGCAGCAAGATAGATGGTCAGGGACTTAGGCTATGTTTAGATGGAGGGTCAGGAAGGAAGTGGCAATGAGTAGAATGGTCAAATTGGGATGAATACATGTTTTGATTTTTTATAAAGATGGAATGGAATGGCAAAATATTATTCTTGTTGTTCCCCCAAATTAGGGGGTCAAGGATGGAAAGGAGTGGCTCACTAATTAAAAATATTATTATATCCTTCGAAATTTCTTATACAAGTTTATCTAATGTTTGCATCGTTATACATTTCTCTTGGAAACTTCCTTTCTTCAATGAATAACAAATTTAATCTTTGTCTCATTCTTTTATTGAATCATTAATTAAAATATCAAATTTATTTATTTAAAACAATTTTAAAATAAGAAATGTTTACATATTATAAGTCATTTACATAAAATATATATATATATATATATATATATATTAATTTTGACTGAGTGGTCTCATGACCTTTCAGACGATGCAGACAATGAAACCATATTGCAGTTCACATGTGCATATATCCTTCAGCCGATTGGGGGTTATTCGATGCCTGACAGGTTGGGGTACATGGTTTATCTCATGTACCTTCCACATCTTATGGATATAGAAGCTGTCGAGCAGTGTAGTCTAGGGTCCGTTGTCTCAACACATTTATATAGGGAGATGTTCAATGCCATGAACTATGATGAGAAGAATATAAGTGGATGTCTGTCACTACTTCACCTATGGGCTTAGGATTTCTTCCCACGGCTAGCCCTTCCAAGACCCCTACCTGCACACCCCAATTTAGAGGAATTTCCTCTACTACCCCTATTGGGTTTTAGGATGAGGAATGTTAGGCAACCACTAAGACCAAGTGAGCATAGTTTGCGACAATATAGGGTAATTCTGGACGAGATAGGAGATAACAATGTTTGACCTTGAACTTCTTTTTTTCTTAAATAGTACACTAATTATCTAACTTTTGCCAATGGTTATTCTACAATGTGGTCAATGTAGATAATTTGGCGCTCATATAGCTCAACAAGTGTTTAGCAAATGATCCCTAATTACTATTTGGTATCCCCTAATATCTGGTAGGCTTCCATTCCCCTTATATGTTTTCACATCTTGCAATGGCATTAGCCTGATCGTATGCTCTGCCAATTTGGCATGCTGTAACCTATACCTATTTAACCGGTGAATATGTAGGTATGTCATACATTACAATTGAAAGGAAAAATCATAAAGGATTGGATGCAAGAGCATGCTAACTTTATTGCATTATAGGGTAGATAACGCGATGCAATTGTTAATGCCTCAATGTCCCCCAAGCCTTTAGATAGAACATCAAAGTACATGTGGTGATATTAGAGACACACGCGACAGTGGATCCATCCAACTAGTGGTGTTGTTGGCTTCGTGGTATATTTTTGCATACTTGTTTCCCCTATATGCATACATATTATACTATGATCCCTCTTTCTCTTATGCATACATATTACGTTATTTATTAACATCCTATTTCTTTAACTTTCTTCAGGCTGATATAGAAGAGGAGTTATACAGGCTCAGCACATTTAACCTTCCACCATCGGCTATTACAAACTTTCGACAAACTATTAATTAGGACTGCAAGAACATATTACATGCTCTTGGAGAGCAACGTGAGTCTTTGATCTCTCAGCCTGCGCTGCATACAACTTAATTGCCTCGTCCACATATTCTAAAAGATAAGCTAGGGTAACAAGCATATGGATACATGTCCTTACACGATCCCATTATTGATAAGGCAGATCAGCGTCATTACCCTAATCCTGGTCAAGATAGTCCCTCTGCCTATATGCCATCTAAGACATGACCTCTTGTTCAAACTCCATCCACACCCCTGCATCAAGATGTTGTATATGGATCATTCACATCTTTATTTGTTGATCCATTTACATTCTTTGCTGCATATTCCACACTATTCTTTGAGTTTGGTAAATCATCACATGCAGTACAACATGACTTTGTCACTCCCCAGCAACCAATTCCTCCAATCCAATCTCCAACGTTTGATTTAAATTCTCTAGCAACTATTAGCATACCTCAGCTAGCAGTAGAGGAGGAGGATAGTGATGATAATGATGACACTCCACTTAGGTGCAATACAGACCTCGAAGAGTTATTAGACAACCTCGTTGCAGAACCAATAGCCATTGTTTTGACAAGTAATTATAATGTATGTATCCTTTTTTCTAATTTTCTCTCAAATCATACTTGAATTTATTATGGTTGAAATCACCACTTACGTAAGCGAATATTTTTCCACATCAATGCTAACAAATTCGTTTTCAAATTTATAAAAAGTAAACTAACTTAATTGGTCACTATAGGTGACGAGTTACAATTAGGAAAAAAAAATTCCCCACCTGATTAGTCATAGATGGGGACGAGTTACGACAAAAAAAAAACACTTGATTTGTTAACATCGGTGACGAATTAGATAAAAAAATTTTTAAAAAATTGTTGATTAGTCATTCATAATAGTGAATTCCCTTGAAAGTGCTAACAACAAAACCACAAAATTCCTACTTGAATTTGTTACCAATGGTGACGAGTTCCCATAAAATATTTTTTCAAAAATTAAGCATCTTGAACAATTTGTTTTGTCAAAAAAGGATTACATAAAAATATTTTTAATTACTTTATTTATAATATTATACTAAAAAAGCCGATGAATCTTGTTCAATGTATATTTCTCTATTTGTAATGAAAAATTATACACACAGGTCATGGTTTAGAGAAGATAAGAAAAAACATATATATATATATATATATATATATTAAAAAGAAGAATAACTATTTATTAGTACCCAATGAGACACTGTATTATATCCTTTCTTTTATTTTTTTCCAAATTTGAAATTTGAATATAAAATGAATAAATCACTGTATTAAAGGCAAATTCTATAATTTGAATAAATTTTCCGACAATAAGATAGAGTGATTTAATTTGCACAGCGAAAATACACCTTCACATATGTTACAGTAATTTCAATCTAGAAGCCTGGAATTGAAAATCTTCAATTCCCAATGCCTGAAACACGTAAAGAGTTCTCAATATTTCAACAAACTAATTTTAGTGACAATAAGTTTAATTGTGATCTTCGTTATCACAAATCCTTCTCGAATGAGTTCAGATTCCCTGATTGGCCAGCAGGGATGACTTTAGGAAGGTGTATAGTTAAAATTTTTAAAATTTTTTATTTTTATATGTATTTTTCTTTTTTTTCATATTCTTCATTTGATTAATTAAAAAAAGAATAAAAATCAAATTTATATAACTCAATAATATTTTCTATGATTTTTTTTTTACAATTTTCATCTTTAAATAGTATTATTTTTCCTAATTTAGTAGCTAAATCAAAAACACCTAATTTCCTACGATAATAAACAAAACAGAAAATTTAATTTCCTAATTTAATAACCAAAACAAATAGAAACCTAGTTTCTTAAGCTAACAACCAAAAAAAAATTATTTTCTTAATTAGCATCATTCTTAATAAAATAGTGTGGTCAATCTAATATTAAAATCATCAATGGTTTTGCTTATTTGTATAATGAGATTTCAAGTCAATTGCTTGTGAATCTCATGACCATCATTGCGTCCAAATTTGGATTGCTTTGGTATTGTCCCAAAATGTCTAGTTATGTCTAATCATGTGCAAACAAACTTTTACATTATTCCACCAGCGGATTTTTAGCGTAATATTATAAAAAAAAAATTTATTCTTTTTTGTTTTTGACAAAATTTTATACCAAAATACTTAAAGTGATTCGTCTTTATTAAAGATGAATTAGTCTCAATTTTCACATTGATCCATCTAACAGTTGTTTTATAAAGTAAATCCAATGGAGACGAATTAGGGGAACGAAATTTTTTTTAATGGCACGTACGTGGAGGTGCGTGTATATATATAATTAACATATATATTAATATATATATATATATAATATTATTTATTTCTATAATATACATAATATTATTTAATTGAATAAAAATATAATTATATTAATTATATTAATATTTATTTTATTATTAAAATTTTAATTTTAAATTATAGTGTATAAACACTTAATATGTTTTAAACATATATATCACTTAAATAATTATTTTTACAAGATTTTCAAAATCTCATTTATTTAATTTTGATCATTTAACAATAAAAAGAATACAAATTAAACTTTTTAATAGATTCTTTACATATTAAATAATAGTACTAATTATTATTATTATTATTATGAGATTTAGATTTAATTATTTTTTAGTATTTTTTTATTATGAGATTTAGATGGCACAAAAAAATTATTTTTTAAATATTAATCACTTATAACAACTCATCAAAATTTACGTCACAACAATTGCACACAAAATGAATTCAATATATGTTGAATGATTTCTATATATTGTGTATCTTATAAACTCAACCGATTTAACTAACATTGCATCTCCCTCATTGATTATCAATAATAAAAACAAAAGCTCAATAATGGGGATGGTGAACTCTACACAAAGTTTAATATATAATAATAATAATAATAATAATAACCTTCACAAATAAAAGTCTCCAAATGAAACAATTCTCATATAAATTTTTAAATTAAAATTGTTTTCCATTTAGTAAATAATAATAATAATAATAATAATAATAATAATAATTATTATTATTATTATTATTATTATTAATAAAAATACATATATGAAATCTGCTACTCTTCTTTTGTTTTTTCTTTAATTATCAAAATAAAAAATAAGTAAAATTTAAAATTCGCCTAAAATTCGCCTCTACTCTATGAATAGAAGTGAAGTAGTGAAAAAAAAAATATAATCTATTAAAATTACATAACTCATTAAATAAATAAATAAATAAATAAATATAAATATATATATATATATATATTTGGTCAAGATTTTGAAAATTAATTTTTTATTATAAAATTATGATAAACAAGTCGAGCATGATTTTATTTTAAAAAAAAATTTGAGAATATTTTATTGCATAACTGATCACCTCTTATTAGAACAATCGCATTTGCTTCTGTTCGCTTGTGTTTATTTAAAAGAGTTATCTCAATTATCACCAATAGGCTCCTTCACAAATAAAAGTTTTTAAATAATATAATTATCACATATATTTTCAAATTAAAATTTTTTTGCCATCTCGTATATATTAATAATAATTATTATTACAAAAATGCGTGCAAAATCTACTTACACTTTTTTTATTTGTTTTTGAAATCATCAAAATAAAAAATAGGTAAAATTTAAAAAATTTTGTAAGATTGATCATTTAAATGACATATATACTTAAAACAAATAACTAAGTATTTAAAAATTAAAATATAAATAATAAAATAACCATTAATGAAACTAATAAAATTAATAAGGTTGAATTTTTATTTAGTTAAATAATATTATATAAAAAATTAAAAAATAATGTAATAATATTATATATATCAATTGATTTATTTTATATATATATATATATATATATATATATATATATATATGCACACACACACACATGGAGGTGCCCCATGTGAAGCAAGAGTGCCTAGCCCTCATCATATTTAAAAAAGTTGGCGGACCACTGAAAAAAATTTAAAAAAAAAAATACAAAAGTACAATTTTAAGTGCGAGACGGATTCGTCATTTATAATGGCAAATTGGTTTAAGTATTTGGATGAAATAATTTTGTCAGAACAAAATCTAAATATTTAATTTTAAAAAAAATGGTAATATTTAAATAAAAAGGCCCTCTTCCAACCACAGAAAATATTCCCCGACTTTTTCTTTACCAACCCAATCCTAGGACATTAAAATAAACTAAACTTGCTGACTTTCACTAGCAAGAATCTTATTATTACAAGTTAGCTGTGATTGTCTCAGGAATCGTATTATTATATTTGGCATGCTTATTTATTTATTTATAATTATTTTAATTCATTTTTATTGATGTAAATGCTCTTTATTTCATTTGATACTTTATCAGCTCCATAGGGCCATTAACACAGTGAATGTATCAAAACCCTGAATTCAACATGGCGTGTTTTACACTAGGATACATTCTTTGTTTACTATCTTTTTTTCCCATCTTTTGGGCCAGATGTACGCCCGCTTGTTAGTCTTAACATATCTAATTTTGAAAAAATATTAATTAGTCATAACATACTCCCTGTTTATTCATTTTGGTTAGAAACCCATCATTACAATGTCCAAGTAAACTAGAATCATCGCAAATAAAAATTATAGTAATAGAACAAAACTATATTAAATTGAGTAAACCTATATAGATGTCAACTAAAGGCACTACATGTGGTCAGATTCAGTTTCTCAGCCTCCAACGTCAAGGGAGAGGCATACAATCATCAACTTGAAGGGTGTATATATATAGATATATATATATATATATATATATATACTTCTCATGCTTCAGAGATGTAATCGCGTGGGTCATGATGCCTACTTGACATAAGCTTTCACAATTCATACAAACTTGGAATCCTGCCATTCTTATATTTCTGCCCGTTCCTCCAAGCTTGTCTATAAAAATGCATGGTTGAAGTTATGTACACAGTAGACTTCATATAGCATGAAGAATGCTGTTTAGCGAGAGTTACTATAATAATGGTCATTGCCCTGGAAGGTTCTTCTTGTAGTCATAGGTTCCTCTGTTAAAACAAATAACAATATAACATAGATATTAAGATCATAGATAAAAATCATTTTAGGACAAGCTGCAAAAAAATTGACTTCCACAAAGCTCAGATACAGAAAACACAAATATTAAGATCATAGATAAAATATAACATAGAAGGTAATCATTGTATACAGGCACGCACTAGGGAGCATATCAAAAGAAAAAAGTGATATTATATGAGAGGTGAGAGGAAGAATAATTACCCTTATATCACAAATCAATAGTTGAGATTAATGTAAAAATTTTCATAAATACTTTAGACTTTCACATTTTCGTAGTAATCTCAACCATTAATTTGTGATCCAACAATAGTTAGTTACTCCTCTCAACTCTGTCAGCAGGCCCCTCTATGTTATCTATATGTATATATAACATAGAAAGTACACACATCTTATCAATATCCCAAACAAAATTGCAAACTACAACGGACAAGCAATTATGCCTGGAAACCACCCCCTACCCCACCCCGGGGCCAAAATAATCCTTTTATGGGCCATTGTAGCCATCATAATTTCAGTTATCACAAGTCTCTAGAGTCCAGACTGGTTCTAGCCTTCTATGGATAGGAATTTAATCTTTAACCAAGAATTATTGAACTTAAATTTTGATAAGAGTTTTTCAACAGCAAATATAAGCAGATAGATATAACAAGGTAAATAGATCCCCAAAAAAAAAATTTATCAGATACCAAAGTCACCTCATCCAGAGAAGGAATATCAGAGGGACCTCTACGCTTGTTGAATAAGTAAAAATACAAATAAAGTTATATGACAATTTGATACAAATTTAAATTAAGTTTAACACTGTCAAACCTACCTTCATCGTCTTCATCTCCATTTTGACTTGTAAAGAATGGGGTGAGGTAATTTTTATCTAATGCTGTAAAAGATGCAGCACTGCAAAGGAGAAGCAACCAGTAAAAAAATTGGAAGGATCAACAACAAAAAAATTGATATAATTTTAGTTCCAAAATTCAGAAAAAAATATACCTCCTGTGGAATTCTTTTAGTTTCATTTTGATTTTGTTGCCTGATGATGATTCTTCATCATAAGAAGGAGCAACATAACCATTGTTTCCCTCAAAATTCTAGTGGAAGAAAAACAAAAGTATTAGACGAGAAAGCTGAAAGAAACATGTGCAATTAGATTCAATAAAATAACACTTAACAATGTTCAAGATATATAATAGCTACTCTAGGAGGAATGTTTTTATGCAGTGCTAACAATTTAATAACTATCTTTGTAGCTCCAGAATGTTTCAATTTATGCTCCTATCTATTGTCTAGATATACCAAGAAAGATGTACAGTCTAATGAGGCTACTACGAAATATTTACTCATGGGTGGGGCAAGTTCTTCTATTCTGGTTCATGGTTTCCCTTGGCAATTGAAATTCCTAGGGAGTTATACATTTGTATATTGATAAGACCATTCACTATTTCTTGAAGCTTGATCTCTCCCCATGGCACTGCCAAAAGTCATTTAGTATAATTTTGAAGTTAAGAATTCAAAAATATTTTATCAGAAAAATCCACAACCGAATATGAATTCTTCATTCTTCAAATTTAAAATCAGAATAAGAGCATGCAGGTTCACAGGAGTTGCAGAGTCACATTCATCCTAGCTTGTTTGAATGTAAAGATTCTACTTTAATGTAGGGCCAAAGTCAATTGGCACCCAAAGGACAGTAATTGGGTGCAAAAATTTAATAAGAATTAAATTTAAAAAAACTATATTTAAATACAAAAATAAAATGGAAAATATTTTTTTATTTTTTTCTATATAGGTTATCATTCTCTCAAAGAGCAAAAGATTTAACAAGATGATATCATATTCGCATGCTAACACAGCACCACATTATATACTAACATGATAATATGTATTTTAAAAAGTCAAGAAGTTAGCAACCAAAACATTTGGTATTGCCCTTATATCTATCTGTATATTTTGATAATTTTTTTAAAAATTAATATTTGCTCAGGTTTGAACAAAAAAAATGTCTTACTGTATTATCATCTTATGTACTAAAGACTGAAAAGTGTAGAGTTCAACAACTTGTAATCTATTAAGTTTCTTTTCTCTTCAAAAGAATGACATCCTATACAAAAAATAAAAATAAAAAACTATTTTTTCCATTTTTTTGTATTTTAATATTTTTTTAAAAAATTATTTCTTAATAAAATTTTTAAACAATAAAATAAAATAAAAAATAGAAGATGCTGTGCATAATCCTCATCAGGGCCAAGGTAAGCCTCTGCTTCCTAGCCTCTGAGTTCTGAGTGTTTCCCTAATTGTATTGGTTGAAAGGAGACTCTCCAAACCAAAAAATTGATATTGTATATCATTAAATTGGTCTAAGATATAGTCAAAATGACACCCACAAGCTTTTCCCACCCAATATCATGTATTTAGAACAACCAGGCTGATATATCCACCTACAACGATTTAGTGCCAACCTACTTGTGCAATTTAAATCCCATCACCTCGGATATGGCTATCATTACCAAAACTTTCAGCTAAAAATGAAGGCAGTAATTTGAAACAGCATGATTAAATTAAATTATAATTTAAGAGAATTGTTAGAAGATCAATTGTATGCTTCTTTTTTCAGTGTCAAATGTAGGCTACATATTCAAAGGGAAAAAATCCCAAAAAAAAAAAAAAACGATTTTTCTTCTGTACAAATTAGTCCCACCCGCCTACATTTTAGTCAACTCAGAGTTACCTACATGCTAGATTCAGAAAAGCTCAATTTAAGTGGAAACATTTTGAAATCAAGCTTTTGCTTTTAAAGAAAGTAAAAGAGCCTCTTCACCTCTTATCACTAAACCAGGATGGTATATGCATGAGTACAAAAGTTACAATTAAATTTATATGGCTAAGCTAGTACAGATGAATTTGACTTCTGAGCAATGGAAAGTTTAGCATACATAAGGAGTACTAAATAAAAGAAGAACTGAATATATAAAATGACCTTGTAAAACAACTTAAGTCAGCATTTTTTAATCAACAATATATTAAGAACATTAAACCGTGAAATGCATAGCATGCATCAATATCTCTTCAATGAGAGGTACTAAAAAATGACATCCATAATTTTGGAACAAGCTTGTAACGAAGTATAGTTACAGCTCACATCTCAGATGGTCATTCATCTGTCAATATAACACAGATAATATAAACAAAATAGAACAAAGTTACTTGTTGCAAAACTTACAGTAATGTTGCCCACTGGACTCAAAGGGCTGTCAATGTTATGACTGTCACCTACTACTTCTAGGGCTTCCAGCATAGTACCTGTTGAACCACCAATTAGTAATACCTGAAACAATATAAGACAATTTTAATGTTTAGAATACTAATAAGAAGTCGCTTTTTGACCAAAAGTTAGGGATTCAGACTTTTTTGGAAAAAAAATTGGCTACTTGCTGATAAGCTCATACGAACAGGAACCCAGAGACATAAAAGTAATGATATACTCATCATCTGCCAAGGAATGATCAGAGTCTAAAGGAATCTTATAAGTTTGTACTTCTTTTCCCACAACATGCAATATTTGTGGTTGCTGTTCATGATGAGCATGGAGTTAAATGCACATTACATTGGCCATACACAACTACAATAACAAATAGCATGAAATTCATCTTAGAAAGCTGAATCAGAGGATGATTTCTTATTGCAATATCAAAGACTTAGGATTTAAGACTTGTGCAGTTCGATTATAACATATTACCTTTTCAAATTGATTGTACTTGGAAAGATATAACCAGTAAATTTTTATCACAAACCACTGAAAATGGTACATTGATCACACATCTATTCTACCCAACAAGAATTTCTTGATTTCCAGACAGAAAAAACCATGACAAAAGAATAACTATAATGCACAGGATAATGGAAAGAGAACAATTATTGGCTTTAAGGACAAAGCTATGAATAGATAGATAGGAAAATGCAGTACACGAAGAGTAAGAACAGCATTTATGATTTGCAGTATGTCTAAAACTCTAAATTAGCCAACACTATGCACCATTCTATGAGATTTTTCTAATGGTTAACGATTGGCTGAAGTAAGGGACAACACTGAGCATGCCTACCGTCAGAACTACTATGGCTGTAGTTGCAGTGAATATGGTTTGTCCATGTCCTTCTGGAAGATCATGAACTGATTGCAGAGCAAGGGCAAATGCCATAGCCCCTCTAAGTCCTATTTCATGGTATACAAAATTTGGGCAAATCAGGGGGGTTGAAAAGTCCAGCAAAAAGCATTTATTTTGAAATAAACTTTCCACAGCATTTTCCTTACCACTATACCAAAGTGCTTTCTGATGTTTTGGAGGTATCTTTCGATTTGCCGGTCTGGCCAAATTGACCAGATAAGCACAAGAGAAGACATTTGCTGCCCTGAAATGACCAAAAATCCAAAAGAAATGAGAAAGTAAAGCATAATAATGATCCGAGGGCATCAAAATGGGCCAGAAAATCTCTATAATGTAAACAAACTAGCTGAAAAGCCTCAAACAAACACGTCTTCATAAGTAAAGGCTTATGTTCATAGTAATTATAGCAACAGTACCTTGCAACCCCAATGAATATCTGGAGTGTTTTAGTTAAGGAAGAAAAGTAGCAGAGAAATGAAATGCTTAGTCAATATGAGTCCCTACCATTCAAATTTCTAGAGCTTAATAAAGAAGAAAGAAAGGATACAATGGAGAAGAATATAAACCCAACGTGTGACCAGCTATGTTGTTCCATAGCAATATCAAAGCCCATGTATATAAATCTGCATATTATAAACAAATAGGAGTTCATGCATCATTAGACTGTAAGATTTAATTACAAGAAGGAACACAATGAAAATCAAATCCTCACATAAATGTTTCCGCCAATGATGATATTAAATGGAAAAATGCAGAGACAAATCTTTGAGAACTTTCTGACAAATTGGAATATGTGTAATGCTTCATAACCTAAAGAAAAGCACCAAGATCCTCATAAGATTGCTTTAACAAAGATAAGAAATTAAAAAGGAGAAACAAAATTTACACTTACTATTCCTGTGAACAGTATTGACACAATACCAGACAGGCCAAGACCTTCTGCAAGCATGTACCTAAAAAAGAGATATGTATACACTGATTTGCAACTGTATCTAGAAAAGAATGCACTAAACTTCTGAGGCAAACTAATGACAAAATGGTCCTAGAGATAACTTACGAGAAATAGGGGAAAAGAACGAAAAGACAGCTCTCCAAGTTCTGAAGACTGGGCAGAACCAGATCTTGTGATTAGTATTTTTCATATATGATGCAAATCATCATATGTTAAGCCAAAAGGGCAAAAAAAAAACACCAAGTACTTACTTGTCAATATCCAATCCTGCATACTTAAATAGGTAATAATAGTTAAGGTTTTCACAATGTATGAGCTTGAATGTATCTAAGGTGTTATGCCACAAATAATTAGAAGAGTGGATTTAAAAGGATATCAAAGCAGACGTAAAACCAACTCCTACACCTGCATAGCCACCGAAAGCATGGGATGACTTAGGAGCATTGAAAACACAACAATTTATAAACAATACATTATAGCATCTGCTATTATAAAAAGGCACATTTCTGTAGCAAGCCACTCTCTCGCTTTTCCAGGCATGCACACACAAGAAGAGAAAACAAGAGGCAAGACTTGACAGACTTGACATCTGCCTCAAGCTTTATATTAACTTGGTAAAAGCAACCAAAGAGCAAGATCAATGATAGAAGGCATATCATGATAGAAGGAATGAACAGCATGGTGTGAAGCAGTAAACTCAGCTGATGTAAGTTCTCTTTAGAACAATAATAAGGCCCCAATAATACCCAGTAATTCAACTAACTTAACACTGGATGAAGAAAAGAAAAGGTAATATCTTCATGACTGACCTGCAGACATTGAGCCAACAAAAGTCTCCAAAAATCTCACAACCACCATGAAGAAATTTTGTCCAGAAGGGTGAGTTTTGACCAATGACATTGTCCTGCAAGAAAAGGTTCTTGAGTTAGAGTTGAAATTTGATTGGTACTTGCTTACTTTGTGTAAGCATCATACAACATAGAATTTCAGATACCTGTACAAGGAAATCGCCATCTATTCATAGCACATGCAGGTGAGTAGCCAGGGAAGATAATAAAAAAGAGCAAGGTAAAAGGATTAGCCAGTTAGCACCATCCATATCCTAACAAAAAATGTACTCCACAATGAGATAAAATAAACGCAGCAGTAACAAAGACTTACTGCATCATTCAAGACCGATTCTCCAAACACCAAGGCATATAGGTTGACATCTGTGCCAAGTTCCTGCAAACAAGGTAAATGGAAGTACATATTAGAAACAAAGTAAGTCAGACGCTGATGATACTATATGTATATAGTATAATTCTCAAAAACAAGTGTGACTTAGAAAAGACAACAGAATTTTATGTCTAGTTGGGTAGAAAGTAAGATAGTATAAAACTCCACAAGTCCAGAAGGTTCAATTAATAATCATATCTAATAAAAGTAATGCCAATTGTGTGCAAAGGGACCAGAACAAAAATGAACTACCAAGCTCGCCTTCTTGTATCAATCTGTAGAAGGATTTCTCATATCCTCTCTTTTATCATTCTCTCTTTAGTTCTTCTTTTTATCAAAAAGTAAAACATCAAAATAAAAGAATGAAATGAATTGTATTTCTTAAAAGACAAGGTCTTTGAAGAGAGATTTATAAAACTAGTTTTTTACTGTTATTCTTATATTTTTCCTGTTACATAGATTGCTAACAAAACTATATTATATACAAATATCGTTGTCAATTACATATGTCATTAAACCAAATATTGCAATCATGTAAGCAAAAGTTGCAGCTGAAACATAAGCAACAAAGGAACAAGCTAGTGTAGAAGAACCCTATTGACACTCCATGGCATTTGTACTGCTTATGCATATTGAGTCGAAGAAAGTTACGAATTAAACATTAGGAGTCAGAATATATATATGTAGTAGTGGAGCCAATGGAAAAGAAAAAAAAAAGATATATCACCTGAAATATGGACAAAACAGTAACAGGATCAGTTGCTGATATAAGAGCACCAAACATTAGGCACTCCACAAAAGGAAGTCTATACATGAGGTAGATCAAACCACCAAGATAACTGCAGCACAGAGGAGAAAAATGTCAGCATGGAATTGGTGAATCATAATGAACCAGAATAGCAAGATAGCTAAACAGAATTAAAAAATAAAAATTGGGGGAAGATTCTCACACTAAAACACCCGTGACAACTGAAGCTAGAAAGGTACCGAATATAGCAAATGTCACAATTGCTCCAAAATTTGAGAAGAAAGGTTTCTGTCAAGACCAAACCAAGAAGTGAGTAGAGCTAACCTGGGAAAAACAAAGTGCAAGTCCAAAATCAAATGTATGGAAAGACTTACAGGTGCGAGACTGAACCCAGACTGAGTAAGCTCAACAGTCAAGGAAAAAAAACAATATAGCATACCAAGATAACTAGATAACATCAATTGCAAGCGAACGTCAGAGAAAATCATAATAGGAAGAAGAAGACCAACATAATAAAATCCACTAAGGATATAATATGATGGGAGGTAACAGGAACAGGAAGAAAAATTCCTCATGAAAATTGAACCACTTCCTGTAAAAAGTGAATTAAATTGACAAGTCAGCTCATGAAACTAACAAGATCAAAACAAAAGTCTTGCTCATCAAAATCTTACACCAAAATTGAAAAATGACAGCGATAACTGATAGGCATTGCAATAACCTGATATTAGTTTCTGTGTCTGAAATGTTAGCAAGTCCACCAACAATTAAACCTACAAAAGCAAACCAAATTTACAAAAATTTCGGAAAATAACAATGACCCAAAAAATTGTTCTAAAAAAACAATTAAATAAACTGCGATCACCATGAGAGTACCTATGAGAAGAGAAGCACTGGCTTCGGGAATAACATGTATCCTCTTGCGACGAAGGACGTGACCAAGAACGAAAGACAAAACCAACATCATGATCTGAAGAAGTATTCCCACTCCAGCAGCTTGCTGGTCCTTGCCGGGAGGCCCACGAGCATCGGCAGGAGAAATTTCATCCTCCACGCCCATTCTCTATACTTCGCTGAAAGCAGTTGCTCCACCAGTGCCTGTATCACGCGAATCGAATTCGTATGATCTTCTTTCAGACCCCACCCACCAGTTCTTCTTCTCCTTCCTGCTCTTTGGGTATTTCCCTATTCTCAGGTTTTGGACTATTTGCTGCGTAGTCACGGAACCAAATAAAAATGTTATATTTTTTATGAGATGTAATTTAAAATTATATAATGGTTCGTTTGACCTACGAGGTTTTTCTGTTTGTTGATTCCAAAAGTCTTGTAGAGGATGGTGAGAGGTTTCTGGAAACGAAATACTTATATACAATTATATTGCTCTATATTCAACGATAATAATGTTGAACAATAAAAAGAATAATAACATGGTTTTTTTTTACTTATTATTATGTGTTAATTAGCCTCTCATAAACAAAATTAATGTAAAACCAATTTCTTTATTTAAATTAATAAATAATTAATTTTATATAAAATATAACTTTTAATAAACTATTTGTAACGATTAATTTATAAATAATTAAATTATTACAAAATATAAAAATAGATGATTAATTTAATTTAATATTTTTATCTTATTTTATATTTTGATTTATTATTAAATTATAATTTTACATTTTATTTTGGTTTTAGAATAATTCTTTATTTATTAAAAAGTCTCATTTTTTGTCATTCACGTAACTTAAATAGATTTAGTAAAATTATATATAATAATGATCTTAAAAGTAAAATAAAAAATGATAATTTTTAATTATCTAGAAACTAAAATAATTTTTTTCTGATAAAAATATAAAAGATGGTACTAATAACCTAAATCAAATCCTTCTAAAAATTGAATTATTATATTTTTTTCCTATACCTTTAAGTATAATATAATATAAAATAACAAACACGATAAAATATAATAATATTTAAATTAACAACAACATTATGTATATTATTTTTCTATTCAAATACAATTTTATGTATTTCAATTTCTTGTTACATTTGTGGCGTATTGTTGGTATTACAATTTCAGAATATGTAATTAAGT
Organism: Delonix regia; assembly: GCA_037074485.1. Classification (NCBI taxonomy): domain Eukaryota; kingdom Viridiplantae; phylum Streptophyta; class Magnoliopsida; order Fabales; family Fabaceae; genus Delonix; species Delonix regia. The sequence continues at coordinate 36,788,967 of CM073450.1, read as the reverse complement.
TTCTTCACTTGTGAATTGTGTGATCTGTTCAATTTCATTTGTTTTTTTTTGGTCAGACTTCATGAAGTCTAATTATTTACATACATAATCACTTCCCATAATCTTGAATCGTACCGAGCTTTGCCACGTGGATTGGGACCCAAAAAGACCTCACCGCCCTTGGTCCAATGTATTATTGTATAACGAGCAATCTTAAAAATACCATTACTTTCTTATATTCATTGTACATTCACTAACTTAAAGTGTATTACACGGGACCACTCTCTCTTGGATTGCTTCAAGGATTTGTCAAAATGACTCAAAACACAAGTGAATTTCCATTATTAAAAGTTGTACATATGGTTGGATAAAAATTTAATAATTTAAATTTTAGTTATGTTTAAAAGTTTTAGTAAAAATGGAGTAGAATAATAATTAATAAAATAGTGTGAAGTTGTAAGATATGTGTAACTCTCTTATTTAAAAATTTAATAAAATGAGCGAATAGACTCATTAATAAAACAAAAATGCTTACATAATATTTTTATAAATAAAGTATTATTATAATAAGCTTTTAAATAAATACAGTATCATAGTAATAACACTATTTGACTATTTCATTTTTTCCTTGACACATAATTTGAAGGGATAAAAGATTGGAGTTTTAAATGGTAAATAGGAGTCTAATCATTCATTTGTCACTTCATTCTATCTTTAAAAAATCTTCCACACATAAATGATATATTAAATTAGTCATTCCATTTTTTGTCTTTTTATCCTAGACCACCCATCTGAATATAATCATTATATTAATTAATTAATTAATATATATATATATATATATGCATGTAATTAGATTTCTATTTGTATATCTAAATTATTAAATTTAATAAATTCTTTGATGTAACTATAAAATTGGTTACATAAGTATAATTATTATATGTCACATTAAAAAGAAGACACGTATCAATGACATGTCATATTAAATTGATTGTATAACAATATAAATTAACTTATTGTATTTATATTTTGACCCTATTATTTTTAGATTTTACTTATGAACTTGAAATTATTTTTTATTATTTCAATTTCTCCCTTTATATTTTATTTTTTAATAATCTACATAGAAATATTAATTTATAACTTTATTAACTCACCCCTATATCTTTTTATTTTTTTAGTAACTCTACAACTTCCTAATTTTATTCTTATTTTCAATTTATGAACTAATGTTTTGTGGGGTTACTAAAAATAAAAAGTAGAAAGGGCAAATTGAAAAATATTTAAAAAGTTTTACGTTCATGAATAAAATTTGAAAATAATGGAGTCAAAATATAAATACAATAAGTTATATTAAATTGACATACAATCAACATATTTTGACATGTCACTATCACGTGTCTTCTTATTAGTGTGCCACGTAATGATTATACCGGTGTAACCAATTTAATAGATGCACTAAAGATGATATCATCAATCTTATATTTTGGTAAAAATACAAAGGAATTTAGACTCAAATAACTATTCTCTTAGGACATGTTTGGTATGCAGGAAAGATGGCTGATGGAAAGAGAATGGGAGTGAGATTCTCTTAGTTGACATGTTTTGTACACTAAAAAGGAAAGCTCAACTTATTCCATCAACCTATCTAACTCCCTTATATGTGGAAATCCTCATTCCATCACTGTACATATGAAATGATTAAGAAAAAAACAAAATACCCCTTTTTCCCATATTATCTCTGCATACATTAGGGGTAAAGATAAACTTGATAAGCCTGACCAACTTGATTTGACTTGGTCTCATTAGATTGAGTTAGGCTGGGCCAACATAAAAAATTTGCATAATTGACCGAGTCAAACTGGGTTTATAATTGGGTCGAGTTTTTGAGTGACATAAGACCTAACCCAATTCAATATTATTATTTTATTTAAACTAAATTTTATATATAATAAAATTTTAAAATCTCAATTCTTTTAAACTTTTAATTATTTCTCATTCCAAATCTTAAATTTTTTCTATTCCATTATATTCCCTGTTTAAAATCTTTATTTTTTTAATTTTTTCTTTCAACAAAAAGCACTTTTATTATTATTTTAATTTAAAAAAAGTAAAAAACTTAGCCCCACCTAACCACTAATAAGGTATAACTAACCCAGTCTGAGTCTTTAGTCACAAAAATGTGACCTAGCCTAAAATTGAGGCTCGGACTAGAGTTAAGAATTTGTTATAAAATAAAAATAAGTATTTTAGACATTTTACACAACTCTTTATTCCAAATTCTTGCATACCAAACATAACACAAAATATTAAAACATATTTTATTTATATACGTATCAAACATACTTTTAACTTTTATAATTCAATTTTATTTTATTTTGTTTATTATTTATTCTCATTCTCATGTCACTCAATTTTGCATACAAAAGATTACCTTACTATGTTATGTATGCTCTTGTGCTTGGGAAGGGAACCATGGAACTCATTCCTGTGTACTAAACGGTACTTTCCTACGTGATATATGCTCTTGTGCTTGGGACTCAAAGGGAACTTTAACCCGACCAATCACGGGGAGAAAATGGGAGGAATTGTTTTTCTTACCCCACACACAATGACTAATAACATAATGGATCTCGTAGGTCACCCCGCGTTGGAGTTAAATGGTCGTACATTGGGATTCCCGCATACCCGCGATTTTGTGTTACGAAGTGGACGAAGGTATTAATTATTATTTTTATTAAAATTTTAGGTCATAATATTATATAATTTTAGAAAAGAATATATTTTTTTTGTCATTTATTTATTACAAAATTATTATTTTAATCTATTACATATTGATATGTTTAAAATAATTTTTCATTTATTAAAAAATATCACATTTAATCTTTTATGTTTTAAAAAATTATTAAATTTAATCATTCTATTAAATTTTAAACCCTAAATTCTATTAAGTTATAAATTTTAAGAAGGTGAAAAAATCATTCTACTTTGTCTATCGCTTCAGGGTCCCTAAGATAATAAGTTGGAATTTTTCAGCCATGAATAGAGGCTATCAATGCCCCACTTTCGGTTATCTATTTTCTTTTTGGCCAAACCAAGTCTAAGTTATCCAGTGAAAAGATTTATTAGAGCAAAATGGTGGAAGAAATATAGCTAAGAAGAAATATAGCTAAGATTTTGTAAATATTAAACAAGTAAATAAGTAGATTATGTCCAATATTGTAGTTTTAAGAAAAATGGATTCATTTACGGCAACATTTTTAACAAATAAAAGCAAGATAATGATAAAAATTGTAGCTATATCATGTTCAAAAGATTTTGCCAAAAATGTTTAGATCTATTTCTCAAAAAAAATGAAAATAATCATCTTAAGGATAAAGTGAGTTCTAAGTTTTACCCATAAATTTAGTCATTTAGTTGTAAAGTTGAAACTTGGGAACAACGATAATTCCGTTTAAGGTATCTCTTATAGTGAAATTATCCTGATAGTTTGCGAGTACATTAATAATATTAGTCTTGAAAATCTCTTACAATAAAAGTTTGATAGTTTTTGAGATCAAGAATCTTAAAAATTATAATGTAAACTGAGAAAGCCTTTGGCCGTGAAAGGGCTTCTGGATGAGTAGGTAAAGCAAACACTTAGTACCTGCCTTCATCTCAAACTATAAAAATAAGCTTGCACTCTTCTAAGTTTTGGGACAGACTTCCATTTTCAAAGATATCTAAACAAATATATTAAGACTTAATAACTCCTTGACTAATTTTGAATTCAGTATAATATTGTTAGGATCAAGAGATTTTAAAAAACACTTTTATTATAATAACATGGAGTTACAAATTGATAAAGTTTCTTTTTATAATGAAAAAGATAGAGATATTTTATTAATAACTTTTTCTTTTTTTAGTGATGCTGAAGGTTTGAAGGCTCTAGCATTTTTATTTAAATAAAACTTTTTGTTATAATCATGATCTTCCATTATATTTTTATGTTTTAACTTAAATTAAGAGAAAAATGTAAAAAAGTCCCTCAATTTATCATAAAATTATTATTTTAGTCTCTTAATTGTTGAAATGTTTAAAATAATCTTTCATATAAAATGTTACACTTGATATTTTATTTTTTAAAAATTTTTAAATTCAATTCCTATATCAAATACTAAATCTTCTATCAAAAGAATCAAATTTAATATTTATTTTAAAAATAATGATCAAATGTAATATTTTTCATTCAATAGAAGATTATTTTCACAATTTTAATGAGTAAATAATTGAAAAGAATAATTTTATGTTAAATAAAAATTAAAAAAATATTTTTCTATAATTAGTGAGAAAAATATTGTTTTTTTTTTGACATAGAATCTTAAAAGAATCAACTTATAATGAGAAATATTATTGAAAGAAGGGAAAAAAAAAATTCTTCTATTTTTTTAGATTTTCATATTTTCATTGTTAGTCCTTCAGATTTTCGGATTTATAGATGGCCCCAGCACAGTACACCAAGATTACGAAAGAAAGAGGGTGCATGCTGGAGAGGATCCAAATCCATGCTTCCTGCTACCATAGCTCGGCAATTCGATCTGCGGGAACGAAGTATATGAAGAAATGGTAGATTCAGAGCTCTGATCCTCTATTAGAGATCCTGACCGTGGCTGCCACTTTGGTGTGTGATCCATCTCTGTATCATTCTCGTACCATCCAAATTCTCTTCGCCTTCAAACTTTACATCCTTTCTATGTTCACCAAGAGCTTGACGCAATATTTGAGATCTGGATATTGAATCTTTGTTATCGGTGTGTGGATTGAACCAGGGACAAGGATTTCTAGGTGTTTTCTTCTATTATTAGCAATGGACAAGTCAAGCGCTTTGGAGTATATCAACCAGATGTTCCCCACTGGTAATTATCTCTTTCACTCACAAAACTAGTTCAAACCCATTGGGTCACTCGTTCTGATACGTTTCATACTTAGAAACAGTATAATTCCCATGTAGCTACGGTTTTCCGCTCCATTTTTGGACATGGAGCAGAAATGTACTTCAATGGGTTAGTTCTTGTCGGTTTGAGCTGCAGCGTATGCTAGTCTGTGGATAACTGTATAGGGAGAGTTAGTTGACCATTTTAGTGATCTAAATCACCAGTTGTGTAAATTTTAACATGAAAAAAGGGATTGAACAGTGCGATTCCAAGATGTAATCTTTAATTGATGCTATGTTTTTGTTGAGTGGCATCAGTGACACTGTATAGCTGTTCTACTAGAGTAATCTTTTATTATTTTTATTTTTTCGGACCTGCAAGTTCATGACCTTGCCTTTACTAATTCGTTTCTTCCTACTGATGCTTGATTTTATGCTCATATTTGTTATCTATATCATCCAGAGGCATCTCTATCTGGTGTTGAGCCACTCATGCAAAAGATACAGAATGAGATTCGCAGTGTTGATGCTGGAATTTTAGCAGCTGTTCGTCAACAGGTCTTGATCTGTGCCTCCGGTCCTTACTTGCCCCCCAGGCTGAAAATTTTAAATCAGCATGGCTTGTTGTGACTTTTATTCTGTATTCTTTTCACACAACTCCAGCCCGCCTGAAAAAATTAATAATGTTCCAAGTGCTAAATCTGCCATTGGTAATTCTAGGAAACTTGCAAGGAACAATATCAAATTTGGTCTGATATTCAAGTGAGGCCACCAATCAAGGCCAAAATTGTGAATAAAAATCAGGAAGGGGGACGGAGGGATGTGGGGTGGGGGAGGGGGATTCTAGGAGTATCCTTGATTGCATTACTCAACTGCCTGGGTTAAATATGGTATAATGCAGTAAGGGGTTAATCTTAACTGTAATCACAGACACCTGTCCGTTTCTTATTTTTTGATGGTTCAGCTTCTGTAATTTCAGAGTAATTCAAGGACTAAAGCGAAAGAAGATCTTGCTGCTGCTACAAGTGCTGTGGAGGTTCGTTCTCTCTCTCTCAATATCTTTCTAATTATCCTCTTCCTCCCCTTCTCTTTCTCTACATATGCAGGTATATTATATATATGTGTGTCTATATTTTGAATGCATGTGTATAAAAAGCGGTTTCCTGGTTAAAAGATACCCATGATGGCTTTCTTGTTTTTCAACTGTAATGTGTTTTGAATCTTTCTTTTGCTTGCATTTTTCTGTCATACATTCTTTTGTCTCTGCTCCTCCTTCCAACTTCTCCTTGTGCTTGAGTTCATCTGTGTAACATTTTTAATTTTATAATGCAGGAACTAATGTATAAGATCCGAGAAATAAAAACTAAAGCTGTACAAAGTGAAACAATGGTTCAAGAAATATGTCGTGACATTAAGAAACTGGACTTTGCCAAGAAGCACATAACTACAACAATTACTGCTCTTCATCGTCTTACCATGCTTGGTAAGTCTTGGTTGTCCTTTTATATATTAAAAGTGACTTATAATTTTAGCTTGCTAACTAATTTTGCAATCGTAGGCATTGAACCTTGTAACATAAGATCTGTTAATTAAACTGGTATACGTACGGTTTTCTTAGTTACTTAAGAATATTACTTAATACTTATTGGATTCAAACATTGAAATGCTAATTGCTAGTTGATTTGCATTTAGTCTGTGAAGCTGTAAGAAATACAAATGTCTATTGTGTTACTATGTTTATGTATAATCTTGTCCTTTGTTGGAAGACAGTAATCAAATTAAAATACATGCATGGGCTGTTAATGGTGAATATGTTGACTATTGAGTTATAAATGACTAGAGAGAGCATTGGTATAATTGAAGCATTGATCCCCATTTGAGTTTTAAGAAACTAAACAATAATTATTGCATTTCAGAAAATTTATTCTTGATCAGAGAGAATATTGCATTTCACTGTCCCTCATGTTTGAGAAATGAATTTAACAAATGAGATGAATTTTCCTGAAATATTTTTGAATTTACACTAGTACCCTCTCCGCCTAATCCAAGCACCTTCCATTTTTCTTTGCTAAAAAACAAAGATTTTTGTGATATTTTGATCTGAGATAGATGTAAAGTAAAATTCGATGAGTGGTTTGCTAGTGAAGTTGGATTTCCCAAAGATGAATTTTTCTCAATACTGGCATAGCAAAACTGTTAGCCTCTTTAGTCATTTACAGAGTTTAATAATTTTTTTCAGAAATTGTTTAAGACACAAGATGTAAGATCCCATCGTTTAATATTTAGTGTTAGAAACTAGAAAATGCTAAGTATTGATGTAGTAGAATTAGGACTGAGTGGCCAAGGTTTTACTCAAATGAGACAACTAAAGAGTTGGATAGAGTGAAAGAGTCATAAAATAATTTTTCATGTCTTTCTTCTTTAAGGGTTTCTGCCAATGTTTGTTGAAGTGGGTTTCTTGTTAAATATCCAGACAATTGCACGGCTCTTCTGAGCTAATGTTTTTTATAATTTGATTGTTTTTTCTCTTTTTTGTTTTTAAGAGGATTCTTGATTCTCCCTTTTTTGAAGTTCTTCTCTCAATAATTTCTGTCTCTCTCTCTCTCTCTCTCTCTCTCTCTTTCCCTTTTTAACCATCCAAATAAGTTCTTCTGATCTGTTAATAACTTCATCTGTTTTTATTAGTCCCTGTTACTATGTGCATTGGGCAAGCTCTTATGTAAAACTGCTTAGGGCTCATCTAAGACTAGTTTGCAATAAAAATTATATTATAAGTCCACATTGTTTATTGTAAGAAAAGGTCTACCAATTGATTTACTGTTAACATCAACTCAATTAATAAACTGAAACATTAACACTGAGTGAATGCATTTTTTGAAATTTACAAATGGAATTTTTGTACTTTCTGTTTGAAACATTTGAGGTTTACTTGATAATTTTATCGATACATAGACATTATTGAATCTATTACTTCAACAAGCTTACCCATTATGTGGCAGTCTCTGCTGTTGAACAGCTTCAAGTCATGGCTTCAAAACGACAATATAAGGAGGCAGCTGCACAGCTGGAGGTATTCAATTTTTTTTTTTTTTGGTGACTTGTAATTCAATATCTCTTCACTGCATTGGTTCTTCTCTTACCACTGGATTGATGTTTTTGGTGTCTAAATCCAGATTCCTTTGAAATCAAACAAATATGTTGTAGATTTGGATTTATTTGATCCATATATTTTCTTTCAATTATATATAGATGAAAATCAGTTCATTCAAGAGAGTTTGTAGTTGGTACACGTGATTGAATCAGATGACATATCTTGTATTGGTTAAGGAGGAAATGTTATTCTTTAAGATCCATCTTCTGCAATCTCCTACATATTATTCTAAGTTCTTGGGTATATGAAAACCAAAGTTCAATTTGCTTTCTGCTCTTTAAGATGACACTTTCTAAGATTTCCATGCCTTAACTAAGCATGGGGAATGCATCTTAAGTGCCCCCCTTCCTAACAGCACACACAAAAAGGGGGAAAAAAAAGGTGGCAAATGCATAAGATTCTAGTGGAATTCTGTTCTTGGTTCATCTTGTGTGAACATTCCTATGAGCGTTGTGAGGAAGCATAACAAATTGGCTGTTGCATGCTGTAACTCTATGGTGGGAACATTTTTATATTTTGACAACATAATTTTCTGGGAACAACTTATTTTCTTTGTATCAAGTGCTTGAAGTCATGCAGTTTGCTTCCTTTTATAAGTTACTTACTTTATACTCTAGAGTTATGCTTCTCTTGCCTTCGTTCCTAAATGAAAGAAAAAGTTATTTCTTAATTCATATCTAGAATATGCTTTTCATGTCACTTATTCGTGATAAGCTTATATTTGAAACTGCACATTTTGTTTTTGATTTACACATTGAATTATAGATGCTGTCATCTTACCTTTCAGGCAGTGAACCAATTATGTAGTCACTTTGAAGCCTATAGAGATATTCCAAAGATCATAGAACTCAGAGAGAAGTTTAAGAATATAAAGCAAATTCTCAAGTCACATGTATTTTCTGATTTCTCGAGGTATATTGTTACTAATTTCTGTCTACTGGTGTTTTTGGCAGCCAGCCTGTGAGTAATAGGATATGAGTGGGATACACACTTTTCATTTCGATTGCTCGATTGCATCTGTTGTCATATTTGTAGTTGTAACTTGTGTTATGTATTTAACTTCATTAAATATTGAAATATTTTAATTCTAAGAAAAGCTGTGTTACGGGGATTTTCAATTTCTTGTTTTCATCTCAGCTTAGGTACTGGAAAGGAGACAGAAGAAACCAATTTGCTCCAGCAGTTGTCTGAAGCCTGCTTAGTTGTTGATGCATTAGAGCCCTCTGTTAGGGAAGAGTTGGTAAATAATTTCTGCAGTAGGGAGCTTACTTCATACGAACAAATTTTTGAAGGAGCTGGTGTGTTTGATTATCTGTAACATGTTTTTATATTGATGTTGATTTCTTGTTAATAACCTTCAATTTATTACATGTTCATAGAACTAGCAAAGTTGGATAAAACGGAACGAAGATATGCATGGATTAAGCGCCGAATGAGATCAAATGAAGACATCTGGAAAATCTTTCCCTCTTCATGGCATGTTTCTTATCGTCTCTGTATCCTATTCTGCAAGAAGACAAGGTATGCAATCTATTTGTTTATAGCACCACCTTGATATAACATATCAATGGATCCTTGATGCTTTCTCCATTAAAAGAAAACATGGCTATGGTGAAAATGTTGTGCTATATTTTTTTCTGGGCCAACAAAATATGTTCTATTTAGTTTATTCTGAATTGACATTGTAAAATTACTAAATATGGTTGATGGTCATACTCCAGAGTCAATGTTCTTGTGAATATTCATCTATTAATAATTTAAACAAGTAATAGATATATTGTACTACATAGAAATTAACACATACTTAGGTTTCGCCATCTTATTGATAATAATATTCCTATGTTGAATTTTATCAAGCGTAAGATGTTTTGAAATGCTCTTATTGTATATTATTTGCATGTGATATGTTTTTATAGAAAATAAAAGAAGTTGTTGGTTGTATCGAAATTTGCCCCTTTTAATATCTTTTAATTTACCCGTCATCACTGTTTGAATAATTGCATTGGGCCTATGGTATATTACTTTGCAGGAAACAACTTGAGGACATTCTTGCTAATCTGAAAGAAAAGCCTGATGTTGGGACCTTGTTGCTGGTAAGCCTTGGTCCTGATTGGTCATTGAATGATTGGCCGCTGGCATTGTTGTTATAATAGTTGCTTTTCTTGTTATAATGCTATGCAACTATACCTTCTTGTGGCTCTTAGTTTTTACTTGAGATGTAATTTGTTTCTGCTGTGAGCTCCTGGAATTCCATGTGTTATTTCAGTGATCCATTTGCTTATTACTTGCAGGCATTACAGCGAACTTTAGAGTTTGAGGATGAATTAGCCGAGAAATTTGGGGGAGGCACACAAAGCAGGGAGATTGGGAATGAGATTGAAGAAATTGGCAGAGGGGGTAATACTACCAGTAATGCTTCAGATATCCGGAAGAAGTATGAAAGGAAACTTGCTGCACATCAAGCAAGCGGCAATGAAGTATGTATTCTAAATTGTTGAGTTGATAATACTTATCTATAATGACTATTTAAATTTGTAGTTATCAAATGACCATTATGTTTTGGTTTTGTATTAATAGGAAAAAGACAGAAGTAAAGATTTGGCAGTGCCTGGAGCTGGGGTATGTAATTATTTTATTGTTTCTATACTTACAAATTAGTTTATATTTTGAGTGCTTGTATTTAGATTTGTGAGTTTGACGTCCTGTCACAATGATATTAATGCTTTTGGAATTAACCTTATTTGCCTTGGTTTGTTTTCATATGCCTTTATTTTCTTTCCTTTCATTTATTTATAAGTGGAATCTGATGTTGCTCTTTATACAAGAAGCCCAAATTTAGCAGACTAATTTATTTTTTAATACTAAAATGCTGCTCTTTTGAATTTAAGTTTGTGCTTTTGTGGCAACTCTCTTCAAATAATTGCCTCTCAATTTATTTTCAAGTAAATTAGACAAACCTTCCCTGAGTTTTGCTGAAATTACACCGATCTCCCCTCTATTTGCCAAAACATACACTATAGTCCAATTTTAAATTTTTTGAATAAAATACCCTCCATTAACCCAATATGTCTTCAGGGTTAATGGAGCTTATTTTAGTCAAATTATTTAAAATTGGACTAAGTGTGGCTCAACTTTTTGTTTCAGGGGAGGTCCATGTATATTTTGTAAATGGAGAGGAAGGTCATATATTTTCAGCAAAACTCAGGAGAGGCTTGTGTAATTTACTCTTTATTTTATATTAACTTTCCTATGTAACAAGATGGAAAAGGTGTGTGTGGAAAAGAAAGAATGTGAGTTTCCAAGTAAAAAGGTTTGGTCAGGCAAGTGATGTTGTTGTCATACAATCATTGACCTCTCAGTACCCTCTCTGGTCTCTACTGTTGGTTGTAGCTGTGGTTTTCTGTGTTCTTAGGGTTTTATTTATATTTCTTTTGATCTGGTTCGTCAAGGCAATCCTGATAAAAATCTCAAGTGGTTATTTTGACAGTTCAACTTCCGTGGAATCATTTCATCTTGCTTTGAACCTCACTTGACAGTATATGTAGAATTGGAAGAGAAGACACTGATGGAAAATCTGGAGAAGCTTGTTCAGGTAATTCGTATGTTGTTTTTCTGCATTGTGTTCTGTTATTTGTTCCATTTTTCCCTTGAATAACTTATCACGTACAATAGGAGGAGACATGGGATATTGAGGAGGGAAGTCAGAATAATGTTTTATCCAGTAGCATGCAGGTGCGTTGCCAGATCTTTTACATTTACAGTAATTATGTTACAAAGTTTTTATCTATGCATCTATCCTTGTTCCTTATAAAGCTCTCAAAGCTGGCTTTGATTTAAAATAATGATTATACTGACTACAATCAGGAAGATTTTCCACTAATGGCTTATGTTTTTCTATTTATGAGACAAGTATGGGTGTTTTGATTGAATTTAACTCAATTGAAATGAATGATATTGTTAAAAGTCACAGATCCAATCTAGTTTTTTCCTTTTAAAAAAAAAAAATTAGTTTGGCATTATGCCACGTTTTTACTTGGGTGTTTTTACTGTGTGCTATATAGTTGTTTCTTATAATCAAGAGGAGCTTGAAGAGATGCAGTGCTTTAACAAAGAACCAGACTCTATTTAATTTGTTCAAGGTAACCTTCCAAAGTATATTTTTTCATGTTTCTATTCTCTATGTAAAGAGTAGTCATGCCTATAATATTCTTTTCTGCCATTTGCTATGTTTAGAATTTTCTTTCGATGGTTTTGTGAATCTTTTCATCTAATATGATGGATGATTGCTCCGTAGGTCTCTAGGATTTGAACCATTATTTATTGCCATTGTCTATGTTGATTGCTGGAAAAATTTAGTTATTCACAAAATTATGCATATGAGAAAAAATATGATTATTTATGCTTGGCTGTCTTTGATTTTACTTATGTTTGAGGAGGATATCTTGTTTTCTGTTTTTATACCTTTTTGTTGTATTCTCTCTTCTTACTAGTAAGTTTTTTTTTCATAAAATATAATAAAAAAATGCTTGGCAACCCTCCACAAGAGCCTGTATGGGAAAAGAACATTTACATGGTTAAATATGTAGAGGCCTTCAGTACATTGGTATTATACATTCTCTGATATCTTGGATACCTATAAGATACCAAGGTATTTAAGATTAATGTGTTTGGTATGATGATTGAAGATTATCAAAGAAAGGATACAGATGGTATTTTATAATAGTTGACGAAGTTAAAATTCAAGGATGTAAGATCCCGATGCTTTTTAGAAGGCATGAGATGCTTGTAAATTGGAGACATTCTATGCCTCAAGACATCTTGAATAGAAAGACATCTAAATTAGATATTCAAAATACCCTAGATGCCTAAATAAGGATGGCAGTGTGCCAAATATCTCCTATTATCCTCTATGTTAAGTAGGTTGCCTAATATTAAATAGAAGGTACACCTCTAGTGAGTCAAAATGATTTTTCTTTGGACATGAGTGATATTTGTGATGTGTATTTGATTGGAGTAAAATTGGGGAAACTTGAGAGAACAATTTCTACCTTTGCATGTATTTTGGGTTAGATTGTATTTCTAGCACTGCTTTAGTGGCTTGTAGATAAATTTCAAAATGCACAGTTGTAATCATATCCTATTCAGTTCAGGTAATTCCTTTTGAAGACTTCTTGTCCTCCTTATTGTAACTCTCATCTCATTAATCTGTATCAGCATATTAATATATGTTTGTTGGAGATTATGATAAAAGTCTTCATGGGCCGTCCCATAACAATTTAAGCTTTTGAGTTTGGATAGGAAAGACGTATTGAAGACTTCAGAACTAGTAAGTCAAAGACTTCTGGGATCAGTTTCATTGTGTTAGATGAGGTAGTTGAGTAGAGCAGTTGGGAGAATGTTAATGGGCCAAGACTGGTTGAAGAATTTGAGAGTTTTTTGTGTACTGTGGACATCATTGGAGGAACTGTTAGTTGCTGAACTTCTTGAACCAATGTATGAGTTGCATGACTGAGTCATGGTTAAGTATAAGTGTGCAACCTATTGAGTCATGCAGTGTATAAGTTTGGATATGATTTTTAGCTGGAGGGGGAGTAGTGACAGCTGAGAAACCTCGGATAAGTTTTACAATTCAAGAGGGAGTGTTCAAGGATGAGGAACCTATATTATCTTTGGAGTCTTAAAGTTTATAACTTATTTTTGTCTGGGACTCTTGCATTTATCTCTTAGGATTATTCTTTAGATATATTCTGAATATAGAAAATTTGATTAACTTCATATTGCTTTGTAAGTCTTCTTTATCTTTTGGAGTTTATCTTCTAGTTACTCTTTTCTCAGAATATTATAAATAAAGGAAGCTATAGATGGCTGTTGGGAGGTGTTTTGGGTCTTCAACCCTATATCTGTCATCTATTTTACTTCAATTCTAAATTTGAAGTGAGCTTAAATTAAAAATATTCATGTGTCTTTACTTAATAGCTTAAGCTTTCGAGTTGTAATGATTCTTGACAGGGTATTAGAGCTTCTATAATCAAGTGGTCCAGAATTTGATCCTTATGATTCCCAATTCTTCATAATTAAATGGACTTACAGCACAAGATATGTTGACCCATTCTTTGCCCACACTTCTAGCCCAAAGGATTCTGGTGTGAGGGGGCTTCTCAAGGATTATGATGACACTATTCATGGGCCTTCACATAGCAGCTCAAATTTTGATTGAAATAGTTATTGAATCTTGACAAGGGCGATATCTTTTTTTCCTCCTATTAAATCTTCTTTCATCTCCTCTTAACCAATTTTCTTCCCCATATTAAGAACCAAAAAACTATTTTCTGGAGGACAGGTCATATGTTTGATTTTAGACTGAACTGCATCCTGTTTGTTCTGTACTGTGTCAATTTGTAGTTAGTAATGTTATTAAGATAATCATTTTACCTTAAAAGAGAACTTGCCTGCATTAGTATATGTAATGCACAATCAGATAAGTAACGTGGATGTGGTGTTAGAGTTCAAAAACAACAGATGATATGCAATATTGATATGTCTTTTTTTGTTGCTGAGGTGTCAAGGGGGTAAAATTATTCCCCTTAATCTCTGGTAAGAGGAGCATTGGAATTTTTTCTAATTGTGACGCTGACAAATACTGGATTGTTAAAGGTCTATCTTTTTTCTTTTGCATTTATGAGTTTATGCCCTTTCAATATTAGGTTTTCTCCCAAATTCTTAAAGCATATGCTACAAAACTTTTTACAAGACTACCCAAGGGGGGCACAGGAATTGTTGCTGCAGCCACAGGCATGGATGGACAGATAAAGGTATAATGTAACAGGTTTTTAGTTTTCATGATTTTTGAGTGACTTGATACTCTTGTTATAAATCTGTTTTTGTTTTATTTTTTGGCTGCCCTAACCTTTCAAAATGTTGAACAGACATCTGACAGGGATGAAAGGGTGATTTGTTACATTGTAAATTCAGCTGAATATTGCCACAAAACGGTCAGTTAGTTTCTCTAACACCCTTGATCTAGTTGATGTTGAATCCTTGCCATTTTAATTGACTGGGTGACGGGTGTTTTACTTCACAGGCCGGTGAACTGGCAGAAAGTGTAGCTAAAATAATTGATCCTCAATATGCTGATGGGATTGATATGTCAGAAGTGCAGGTAACCATAATTTCTTAAGTGAATGGGGCATTTTCTTATAATGCTCATTCTAATGGAGTCAATCAATTTTGTAGGATGAATTTTCAGCTGTTATAACAAAATCATTGATCACCCTTGTGCATGGCCTGGAAACCAAATTTGACATTGAAATGGCTGCAATGACACGTGTCCCATGGGGTACTCTTGAAAGTGTTGGTGATCAATCAGAGTAAGCTAAATTTCTTCATAAAAGTGAACTCTCTGCCCTCCTATCACTGATTATATTCTTCTTTTAATTGTATATACTTTTTTTGCAGGTATGTTAATGGCATAAATATGATTCTAACCACTAGCATTCCTGTACTTGGAAGCCTTCTTTCACCTGTCTACTTTCAGTTCTTTTTGGACAAGGTGATCTATTCTTGGTTTAAGTTATGATCAACTAAAATCAACCTTGGAGTTAGGGACATTTTTAGCATAATTTGAATTATATTATTAATAAACTATGCCTTTCATTTTCAATTTTCAACCCTTCTTTTTTTTGTATTTTCATTTTATTATTCTATATTCAACTAGTATAATTCGTCAGGATAAGATATTCTACTTAATTAGGAAATCTGTCTGTAATGGAAAACTGGTTTTCCAATTGATATTTAGTAGAATAACAGAAAAAACTGTAGCTCTTTGAGGGGCTAGATCCTCCTACAAAACTCCCCAATTTTCTGCCTACCTTGCAATTTCCCTCAGCCCCTTCTTACTTCCATTTTCATAACAAACTTGTAGGACATCCCTTGAAAAGCTCAAACTTGTCTCTGCATCCCAAATCCATTTTAAAACTTCAGTCTTCTATCTGACAAGGACTATTGGGGGAGGATCAATCAGTTTGCATGTGTAATCCACCATTTTTACGTTTTTGTTAAATTTAAGAAATTTGACTCCCTAATCTATGGTCAGTTTTCTTTCTCTTTTTGAATACTTGCTAAAGTTTATTCAATATTATCTCATAGTGGTTCATCAACTTAGTTTCCCTTAATAATTTATGAAATTAGTTGTCTGCTTTAATTCTGTTTTCCTGCTTATTATATGCAGCTTGCATCTTCTCTTGGTCCACGTTTTTATTCTAATATCTTCAAGTGCAAGCAAATATCTGAAACGGGAGCTCAACAGGTAATAGCTGCTTTCACTGTTCATCTTTTAATTCTAGTTTACCTCAATTCAAGAACAAAGTTAAACCGTAGCTTTGAAGGGATTTCATGGTTTATCATCTGCAAGATGATTATATCTTCTGAGATATTTATCTGGCTTCTCTCTTAATTGCTGAATTTTGAAATCAAACTGTCATCACCTTTACGGATTTGTTCCTGAAAGATGTTTATATCTTCTGGGATATCAATATGGGTTCTCTCTTCAATGCTGAATTTTGAAATCAAACTGTCTTCACCTCTATGGATTTTTTCCTTGAAGATGTTTATATCTTCTGAGATATCTATCTGGGTTCTCTCTTCAATGCTGAATTATAAATGGAACTGTCTTCACCTTTCTTTTTCCAGTGAAAGTTAATGGTGTGCCTTAGTTACTGTGGCTAAGCGCCAAATGGGGTCCTTGTCTCTTTGTGATTCAGGTGACGCCCTTTTAGCCCATGCCTGGCCTTTGGCACCATTCTAAGGAAGGGGAATTGCTCAATTTTGTTACCTTAATGAAATCACACTGCTTTTTATTCTTTTTCCTATCTTTTTCAGATAATGCCATAGAAAGTAACAATTGTGAATTTTGAATTTATTTTAGGCCAAGTCACTCACTCCTATTACATCTGCTTTCTATTTTACTATCAAAATGTCGGATTTTTACCTCAGTACAGCCAAACGAGATGAGATAATCTTTCAAGTTGTTCATCTCGTTTAGTTAGAAAGAAAGGGACCAAACAAGTAGAGAGAAGGTTTTTTGGGGGGCAGTGGGAGGTCTGGGCACTGACTAACTGATACAAACTGACTTGGTGTATTCTGGAATCTAGATACTAATCTAATAATTTTTGTAATATGGATGCTTATAATGTAATTTAATTCTCTAGCAATGGACACTTTTAAAAAGACTCCTGAAGGAAGAGCTTAAAAATTATAAATAATACATCAGAAGAATAAATTCTACATGATATGTATGTATAAAATGTTTTAATATAAATTTTAAGGCTGCCAAATCTATTTAGGTTATGAACTAAAATTTTTATGGCTTATTATTTTGTTATGGAAGGAGAGAAACTAGTGTAGTGACCCTTTACTCAAATGCCCACCCCCAACCACTTGAACTAGTTTTAGGCAGCATCTTTATGGCTTATTTTCATAATTCATCATGGTCATTAATAATATCATATGAATGTTATGCGTGACCAAATAATTAATATTATAATTGTAAATTAGAATTTTTTAAATGGTTATTATTCGTTTATAAATTTTTCTTTTCTCATCCCCCCCCCCCCCCCTCCCGAATTTTAGTGCCATAATTTATTTGGATGAGCTCCTTTTTAGCACCCCTCATCTTTACCATGCCTTTTCCTCTTACTGTTGATTAACATTTTGATAAACTGAAGGAATCTCATGCGAGACTGTATTAATACCCATGATCTTCTCGTGCCTTTGTTTTAGGGGAGAAAGGATGCCAATAGAATGAAAACTTCGTCTAACTTAATTATGAGTCCTGTGCTTGATTTCAACAAAAGGTTATTTATTGAAGGACATGTTGGAATTTAGTGCATTTTTTCCAGTTTGTATTTCACTTGAAATCCCTTTGCTTCATGACTTCTTTGCTTTGCTCTGTATTAAGTATGCTCTAATGTCAGTGGGACTAGATGCCATTTGGATATTGCTTTACAATAAGTTATACTGTCTGATGGAGTCTTTAATTTTAAAACGTAGATGAGTTTATCTTTCATGCTTTTGCAGATGCTATTGGATACCCAAGCTGTTAAGACGATCCTTCTAGAAATTCCTTCCCTTGGTAGACAGGTGATTTAGCTCATGCAAATATGAATTTGTAGTCACAGCAACTATCACAATCGCAAGCAACTTATATTCTTATGTTTTTTCATAGTTTTTTTTTCTATATTTTTTGGTTTCTTACTTCAATTCTGAATCTCAATTTTTTATTACTAGTTCTTTTGGGACTCTGTTTTATTTCTTTTACCATGGAAGTATTTATATGCTTGCTTTCTTGTACTAGTTTTATGCTGAACAACAGCTACTGATAATCAACTTTCCAAAAGAACACACTTATCATGACAAGTAATTGATATCAGAATCAATCAATCCAGCTGATTGGAAAATGAAATCACTGAGTTATCCTTTTTATTTTTGTGGTTATATTAAGTCATGTCTATTGCATTAAACCAACGTTTCAGGTGATTAGGAAGTACAGACGGCCAAATATCTTTATTAGTTTGTGCCTTGCTATTCATGAAAGCAGGAGCTAGAATACAGAGGAAGGATTGATTTTTCGTATTTTCTGAATTACATCCAGAGACCATGCAGGGTGTAGGAAACAAACTAAATTGTTGCCTAGACAAAAGATTAATAGTCTTCAATCTATGATTTTGAGTAAACTATTCCTGTTAAATAAATAGTGAAAAAAGAATTGTTTTCTTGGGCTTCACATATACAGCTATCATGTGCTTGTCAGGGTTTTGTCTGTTGTCAACTTATTATACTGACAAACTTTTGGTTCTCTGTAACAGACATCAGGTGCCGCTAGCTATTCAAAGTTTGTAAGTCGCGAGATGAGCAAAGCCGAAGCCCTCTTGAAGGTTTGTTATCCATTAATTGGAGGACTTTTTCTATTTCAAATAGGTCTAGTTCTAGCTGACGCAAGATTGCATAAATTGTCTATGTTTAGGTTATTCTCTCGCCTATGGATTCTGTAGCAGATACATATCGTGCATTGCTACCTGAGGGTACACCCATGGAATTTCAGAGAATTCTGGAGCTTAAGGTTATAATTAGATATTCTAATAATATGTTTTCTATCAAATTCTCAAGTACATTAGATACTGGTCGTTGCAATATTTCTTTGCCCTGGTCTGAGGTTAAGTCTGAAGAGGCTAAGATGAATCAATTCTTATTGGGTACATAAAATGCATTTTATATATTCGGCCAAAAAAAATGCATTTTATATGGTTTTATTATAGGTAGTCCGTTACTAATGTTTCTCCTAAGTCTAGCTTAACAGTCAAGGGTAACTGAGTCATCCTCTCCATAAACCAGCAATGATGTTATTGTTTTGCAAACTCTGGATTAACATGGAAAAGCTAATTCTTCCGAAAAAAAAAAAAAGTATAATGCTCAATGAATTTGTGGATTAAACACTCATCATTTGGTAATTTGGTTTATGTTAGTAGATTCACAAGAGTCACTTGACACAAAGCTATAGTCCTTAACATGGGCTCTCTTTTTCAGTGTTACTGGTCGAAGGTTCATACTACTTTGACTGTACATTACATCTTTATTTATATCTTAATAGAAAATTATGAACCTCACTCATTATTTGATTCTAAAGGGCATGGGCATTGACGCAAGACACAACATGAACACAACAACACTAAGGTTTGAAGTGTCCATGTGCAATTTAAAGAGTCCCATGTAATGTCTGAATCGAACCAAAGATGTACTCATTATTGAATGTGGACGAGTACTTCAACTGGCCAATTAGTTAACATTTATAATTGATTCTTGCTTTACTTTATGGCTGATATTACAACGCTAAATTTTTTAGTTTTAGATGCTAAGGAATGCATGTTTTTTTAAGTTATTCTTCATGTTAGGATAACCTATATGGTAATGTTTGCAGGGACTTAAAAAAGCTGATCAACAAACTATTCTTGATGACTTCAACAAACATGGGCCTGGAATTAAGCAAACTCAGATTCCACCGGCTGTTTACCCAGCTGCCCCGACAGCTCCTGCAGTACCCAGTCCCATTCCTGTCGGACTCATCGCTTCTAGGGAGGATGTGCTAACAAGGGCTGCTGCACTTGGACGAGGAGCTGCCACCACTGGGTTCAAGAGATTCCTCGCTCTAACTGAAGCTGCCAAAGATCGCAAGGACGGACCTTTCCGGAAGTTATTTAATGCATAAGGAAGAGAATGTGATATAGCCTTTTTTTTGGTTTTTTGGCCGTCAGGAGAAGCCCTATAGTCAGTTAGATTGTTTTAGTTTTTTTTGCTTTCTTCTCTTTGATTCATGTAACTTTATTGTCCTCATCTGTATTTGACTCAATCTACCGGAAATCAATTTTGCAAATATAAAGCCTATAAAATTGCATCATTCTTTCAGGGGCTTGTGAATAAATTTTCACATGTTACTGTAAATCCCATCATTCTTCCAGGGGCTTGTGAAGAAATTTTCACCTTTTACTGTCAATCCCTTAGACTAATTGTTTATTTGTTTGTCTTTCCTGCAAGTGCCCCGCTTATTTCTGACCATTCCTTGCTATCTTCTGTTTATACGTTCTTAATTTATGTACAATTCATAATCTATTGAACTGAACTTGGAAAGTGTTCCTTTTGATATTTAGTTCAACAGATGCAAAGGGATGGAGAAAAAATTTTGCAATATTTAGATTGTTCTCTATACCATGGTGTAGAAGGGGCAACGGTTGAGAGAAAAATTTTTTGGAGGAAATTATTCTCCCCTTCCTCTCATGAGAAGTACATGAATTACAAGATTTATTTTCTTTAATTATGTAATACACAGATTTTTTTTTCCTTGAATCAAAAGATGGCCAAAATATATTAAAGGATAGTATAATTTTGTATTATAAATTTCATTTTAAAAAACATAATTCTTAAACTTTTATTTTAATAGTATTAATTGTGCTTAAAATTATAAGTGTATGACACTGTTTATATTTGGTAATGTATATTGTTAATATCGATTCTTTAGCGTCTAGGTTCTTTATTTTGCAATGAATATATTAACGTGTCACTTTTGAGTTACTAGCTGCTGCGCAAGTTAGCTTGCCTATTTAAGCATTCTTTCACAAAACGTTGTCGTTTGTAAAAGGAAGAGTCATTATCTTCCCCAAATTTCTCTTCATCTTCTTGAACGCTGTTGTTCAAGATTTAACCAATGCAGTAACGTTAATGTTATCGTTGATTATAATTGCTTAATTATTTAATATTAGGAACAAATTCATGAATATATTCTTTATTTTTAGTAGTTTTCTAATTGCCAGCTTTATCTAAGCTTATAAGTAGATCAGATTATCAACTAAATTTTTAAAAATTGAGTTTGAATTTAATTTAAAAAAGCTCGAGTTCATTCTTAATCAGATGTTTTTATTTAAAATTTTATTTATATTTTTTGGGTTAGGATTATTAGGTCAAATTGACATTCTAAGTCATAATTAAGACTATTTATTACTTAAAACTTTATATAAATGACATACTTAATTATTATTATTACTTATAAAATAATATATAAAAAAATTATAAATAAATATAAGTTATTGTATTAGTATAAATATTTTAAATAGTGATATTAATTTTTATTTATTTACTAAAATATCACATTACATTAAATTTTTTTAAATAATTAATTTTATATTATTAAAAATAATATTAATTTGAGCTTTTTACGTTTAGGCCTGACATTACCAAACTTATTAGATCAGATACATTATTTAAGTTATAATAAGATCTATTTATAACCACCCAAAAATAGGTGCTCATGACTTGGCTTTTGAATCTAGTATAAGATGACTATTTTGTTTACGAATTATTCATTTGCATCTCGGGACAAGGATGTCACGGAAGCTATAATTATGTAGATATATTAGGTGGTAAGATAAAGATTAATACAAAAGGTTCTGAATTTTACGTTGCAGTTTGAAAATTTTGGTTATAGCAACGCTGATATATAGGAGCAAGACACTGACAAAAGTGGATATATGAGAAGGACCAAGAAAAATCTGGATCGTGGTGTTGCACGTAAATCCAAGTTGACTATTGCAAATGTAATGATTTAGATTTTTATTAATAATTACATATAAATATTAATTAATATATCATTGTATATGACTATTAATAAAATTTAAAATTGTTTTTCAATTAAAATTTTTTTAATAAAATTTTTATTTATATATTTTGAGTTAAATTTATTAGGTCAAATAAATTTTTTTACGTTATAATTAAATATATTTGTTATTTAAAATTTGAAATAAATAATATAGCTAATTATTATTATTATTTATAAATTTATATATATAAAAGTTATAAAGACAAATAAATTATTGTATTAATATAAATCTTTTAAATGTATAGTATTAGTTTTTGTTTATTCACAAAGATGTCACACTACACTAATTTTTTAAAAATAATAAGTTCTTTTTATTTAAAAATATTAATTTAAATTTTTTTAACTTAGTTTAAACTCTGAAAGAAGTCTAAATTTGACTAATTTTATAAAAAAAGTTTTTTTAATCAAGGATTTATTTTTTGTTTGAGCTTTATTTTTTTATACTAAACTTTTTAGATGAACTTTTTAAATTATAATTAAATTTGTTGACATAGTTGAATAATAGTGAAGAGTATATGGGAATTGAGGCTCACTTGTATAGCATAATCAAATAATGTGGAGAGAATATAAAGAATAAATTATGGTTTGTATTTTCTTTATCCATTGGAGTTTTTTCCTTAATTAGAGATTTCATTTACCTTGGTCTCATTTGATTTCATTCATTTTTTTGCCACACTTCCATAATGGGAGAAATTTGATTGGCTAAGCTTGATAAGCTTTTCATGAGTTAAATTATGATGCTGTAAAGTTCAAACGATTATTCCGAAAATGCCCTTGAGGAGTGATAATAGGTGCTTAAGAAATAAAATGATTAAATAAACTTAATTTAAAATTATGTGAATACAATAACCCATTAAGTGAATTCAAAGTCAGAACCAATTAATTAACTTTGAGAAATATGTAATTATCAGAAAAGGCATATTTCTAGTAACCAGTTGAGTGAATTTAAAGTTTGATCTAAGATCAAAATATCATCAAGATTCATAAAACAACTATTCAAATTCAATAAGGATATTACGAATATGTTGTAATGCCTTTTGATCTCACTAATGCTCTTATGTCCTTTCAAGCCATTATGAATAAGATTTTTCGTACATTTTAACATAAATTCATTATTTTCTTGAACAATATCCTAATCTATAATATGTCAGTGGTATATTACGTTGAACACACTTGCTTAGTGTCTTCTATCTCTTTGAATTGGAAAGTAAAGCAACGTGTCGTTAATAATGCCTTTCTTAGTGGTAATCTACAAGAACCCTTTTAGATGAGACAACTACATGGTTTGGAGGACCGTGACAAACAAACTCTCAAAGTCCATACGTGGACTTAAGCATAAACCCACGGATCGGTCGAAGGGAGGGTGCTGGAGGAAGTCACGTCTCTTGAATTTTTAAAATTTTAGTTTTTATATGTAATTTTATTTTATTTTTTTGATTTAGTTATATAATTTATAAGAACTTATTATTCCATTTGAATTATAGAAATTGGCCCTTGGTTTAAATATTTAATTTGAGGACTTTCGTTCCCCTATATTTGTCTCTGCATGAACCTATGATTCTTATTATTTAGATATATGTTGATGATATTTTGGTAATTTATTATTTAATATTTAAGATAAATAACATAACTAATTATTATTATTACTTGTAAAATTATGTATAAAAAAATTAAAAATATAAACGAGTTGTTCTATTGGCGTAAATTATTTCAATAAAAGGTATTAACTTTTATTTTTTTTTCAAAATGTCATGTTACACAAAATATTTTTTTGAATAATAAATTTTCTTTTTATTAAAAACATATTCATTTAAACATTTTAGATTTAGGCTAGACTTTTACAAAAACTTAAACTTAATTTGTTTTACAAATCATGCTTGTATAATCAAATTCTTTTGTTTGAGTTTTAGTTTTTTCAAGCCAGACTTATCTGATCGAGCGAACATTTTAAGTTATGATCAAATATAAAAAAAAATATTAAATTGGTCCCTCATTTTTATATATATAACAATTTAATCCTTCATAAATTACATGTATCAAGTCAACAAAGAGATAACAAGATTTGCACGAAATATAAATTGTGAGAGTAAGATATGAGATTGCCACAAAATATAAAAATAAGAACTAACATAATACTTTTCTCCAAAATATAAGTATCAAGTACATTAAATGGCTAAATCAGTCTCTCAAATTCTGGATTTTGGTCATTGTTTAAGGATATAAATATTGGTTCAATTACAACGTTTTGAAATAAAAATTTGGTCAGAAATTAATTGTCATGGTTGGCGTCAGGTGATTCAGTTGGCGGGTGGGCCCCCAATGGTTCTCTGTCCGCGTCTGCGTCCCCACCCCACTATAATCCACAAATTCGAACCTTTACTTCTTTATAAAGGAATCCAGCATAAAAGAAATATGTGTGGATTTGATTAATTTAATCTATTAAATAATATTTTTCTGATCAGAGAGAAATCTATTAAATAATATTTAATATTTAAAAAAAATTAAATCATTAAATTTTTATTTAAAAATTTAAATTTTATTAAATTTATTTGTATTTAAATTATCAATTTTATCACATATATTTTCATCGAATTAAGTTTAGTTGAGCTAAAATAAAAAATTTATATTTTAATGTCAAGATTGAAATTGATATGTTAATATTGAAGTAAAATATTTGTTATACTCACAAATTTGAGTATGTCAGTATATCTAAATATAATATAGGGATATAATTATAATATTATTATTTTTTTAGTTAATAACATTATAATTATATCCCTACATTATAATTGGGTGTATTAATATATTTAAAATTGTGAATATACCTAAGATGATATCTAATATTAAATTAAGTTATAAAATGTTTTTGAAGTGTTAATTCTTTTTCAAATTGTAATTATTTTTTTATTTTATTTTATTTAAATTTTTTGGTTAAAATTTTATTTTATTAATAAAAATATTTATCTTTAAATTAAAAAGACGAAATTAGCTTAACTTGGTCCAGCTCTACCATAAACTAGTCAAAATGAGTATCAGGTCTCAAAAAATTGGCTTGGCCTTGTCATGAACCAAGTTGAGTCCTAAATTTTATTCAAACATAGCCCCTGTATATCGCAATAAAAAATCTACTATTTCCCACCCGTTGGTGTTTTAAGAATCAAAATATAGTTTTTTTTAGTTTAAACAATTGTTACCACTACGACTAATGTGAGATTTTCTTAGACTTTTTTTATTGTAAGATTATCCAAAAATGGAATAATATTAGCAAATATAATTTCTTATATTTTTAATTAAATTATAATATATAAATATAATTCTTTTAGAAAAACGGGTGATATTAAATTATAAAAATATACACTTTTATATTAATACTAAAAAATTTACACATTTTTTAAAATTTTTTATTTTTTTGAAATATCATATAAAAATTTTTTTGCTATTATTATATATAAAATTTTTAAGTAAGATTTTTTGTGCATTTATAAATTTAAGTGTATTCGTGCACCTAATTATAATATAAAAAAATAATTATATTATTGTTATTTTTTGAATTGATATTATCTCTATATTATAATTGAATATATTAATACACTCAAAATTATAAGTATATAAAAAAAAAACATCTAAATTTTAATAATATATTTTTATTTGAAAATGGGGATTAATGACTTTATACATTTCCGAAGAATAAATGCGTAAGTCAAAGTCAGAGAGCTTGGAGCGTGAAGCGCGTTGCCTAGTGGGCCATTCTTCCTTGCCTTCCTTTTATTTCAAAGAGCATCAAAGAATATTACTCCCTCCTATTTTCCTCCTTTCTCAAGCAGCCACATATAAAAAAGAAGGTTCTTTTTCTTTTCAATATATTCTTAAAATTGGACTAAAATTATAAGAAAAAGCCACATTTTTGCACATAGACTTGATAATATTATTAATAGATAAAATTTAAAATGTATTGAAAATATTACTTTATTTTTGAACTAATATAATATACTAAAGAAAAAAAATACTCTTTTAATTTTTTACTTATTATAAAATTATTATTTTGGTCATTCACTCAAATGTTTAAAATATTTTTTATTTATTAAAAAAAATTATATTTGGTCCTATATTTTTTTAAAAAATTATTAAATATGATTGTTTTATCAAAATTAAAATTTTAAATTTAAATAACTAAATATGATATATTTTTAAAAAATAGAAAGATCAAATATTTTTTGATAAATAAATAATTATTTTAAATATTTCAATAATTAAGGAACCATGATAATTTGATAATAAGTAAAAGACAAAAAAATGTTTTACTCTAATACTTAATCTCAACGAATATTAACAAGAGACTTTTCATAACTGCATCATAATTTAACTATTGCCAATATATAAAATAAAACAGCTTATTACAATTAATTTTGATAAAAATTAAAAACTTATTTTAATATGAAATTCAAGAGATATTACATTTTATGATTTAGTTCATAATTACATCTTTATTCAAATCAGCAAACTACAGTATCCCGGAACATAAAAAATCAAAATGCCTTTTGTTTGAGCTTCGAAGTTTCAAATTTTCAAAGCAACATTCGTAGACGCGAAGGTAAAACATGACTTTCTTGGTTCAAACATCAAAGGTTGTTTTGTTTGTTGCATAGTTTGGAGTGGTGGGTGTGACTGGGACATTTCCGTCTCTATCAGAATCGCACGCAACAACAGAAACACCCAATCAGCTCCTCCGCCGCCAGCGGTGGTCGGCGACTTGCTCCGACGACTCCCCAAGGTACTCCAAACTTCTCGGAACTTTAACTCGAAGCCCTCGTCGTCTCCGCTTCAGACAAGACTCTGTTTTCTTTTCTTTCTTTATGTGTGGGTTTAGCTATCGATACACTACTTTCTTTTTACGCGTTCTTTGATTTTTCTTGAGTTTATCGTTCTTGACAGGGCCTTTTCCTTTTCAAATTTTATACTAAACAAAGGAGAAATTTTATTCCTACTTTATCTTGGTCTTTAGATACCTCTCTGTCTGCGGATTTTGAGTTGAGAGAAGAAGCTGCTGGGTGATGAATGAAATGCAATTAGGGAAAGAAAATTGTGAAAATTTGCTAGAGGTAAAGATTATATGTTATTATTTCTAAAGATTGTTGTTATCATGGGCCAATTTATTGTTGAAAGACAGGGTAAGGGCTGAATTTTTGGGGATTTTAGGTTTTCAAAGGGGTTTTCTGACACTGGATATGGATTTAGAGTGTTATTTTGGGCGATTGAACTGTCCTCTTAGTTTTTCTTCATTTTCAGCTGTGAATAGAAGGCTAGGGAATTAGTTCTTTGAGGGTTGTTATGAGAATAAGAATCTATGAATTGTCCATATGCTGGGAGCCTGAGATTTCCCTAAGGGTATGTTTGGATGGAGAATAATGAAGATGAAACAATGGAAAGGAAAAGTTTCATTGAAACCATTTCATTGTTTGGAAATTATTTGTAAGGAGGGGAAGATGAAGAAATTTTCAATTAACTTTCCAAAATCTTCCAAAGTCCTCACTCTTTTATACTTGTAAGTTTCCTCAATTTAGGGGGATTTTGGAGGAAAGTTTCCTCACGCTTTTATATGTTTGATCCTTTCGCAGTTATGGTGTCTAGGCGCTTGGGACATGGGATATCAATATTGGATTATTTTTCTCCTATATGCAATAAGAAAATATATTAGTATTCTTCAGTAATCTAATTTTTATATTTCGTGATTTGCTACTGCTCCAATGTCTTACGATGAAACTGTTATTTAACTGCAATATGACTGGATAACTCCTGGCCCGAACTCTTTTTGTTTTTTAATTTTATATCGATATTTCTTTTTAGCTTGTGCCACCTGGTTCTCATTACTGAATTTTGATGTGTAATATTGGGCTTATACTTTGAACTTTGAATCATTGAATCCGTGTGTGATGCTTATGTTCTATTTTTGTTTAGTTTTGTAGCCTTCTGTCATCGCCATGATGACATCAGAACCATCAGAGGAGTTGAAAAAGCATTCAAACTCAGGGCATCGAGCAAGGAGGAATAGTGAATATGTTAGATTGGTCATATCTGATGAACCAAGGGTTATTGAAGCTGAAACATTGCAGCCTCAAGCCGAAACAAGAATGAAATCTTTCTTGTGGTGGATTAAGCTCTTCTTATGGTGCATTGTGATAGTGATACTTTCCATTGTTCTTGTGAAATGGGGGCTTCCGTTTGTCTTCGAGAAGGTACTTCCTCCTTGTTACAATTATTTTTAGACTTACATTTGCTTTAGTTGATGTAAGATGTATCTCCTCCAGGGATATAGGTTTTGACAATTGGATGGAAAAGATGGTAATGCTAAGTAGACTTTTATATCTGATGTGCAAATTAATATATGCGCTTATATTGTGTGATGCTTACTGAGTTTTTGCTATTCTGAGACATATTTTGTGGGTATGGTATCAATCAATCATGAATTCACATGTAAGTATGTTAGCCGCACTTTTCTGTGGGACTCACCTCTAAAATGCTTACATGTATCTTTATGATTGGCTGGTTTAGTTGTCTTTTATAGACGAGATTTACTAATTTAACTACAAAAGGAGGGGGGAGAAAAAAGAAAAATAATATTCTAGTTCTGTTGGAATTAACCTATTCATATTTTGGAGCTTTATCTTTTTCATTGTAGATTCTTTACCCAATCATGGAGTGGGAAGCTACTGCCTTTGGCCGTCCAGTTCTTGCCTTAGTACTTGTTGCTTCTTTGGCTTTATTCCCTGTATTCTTGATCCCTTCTGGCCCTTCCATGTGGCTGGCTGGGATGATTTTTGGTTATGGCCTTGGCTTTGTTATAATAATGGTTGGCACAACGATTGGAATGGTCCTTCCTTACCTAATTGGACTATTGTTCCGCGACCGGATTCATGTAAGTCTTTTATCCCCTAGACGATGGCAGTTTGTCTCCAGATATTTGTCTTCTGTTTGTGATCTTTGTTGCGTTATTGTGCAGCAATGGTTAAAGAAATGGCCCCAGAATGCTGCTTTGATTAGGCTTGCTGGAGAAGGGAGCTGGTTTGATCAATTTCGTGTCGTTGCTTTGTTTAGGATTTCACCTTTTCCCTATACTATATTCAACTATGCAGTAGTAGTGACAAATATGAGGTTTTGGCCTTACTTATTTGGATCAGTAGCTGGAATGGTACCAGAAGCTTTCATCTACATCTACAGGTTTGTCCTTATTTTTCTCACCTTTTAATTAAGGATTTAGGTAGAGTTTTTTTTTAATCTGTTTTATCAGGTTCTACATTGAAAAATATAACTTGTGAAGAAATTTTTTCGAAAGAATTACTCTTGTAAAGCATTTCTTCATTTCCACTAGTCATATTTTTATTGGAGAGCATGATATCAAACATCTAATAACTGTACCTAAGTTTTGTCCTGTAATTAATGATCTTGATTCCCCACCCGACCTTCCAAGAAAGAAAGTGAAATTGGCCAAAAAAAGTCATGAAAGAAGAAAATTGATTAATACGTTGTAAAGATCATGTCACTTTCTCCCTTGTTATGAAGCATGGCCACTTAGAGAAAGAGAAAAATGAAAGCTATGTCTGTGTCCCACATGTATCAAACACTCATATTAGACACTGAAAAATGACACTATGCAACATTTAAATTACATTGGGGCAATTCAAATTTCGTCGTGTTGTAATGTTTGTTAGTAATCAAGCTTCCTTGCATGGTTGAAGTTGAAGGGCATTAATGTCCAGAACCAAACCTTCTGAAATCTAAAGCTTTTTGTGAGCACCACATATTTGAATTCAAGAATCAAATATGACTAACCATCTAGATATGACCAAGCTTAGAACATCTTTTCTTTAACTTTTTTTTTTCGTTTTAATTAATGTATTGGTCCTTTATAGTATCACCAAATTTCTAAATTAGTCCCTACAATTTTTATTTTTTATTGTTTTTGGCCCTTTGAATTAAGTCCCAATGTTAGAGGTCCATCCATGTAACATTGCCAAGTGATGATGTCCCAAATGAGTTCCACTTAGTGAATATACTTAGTTGCAACTTTGGCCAACACATTTATATATTAGTCCCTTTAGTTTAACTATACTTTTAAATAGGTCTCAGTACTTTAGATGTTCGTAACTGGATCCTCATTATGAACATTCTGTTTAATAATATTGAACTGTTTCAGGCTGAACAATGAATACAAATTAATCATTCGAATGAAAACTTAAAAAACTTTAAGGACCAGTCACCAGATGAGAAGAAAATACCATTTGATGCAAGACTAATGTAAGAAAGACAATAACTGATGTTTTAGAATAGTAATTTATATTAATAGTGAGACTATAGCAACGAGATTGTGCATGCGCGAGCTCACATGGAAAATGATTTATTGCCACATCAACGCCTGAGATGGTGCTGTAATGGACTATTAGCACCGGAGACCCAAACAATAAAAGTAAAAACATAAGAATTTTAACAAAAGCTATGTAGTGTAGGGACCTATTCAGAATTTTAGTAAAACTATAGTGACTAATTGATTAAGTATGCAGATTTCTTGTTATATAGTTCATCGATATCTGTTTTCTCATCTTTTGTCAATTTTGAGCAGTGGTCGATTAATAAGGACCTTGGCTGATGCTCAGTATGGGAAGCATCGTATGACGACAGTAGAAATCGTATACAACATAGTATCTTTCATAATTGCAGTAGTTACCATTGTTGCCTTCACTGTGTATGCAAAAAGAACTTTGAATGAACTGAAAATGGCAGAGGCTGCTGAGGAGGAAGCTGCCTCTTCTTCTGTCTCTGGGCATGTTGGTTTTGAGATGGAGAAGCTTCCCCTTGAAAGGCCTAAGCAGCTTAGTTCCAATATTCCATGATGTTGTATACTGTATGTCAATATCTGTAAAATTTGGTTTAGGATCAGATAAATATTGGAATTTTTTTTCTTTTCTTTTTTCCCCCTTGTGACCTATGATGATAACTTGTAATTAGGAGGTGAGATAGAGAAGCAAAAGCAATTACTCCAATGGTCTCTAGCCTAAATGCAAATGTACTTCTGCATTTCAATATTGTACCAGGGAAATCATGATTTAAAGCATGATAAGGAGTAATGATTGTTTATGTGAGATTTAAATGTATTCCATCATGGATCACTTCATCTAAAATAATTTTTACTGGTAGGTGAAACATTGTCATAGATTCTTAAATTCAATGACTTTTTTGGGGTTCATTGGGTATGAAGCTTGTTATTTTAAACTCATGATCTATTACGTTATTCATAATCACCTCATTTTTTAAGGCTAGACTTGGATATGGTAGTATTGATGATGACAAGGGGGTTTATGGGTGTGCTTCCGACTAATGAAGCAAGACATCTGAAACAAAGTAATTTTATTTTGTTGGATATACACACACACAGTGCAACACTTTAAATCAAACATAAATATTTTAATTTTTTTTCATATTGCTATAGTTATGTTATCGAGTGTATAAGCATATATAACAATTTTTGTAGTAGTGGTATTTTAGGTAAAAAAAATGTTTTGATTGCTCAATTAGGGTCAAAAGCCAGGCTTCATGTCATCATAAAAAAAAAAAAAAAAAAAAGAACCCACGCATAGCTTTTATGTTTTTATAACCCAAACATTATAGAATTGAATCTTCTTAACAAATTTCCTTTATATATTGTATGTTTATTAGAGAATCTAACAGTAATTACTTAAAAAGTTTTTGTCCAAGTCTTTTTTTTCTTTTTAAGGGGTGTGTAATTAATGTCCATTGTGGGGCTTCTCCCTTAATTGAATTCAGGCAAAATTAAACTTCTCCAGCTTATTTCAATTTTTGCTTTTTGAATTTTTGTTCAGTTGGATATTTGAATAGTATTTTTTATGGGTAAAAGATAAAAGCAGCAAAATTTTTTACGGATTTAAATAATCTGTATGCCTTTCAAGAAAGTCTTTTTCAAAGAGAAAAATATATAACTGATTTAAAATTTTAGTTAAATGATGAGTTATACATGCATGCAGTATTTCTTTTTTTTGATAGAGAGACAAACAATAAAGGAACAAAGAAATATAATGACTCATGAGCAGGTGAAGAGCAAATCGGAAGAATGTCATCTGCTACTCCAAAAGTGAAGGAGCTGAAAGAAGCAGCTAGGCGATGAATGTCTTCTTTGAGGATTTTAATGGAGCAATGTTTTTTGTTAACTTTTAAGAAGAGATGAAACCAATAACGCAAAGAGAGAATCACATAAACAGGCAAGGAACTAACTTCGCTAGTTATATCTTGTCGAGTTAGCCATAGAACCACTTCTATAACTGCATTAAACACAGTCTCTGACCTCTAATGAACAAGTTGATTATCAAGTTTGATGAATTTATGAATTCTTATTATTCGAAGAGGTTGCTTTGATTTCTTAATTTTCACAATTACTCTCTATCCCTTTGTAGAAATATAGGATGAGACAGCAGAAACAGAATTGTGAATCCGAGAGGCAGTATTTCTTTTTCTTCAAAATCAATATGACAACTTTCTTCTGAAACTGCAAAAAAAAATCCCAGTTCAATTTTTACACTCCAAGTAGCACATACATAATAAGCCCCTAAAATTTAAACTCCAAGATAATTTAACAACATAATACAAGTATTTTTAAACAAAGGGTTTTCTTTTTCTTCTGTTTTTTTTCTATTGTGGTTGTGATTTAGCAGATGTACAATGATAAAGAAATCATGCTAGTGCATATTTGGCATTAGGGTTCTCTGAAGGGAAGCTCAAGTGCAGAGGTTGTAGTGTCTTCCACAATGATGGTTGCTTCTTCTGCAATTTGAGGATTAGGGTTTAGTTCTTTGACCATTCTATTTGTAAGATTTTTTCTTGTAGCAGCAGAATCACTTGCAGCATTAGTTCCACCTCTTGTTCCTTCAACCCAATTTAACAGAGTTGATTCTATAAATTTATCAAACATTCCCTGCTTGAATCGGCTACCCATCTTCAAGCAAACAAGAGAGAAAAGGGGTTAGATGAGCATTATAGTGCATCACAATGAAGTAATTGGGGGACAAAATAATTTTGTCAAAATTTAAAACAAAAATCATGAATTTGTTTTGCCAAAAGAAGCTTCACACTTTTAATTTAAATTTTGATCAAGTGTTGTACAACACTATCTGTTATACGTTGTGAACTGTCACTTCAAAATAATTAATGACGATTGCACGATGTCATTGTAGATCTAATAACTTATAATACACAGTAGATGATGTTGTATAATACCTTATCTAAATTGTTTTTAACCTTAAACTCGAAACAAATCGGATTAAATCCAACTCTTAACCCTTATGATGAATATAAAAATTATACTTAGATTTAACCCTCAAAGTCTATCCCTAAGACTTCAAACCCTTAGCTCAGCCTAGAGTTTAGGGTTTGACTATGATCTTGAACTTAATGACCCAACTCCAAACAACATTTAAAAATATCAAAAAAAATTTTAAGATATATAATTTATTCAGAACGAATAATTAAAAATTTTGAAAATATGCAAATTAAATCATAGTTAATGTGGGTAGATTATCTAACCTGAGTCACAATAGCATAGAGAGGCAATGTGCTATAACTGCAAAGCACTTGAACAATTACACTGCAAGACAGAAGCAATGTAAGTTGAGCAATAGTATACTATGCTTCTCTATTTTACACTTCCAAGGAGTGTATATATATATATATATATATATATATTTATTTATTTATTTATTACCCCATTATAAGTCTTGGGATGACGTAGGCTATTTTCTCCATAATGCATGAATCAAATCCATAAGTGCACTGCAAATCAGAAAGCAGATACGTAAGTTGAACAAATAATAATTGTTTACTTACCTGATTCTCAGTTATTTACTATTTTATATAGAAAATGCATTTATATGTGCCAAGACAATAAATAAAATCATTCTAGAGTCTTTCCTTAATGGTTTACATATTTTGGGTTAAAGTGATATTTGATATGACTAAAATCTCCATGACATCATGATTAAATGGGATATGAATGCTCTCATGTGACAAAATGGTCATAAAGAGACAGACAGAAGAATTAATTATAAAATGTCAAATTTATTTTTGCCATATTTAAATCTTTTCAATTTCTAAAAAAATTAAGCGTCAATTTTAAAGAAAAACACATTATGTAAAAACCCACTTAAATAATAAATTTTATTAAGCTGATAAAATATACTAATTTTTATATACATCGTGTCGTTCTTTTTTTGAAAGTAACACATAAATTGCTTAAAAAATTGAGAGGATTTAAATCCTAACTTGACTACCATGTCATGTAAAAATGATCTAATATTCACCCAAATAGTCTTGAGTTCCATTATCATTGTCTTCAGCCTTCGTATCTAAAATACACTTAACAGCAACAAATAAGTATGCTCGTGCATAGTAGGAAATTTTTTGCATTAAATTTAAGGAAAGTCCAGAAAATTTTTCTTAAAAAAACTAATTTTTTGCTGTAATAGATCTGGACTATTGGATACTGTAGAAAATTAAAGGATCCCTTATTGTGGAGATCCCAGTTCCTCGTGCATGCTTCAAGTCCAGAAAACATTTTGTGTTCTATTCACAAGATAGATCAAATAGAATTCTAGTTTGACAGAGATACTGACCCAAATCCAGAAGAAGAAAGCGATCTCAAAGGAGTTCTGAAACAAGATGAAGTGAATTAGGTGAAGGACTACGTATGGGCGATTGAACCAAAAGTATTCATCAGAAGGCTTCACTCCTTCTTGCACATCTTTGCCTGGCTTCATCATTCCCACTATTTGCAACGCACCCTCATGTCGTTGCTGTTGCTGTGTGCTCTTGTGCACTGTCTCCTGAGCCAAACGAGTTATTATGTGCTCCAACTTTGCCCCCACGAGTAGCAGAAGCTGTTTACATCAATACAACCATCTCAATATGTAAGTTAGAGTTCGGATCATTTACTTTACAACACCATTTGTTATGTACTATAAGCTATCTAATCAGAATAATTCACGATGATCACATGATATTATTAATCTAATGACTTACAGCACACAATAGATAATATTGTACATTACTTGATCCAAACTCATGTAAGTCTTAGAATATCGTATAGATACTTATATGAATACAAGAGATATGTAGAGACAACAAAATTTGGAATTTGAATTCTCTCACGTTGGAGAGAAATAAATATAGAGTAAGCTAGACCTAATTGAAAGATAAGTTCCATTTATAAATGTAGGATCTACTTAAGTGGTGAGACTTGCAAACTCTATGTTAATTTCTCTCTATAGAAATATATAAAAAGAAACATGAAAGAATCTAAATTATAAAATGTGAAGGGCCTTGCATGTAATTTAAAGTGTCATGTCATGTCAAATATAAGTGTTTGAGATGAACGTGTATTTTAAGAAATATTGATAGTTAGATATTGAGAAAAATATAAAATTAGTTTCTCATTTTTTTACTTTATAACAATTTAGTCCCTAAAAAATTATCTGTGATAAATCAATCTTTTGTAAATTTAAATTTATACAAAATTAATCATTCTATTTAGATTAATGAATGACTGGTTTTACATAAAATAATATTTTTATAGGACTAATTTGTCACAACTATCTCAATATGTAAGTTAGAGTTTGAATCATGTGCTGTATAACACTATTTGTTGTGCATTGTGAATCATCTAATTAAAATAATTAATGATGATCATATAATATTACTATTGGTCTAACAACTTACAGCACACAGCAGATGGTATTATACAATATTTGATCTGAATTCATGTAAGTCTTATGAATATTGTATAAATACTGAGATGGATATAAGAGAAATGTGGAAACAACAAAATTCAAAATTTGGATTCTCCCGTACTCATGTCAAGTTAAAGAGAAATAAACATAGAGTAAGTAAAATTCATTTCCATGGTAGATTCAATCTAAATATGTAAGACACATAAATAGTGGAGCCCACTTACTTTATGTTAACTTTTATCCGATATGTCAAGAATATCAGAAAAAGAACATGACCTAAATTACAAAATTTAAAGTATCATGTCTAATGTAAATGTCTAAAACAGACACCTATTTTAAGAAATATTGATAGTTAGATATCCTTTAATACACGTGTAGTTGCGTTTAAGTTACAAAGAAGATACTTTAAGATAATATAAAATATAATGCTAGTCATGAAAATACATGTTAGACATTTTCTTCAGTAATATGTCTATGGGTATTTTGATTGAATTAGATTATATATCTTTAGATTTTTATAAATTGAATCTACCTAAAAATTTCTAAAAGAAAAATTGTATTGTGCCTCATACAAGTCTTCAAAGTCCAAATAAAAAGTGAAAATTTCAAATTTTATTGCATAAAAATGACTTTTCAGTGTTAAGCAAACATAGGAAGAATCCCAATCACTTACTATAAGTGGTAGAAAAGCTAACCAAAAATAAGTGTGCCACCCTGCACAATAAGTTCATAAGTGGTTAACTTTATAAATTGCAAATTATGATTCAATAAAACTTTTTAGAGTAATTTTATTTTGGTCCCTTACATATAGAGTTTTTCCTTAATTTAGTCTCTCATAATTTTTTCTCAATTTAGCCCCTCATAAATAAGATATTTCTCAATTTGATACCTCATAGAATTGCTTTTTTAATATAGCCTCTCAACCCTCATATAGATATTTCTCATTTTAATTCCTCACAAATAAAATTATAAAAAAATTACACTTTTAGTCTTTATAGGGTCACTTGATTTTTAATTTGGTCCTTATAGTTACAAAATTTGTAATTGAGTCCTTAGAATTTATAAAAATTTTAATAGAATATTAAAAAAAAATTTAACATTAGAGACGAAATTAAAATGTTTGTGAATTGTAATGACTCAATTATAAATTCTTAAACTATAAAGACCAAGTTAAAAATTGAATAAAAATATAGGGACTGAAAGTATAATTTCCTAAAATTATTCTCAGGATTGTCCTTCATATTTTTGAAGGACATTATTGATAAAGATTTATTTGTGAAAATTCAAATTGAAAAATGTTTATATAGTAGGGACCAAATATAGTAGGCATTTCTATGAGGAACCAAATTAAGAAATATCTTATTTATAATAAATCAAATTAAAACATTTATAAAGCTAAATAAAAAGACTAAAATAAATTTTTACTCCAAATTTTTGTTTAATATATGTAAGTGTCAAATACCTGCAATGTTTAGCAGCAAAAAGAGCACAACAAAGAGCCAGAGGTACCAGCTGTGACACACAGAAAAACAGAAAATGGTTGGCTTCAAAAATTTAATTTTTCTTCTGAGAAGTTAAATAATTAAAAATGTTTGAAGTCTCACCTTATGCCTACCACTTTCTTGAAGTCAATTTCAAGTGTCCTCATCATGTACTTGTGAAAATCAAAATTAGGTTTGCTTGGGCAGTGTTCCTGATGAATTCAAGCAAATGATGTTAATATTGTGTATTAGTACTCAAATAATTATTTTTGAGTAAGGGATTGGAGTTCTAAAAGAATTTAAACAATAAATTTTAGATAGCAAATATAAAAAAAAAGTGCAATGTGGGAACCTCATGATGAGTTCAAGATTAATTATTGGTTTAAATAATATTTTAATATCTAAATTTTCATTTATGGTTTCAAAATTAGTCCCTTAAGTATAAATGGCTCCTTAAATTTAAAGTATTTCAAATTGGTCCTTTATATTTGAAATGTTTCAAAACAGTGCCTTAAGTTTTAAATTCATTTTAAACTCCTTCTATACATACTATATAAGGGACAAATTTGAGACAAAATTAAAACTTGAAGGATTATTTTGAAACACTTTAAAATTAAAGGACCAATTTGAAGTAATAAATAAAGTTGAAAGTCCATAATAGTATTTTAACCTCAATTATTTTCTCTCTCCAAAATTTATCGTGAAATATTCAAAATATTAACCATGTATAAAGTATTAAAACTATTAATTATATTATTTGTGCTTGTTATCAGATTATTCAAAAAAATTATTAAAATATGCAATAATTCATTTTAAGAAGTCAATAATATAGTTCTAAGTTATGAAAAAAATCAAAATTATTATAATTTTATTAGGAAACATCTAATAAGAAACAGAAAAGTGACCTTGATAAATCCTTGCCTCAGAGCAAAGTAGTCAGATTCAGTAACAGAGCCATAAAATTGCTTGAAGAATGCTATCTGCATATGTGAACCAAAACTCAAGTTCATTACAATGGAAAGAAGCCATTATATGTATTTGTACATTTATATTTCTGTGAGAATAAATAAGTAATAACTCATTAATTTAAGGTATTTTATTTTTATCAAATGGTACAAAAGTTGAATGCTCCATACTGCTAAAATCATATCTTTCTGCTTAAATAATGTGCAAAATGTTGGAAGATGATAATATCTATTGAAGATTACAATAAACTTTTTTCTTTATGGATTTTTATTTTATTATCCATTTTTTTGGTGTCAGAGCTTTCAAGAGTTTAATCAACTTTTTTGGTCCATAAAATTTTCAATAAATTAGACTAATTTACCCAAAAGTTTGCTTAAACTATACACCTGATATCTTTCTGGTTTGAAAATTACTCCCAACTCACCGAAATTTTGATATATATTGCAGAGACATCTCATTTAATTTATTTTCTACCAAAGTAGTTAATTTTTTACACAATATGAAACTTGAAATTTTATTCTTAATATGATAGTAAAGAAAGTTATAGTAATTCTATTTTTGAAAGAAATGTATAACTGTAGAAAGTTAACTTCATTGACAAAAAATAAATTAGAGGAGAACCATGTATAATTTTTGGAACAAAAGAGGCATTAAGTATAATGTAGCCAAACTTCAAAAGAAGTTTATGTAATTTGCTTAAAAATTTCTCTCTGACACAAAAAGGTTTCTTCAAATATTTTTTCTTTAAGAGAAATAGTAACATATACTGGACAATAATTGATCTGCCCATTATTTTTATTTTGGGGAAAATTTGGAAAAGTTTTCTTTCCCAAGAAAAAACTTGAAAAGGGCAACATTTTCTATTTTATTATTATTATTATTATTATTATTATTATATTTTTTCCAATTTCTTGCATCATGTATGGGATTAATTCTGAAACTTACCAACCACCCTACAACAGATGCTCTTCTCCAATATCCATCAGTATGCTTTTTGAAGAATTCATGGTGATGCAGAGTTTGGATATCTAAAACATAAAAGAAAAACAAAAAAGATCAACTTTAGGATCTAAGGTGAAAGTCAATTCAATTTCTTACATATTAAATAATCTGGAATTTCATATTTAAATTACCCTTTTTGGCCTTAATTTTATCTTCCCAGCTCTTCCATTGACGCATCTGCATGAGGCAATAAATAATAAACATCATTATGATACACCATATTAGAGCGTATACTTAATTTTTAGTCCTTTGAGTTTATTTTAGAGAAATAAATGTTATTTTCATCTCTCACTTTTGGCCTTAATGAGTTTATTCTTTAAAAATAAAAAAATATTAAAATATTCTTTCAAAAATAAAGTCTGTTAAAAATAATGGTTTTCCAAATAGCAAAATGGTCTTCCACAAGGATTAAATTAGTTCACTTTTTTTTCCTTTTTAGAGGACTATTTTCATTTTTTTTAATTTTTTTTGGATGATCAAATTGATTTTGGAACTAAAATGTATGTTTCTCATTTATTTTAAAAAAGAAATTTTTTCTATGAATTTTTCCAAAAACTAATTATAGTAACAACAAACGTATCAGTGAGCAGAAAATGGAAGAAATTTTAGTCAAAGCCAATATACATTTTGCATGAAATTTTGGTTCAAACTTTAAAATGGACTAGATTAAAAGAAATGATACATGAAAGACCAAATTGAAAATTCATATATTAAAATAAAATTTTTCTCATTACTTATCAAAATTAAACTATTATAATTAATGAGGAGATTAGAGGGGCAATATTGCTCAAGATAAAACTAAAGTGAAGGGATTAGAATGCATTTGCTGTAAATTAAGAAAGTAATTAAATGTAATAAAGTTGAACCAAGAATTGAGAATTTGTGCATCTAAATATGCATTACCCTTGCACCTCCAAGAAACATTGTGGATGCACAAAATAAGACATGCACAACAGCCAACACAAAGATGAAGATGTGCAGATGATGTAGTGAGCCTAAGGATAACAATGGTACCTTCCCCTGCTTATGGAAAAAGGAAAAAAAATTATTAGAAATTAAATTCATCAATGTTACATGAGTTGAATTAGATTCTTTCAATTTCTTTTCCTTCAATTTTTTATCAATCTTGAAAAGAAAGAAACATAAAATAAATGTAATCTATTAATGTAGTTGGTCCTACATCCTAAAGTAAAGTCCATCCATCCACTCCCTTTATATTTGTCTATTTTTTATATTAATAAAAAATGTAGGCAAAAAAAAGAAGATATTACTAGAAAATTAAGAAAATCCAAATTCACAAAAGTTTTGATGTCAGCGGACAATATATATATATATATATGTGTGTGTGTGTGTGTGTGTGTGTTTTATAATTTTCGAATGTTGTGTATGCACTAAATCAATATAAAAAAAATATTAGTCCATCTTATAACACTTATGTAACAATTGATGTAATTTATTAATTCTAATTAAATTACTCTCTTATTGGCTCTTACTCTTCTCTAATTGCATTCATGCACGTGTGCACGTTCATATGTATGGTCCTTTTAGTATTTTTAAAAAATTCAATTTGGTTTCTTGATTAAGAATTGAGCAATATGATTCTTCCACCAATGTCTCTGAATTTTATATCAAAATTAATGCCAGTGTTTCATATAGTAAGAAAATATTACATTTAGTTTTATACTTTTTAAAAAATTATTAAATTTAATACATTCATCAAATCTTAAATCTTAAATGTAAAAGATTAAATTTAGTATTTTTTTAAAACAATGAAAAATTGAGTGTAACATTTTTTAATAAGCGAGATATTATTTTGAGTATTTCAATAAGTGAAGTAATAACATAATCATTTTGTGACGAGTAAAAGATAAAAAAATTATTTTACTCTTATAAAATAACATCAAATTACCAAAATAAAAAGGAAAAAGAAAACTGAAAGCCCAGTGATTGAGGTTTGTTTCTTTTTACCTTTTTTGTGCAATGCTCTGAACCAGATTCTGTAGAGAAAAGGCGTCTTTTGTTGATGACAGAGTCATAGGAGAGAAGGTAATGTTCTGAGCCTTTTGGAGACTCAGTAGGTCTCTTGCAGGGAAGCATGTGGGTTACAAGGTGAGGGGAAATGCAAATGTGGCTTATGAAACCTTGAGACACTGTTAATAGAAGGGATATGAACCCTAAAAGCATCAGCTCTGACCAAAATTTAGGACACATTGATTAGATTAGGCCAAACAATCATATTACAACACATATAAACATAAACTGAGTTAATTAGTAGCAACATCATGTATCACTTTAAAATTCAATTATAAATATAAACTAGGTTTGTAATAAGTTTTAAGATACGAGTAGTGATCATGGTCTAGGTTGAGTCAAAATTTTACAAGACTTAAGACCTCGTTCAATTTGGTTTTGCTAAATAAGTGATCAAGTTAAATTAAGTTATACTAGATCCAAGTTGGGTCAAAATTAATTTTTTAAAAGTTTTATTTTATGAAAAATCTTTTTTATTTTAATTCGAACCAAGCTGAAGTTAGATTAACTGGTCCATAAACACTCTTAAATATGACTATAGGAGTAAGATGTTAACTATGAAGTTCTCTAATAATATATTATTTAAAATACTTGCATCATAGTGTCATAATTTTATTGAAGACTCTGTCAATAAACATCTATGAAGGTTTTTCAAGAATCCTTAATTTTATTATAATCATACAAAAGTCATTTGGGCTTGCAGTGAAAGCAAATTATTATTTTTTTAAATCCTAAAACTTAGGTATAGAAACCCTAAAAATGTTTAAGCAAAATGTATAACTAAAAGTCTAAGTGGATAAGTCAAGGCTCATAATGTAGTATAATTATTAACAAACTAATATGCTCACTTTCATGTTCCTTGGTACTTTTGGATCAGCATTAACTTGTTAGAGTAATCATATTCTCTTAAAAAATTAGAGCATTTAGGCTGTTTTCAGCATAATGTTTGTGATTTTTTAATGCCAAAAGTCTATGAAAGAATTTTGGTAAAGAAATTAGGAAAAATTACTTGTATTACATTATCAAATTCATAATAATTTATTAATATTCCATCTCAGTTTTTTTGGGGAAAATAGGCTAAACAAATTAAATGAAAAGTGTCAGAGATAATAACAGAAAGTCATGTAGTGAAACTCCATTTTCTTCCTTTATTTATCAAGTAATTCTTAATTTGATTGCTTTAGAGATACTAATAAAATCTTTTCTAGGCCTTTTCCTTATTGCTTAAATTGTGACTTTTATGATAAGCTTCATATGGTTGTTAACAAGTGAAAAACACAAAATATTAAAGGTTTATATAGGTAGAATTAGGTTTGCACATGAGTAGGGACTCGATCAAATTTGTGATTAAGTTTTCTTTTAAAGACATGATCTATCCTGACTTAATTTGACTAAGTCAAAATACACTTATTAAATTCATAAACACTTTACAAAATATCTTTAATATATTAAATATAATATGACACAAGTGAATATGCGTATATGAATATTATTGTATATAAAGGAAATTACCTTCTTTAAGTTTTTGCAAGGCTTGAACTAGTGCATCTTGATTTTTTCTCTCCAACAACTGTTAAATCCAAACCAACAAATATCAACCTATCATGTTACAGAACTGGGAAGTAATGAAAAGGAAAAAATTAAGCACAATTCAAAATTTAAGATCAATTCCATATTTTAATAATAAATTATTAACCTCTATAATTGACTAAGCATTGACATGATTCTTTTCCTAGCAAACCAAAATAACCTTAAACTCAAGATACATTCAAATGCCTGTATAAATCTTAACTAGTTATAGTGATTGTAAATCTGTTTTCTTTTTTTCTTTCAAATATAATTCCCTCTTCATTCCTTTATTATTATTTTTTTCTGTTTTTATATTTTTAACATAAAATCTTAAAATTTAAAATAAATTCTAATG
The DNA here is from genome assembly GCA_037074485.1 of Delonix regia. Classification (NCBI taxonomy): domain Eukaryota; kingdom Viridiplantae; phylum Streptophyta; class Magnoliopsida; order Fabales; family Fabaceae; genus Delonix; species Delonix regia. The sequence continues at coordinate 36,745,537 of CM073450.1, read as the reverse complement.
CTATGGGATGAAACCCAATATAGTAGAAAGCTACAAGGTCTAAGATTTAATCAAACTATTGCAACAATAATAAAATATTGTTTTGGTTTCTTATAATTCAAAAATTTACTTAAAACAAAAACGACACTTAAATTAAACAAACTCTTAAGAGTGAAATAAGATAAGTTTCAAACAGGTAATTAGTAGACAACTTTATATTACTTCTATAACAAGAGTATTGATAATAACACAAATAACTTAGATTATAAATAATCCATGTCAAGATGTGCTTTACAATAAACCTTGAATTTAGCTTCTTTTTTATTTTGAACTTTTAAAATTAGGCTCACTTTCGGGTCAAACTTTTTTCTCTGAACTTATATTTGACTACTTTGGGATTATGACTATCAAGCCAAACAAGCTTTTGGATTGATAATAAGGTTTAATTCTATCATAGTGATTCTATTGTTGGGCTTACTATACTCAATCTCATTGAATCCAATTATTTACCATTATTACGTTCTTATTTCATTCGTATCATTTCACTCTTAGTTATATAGAAGTAATATAAGTCAAACTAATTAATGATCAATAATCGATGTTCTTCATTTGCAAAGTCACAATTTTTGGACAATAATTACAAAGCGAGTTGAGATATTAATCATTGATACCAATTGAGTGTCTAAAAAAGGGAATAAAAAGGAAGCCACACATGACATAATTAAACATAGACATACAAGATACTTTATTATATGTAATTCCATTTATATACTCTTTCTATAATTTCGACAAAATCAAAATAAGCTTTGTCATTTCCTAAGCAATTGGTTACTAGTGCCTTGATAATCAAAATTCTTATGCTTTGCTTTAAAATATGATGATCATGCTAAGGCAATAAGTTGGCTCTTGAAGGGGTTAAGTAAAAATACAAGAACATGTTTTGCAGTCTCTCTAATTGAACTGGTTTGAATCCCTCCAATACTACAAGTTTACTAATAATGCTGGAGGAGCCTATACTTACTGTCATATTTACTTGCATCTAAATAATTTTATTGTTACTAATTGCCACTCTTGCATTGATTATGCTGGCCGTCATGAAAGCAAAATGCCAAATATATGCTACAGTTCAAACATTGTCTCCATATGGCTAATGTAACCCTATCTCTAGGCATAAGCACTTAATGAAACACAACTTGTGTTAGTGAAGGATGTTTACTGTTGCTCCCTACATACCTGCCAGTTGAGAAGAAATGGCTTTTGGGTTCTCAAGGCTTGGAAACTAGCCTACATATGTATAATTCAATATATCTTAGAGTTGTTCATGAGTTAGATCAAGTTAGGTTTGAACGTAGTTTGATTAATGACTGGGTCATCCAAATCTTTTTTTTAATTTTTTAATACCATTTTAAAACATTTTTATCAAGAAAAAAAAATTTAAAAGAAAAGATAAAAAAAAGTTTAAGATTTGAAATAGATAGGATAGAAATGAGAAAAAAAACTGAGTTTGGAGTGAAAAATAATTACTGTTTCAAAATTCATCATAAATAAATTTATTTAAATAAAATAAATAATACTACTAAGCCAAGGTTGAATGAGTATTTAATAAATTCGAAACCTAACTTGATCAAAAATATATTTTTTTTATTTAACTTAACTCAATATAATTATGTCAATTGAAATGAAGTGATTATTTGTACAAAATTGGGTTGATGTTCACCCACCCAAAAACAGAAGTAGACTCTAAAGCTTAAGAAGTTAAAGGAATAGTTAATTTGCTACTTCATCCTTAAAATTTGAAAGATAGCGTGTACATTTTTTTTCTTTTCGTCTCTCAACAATTTTTAATAACTTGAATATAAAAAATAAATTAAAATTCAAAGTTATATATATCCCACATATTTACTCGTGGGATCTGAACAGTCCAAGAGGACCACCATGGCTTTTATCTGGATGTAGTAGAATACAGAGCATCCAAAAACCTAGAGATCCAACTACGAAAGGAAAGTAACGAGTTCTATAAAAGAGAATTGCCTTAAAGCCCTAAGTATTATCTCCCTACCCACCTATATCATTCGAAGCACCTAATCCATAAGTAAGCTGGCTTCTCCAAACCCCACGCAAAAGCTTTGGTTAAAAAATGAACTAGAAGTCAAAATTTTGGCAAAAATGGATCTTATGAAAACGTCTTTCAAGGCATAGTCTAATCCCCACGTATGTGTACTGTTTGTATTTGCAGAAATGAAGAGATGCAGTGAGAGATTGGTACCTTCCCAAGCTTATGAAGGGCACGCTCCACACAGAGAGAGATGAACACAATGATGGAGCAGATAACAGCAACAATCCATGTTGGTGTATATTCCAAAGACTCGTTGGGTTCTTCTTCCATATCCTGCTTAGCACTATTCCTACCGTTTGAAAGGCAGAAAGGAGATTTGTTCTGTATTTTTCAGGTTGGTCTGAGCAGTGAGTGATGAAACTGTAGGAGATAAGGGGACAACAATCTGCAGACTGCAGAAGCTACTGTCTCCTATTTCTTCCTGTAATGGGGAAGTTTGATGATTATACATAAACAGTAAAGCAGAGAATATAAACATGTTTCAAAAAGCAAAAGTGTTGTACAGAAAAAATGGAGTTGGCAGAAAAAAAGAACGTGGAGGAATCAGATTCTCAGTGTCCATCATAAGTAACATGTGGAATACTATATTTCCATTTGGAAAAATATGGTCTGTTTCATGCAGAGCGCCCATTATATAAAGTAGAAGGAAAAGTAATATAGCCAGATCTGAAAACACACAAGACGAACCACCTTGGTACAAGCCATTAGGAAGGCATTTGATACCCTGTCATCCATACTTCTGGTATATTCAATATCATGAAGCGTACAATCTGAGGTCATACTAAATACTAAGAGGCATGACATGGTATTTTATACCACTCAAAATTCACAGAATCTTACATTCTTTGATTTTTTTTTTTTAACTATGTTAACTTTATAAAATACTAATGATATCTTTTCTATTACACTTTTCAATTATCATACCAAACATGAAAATCTTAAATATCTCACTAGTTTATAGTTCAGCATCTTCTGTCATGACATCTTAGATATTAAGAAATATAAGATAACAACATATTAATGCAACTTACACAGGTTGCAAGGGTACACAAAGGAATACAACTGCACGAGGTTTTATTCTAAGTTTCATTGAGTAAAGCTTGTGAGGTCACTGAACTCGTTGAACGACTAATGCAGTTGCAGATAGTTGTGCTCCCTAGGGCCGTGGCAATGGCATCGTGCTATAAGAACCATGCTTGTGCGTGCACAGATTCACTGGCACAACATTTAGAACAACTGATAGAAAATCGTACACCATAGAAAGGAAAAGAAGTATGAAAACCCAAGCTTCAACAGAGAAGGAAGTTATTTATTTCGTTGAAAGAACAAGTTTGAGCAACTGTAAACATCAGACAAAACTGGGGAACAATGTTCAATTGAGGTTTAAAGAATACAAGATTTTATACATACACATACATACATACTGTGTATATCACAAAAACTCAAACACAGACACTCTCAGGTATACTACTTATCAATTCTTTACTGCTGCTTTTGAATTGACAATTGGCCCAAGCCAACTAGAAAAACTGGGTCGAATTCCATTACTTCCATTTGTCAATGTCCTTCCATGTCTTCAAAATTACTTTGATCTTCTAGTTGACACAAAGTTGAAAATTATCAATTCACTCAAGTCATTTTGGATACTTGTTGGAGAAAGATAACAAGTGACATAGCTCATGGTTTCCATGGTGCTGGAGGAGGAGGCGGTGTAGGAAACATTGGGGGAACAGCTGAGAAAATAGTATTCTTGTCTATTCTAGTGCTCTTGTCACCTGACAATGCCACAAGAGCACCTACTAAGCCGGCATTTCCTGCAAGCGTTGGTTCCGTGTAGTTGTAGTTAGTACGAACATCATGGAAACCGTCATGCTTGTCTGGGCCAGCAACCATAGCTCCAACAAGTGTATTAGGGTTTGGCTTCGAAGTGTCCCTCCATTTCCATCCTCCTTGACAGCTATACCTAATCTTATTCTTTGGTATTGATGCACCTCTATGGTGGACATGTTTTGGATAACGATCTCCAAAACCCACAATATAGCTCATTTTTCGAGGATTCTTCCCAAGAATGTAGTCAATCTGCAAAAATACCAGCAAAAAGTTAGACCACTGACTTCGATTATCTATGAAATTGTTAGATCCCAAACATTGTGGGGAGAACCACGCACCTGGGTCTTGGCAAAGTCACGAAGAACATCAGTTGAAAAGAAATTGGGTCCACAATACCATCCAGGCGTATCAGCAGCATCAAGATAATCACTATAGAGGGTAGCCAAAAAGGCTGCATTAACAACATATTGAAGAGGCTGTGGCCTACCGTGGTTTAATTGAATCAAGCCCCCTGATGCAAAAGAGTAAAAAATAAATCACGTTAGAATAACAAAATGGAATCTCATAAATTCCATTGCCCATGGAAAGTGTTTGAAGGAGGATGGTCATTACCTTTAGTTCTATTAAAGCTTGTGAATACTGGTAGGAACGAGCACATGAAAATGCTGGTCTGGTTGTGAAAGGTTCTTAAAATTTCCTCATAAGGATACCCAGGACTCAAGAACAGCCTCAGACGACTCAGAAGAACCTAAGTAAAACATAACAAGATTAAGTTACTAGATTGAGAGCCACATAAACAGAGACTTTTAATCAGAATAATGTTTTTATGATTTTTACTTCAGCGTGATTACAGTAGTGTAATAAATAAGACTTGATAATACTTGAGCTACTTGCAGATGGGAAAATTTTTTATAGATTCAGAAGGTCAAGCCGGTCAGTTACAAGCCATCAGTCAACAGTGGCTTTAATTAAAGCCATATTAAAAGCAAAGGAACATCCTGGGGAGTAAAACTGTTGAGGAACATGACGACAAAGTGTAGAGATGAACTTGAAGAAAAGCACGGTTAATATACTAGCCTATTCACAAATTTGTCTATAATCTAACCTGAGGAGAATGATCAATATAATCAGCACAGTAGAATATGACATGCAGTGATGCAGATCATAAGGCACATGACAAGGTAACCTCTATTCAAGAACCGCTTGAAGTCAACTAATAAGAATTCGTCAACATACAATTAAAAATGAAAATGTTATTCTGCCAAAATGTACAAGAAATGCACTAAAAAACCAGTCATAGAATTCAGCTAGAAAAACCAAGCTTCAAATGGTTTAATTTTATAGCTATAATTGGTATATGTCGAATCTCATTTATTAATTACAAAATGAGATAAACTTGAGCATGGTATCATAAAGAACCTCTCCATAAAATTACCTGAGCACCAGCAAGCTTGTTATCCCAGCTCAGTACACCATAATCAGGGCCTCCCCAGAAGGCGCCAGCATGCTTAGCAAGGCCAGGAGCGGTAGCAAGTTTTAGGTAAGAGGAGTTTCCAGTAGCATAATACATCCAGGCCCCTCCCCAGACATATTCATCCCAGTAGCTAGAGGAATTGTAGAATATTGCAGCTTCAGAACCGCCTGCACTGTATCGGCCTCTCTGATCCCTTGAAAACTTAAAGAGTGTTGTGGCACCATGAACAAGTTTCTGAGAATAGGCCTTATTGTCTTTGAAAACAATGGATGCAGCAGCTAAAGCAGCAGCCATTTCTGCTGCAAGATCCGAGCAACTGTGACATTCAGTTACAGGTCGATCATAATCAATGTCCTCTGGACGCATCCAACAATAATGGTCATTTGGAGTCGTACTCCCTCCAGAAGTATCCCCCGATCCAACCTGTCAAAGAAGGTACAAAATCATAAATGAGATGCGTACTTCAAAATTTTCTAATACTTCGACCAGGCACATTTCCTAGATCATGGAAAATTGGAAATTCAAATTGAGAATATCAAGTGCCTTAGTTTTGTAAAATAAGTAAAAACATCCTCTTCCTCTCCCCTCGCCTCAAAAATGACAGAGGCCAAAGGAAGAGGCACTAAACTTTACGTGTAGAAAGAATGCATATAGACTTTCAGCAGCTCAAGACTGTTTTGAAAGCACAATGCTTACCTGTGCAGCAAGTGTGGTTATGGAGTCAGCGGTATTATTGAAGGTTTTCAGCAGGTAATCTGTCCCCCATTTAATTATCTCCTTTATATGGTTGAGCTCCCCAGCAGCTTCATACTTTGTACTGTATTCAATTACGCTCCAGCTCAACATGGTCATGGCAAAAGATTGAGGGAAATTGAACTTAATTGCATCCCCGGCATCGTAGTAACCACCCACCAAATTCTTGATAGTTGATGATTCGGACTTGCCATCTTGCAGACACGAGTTGCCTCTCCATGATACGTTATTATGCTTAGGGAGTTTTCCCGCTGCAAACAGAAAAGTCAGTCAGGTTAAATAAAAAGAAAAAAAAAAATCTTATTTTTTTCAAAAATGTGCTCTGATGATTACAGTAATTCTGGGACCATGAATTAGTTTATAATTTATATATGATCAATTAGCAGAATGAAGGAATCAATTGAAGTCACCGATACCTTATCACAGCAAGCCTTCATATATGAAAATCAATGTAAATAAGTTTTCATCCAAATTCAGAACGTAGAAAGAAACACTACCATGCCAAATGCAACCTAGACTAAAATCCAATCATATCATATTTAGAGGATAGCAGAAAAATGCAGCAGCATGAAGCTTACTTACATTTTTGGGCGTTAAAGAACATAAGGGCCTTGTGAAGAGCTAGAGTGTAGTTATCAGGAGGACCGTGCTTATGGTGGTGGCGTGGGACGGTCTTGACGATAAGGGTGATGAACCCAGCTACGAAGGCAGATACCAGAAGCGTCCCAACCGTCCAAACAAAGATCTTACGGCTGACGATGATGCAACCCAGATCCACATACTTCTTCTTCTTCTGCTCAGTCGGTCCCAGGAGCCAGCTCTGCTGCGTCTCATCCAAAGGCCGAGACAGAGCGGCTCTATCGATATCCTGCAGATTCCGGCTCCGGTCGTCGTCGGTGGCAGAGTCGGTCGCGTTAATCTCCAGTGGGCCTCCCCACGGATCCCTCCCGTACATACTTAGCTTTCTTCTTCAATGCTGCCTTCGATCCTCAATTTGGAGCCACCACCGACAGAGTACAACGCACACAGAGACAGAAGAAACGAGGAAGAAGATTATAGTAGCAGCAAATGCGGGAGAGAACACAGTCTCTACTCACAAATGTTGAAGACCCATGAAAGCAAATCGAACGAAAATATTAATAATATGGAAATTCTCCGAGTCTCTCTCTTTGTGAAGATTGAAAGTTGGAGTGTAGAGCGGGAGTAAGGTGGACTGTTGATGAGCTAATAGTGATGCACCAATTGTCCAATTTATTATTGTTGTTGCCGTCATATTTTCTTTTGTGCAAAATTTACAAAATTTAGGGAGAATTATATCATAAATTTAAAATATTTAAATTTTAAAATTATTTTAAACATCTAAAAAAAATTTCTATGTTAAATGATTCTATATTAAAACTTGGAGAATATAAAATAAAAAGAATCTTAAAGCAAAATCTAAAGTTCCAAACAAGATTATTTAAAGCAAGTAAAATTTTAAGACTATAATATTTTTTAAATTTCTCATTTATTGTATAATTATCATTTTAATCCTTCATTTATTATAATACATAAAATAATTCTTCACTCATTGAAACTTGTTATACTTGATTTTTCGCTTTAGAGAAAAATGAAATATTTAGTCTCTTTACCTTAATCCAAAACCTCAAATTAAATAACTAAATTTAATATTTTTTTAAAAAAAGTATAAAATTAAGTATAATATTTTTTTAATAAGTAGAAAAATGTTTTAAGTATTATAAAAAGTAATATACCAAAAAGATAATTTTACAATGGATGAAGGAGTAAAAAGTAATTTTTTTCAAGATTTTAATATATAATTCCTTTAAAATAATTTTAAAATTTAATACTTTGTGTTGGATATTTTAAATTCATGTTCTGTAATTATAATTTTAAAATATAATTATTTTTTGATATTATGGGCAAGTAAATTAAATAATTTTTTTGTCTGATTTATTTAATTTGTAAATACCTGAAATAGAAACTGAACATTTTGGACATTTTTTGGTGGATTCTAGTGGCGGTGTTTGGTGTGGTGTCAATAGTTTAGTGTCATGTGGGTTGAGATTTTGCTTTCATATTTTTTTTATATTTCTTTTGCTTCTAAAATTAAATAAATTAGGTAGATGATAATAGTCCACTGATAGACAGAGACAGTCTGTCCACAACCCAACATCCTTACCCGACGATCCGAATCTTAAGTGGATCCTTGTTTTTGTGTAGTACTTATTTTAAATTTGGTTTTTGTTAGCAGTGCCTAAAGACTATTTATTGCTCTTATTGAAATAGGAATGGTTGATTTTTTGATTTTTTATTAAATTTAATTAATATTTTTTTAATTTTACTTGTATGATAATAATAATTTTTAGTCTTTTTCAAAAGACATAATCAGTATTCTTTAAATTTTTAAATACAAATCTAATAGTTCAGAATGATGTAGTTATTAATAAAAGTTTGATTAATAAATTTTTATATAAAAATGATTATTTTAATTTTTCACTTTTTTTTAATATCAATTTATTTTTTTTATAAATTTGTAGTATTAAAATGGTCTTTAAAAATTTAATATTAATTGAAAGTAGTTTCTCAAAAGATATTAGAATAATATTAAATTTTTAAGGAATCATTTGGACATTCTAGATTTGTGGAAGAACAAGGTACTAAACCAAAAAAAAAAAAAAAGAAGAACTAAAATAATACTTTTATCAATTTTTATCAAATAATTTAAAATAAATATTATAAAATTTGCAATAATATATAGCACTCAAACAATTTTTTCCCCTTTTTTAATTTTTTTTTCTCAATTTTATTTAATATCATACTTTAATTTTTTGAACAAAGAATTCGTTATAAAATAAACATCTAAACTTCATTTGCGTTAAACTTTTTAAATTATAATTAATGATAATTATTATTAATAAATTTATTTCTAAATTTTGTAATTAAATATCAGTTTATAAAAATAAAAAGTAGATTTTAATTATTATATAAATTTAATAATTACTAACAAAATTTAAAATATCTCATAAAATAAAAATATTATTATGAAATGAATAAGATGTTACTGAATTATCATAAAAAAAAAAAAAGAACTTTTAATAGAAGTAGATAGTTTTTTTGTTTATACTTTGTCTTAAAGAAAAATCAAGAGAGAGAGGTTGCTTATAAGATGGGTTGCTTGGTTTCTAGTTTTACGCGGTGACTTGCGCAGCACAGTATCGTCACTAAAGGGGGAACCAGGGGAAGCATCTATTCCATCAATAGGGATTACTTCTTATATTTAAATATTAATACCTAAGCTGTCTCTATTCTTTTTTCTTTTGTTTTTCCCATACTGTTTCTATTCGTAATTTTCACGTTTTTTCTATTGTTAGTTATGTTTGGATTAGTATAAAGTTAGCGTAATTATATATCAACTTAATTTTTAAAATTAATTTTAATCAAATATAATTTTGCTTCACTATTATATATGTTTGGAACTTTTTGTATGAAAATTAAATTTTATTATCTATATATTTCGTTCAATATAAAAGTAATTATTTTTTATTTTTGTATAAACAGGAGTTTAGAAGGCATAATTGATTTTGCAAAAATCAAACATCCAAGACGATAATATTTACAAAGCAAATTTCTATTTAAGTGTACATACGAATTTTTGAGCCTTTCAAATATTAAATCAAACATATTAATAATATTTTTTATTAGCTAACTCATTACTCATTCTTGAATCATTTAGTGTATAAGCGAAGAATAGTTACTTTTATATTAAATGAATTATATATAGATGACAGGAATTAATTTTCACACGAAAATCCCAAACGTAAATAACAATCATGCATAATCATGTTTGGCTAAAATTAATTTTAAAAATTAAGTTAATATAAAATCATATTAATCTAACACCAATACAAACATACATTAGATTGGCGTTGAACTAATATAATCTTGATTCAACTTGATTTTTTAAATTAATTTTAATTAAAATTAAATTTATATTAACATAATTTATGTTTAAAAACTTTTATTAAAAATTTATTTTTAATATTTATACAGTTCATTCAATACATAAAAATAATTTTTTTAACTCCTGTATAAAAAGGATTTAAAGGCAAAATTAATTTTTTTCCAAAAATAAATATCAAACCAAATAACAATATTATTTATAAAATAAACTCTTATTTAAATGTATAAATAAGCTTTTTAAACTTTTTAAAAGTTAAACCAATCACATTATTAGCGTTTTCGAATGTGGTGCGCCACTTTACCATTTATTCTTTCCGTTTTCCTTTCCAATCCAACCTCTTTCTCCGTCAAACCCATGTCTTGCGTTTAACAAAAATTACACAAATTTAATGATTAATATTAAAAAAGTGTATGAATTTAATGGTTTTAATCTTAAATCAAACGATTTATATTGAATAAATTGTATAGTCCAATAATTGATAGTTTAATTCTGAACTGCACAGAATTTGGACTCATTTCTTGTGTCCACAAAAAATTATACATATTTATTAAATATTTTAGAATTTAAAATTATTTGAAAAGATTCAAGAATTAAATTTCTTTTTTTTTTTTTCTATAAAGGGCCCTACATTAGGATTCTATGATCTTGTTATAAAACTCTTTTATTATGTATATCTTTTTTCGGAGTAAAAAGGATTTGATTTTTAGATTCTTTCAAATAATTTCAAATTTTAATATTTTTTATAGAAAAATTTTGAAGTTATATTCCTCAATTATAATTCCCTCTTATTAAAGCTCCAATCATTAAAAAAAATGGAAAACCACCACTAATAGATTAATTTGAAGTCTATAGCTCTATACTTGTGAAGTTGTGATTTGAAGTGTATCAATTTAATTAGTTTGTAGTTTGTTTTGTCAATAGTAAGTTTTTTATTTTGTTAAGGTAGAAATGATTATATTAAAAAATTAAATAATGCATATAATTATTATGATATTAACTTAACGTTTTGAAATTTAAAAATATTCTTTTAATTCTAATAATATAGAAAAACTTAAAATATATGTAAAACATATAGTTAACAATAAAATTGTTTTTTATTTTATTTTTAGTCTATTAATCACAAAATAATTTGATAACAATTTACTAAACAGTATGGAAGCATAATAAGTGTGTGTCTGTATTGGCGGTGATTTTAGATCAATTTATTTTTTAAAATTGATTTTGATTAAATGTAATTTTGTATTACCATAATTTGTGTTTAAAAATTGAGTTTTTTCATTTATACAACTCATCAAATAGATAAGTAAGGTTTTTTTTATTTTTAACTTATGTACAAACGAGATTTGAATGACAAAATTAATTTTGGAGAAAATCAATGTCACATTCAAGAAAAATGCCTAGAAGACACAACCTGTCTAGATATAGAAACAAGTTTTTAGACCTCTCATGTGTTAAACCAAACACACTATAACACATCTTAAACGAAAAGGTTTAGAAAATTACAAAATTGATCATTCAATTCAATGCTTTGTAATAATGTGATCCCTCATAAATATATTATGACAAATTAATCCTTTAAATATTTTATTTCATGAAAAATCAGTCATTCATTAATTTAAATAGAGAAATTAGTTTTGTTCATATTTAAATTTATAAAAAACTAATTTATCATAATTAATTTATAAAAAATCAAATTATCACAAAAGTATAAAAAGTAAACAACTAATTTTATACTTTTCTCCCACATAGCTTTGATTATGAATCACATTACATGAGGATAAGCTGTCAGATTATCTTAATATTTACAACGTTTGAAATGTGCACAAACTACATGGGACCTTACTTCCCGCTGATTGAGCAACTTAACTATTAAGAAAAGCAAATGAATAATTTAATTGTAATTCCTTATAGTTGGGGCTTTTGGTCGTTTTATTTATTCCAATGTGTCGTTTGGTTGCGTGGAGCTTTAATCTGCAATATTAAATTTTGAAGGGGAAGCAATCAAAAAGAATAATAGAAAAAAAAATACACTTTGGTCCTTTGCTTATTATAAATTTATCATTTTAATCTCTTACTCATTGAAATACTAAAAATAGTTTTTTATTTATTAAAAAATATCACACTTGATTTCTTACATTTTAAAAAATTATCAAATTTAATCTCTCTCTCAAACTCTAAATACTAAATCTAATGGCTAAATTTGATATTTTTTTTATGAAAAGTTAGAGACTAATTGTGACATTTTCATATGAGTAGGAACTATTTTGAATATTTTAATAAGTGAAATATCAAAATAATAATTTTGTAATAAGTGAAAGATCAAAAACATATTTCACTCCTACTAAAAAATTACAAAATAAGAATGTGCTTGTCTTCAAAACAACAATAAAGCAATGGGAAGCAATGATGGTGCTTCTCCATGTGAGCTAGTTTTGCTGGCACCAATTCTCCCCTTCTTTTATTTTGTTTATTAATAATTTATGGTTAATATTAATGTCACACCCAAAAATCTTTAAAGTGGGATCAGCACAGGATATGAGAAAATTCCCTGAACCTACAAGCCTTACACTAGAGGGATATTCAATACCATGCCAGAATTATACAATTGATACCATATGTAATATAACTTACCTTAATATAAAATAAGGGGTTAATACAAAACAAGGAGTTTTATAGAAATTTCGGCAGAATCTCTCCAATAAATAAGATATTTCAAAATTTTTACAATATCTTGTAAGGCAATCCAAACATAAAGGAGAGCTCCGCTCTCACTAGCACAGCCCAGTATAGCATAAAACTAATATACAACAAATAAGAAAAGTTCAACTGTGGTCACTAAACCAACCCATAATACAAAACAATGACTATCACCCTAATACATAAATCTCAAAAAGAATGAGCCATTTACAACAAAATAATCAGAAAGAGATAAATCCCGCAATCCCCAGCAGACTCACCATAAGAATCCTCGTCACTGCTTTGTTACCTCCGGGAACTCGCCTATCTCCCTGTCTGAGGCAAAATTTTTTTGGCAGATGGCACCCCAAAATCAATAACAAAATTTCGTATATAAATAGAAATCAAAACTTGATCAAGAGTTGAATAAAATGGAATAGCATTTAAACTACGAGTAATCACCGTTACAAATCAACAGTTTTAGCTAAATAACACACTTTTCAAAACATTGAATATAAAGTGTCATTCACAAGGAATCAATAAGTTTCTAAAGATCATTTCGGGGGAAGGACTACTAAGGACCAATCCAGTGTAGCACACAGTCACAAAGGGTAAATCACAACAGGCGAGGATACACAAACCTCGAAGACAAATAACTAATAGGCATGAGGTCATAACTCACGAAGATTATCATTCATCGGTCCTCGTGTGATGGCCGTCACACGGGGCTAGTACCATCATTAACCCTGTTAGTTGGGTCATTACCTAGGTGCACCAAGGGCTAACAGTACTGCTGTTAACAGCCAATGTCCTATCTAATCCTTCCAATGATAATAGAATTAAAACAAGCATGCACAAGGGAATACAACCAGTATGCATGAAATCAAATTGTTTTTCAATAATGGTTTATCCGGTAGTTATTTATAACCGTATGCATGATGTTTCTCAAAATTCATTTTCAAAATCATACGTAATGTCATCTAATATATCAAGGGATTTCATCTACTCATAATTTCAATTCTAACAAAGTTTAGTCATGGAAAAATTAAAAATGATAATTTTAAAATATTTCCAAATAATGAAAAGTGAAGCATAAAGAAAATTATTAGGGAGTGCTATCTATGCACCTGAGTGTCGTTAACTACCAGCAACTCAATGCCTTCTCTTAGGTAACTGTATCACTCTTACAAGCTACCTACACTAATTGGGAAGCAAATAATTACTCATCTTTCTTCTTATTACTCAAAACAAACCCTAACTCATATTTCCTAGTTCCATCACTAATTTTCCCAGAATTTTTGTCAATTTATATTTACTACCCTAAAAACTTTCTTAGTTTTCATTGTAGTCCCAAATTTCATACCCTTGCCTTTAACCCAAGAAAAATCATGATGAACAATGGGGTTTCATGCCATACACCTTAAAAATTTTCTATTATGACCAATTTAAACCCATTACATCTCAGAATTTCACCATTTTCTGAAAACCAAAAAATTTTGAAACTTTTCAATTTGGTTCCTGTTAGAACAATTCTAAAAAACTAGCTAAATATCATGCTTCCAAAGCTGAAATTCAGTGGATAAGGGCTGAAAATGCTTTTCCTAACATCATTTTCATGAAACAAGTGCTTAAAATTCACCAAATCTGCATAAAAGTCATTGGTTTTGGGCTTTGCAAAGATCATTGGAAAACCGTTGTTCCTGCTAGCAACTGTTGGCAGCGACCAGTCAGAATGCGTTGCCGTTGAGGGGAGGAGCTGGCTGAAGGTGGTGGTGGGTGGTGGTGGCTAACTGTGGCAGAGAGAAGCAGTAGAAATCAAAATATTCCTAAAAGAGGAGGGAGCTACATATTAAACCTACACCCTCTTGAATTTGGATGTCCAACCTTGCCACTAAGTCAAAGCTCATATTTAATTAATAATTCCCACTATAAATATTAAGACTCTCCCTTTTTTAAGAACAAAATTTTGCATTATAATTTGGCAAGTGTTACAATTAATTTTTTGAATGAAATTATTATAAGACATAAATAATCATAATAATATTTTATATCTTTTCTTACAAGAAGGTCATTCCATTTAAGAGACAAAAAATTGAATAAAATGCTTTAAAATTTAGGAGATAGTAAAACAAAATAACTAATAATAGAATGCAGTGGAGTAACATAAGGTGAAATGATAATATTTGTATTAATGTTATTCTACTATTTGAGAGTGGTTGTTGAAAGGATAAGAATAAGAATGGAAATAAGTTCCGAAGAAATAAAATCTTAAATTTATATATTATATTTATTAGAAATGAGAATAAAAATTAATCAAATGACTATATTATTCTGATGAAAAAAAAATTTAATTATTATATATTATTACAAATTTATTATTGTAAAAAAATTATTAAAAATTAATATTTTATTAAAAAATAATAAATTTTATTGTTATTAAAAATTAATTATTGTTATGAAAATTCTGAAAAGATTATTATTATTAAAATCTATTTTTTCCCTTCACCTTCACGTTATCTTCTTTCTCATCACTAATTCATCTTCTCTTGCCCGTTCATCAACCTTGGCCGACTTCACCATCAGAGCACAATGGTCAACCTTGGGAGGCATTTCAAGGCTTCTGTTTAAGAAAGATGATGAGAAAATCATCGTCTGTGACGGAGTATCAACGACCAGAGGCAATTGATGATGGCAGAGGACCGCGGAACTCAATGGCCACTGCCTCCTGAATACCACTCCAAAAATTGATAGCCATTGCCTCCTAGACACCACTTCACCTGTTTTTGCACAAATTACCTTATTTGTGGGAATGCTCAATTACCAATATTGCTACCAAACATGAGAACTGGCTTTAAGTTTATTTTCATTCTTATTCTCTCTCAAATTTTCATGAACTAAACATACTTTTATAATTATCCTTTTGTCAATCTATTTTATCCAAAACCCCCAATTTAATTAAAAAAAAGTTTTGAATGACAATGACCACGAGTAATCTGAAGCCATTCCTTCATACCTTGTCTTTTAAAAATATTTTGATGAATTTATGGACTAAATTTTCTTTATTATACTGTGAAAGGACCTTATCCTAGAATTCTAAGGACACAATTTCTAGACAAAATCCTATAATCCCAATACAAAATCATTATAATTAAAATTATAATTTTAGTACCTATGTCCTTGAAACTAATTTAAAAATTCGAACCTCTTTATAGTGAATATTATAAATTGATGGTATTTGATTGTAATTTTTCTTAAAATTAATCTAACGCTGAAATTCCCAAAAAAAGAAAATCATTTCATCTTTTAGATCCTTAAGTTTTACTACATTTACCATGATTTTAAAAATGACATTAATCGATTGGCTCAGCTGAAAATTGGCATGATTTTACTGTAAATTGACCATTCATTCAACCAAAATGGTTTAATAGTAAATTGACACCAAGATTCAAACTCTTGCAGTAAAACTTTCATGTGTAATTGGAGTCTCCTGCTGTCTGTGGTTCTAAAATCATATGTTAGCATAGATAAATTAAAAATGTTGATCAATTTATTTTATTATTCTCCTTGAGGTTATTAAATAATTAAGAAAATAAAAAAGAAAAAAATTCTTCACTATCCAATTGTGCCCCTGTATCTCCTCCAATTATGCCTCCAAGTCTAACCGCCTCCTTATCATGTCACAAGCAATGCAAAGGGTGGGGCAGATCATGCAATTAGCTCTCTCTCTCCTGCTTCCTTCTCTCTCTCATCTTTGCCCCTTTCGAATTTTTCGTATTTGAGGATATACAAGTTATTAAATTTTTAATAGTTCAAGTTTTAATAAATATTAGATAATTTTTAATAATTTTAGAATCTAAATAATTAAAATTTTATCTAATAATCTAAATTTTATTAAATTAACCAGCATTTGTATTTGTAAATCCAATTACAGGCAATCTATTTCCCTTGTGTTCATACTAGTTTGCATCTTTCTCCCTCGTATGTTAACTTGTTTTCTTACAATAATAGAACTTAACTTTTTTTATTGGGTTAATTTGAATTATTGCATGAAAAATAACATAAATATATTAATTATAAAGGAAATTTGCTGTCCGGCGGATCAGTGTTCCCATTAAGACACGTACTTATTTTCTCTCTTGTGATATACTAGCGGCCTAGTGTCCAATAAGATCAAAAAATACAATTTAACACTATCAATTGAACTACTGAACCTGAACCACTTCCAGTGACTACCAAACCATAATCAACTACAAATGCAATCATCTAAATATACATTTAATCTATTCATAGTTTTAAAGCAAAAAGGGAGCTCATGGAAACGGTCTCTCAATTATATAGCACCATTGTTCAACAACAAAAGATGGTAGAAGACTATATAACATTGTGTTGGATATACTTGACAAGATACGATACTAGCACTAAACCATTATATATCTTATCATGTCCCAATATTTGACCATGTCATGTTTGTGTCCAGATCAACATTGTGGTTCATGATAGCAGAAAAGTAAGGACACAAATTGCTAATCAACAAAAGATTATATCAAAACTGAAACTATTCCACTCTTACAACAGCAGCGTAAAATCAACGAGTATGACAAAGAAGTATGCTCACTCTATTCGATTCAGTTCTTGCAATTCAGAGATTGATGACTTGTGTATGAAAATTTAATATAGGCACTAAAGCCATGGAACACCTGCAGAAAATCAAGCTGAAGTCTAACTTAACATTTACCTACTGAGAGTCAGGCAAAAGTATAATAGAGCCATGCAAAGGCAACAGTTGGCAAACTATGGAGTCCTGTTAACCAGAACCTTCATTAATAAAACCTTCCTTGCGTCCTTCGAAGCCAGGCCGCATAAGCTTCTTCTCCCTCTTCGCAATTTTACGCATTTTCTTTTGATGAATCCTCTCAGCTATGTTTTCTGACCTTCTTTGCTGTTTCTCTCCTTTCATTTGCTCCCTGGTATCAATTCTTTCCTTCCATTTCTCTGCATTTTTCTGGTGCCTCTTCTTTTCCTTCTGTATGCTCTTTTGTAACAGTTTAGGATCATCATGGACCTTGATCCCTGCAGCCCTATCCATTGCTGCTTTCCATGATTGCTTTTTCGCAATGGCTTCACCTTTCTCAGGATCCTTCTTTGCTTCTTCAAGTTTTTTAGCCCTTTCAAGTTCTTTATGCTTTGACATTTTTCTCTTTTTATTTCCTTGCCTTTCCTCATTTTCCAGTTTGATATGACCAAACACAAGGTCTTTTGAGGCCTCGGCGGCATTTTTCTTCCCCTTGACCATAGACTCACCAGGTTGACGTTTACTTTCTTTACTTCCATTGTCTCTCTTTCGTTTCTTATTCTCAATTCCTCTCTTCATATTTTTCTCATCCCTTTTCTTTCCTCTAACTGAATTTCCACAGTTACGACTTGACCGAAACTCTTCAATTTTGCGGTGAAGCCTTTGCTGAAGTTCTTCATATGTCACGGACCGATCATCACCTCCCAGACCTGACGCTAAGTTTTTCACCTCTTTTTGCTCCTCATCACTCTCAATCAATTTTTCTTTGTGCAAGCTTTGCTTCAGAAGGTCAAGGGTTGTAGCACTAGGCTTGTCAGGGTCTAACCGTTCCCTTCGAGATTTCTTAATGTTTTCCTTGGTCTCTTTCTTTGCTGCAGCTTTTTCAGCCTTGCTGAGACCCTGAAACCATGGTTTCTCTTCATCAGTTGGTAGATAGAACTTGGCTGGTATAAGCTCAATTAACTTGTCAAAGAAGAGGGTATGCTGATGGATAATAGACTCCAAATCTTGACCAGCATTATTCTCTGCAACAGAGTTTTGCCTTTTCTTCTTCATCTGCAAGTGAAATAATGTGCATGCAGAGAATCAGTATATAGTCTCTTCAATTCAATTTCAGTGTTGCTCGTAGTACTGCAATTGCAACAATGAGATTAAACAAGAAAAAAATGAAGCGAGTGAAGTAACCTAATTTCATAAATAGAACCTTTTCTTCGTAAACTCTTCATCCACATGTTAAATAATTTGCATACATAGAATCAGTACCATAATTTTTTTCAATTCAAAGTTGCTTATTGGACTGCTATGGCAACAACGGGATTAAACATGAAGAATATTAAGCAGGAGAACTTCATAGGAATATAAACTCTTCTTCCAAAATTCTTCATCTACTAGTGAAATAATGTACATAAATAGAATCAGTATTAGTTCCATAATTTCTTCATCTCAAAGTTGCTTATAATACCCGTGCACTAGCAAGATTGGAATCAAACATGGAGAATATCAAGCAAGTAAAAAACATTTTGCGTCATTAGCATACAAAAATTTTTCCCCTACATTATGATATAGTCAATAGCAGCTTCTTGCCGCGAAAATGCCTAAATAAATGCTGTATAAACAAATGGGTTTCAAAAAATTTATAGAATTTAGGCAGTTAGCTGACAGAACATAAACGAGAAAAGTAGAACAGAGGGGAAAAGGTAGAGAGAGAGAACCAGAGAGACCACAACGCTTGATTCGGGCAGAGACAATGGCTCCGATGAAGAATGAAAGGGACGAGAGAGAGTTTAGGGATCGCACTGATTTATTCCAGTGACGGCTGCGAAGGGGTACCAGGAGCTCGAACTCTTCGTTTTGTTTCAATTTTTTGAGAGAGACTTGAATATATTAGGTCAAATTAATCAATTAATTATACATAACTTTTAAATGCATTAAATTTAAATAAGAGTAGTTTGAATGTAGAGTTAATTTTATGTTGTAAATAAATCTATCTATTACTTATTACTTATTATATATATAGATATATATATATATACATGTGTGTGTGTGTACAACAGTTTTTGGAGACTACTAATTGATGAATAAAAAATCTCCTTTAATTAAATTTTTTATTTTTAATACAATAAATTTTTACTTTTTTATATATGTATTGAAATTTTTAAAATTGGGTAAATTTTTTAGAGTTAATAGAAAAATAAAATAATAGATTAATGAATTAATTAATCATTTTTTAAATTAAAACTTTTTTAAATTTAATAATTATATGAAATTAATTTATTAATTAATCACATTTTAAATTAAAAAATTTTTGAAGTTTGAAATTTTTTTAGAATCAACAAAAATAAATAAATTTATCAATTAATAAATTAATTAACTGTTTATTAAATATCTTAATAAAATATTATAAATATAACTTGATTTATCCAAAATTAAAGTAATATATATATATATAATTGAATAATTTATTTAATAATTTAAATAATTTATTGTTATATATCATTCAAAGTTAAAGATAAAGCAAAATATAATAATTTATGAGATTTTAAAATTCTTAAAAAGAATAACAATAAAAGTTATTTTGTACCACATAAAATATCACTTATGGTGGGATCTTTCAAATAAGTCCATTATTGTCACTTATATCTTACAAATACCATAGAACTAATTTTTTTTAATTTATTATGTTTTTTTTATATTACAATATAACTATTCATCTCAAATATATTGACATATAATAAAATAAATTAATTTTCCCTAAAAACCTTTGCAACACACAGACAAATAATTTAGTTTAATTATATACATTAGACACACTTTTTAATGCATGAAATTAAAATAAGATTAGTTCGAATTTAAATTTTATATTGTAAAAAAATCTATATTTAATTACAATTAAAGGTATTCAATGACTAAGTTGAACCCTACTTGAATATGACTTAAGACCTAACTCAATTAAAGATTAAAGTACAAAAATTTGTCTTGAGACTTCACTTGACCTGCTATAATTCGATAAATAATTAGGTCAAAATGAATTTAACCAAGTTGGTCGAGTTGCAAAAATTATCTTTAATTAATAAAAATAGCACAAGTAGTAAATAAACCTGAAATTCAATCTGGCTCAATAATTTTACAAACTTTTATTTTCATAACTAGATTGACGTAAATTGGTTGGGTCACCAAAATCATTTCTTCACCTCTAAGTATAAGTATAATGTAACAATTAAAGTGACTTGAATAAAAATTTCATAACAAAATTTAAGAAGAATTCAAGAACAGACCCTCCAAAATTCTAGATACAAATAGAGTTTGTGTAATCAAATTCAAATATAATAATTAGTAATGATTATAATTATATATTCTTGAAAACATGATCTTCTCTATTTATGAAGTAATTAATCATTTAATATTGTTATATATAGAACTATATTTTTATCTTTTTAAATAGATTTATTATTATTAAAATTATTAATTATTGCAGACAGTTTTTTAATAAAAAAAGATTTAATATTATAATTAATTACATTATATTTAAAAAAACATATGTCTATAATTTTTTTTAATTTCAAACTAATATTTCCATTTTAGAAATTATATTAATA
Organism: Delonix regia; assembly: GCA_037074485.1. Classification (NCBI taxonomy): domain Eukaryota; kingdom Viridiplantae; phylum Streptophyta; class Magnoliopsida; order Fabales; family Fabaceae; genus Delonix; species Delonix regia. The sequence goes on along the minus strand of CM073450.1, from coordinate 36,724,357 downwards.
TTTTTTAACAGTATAGTTTACAATATCATACGCGCAGGAAATCATATTGCAATGTGACAATACATGTAAAGAGAATCCAGTGTAATAAAAAATTAAAATGTGTGGCTGCAATGAATTTTTCTAATTGTTATTTTGATGAAATTGATAAGATAGATTAATTGAAGTACCAAAAAATTAGCTCCAATAAAAAGAAAACTTACAAATTTAGATCCCTATTGCAAATAATATCTCAAATCATTATAACTAAAAGATGAACATCACCTGTATTTATTATGAATGATATTCAAAAGAAAGACAAAAATGCTACTTGTTACTTCGTAGTTTTGGTAAAATATTATCTTATGCTATTATGTTAAATATCATATTCAAATTTCCAAATTCTATCAAAATTTTTCTTGATTTTATCTTAAAATTCTTAATTCTTCTCTTTCCAATTAAGCTCTTGAATCTCCATTACTTCGGCTTCCTGAAATCATATTTAGAGTTTTTTTTTGTTTTTTTCACTTTGACACTTCTATTAAAACATTTAATGGTTGTTTTATTGCATCACCATTCTTCTTTCTTAAAATATTTAAACTATTTTTTTTTTTTTTGAGAAATTAGGACTGTGTGAATTTGTCTCACTCTGTTAAGTCGCACGATTCAGCGTCCTGCAACTTGATGAAATTTAGAAAATAAAAAATTAAGCATGTTAAACAAAATTGATTGCATTGAAAAAAAACTATCAACGTTTGTGGACTACGTGAGTCAAATTCACACGATCTTAACTTTTTAATTGAAAAAACATTTAAAGCATTTTGGGGGGAAAAATGACAATGAAATGAAATAGTCATTAAATACTTTAACAAAAGAGTCAGAGTCAAACAAACCTTATATTTAATATATGTTTAAATGGGAGGTCAAAAAAAAAAAATTTGGTGTACAATTATAATTAAAAAATCTTTTAAAATTAAATAAAATAACAAATGAGAGATTTCAAGATCTCTTATTGCCATCAAAACGTCATTGTTTTGTCCCTTTAAATTGGTAAATAATAAACAAAATGATATGATTAAATGATATAATTATTATGATACCATTTTAATTAAAAGCTTATTACATTATCATTTTATATATAAAGATAACATTGTAAAAATTATATAAAACTCAATTCATTCTATTAATAATGGCACCTTTTGTTGAATTTTTAAATAATAAAATGAGATATAAGTTGTCATTTTGCTCTTTTGTTACTTTAATTTCTTCCATTTTTAACCATTATATTCCATTTTCAAATACCTGCCATTCATCTAACTTCTTCCATTTTCACATTAAAATCTCAATGCTCTCTCTTTTCAAACGAGTCCCACACTCAATGATTAATTTCACCATCTCTGATTCTTGCCTAATTTGCTGTTGTGATATTCCCAGTTTCTTCAAACTTTATAGCCTTATGTGTTTAATCAAGCATCTCTTTGGCCCCAAAAAAAAAAAAATCGACATATCTAATTCTTGTTACATTTCTCTTAGTCCCATTTCAACATCTTTAATTTGATAAGGAAGGATCCTGTTCTCTTCTTATTGGGTGGAAATCAGACCCCTTTTTTATTTTTTATTTTTATAAAATAAGGTAAAATACTGTACAATAATTTTGCTCCTACTCAACATCCCTTCCTTGGCTTAATGCACAGCTATTTCTCCTTTTTTTTTTTTTTTTGGCAATGAATAATGGTAGAACAAAGGAAAAATTATACTTTTAGACTTTATAATTTTATTTAATTTTTAATTTGATTCATGTAATTTAAAAAATTGTAATTGAATCATTATAGTTTACAAGTATTTTTTTTTTCATATTATTAAAATTTTATTAATGTAATAAATTGTATTATGATCTTAGCTCTTTAAATATGTGATTTATACTAATAAAAGAATAAAAATTAAAAATAAAGTAAAATTAACTTCGCCTCAATTTCTACAAAGAATTGTCTACTACAGTACTCTTTTTGTAAAAGCTATAGTTGGCCACAAATTCTGCAGAGAATTGCAGACCAGCCCTTCGTTAGATTCAGAGTTTAAAATTTATGCTTTCCTCTTTACTTATGAAAATTCAAACTAATCTCATTTGAATGTTATGCATTAAAAAGTGCGTCTAATATATATACACACACACACATATATAATCAATTAATTTGACCTAATATATTTATGTATTTTTCTTAAAATAGTTTGACCTTGTGATCAACTTTTGTAAGGAAGTTTACTTAAAATTTTTTTAGACATTATGCTTTAAATTGGCCAAAAAATTATACTAAGTTTGCATTTGATTAAAATGAATATAAACTCAACTTTCTATATTAATTTAGTCTACTTATTTATTATAATCGGGAAGCACTTGAAAAGAAAATTGTATTCAGAATATGCAATTGCATATGCATATGTCTAAAAGTATATATATTATATTCACATACAAGAATACCTTATCCTGCTAAGGATTGCAGTCTGAGCTTACTCTCTTATATACAATATGTACTTACGGATTGCACTAAAAGATTACTCTACACTAAATATTTCTTAGGCAGAGGATCGAACCTCCTTCAAACAACTTTAAACAAAACCCATCATCACTACATCACACCTGGTTATCACTTCAAGATATAAATTTTCATAGTGTGAAAATGGATTCTCCAACTTCCAAGTGAGAAGCTACAGATCAAAGCTATGGCTGTTAAAATGGAAGATGGGATGATGGCGCTGTCTTGTCATGCTGTGTGACCTGATTTCGTTGGCAACACTTGACTGCAGCGTTGGAGGACCACACACTATAACACCCACATCAACATGGCTCCATTTCTCTGATATCCATCCAAATATTTCTGCACCAACAAGAAATGATTATCCAGGTTAGTAGGTAGTTACCTCCAAGTGTGGAAGATGGAGGCATTTTATATCCTGTTTTATTTTTGGCCAAGTAAACTTAGCAAAATTGTCTAACGCAGACTGTCTTTAGTTGCGTATCAGTACGTACATTATATACTCACACACATCACACACCCACTCACTTCCCACCGATGTGGGATCTAGAGGCAGGCTCATAATATTATTCATGTCAAGCTTGTGCTTTGCTCAGGAACATAGAAAAGAGAAAAAATAAATCATTTCGCGTTAAATGCATGTCAGATACTTATATTAGATATGATGCGATAATATATCCACCCACAAGCTTGGATTAAGGTAATGTGTAACAGTTGTGTAAGAGGGACTACAGTGTGTGGCTCTCAAAAGCCATATATACCTAGACACAACAGAAAACTGACGTCCGGAGTTTATATAGTTTAGAACAATCTAAACAGTAATTAATTCGAAACAAACCCCCCCCCCCCCCCCCCCCCCATTTTGGTCCTTGAAAATCGTATACTTATCAACCTGATAACCTGCAATTTTTTTTGTATCGTACTAGTTAGTACCTGAAGTATAATTTTATTCCAATTTCTGCCTCTGGAGTAATAAAGTTAAACCGACCATTTAAATGTTAGTAGAGTTGAAAAAAAATCATATTTTGGGACATTAGAGTGGTACAAAAATCTATGAAGAATTAAATCAAATGTGGAAAAACTGGGAATATACAATATGATGAATACTCATAATTAGTGTGTATGCATGCGTTTGTGAACGTATATATAAACTTAAAACACACTTTTTATGCTTTAAAAAGAGTTGGACTTCATTCAAACATACCTTTAAAGTCTGGTCTCTCACCATATCGAGTGACGGTTGAATCTGCAATATTTTCTTGACTTGGATCCTTGGGAGCTGCACCGCCATTTGGCTCAATGTTTTGAGCCTTAGTATTATCAGACATTTCCTTCTTTACACTTTGTCTTTCCCAAATATGCCACAAACCAACAACCAGACCACCGAAGATAACAACACTTGCAACCATGCAGGCTACAAATAGTAGCCCTTTGTACCACCATATGTTTACGCCAAATGGATTTAAGTAGAAGACATTCAAGAAGCCCAGTAAGATCACAAATCCGACAGTAGATGAGATAACATATAGTCCAGACCAAATGTTGTCCCCTGTGCCAACCAAAACAGACATGCCACAGGCACTAGGCACAGGGCAGAGTGAAGACTTCATTGGTTTGTGAACACATCCCTCTTCCTGGAGTTAACAACAATAATGCCATCAAGTAGTGAAAGATAAAAACCAGGGTAGACGAATTCTTAGACTCACTCTACCAGAAATAGGAAGATTAAACCAATCATGAAGAGACATAGGTATGTCAGATACAATGTTCAGTGAGACCCGCATCTGACATGGTTAATTGTATCTTTATAATTGTACCTTCAAATCTTTTAATAAGAGACAGTATTGGTGGAAGAATGCAGTGTTGAAGAAAGCTAAACTCACCAATGGAGGTTCTGATTCCCGAGTGACATAAATGTGGATGTCAATATTTACTTTATCAGAAAAGATTGGACAGATTGCTTCCATGTCGATGGTTGAGAGAAGTGGAAGCTCATTTGATTTTTTTATTGCCCATACAAGTAAAATATTTCTCGGTTGACACGGTCTTCCTTCCCTTACACGATGGAGAATATCACTCAAGATTGCAAGGAAGGGCGAAAGTCCAATACCACCAGCTACTAATATAAGATTTTCATACCTAAGAGAACAAAATGGCCAAAGCACTTCATCAGTTGAACCATAACATAAAATTTCACTTTTCTCAACGTCATATCTATCCAATGACTCATTAACTCAAGTTTCCTGTTATCTATATGCACAAAAATTAAATAAAGGAAAAGGCACATACATCAGGTGATATGGTACTTCATGCCCATATGGCCCCTCAACAGAAACTTTTACCACAGATAATTCTTTCAGTGCTTCAGCATCAATTATTTTTTCTCTTAGCTTTTCTGTCCATTTGCCAAGAACTTTTATGAGAACAGCAAGATGGTACTTTCCATCCAAAGGACTAGAAGAAACACTGAACGGATGCCACTGCAGCCATGATATTTCTCGGACTTGAACAAAGATGAAACTCAGGGCATTGTATCGCAGATCTGCAATTTAAAAAGATAAATTGTCACTGATATGGTATTCATACAGAGATATGTGGACAAAATACTAGGATAATTATACTTACTTCTAGGCTTTGACACAATCAATTCCACAGTTCCGCACGGAAGGCACTTAGCTGAGACTACATTGACAGTTCTTCGTGATTGGCAGAACCGCAGAAAGCGATCAAGTACAAAAAGAAATATCCCTCCAGCAGCCATAGCGAAAATGAAATCACCAACGTGCAAAGCCAAAAAGACAACGAAGACTACATATAATTGATGGGTGTAAAAGAACAACTCAAAATTCCACTTCCTCACTGGAGAAAAGGAGGTCACCCACATCAGCAAACCAGCTAGAAGGCTGATAACTCCTGGAAGATTGGCAACTCCAATATCTTTCCAATCTATCAACTGCAAAGGGAGCCCAATATTGTACAGAGAAGTAAGTAGTTGTTTGATTCGCTAACATATTTGAGCATAACCTTGCTTTTAGTGGTGAACATTTAGTGCTTGGCAGGAATAGTTAGTCAAAACAAAGCCATCTCTTGAACAACCTTTCTCATAGGTGACCAAATGGAGCTTCAAAATGAGACCACTTTTTTTCCAACCTTATTTTCATTCCAAATACATCAGAGCCCAGAAAACTTTTATTATCAATATAGAATGCCAGCAACTGAACATGATATTGTTAGACCTTGATGAGTCATAAGGTGAAATAAGAAAGATATAAAAAGGAATCTCATGTTTATGTATAGGATTCTTGTCTTGTATTCAGGGAATACGACTAATGATAAAATCACTTTAACTAGAGGATTTGCCAAGCAAACCTTAATCTTCTAAGTGCAAACAGCACAAACAACAAATTCTGTTCGTAGAATGAATGATCAACTCACATTCATCATCTTCTTACTATCAGTGAAGCTCTTTCGGTTTTCCTTTGGAACTGAATGTTGGGGGTGTTGTGAGGTTGTATTTGAAGATCAATAAGTTCAGAATTTTGAGATAAAAAAAATCGGTAAATGGACAACAGTAACAATACGTTGTAAAGAGTGTCAATTTAGTGAGCATAAACAATATTATCTTGCAAGAGCATGTTATTTAAGTCATACCATTGCTGATTTATATATTATTTTCCAGGTACTTTAGCCGTATTCAATGCAATATATGGTTCATTTACTTCAGGAAGGAAAAGAACTGAAAGTTTCATTGACTAAGATAAATAAGTAAGGAACAAATGACACACAAAAAAGGAAAGGCGAGAAAGAATGCCTTTATATCTATACATTCCTTTTTTTTCTTTTTTCTTTTTTTTTGTAATTCAAGGATATTCAAGGAAAGAGATGCATTGAAGAGGACTCACTTCTTTTACGAGACGGCCTTCCATTGCCCATGCTATGACATAGAAGAGTCCATGAAGAGTAAAAACCACCATAGTAAGATGTCCCAGCCATACATGATATTTTGTAGCATGTTCGAAAGGGATATCTATAAGGCGGAGAAGAACAGATCCCCTTGAAATTGGGAGAAATAAAAATGCCAGGCAAAATAACCCAATCGAACCTAAGCGAAGTCCCATAATTTCCAACAAAAATATGCTGAAAAATTAAAGAAAGAAAGTCAGATAATCATTTTCTCACTGAAAGCAAAATATTTAAATACTACCTGATCTTTACGAATAATCATAATATTCTGATCCAGTACTTTTTCTGATTATGATAATATTCAATACCATGATCCTTGTCAACAACAATTTACATTATAAAATATCTCACATTGAAGCAAAAGTGAAGACTTGGAAACCCTGTCTAGACCCTTATTAAGAGAAGCAGACTTTAGCATGTTGCTCTGTTGCTTATATTTTACGGAGAAATGATATTAATTAATAGGGTCTGCCCCACTAGAATGCATAAAATCTTTATTCACATATATAGGGTTGTTAGAATTTTATTTTGTTTTTTCTTTATTTATTCCTTTTCTTCATTTTAGGGGAGGACTTCTTCTAGCACAGAATGGTATTAGACACTTAAAATATAAATATTTCTCCGAGACTCAAAACCTCCATGTTTACACTGAAATTCCATCACTTGAGGAGTGATACCCGAAACTCTAACTAGTGCTAGTCGACGTATTTTAGACCCCATAAAGCTTCTTCACATGCTAAGTTACAAACTGACGAAGCACTGGACTTGGATGAGAATTTCTTGGACATCCAGAAGTAAAACAGGGGAGAATGAGAATGCTGAAATGATAAATAATTTCATTACTAAACATTTGTTTCGTTCATATTGTGAATATTTTTACTGTGTTCCTAGATATTAAGTGGACAATTTCAACTTCCTGCCTGCTTAATCCCAGTAATAATCTGGAAATACTATGAAACTGTTCAATATATTGATAATACATACTTTCAACAATGAAATATTTTGTCATTTTATTCTGTACATAATTATTTCACTTAAAATTAAGACAAAAAGTTAACAGAAGATGGTTAAGTAGTAACCAAAGAAACTATAGGGGACTCAAAAGTGACACTTAAATCAACGGGGGTAAACTAATTGCCCAAGGCACAGGAAGGAAACTATAATTTACTCAAGATTATTTCATGAGGGAGTATATTTCTATCAGTTTTGAAGTACCAAAGCTTGATTTGATGCTTAAGTATGTCAACGACCCTCAAAACCAAAAGGTTTAAGCTGTTAAGGGAACAAAAGACGTTAATACGATGTCAAAAAATATTTCAATTCAAAAGCTTAAATTGTTAAACCAAGGTCTGTGGAAAATGTTATTATAGTCTCTAACAAAGTGTAAGAGGAAAACCTAAGTCCTCCATGAGGCAGTGTCAAGTAAAGTAAAAATGGAGTACCATTATTCCAAAAAAACAATAATAGTGAGTTGAGTCTCGAGAGAAATATAAAGTTGCTGGATAGAGGTCATACTAGATTATTTTATCATACCTCATTGTCCTGAAGGAAAGTTGGTCAGATATAAATCCCAGGGCCCTCACAGTATAAGCATAAACAGCCCATATTACATATGCCGAAAACAGGACAATCCCAATGAATTCTGTAGCAGAAACAACCCCAAAAGGTCCATCCACAAGCACAGGAAATGTCCATAGTCGGAAACTTGGCCGTTTGGAATTTTTCTTCCTGCAAGGCGAATTTCAAGTAAAAGGTTACATACCCAACATGTAAAAACGTAGAATATTAACATCGCCTGCGCAAAGAATTTAGTTTTGATCAAAACCCATGTACACCTGAGAATTAAAAGAAAAAAAACATGAGTAAATTCCTATTTTGCTCGCCTTAACAGAAAAAATATACGTTATTTTTAATATAATTTTATCAGGTTTCTCAGTCAATTAATCATATATAAAAAAAAATTTTATACTTTATTTACTTTTTATTAACATAGATAATTTTACCTTTTAAAAAAATATACATATATCATTAACTAATAGAAAATTTAATATAAATATATAAAGTATAATATATAAATTTTTTTCCCATAACGACCCAATATTAATTGCTTCCCCAGTAGACTTGCTGTATCACTTTTGTAAGTTTTATTTTGTTCTAATTTCATTTTTCTTTTTTTGTAGAATGTTTATAGTCTGTGGGGTTGAACGAGTGGCAACTGAATATAAAATATAGTATTGGAGTCATCTTTTGGTGGACCAGATTCTGGCGTAGTTTATAATTATTTTCAGCGCACAGATAAGAAAGCATCTGAAAAATCACATACTCGTGAAGCTTCTCCCCAGAAACAATCAGATGTGCAATGGCGAGGAATGAAATAATGAGAATTGGACCACTGAGCAGTAGAAAAATGCTTCCTGCACACCATGTATATGTTCAAACTTAAGCAACATAAACCCTCGTGGGAAAAAAAGAAAAAAAAAAAAAAAAACCTGTGATTCCAAAAGGGGTTCCTTGGCTGGCATGAATCCATTTCCGGAACAAGTCACTAACAAATTCAGCTGGAAACAGAAAGATCAAAGCCACCCATGCAACGAAAATCACCCAAATCAAGGACTTGAGAGTCCATTTTGTAGCCGATACAAAAATGGACGTCTTCTTGGCATAACCATCTTCAACAGCTTCAGGAGAAAGCAGAGGACTATGGACCGAGTGATTATTATCCATGGATGGAAATTGTTCGAAGACCCTGATTCTCACGACCCCAGACCCATTGTTAAAATACAAGGACGAAGGGGAAAGAAGCCAAATTGTGTGGAACCCATGGCCAAATCGGATAGGTTAATCAGAAAACCTCAATGTACGAAGCAACCCTCTCTACCGCACAGCAATGAATTGAATTACATACAGAAATAACAGAATGGGGTAGAATCTACCAGTACGACTACGAGTATCCATCACTTCATGTTACTGTAAACAACAGTTATTGGACTGAACCGGACTTTTAAATTAATCAATCAACCGGTTGCTTAATTACCGTATCGCTGTCACATCGCTGAAATTGAAACCTCTAAATGAGGGAAAGTGCGTAGGGTCTTCTAAATTTTTATGCATAAAATTTTTAAAAATTAAAAAAAAAAAAGAGAAAAAAGTAAGTTAAAAAAAAAAATTGATTTTATATATTCCTCTATTTATGTGTCACTGTTGCTTTAAGATTTATATAGACTTTATAAGAAAAATATGTAGAGAATTTATTCTCTTAGTGTGACATTAAGAGTACTTATAAGTTTCACTCAATATTTAAATTTTTTATTTTATATATAATTTTATTTTTTATTTTTTATTTAATTCTTTAATTAATCAAAAATTACTCCTTCAACGTTAAAAAAATTCATCCCGTGGTTCAAACCTAGAACAGAAAAATTTTGCCCCCTTGAAACAAATCTAAATAGTTTGTGAATACATACGGAGATCATACTTTTTCCCAGTAATAAATCTTTATGCCTGTCAATTTTACATGAATATCATTAAAAAAATTTTATGAACCACACATTATTTATATGGTAGAGAAGACTTCAAATATGGTAGAGAAGATACTTGCACTTAATGTTTATTACCTGTCAAAGTTATTATTTCTTTAAATATTTTAAAACTTGTAGAACTTGTTGAAGCATTTGTTATTTGAATTTTTTTTTTATCTTAATTGAACGAGTAATATGATTGTTATATAGTATACAAAGTATATTACTTGTTGAAGTTATTATTTTTTTCTATGTATAAGTTACTTGCTAAAACTATATATTTATAATGTTATTAAAAAGAGAACTATATAATTATTATATTTTAATGAAAAAATTTGATAATAACGATATAAAAATTACAAATATTTTCCTTTTACATGTAAGAGATTTTTAAGTGAAATGTCTACAGATAAAATTATTACCAATAACACTCTTTCATTAAATTTTTTATAATAAAATTAATAGTTAATTTACATTTCTATGTCTAAAACCTTTATTTATGAAAAATGTGTTATACGTTGTTACATTACTTGATTTCATTATCAAATTTGGAATTATTAATCCATGAAGAAATAAATGAAGGGAAGGAAATTTATCAAAAAAATTACAAAATTGATCCTCAACATTTTGTAATAATTTAGTATCTCATAAATTAATTGTAACAGATCTGTCCCTCACAAATTTAAATTTGTATAAAATAAATCTTTCTATTTAGATTAATAAAGATTAATTTTGCATAAAATATATTTTTAATGAACTAATTTGTTATGGATAATTTATAAGGAATTAAATTATCAGAAAATATAAAAACGAAAGACCGATTTAATATTTTTCTCATTTTTTATTAAAAAAAACTACAAAATATTTTATCTGTGAAAAACTAGACAAAAAATACACCATGAATGAGTAAAATGAAATTTTATCCTTTTTTAATTTATCTCTTTTTAATTTAATAAAAAAATTAAAAATTGAAAAAGAAATGGTCTAAATCAGCATACGGTAACAAGTTGAGCCGGCCGAGTCGAACACAAAAGCTACGCTATAGACAACTCTGAATACGAAGTGACCAAAAAAAAAAAGAGACAAACCTGAATATGTGGTGGAAATAAAATATTCGTAGTTCTTCATGTGAAGAGCGTATTGTCCATAAAGAGCGAGAGGACAACATGAGATGGGGACCAAATAAATAAATTGACGGGATCATTAATTTTTTATTCATAATTTCATACAATTTAATAATTCTTCACTTTTATATTTTATGATAATTTAATCTCTCACAATTAATTATAATAAATTAATTTCTTAAAAATTTTATTTTATATTAAATGAATCTATCATTAATTTAAATAATAAGATTAATTTTATATAAATTTAAATTTATAATTATAAAAATTTAATTTTATGTTACTGCATAATTCTGAACCTAGAATTTAAGAAAATCATAAAGCTAGAACAGTGACAACCTCGATGAGAGGAGGAAGGATGGAGAAGAATATGACCGTGAGTGAAAGCTATGTTACTGAGCGGGAGAGAAGGAGGTCCACTTGTTGATCATGTGTACCGGAATTGCCATGTGTGTGCGATTCTGTGTGGGTGTGTTTGGATTTGGAATCTGTGGACGTGGGTAATGGAAGTAATTAATTTGAAAAATTAAATTATGTATGCATGAATAAATAATTTTAAAATAATTTTTTATATATAATTTTAAATATATTAATGTATTCAATTATAATATAACAATATTATTATAATTATATTATTAATACGTAAAAGTATAAGTGCATTAAAATAACACTTAAATTTAATAGTTTAAATTAAAATTTTTAGTATGTTTAAAAAATTTAAATATGAAAATATATAATTTTCATACAAATGTAATTATTTAGAAAATACATTACTTTTTAAAAAATATTGTATTGTTTTAAAATTTAAATTTAAAAAAATGACTTTATGTATTGACATAAGTTTTTTAAAAAATATAGGTTGTGTTAATATAAAGTCTTATTATAAATAGAATTTGATTACAAACTAGAATTAAATTATTAAAATTGAGATGAGTTTGCTTTAAAACTTTTTTAAAAGTTTTTTATAAGAGATTATAGAAGTTGTTATTTGTCAATTCTTGGAGTGTTTGAGATAAGTTTTAAGAGTAATTTATCATATAATCTATAATAAATGTAATGGAGATAAATATCACCTTAAAAATAATGTTAGTAAACACACATTTCAAAGCATAATTATTGTTTTTAATTTTCTACAAATATTTTATCTAGCAATGAAACATCTAAATAAAATAGACATGTATTAATATATTTATATGACAATTAATATAGTATATTAATTTAATTAAATAATTTTGTCAATAACTATCGAATTATATGTGTAAAACCTCCATTTAAAAGAAATTATTAGACTAACGGTGTATCTCATTCTCACAGACAAACGCACACGCACATATATATATATATATATATATATATATATATATATTTACTAACCAATATATTTTTAGTTTGTCAAAGACTTAACTCCAATTTAAATTTTTTGTATTTGTTAAAAAATATATGAATTTAATAATTAATATAAAAAAAATAAAAATTCTAATTAAAGTTAAAAAATTACATCAGACAAAAATCTTTAAAATTTAACTGCATATAATAAAAAATTTTTAATCCAAACAATTCATTAAGCAAGTATCCAACAGCTAACTCAGCAATTATTCAAATCGGCTTACACCTCACTTACCGGCAAAGGAGTGATGTGACTGGAGTGGTTCAAGTAATTTTAACAATGATCTCTTTTGATTTTACATGTACTGATCATAATTGTCTAGACTCTAGCCTCTTATCTTGGTATGTCTCGTTATGATCATTTTTATTACAAAAAATATGTATTTTTAGACCAAAAAATAAAAGTATACAAAAAATAATTGATTATTAAAATATTTTTTATTTTTAATATTATTTATTTTTTGTTAAAAGTATAACCTTAATTTATTTCATAAATTATTAGATTATGATGATATATGTATTTAATATTAATTTATTTCATAAATTATTAGATTATGATGATATATGTATTTAATAATATGTTCTTTAAAAAATATTTTTTTTAATTTGTTCTTCATTTTTCTAATCATATTATTTTAAATATGTGTGTGTGTGTGTGTGTGTGTATATATATATAGATTTTAATGAAATGGCTTTAAGTAATGTCAATTTATAATTTATATTAATAAAGAGGGTTTTGAAATTAAATGTCTCTTGGAGAAGAGAACAATATTTTACTCAATTTATTATAATATCAAACATATGTTATTTAAAACTTTTATGTTAAAAAGTTTATTTAATTTTGTAATTTCGATACCGTACAATCTACATAAAAATGATAATCACAAACAGTATTAATTAATTTTTTGGATCACATATGTTCATTAAAAACAATTTTGAGCCGTTAGATCTTCACCACCAATTTTAACATATACAAATTCCTAATTTGTTGGCATGATCTTAAATAACTAAATATTTTGAATACTACTAGCCATCAAGACCATGAATATGTCTTTTCTTGTGTGGTCCCACAGCTTACTTCATACATTGAAAAAATATATATTAGTCGTAGTTGATTTGACGTATTAAGTTTAATAAAATTATTTGAAAAAAAATATCATGTACATTTACATCATGCTGATGTCACATATTTCTCGAACCAAAATACCTTAATTAATAAAAGAACTCATATGGAACAAATATTAAATTATTACAGTTCACTTTGATGAACACCTAACTAGAAACATCTTGGACACTTACTAATTGGTTTTTCCTTCTTGTTGCGGGGTGCAATCATACACGTCTTGGTACACAACTTTTTGTCCCATTGTTATAGAAAAATCAATAATAATCAAGATTTTAAATTGTAAGAAATAATACATCAATATATTATAAATATATTATTAGATATTAAAAAATTACAAGAGGTGTATAGAATTACTCCACGAAATTCTTGAAAGTTTTTTTTTTAATTATAAAATTGCATGAAAGAGCACCATGCAACTCTTACAAATATGATGGGAGGTGTGGGACAACAGGGGTAGGGAGATGAGAGTCTATTATTATTTTTGAGTCCTATTGTATTATGAAAAAATTATATTTCTAGTCCCTATAACTTTAGTTAATTTTTAATTTAGTTTCTATAATTTAAAAATGTATAACTAAGTTCTTATAATTTGTAAATATTTTAATTTAATTCCCGCAATTAAAGTTATGTAAGTATTTTATTAAAATTTGTTGTTGTAAGGAATTATCTACTAACTTTATATTCTAAATATCTATAATTTATAGTAATAAAAATAAATAAATAAATAAATAATGAAGTTAAATTAAGTCACATATAAAACATAATATTAATCAAAATTTTTAATTTTTATTAAATCTTTAATCTTTTTTAATTTATACTTAGTCTTAAAAAAAACTTAAGAATAAATTAATTTTTCCCTTACATAAATTTGTAAATAAAAAATGGTAATACAAAAATTAAATAACCTTAAATAACTATGTTTATATAATTTAAAATCATTTGAATATGATGAATTTTTAATTTTTACTATTAATATTTGACGAACATATTACCAATGAAAAGAAACAGACCATTATATGATTAGAACTTGAGCACAATTTTAGCCACCAAAAAGCATAATATTCCAAGAAGACTCATTGTCTGAATATGTTCTTATAATGACAAGAAACTATATAAGATATATGGATATTTTTTTTTAATACAAAACTAAAAATAACTTTTTCAATATATACACGGACTTTTCTCATAATTAACTAACAGTACAATGATTCATTAGTTTTAGCCTTCGGATTTCAATTCATTAATAAGAAAAAAAATCATATATTTAAAGAATTTGAAAGTATAAATACTTATTTTCAGATGGTTTAATTTTTAATTATTATTATTATTATATTTAAAAATAATCATAATTAGGCCTTCAGTTTAATTGATTTATAATTCAGCTTCTATTATTATATATCAATATTTAGTTATAAATGTAAAATATTTTTCCTTTATTATTTATTTTAATCTTTGTTATTAATATAAATCACATATTCATAGTATTAAATAGTGCATAATTAGTTACAACAACAAAATTTAATAAAATATTTACGTAATTTTAATTATAAAATTGAATTAAAATATTTGTAAACTATAAAAAAAATTAATTAAAAATTAGCTAATATTATAAAGACCAAAAGTATTATTTTTCTATGATGGCTCACAAAATAATAATAGCCTCTATGTATATCAACGTGTGAATATTATTAACAAAGGTAAACTAACGATTCACATAAAAATAAAAATGAACATAGAAACAACAAATTGCTACATATTATTAACAAAAAAACAAAACTATGAAAAATCACTTAATAGAGAATAGTAGCCCATATATTAAAATAAATCCAACTCCAAATGTTATTAACTAGGATCCAAAAGATGGGAATTCCAAATGAAATTATACAAGACTATAAAACAACAACAACATCTCTTTGAAGATTAAAACAAATATATTCTCATAAATTCAATCAACACAAAAAATAATAAAACATTTATTCAAAAATTACTTAACATTAAAGGACTTAATGTACTGACATTCAAACATGTGAGAAACCAAATTGAGAGTGAATTTGATGATTGAGGAACTAAATTAAAAATAAAAATTAATAAAAGATTAAATTAATAATTAACTAATAAATAAATGACTAATATGATGTTTGATTCCACAACAAAATCAACACATAGCATTTATCTAAACCTGAAATTTTGAATCATATGAAGTCCTTACTAAGCTCAAATACACAATACAAGACAACAAAGGCAAGCATAAACAAGGAACAATCCATTTGCTATATTTGGCTAAAGTCTCTTAGAAAATGAAAACAATGGTAGTCTTAATAAAATACATTTTTGGTTCCTCACTTATTATTAAATTATTATTTTAGTCTCTCATTTATTAAAATATTTAAAATGATTCCTCACTTATTAAAAAATAACACACTTAGTCCCTACTTTTAAAAAAACTAGATTTAATCTCTTGAATTTTAGGATTTTAAGTTTAGTAAAGAGAATAAAGTTGATAATTTTATGAAGAGTAGAGGGTCAAGTATAACATTTTTCAATAAGTAAATAATTATTTTGGGTCTTTCAATAAATGAAGAACTAAAATAGTAATTTTATAATAAATAAGGAACAAAAAAAAAATAATTAATTCCTTTAGAGGAATCATGACAACACAACAATCACATCATGTTAAGGGCATCAAGTCAAATTAACAATAAATGGATCTACATAGCAAAGAGCTTATCAATAATTTAACTCAAAATCTTACCACCAAACTCCTTGTAACAACAATGAACTTTGGCCATATCTCAGAATCAAAGATTTGGCATAAAATTAAATAAGAAATTTAATTAAAAACATTTATGCTATCAAAAAATAACTTAGACAATATGTATTTAGCATAAAATTTAATTGAAATCTTCATGCTTCATATGATACCCATAGAGAAGCATTAAATAGATATCTTGTCAAACTTTCATGTTGAAAATGCAAAACCTATACCCTTTCTCTTTCTCTGACAAGGGTGATTTCTAATATATATATATATTTGAATGAAATAATACGTTATCAAAGAGAGTAAAAGGAAAGCTTACAAAGAAGAAAATCTTGTTTGAAATTATAATGCTAACAAGTAATTACATTTGTTAATGGAAAAGGATGAAAGAGATTAAGACATGTATCAAAATAAATTATCACATTAAGTATATCCATGAGACCTATATGAGCAATAAGAACACAATGGAGATTAAATAAGTTTTAAAGAGAAATTATCACTTTATATATAAAAAAAAAAAGAGTATATATTCGAAAACAAATATAACTAATAGGAGGCCTCTCAAAGAAAACAAATAGCAGACATAAGCACACAACTCACGACGAAAACTAACTAAACGCAAGTATATATAACGCACAAGAAAAATAATCAATTATTAAGCCCACAGCTCACAGCTCACATGATAATCAATTAATATGAACAATTTGGTTAATTTGGTTCCCTTCTGTACCATGCAACTTGTCCATCTGGGTTGGTCTTCACACAAGGCTAACATCACCCTTGAATCTAGATTCTTTGCATTTGATTTCTGCATTTAAGGAGATTTAACTATTAAATTTGTATCCAATAGTTTAAATTTTAATAAATATTAAATAATTTCTAATAATTTATTAAAATATGAACTATTAAGTTTTCATCTAATAGTTCAAATTTTATCAAATTAGGTAATCCATTTTCATCTAATGGTTTGAAAATGAATGATATACAATTGGAATAATATCTCATATCATAATCCCAATAGAATTTCTATCAATATATAGATTATCATTTGAACACTATCAATGGCTCAACAGTGCAAAGCATGTAAGTATTTGAAATTTATTTAAAGATAATCTATAAAAAAAATTTGATTGCAATTATTATTATTTGATTGCAAACTCATGAAGGGCCAACTCAAGTGGATTGGATTCGCCTACTTTGACACATTTACAAATATGATTTAGATATAAAATGAATGACCCTGAGACAAGTAGAAACCACCAAAATAAAATAGAGTACAATGAGAAATATATATATATATATATATATATATATATAAATCTGATTTTGATAAATGAAAATAACTAAAATAGTTCTTTTCTAATGTTATTATATATATAGGTAGTACAATAATATGACGATTTTATAGTAAAAATACTACAAAATTCATATTTTAAAATTTTGGATCACTTGCAAATAATATTGTGAACATTTAATCTCAAGATTTCAGGAAAAACTAAAAATTATAAATATTCATTAAACCAAAATAATTTAAAGAAGAAGAAGAAAGAGAAAGGAAAGGAAGAGATTCTGAAATTGAAATAGTGATAAAAATGAGGATAAAATAATCCACTTAATTTAAGTTTTTTCCTTGGGACCAAGCATTCAATTTAAGTTACTTAAGAAGCAACAATGAAAAAATAAAAATAAAAACAAAAAATACAAAAATACAAAAAAAGTGGGACAGTATAACAAAACAAGAATATATAATAAATTAAAAAATGGAGGAAGAGCACGTGCAGATAACACGAACCTATTATTCCAAGGCTCAAATTTGGCCATAATTAACAAGTATAATTTGTAACCTGCAATAGCCAAACTTTTCACAAAGGGAGAACCATTGAAAAGAAAAAAAGAGAAAAACCCTAAAGATTATACTCAGAGAGTGATTGAAATAGAAAAGTTAAAATGTTATATATTTTATCAGTTATTTGATGAAATGTATGAAATAATTAATTTATTTATTTTCTAAAAATAATTCTCCACTACCAATGGGTTTGTGGATAGTTTAACCTATAACTAATTACTCACAATTAACATGAACCCAATCCATTCTATTTTTTAAATTAAAATTGATTACTTGTTTAATAATCATAAGAAAATTGTACTAATAATAAGGTTAATGCTAATCCACAAAAAAAATACAAAATTATTCCAACAATCTCCACTTAGATAGAATTAATCTATTATTTTATGTGTCATACATTAAGCTATGTTAAGTTCAAAAATGAAATTAAACACGATCATTGAATATGATAAAGAAACAAATAATGTTAATATTATTATAGACTTAGTTTCAATATCAAAATAGAATAGAGTACAAAATGACATTATATTACATCATAAAAGCCCTTAGGACTTAACTCATACTCCCATAGACTAAGACTACATCAAAGATTCAACAAAACCCATAAGAGTTATAGATTAAGGCTACATCAAAGATTCAACAAAACCCATAAGAGTTATATGATTTTCAAATGCTAATATGGATTGGCCTTTAGTCAATGGATCGACAAGCATATGTTTACCAGGGATGTGAACCACACAAGTATGAAATAAGTAAAAGTCATAAATGAAACAATGATTTACGGACATCAAATCCAATAAGGAAAATAATGTTATAAATGCTAGGAAAATTTTAATTTAAAATGACATCCAAATTTTAGTACAACCAAAAGCATCAAATTTGATAGGTAAACAAATATTATAAATACAAGAATACACCAAGATGTGCTTTGAGAATATAACTCAGACTCCCACAGAAGAGGTTAGTGCCATTATAAGTCAACACATCATCAAAGTGCACAACAAAAGCAAAGAAGTGGCTATATCCATTGTCTTGACTGCACATTGATTTGAATATTTACAAAAGCAATAATAACATTTAAAATTAAGATGATATTGCCTAGAAGCTTGCTTTAACTTAAGATGGATCATTCAATTTGCACAAGTACTCAATTCATGATTTTACGAGGCCATCCATTGAAGTTTGTTTGTCTATAATAAAAATTCAAATTAAATTTATAATCACTCCAAAAGTGTCTTTTAATGGATACTAATGAGAGGAATATGAACAATCAATTTCTTTTACCTTATTACAATTGCTATGATCATATTGGGCTTGAAGCCTTTTCCAAATTCCTTTTGTAACCTCATATTGGGTCTTGAAAACCCAAATGTAGATTCTAAAATTTCTCAAAATGGTGACAGTTTAGGATCAATTTTTAGTGAAAGAAAAATCAAATATGAAGCATTGATCACAACAAAATATGGTCTGCTAAAAAAAATAAATCATACCTATGTCTAGAAACTTTAAGTGTCCAATTTATCATACTATAATATAATTGAAACATAATAAAGGACTTTGGGTTATCTAACTTTCATGTTTTGTGGTTATTTCAATAGTCTCAAACTCTCACTTGTCTCTTGATACCTAGCTCTAGCAAGTATAACTATTAATACTATATATATATATATATATATATATATATATGGATATATGAGAAAAATATAGTTTTGGTCCCTCACTTTTGGCTTGAAGATCAATTTGGTCTTCTAAAGATAAAGTCCTTCAGAAAATATAGGTTCTCCAAAGATTAATTTAGTCCTCTATAAGGACCAAATCCATTTACTTTTTTATATTAGGAGAACCGTTTTGATACTTTCCATCTTTGGAGCACTAAATTAATACTTTAGCCAAAAGTGAGGATTAAAATTATATTTCTCTCTCTCTCTCTCTCTCTCTCTCTATATATATATATATATCTAAAATTATTATTGCATGAGTTATCTTTTAGTTAATTGCATTAACATGTCTCTCTAGAATTATGACTCAAACTTTTATCCTTCGACATTGAGAGTATTGTAATATGAGATTGAGTGATGGAATTGCAAAACTCAAATGGTTAAGAAGTACAATTTCAACAACATTTAGTTTAAATTAGCTATAGTTTGAGAGACATATGAAATAATTCATTATCTTATGATCCAATTACAATATAAGTTTTTATACCCTCATAAGGTCCTAAAATAGCCAACTCAAGTATTATATTAACTCTCTATCCACCATTCTTATTACTGATTAGACTTGAGATTTTAGTTATATGCAAACCTATAGTTAACTCACAATTGGATCAAAGAATTCAAAGAATCCACAATGGCAATGTTACCCATTTTCTTTGAGTTCTTCCATTTACGGAACAACCTTAAACGATTCATCAGATGTCAGATTGTCTAGCTGGGTATAGTATGAAGCTTTCAATACTTTAATTGAGCTAGGAGATACCTAAAAACGTGTTTGATGTGGAGGATATCTTCAACAAACAAAAAAAATACTGAAGGATTTAAGGTCTTTACTAATATACACAAACTTCAATATGTGTTTTTTGAACAACAAACACTCCTTTAAATTAAGTGTTTCCAAATTGAAAAAGGTCATAACCCTTTTCGAGCATTATAAGGTTGTCTAAACCTTTTCCTGGGTGGAATTCACATGTTACATTGTTGTATCCATTAATGCCTTCACCACGCACACTCTTTCAACGGGTGGGATCATGGTTTAAGAAAGACTTTCTATATAAAACAAAAAAGATAGTGTAATTGTTGCAAAATGTAATAAATGTATCCACTTCAATGTTAAAGCCATCAATGCAATTATTGAAGAAAAAAAAAACAAAAGAAACAAATATTTTGGAACTTTTCTAGGGGTCCTTACGAGCTTGGCCTGGCCGGGTTTGAAGAAGACTTGAGACTTGATTTGGCTTGGTTAATGATTAAGTTAGTCTAGGTCTAATTAAGTCAAGCCAGGTCTATTCTTTTTAATATTTTAATTTTGAAATTTTTTTTACAAAATTTCTTCAAAGAAATTGAAAAAGTTTAAAATAAAATGTGGAATGAGTAAAAATTAAGTTTAGAATTGAGAAATAATTAAGATTTAAAAGAATGAAAGTTTTAAAAAATTAATCATAACTAAAATTTATTTAAATAAATTAAAAGTAAATTATAAAAAATAATAAAATAAAATGAAAAATAAAAATTGGGTCAGGTTGGTTAAGTTTTGAGTGAAATCTGGACCTAGCTCAACCCAAGTATTTGACATGGCCCAATGTAATCTAACTAAGTCATGGTGGTCGGGCTATTGAGGCTAATGCTTACTGCTGGACTTTTCAAGTCAATATAATTTGTTTCATTAAGAGTTTTCATAACTTATAGTTGTTAGAATACAAGAGCTACAATAATAAAATTACAAAACATGTATCTTTTTTTTGGTCAATATAAGAAACATGTATTATGTGTATGCACATAATTATAGAACAAAGTTTCCTAAAGACTTAATTTATACAACTATATTTACATGATTATTTATCATAATTTTGGCTAAGACTTTAGGGTTTAGACTAAGAAAACTTATCATATATCAAAAGACCTATATAACCAAATGTCTCTAATATTTCTATATTCATAGGTTTAATAAATATTAAATTTTCATCTAATAGTTTAAATTTTAATAAATATTAAATAATTTTTAAAAAATTTTTAAATTATAAACCATTAAATTTTTATCCAACAATTCAGATTTTATTAAATTCATTTGAAAAACATAGAAAAAAAAAGAAAAAGAAAAAAGAGGTTTAAAATGTTTGAGTTTTATGATTTTAGAATATAAATATCTAGAGTGAGATAATTATAATGATAATTAAAAAAATATATCATCTTTGGTGTGAATTGTGAGTGCACCAGTACATCTAATTATAATGTAAGGATATAATAATATTCTTACATTATAATTAGGTATATTAATGCATTCAAAATTGTGAATAAAAATTTTTTTTTACCTTTTAAAAACTATGTTGAAGCTGATACTATTGATGATAATAATAATGAATTATACTAGTTTAAACATAAAATTATGAAATCAAATTCTGTTTACTGGAAAAGAAAGATAACTTACCCTTCTATGATCGGATACAAAATCAATTTATCTATTCTTGTCACTCAATCAAAAATTAGTATGTATGCTATCATTTAGTTAATTTTGGCATTTTTCATTCAAATTGTAATGCCATTAATAATGTGAATGCCACCCAGAATTATTTAATAATTCAAAATAAAAAGATAAATGTAAAATAATGCACACATATATATACACACCCACATACATATATTAACTAATGCTTAAAACATATATTTATAACAATTATATGTCTAAATATATAATAATTTTTTATATTATTATCAAAGTAGTTAATTATATAAAACGCTATTTCACTACGTTTAAATTCATTTCACCTTACATTAGATCAAAGAGCTAGACCACTAAAAATTGATTTTAACATGTTTTAAACTTAAATATCCAACCATTCAAAACATGTCAGGTGATTTTTCATTTAATTTTAATAAATATGTTCTTTTAAAATATTATTATAATATCATATATATTTATATTTGTATTTTTTTGGCCATATATATATATATATATAAAAGTACATAGTGTTTGACTATTGATAATGGGGTCACCTTTTATTCTCAAACTGCGAACAGGATCCCGTTCCAATTCCTATGAAAGCTCCTAGTCTCTGCGTTGAGTCTCTCTCCTAATGGCAGCGCTGAGCATAGCTCTCTCAGCTTCAAGACAATCTAAGCTCCTCCGCCGCCATCTGCCACCGCACACGTGTGGTCGTCATAACTCCACTGCCCAGTGTGAGTCGCCGCCGTCACAATCACCGGATGATAAATCTGATGATAAATCACTCGTAACGCAAGTTGTACAACTTCTCCAAGCCCCTGAAAATGACTGGAAATCTGATCAACTTCATCCCCTGCTATTCTCTGCCACCACCTTGCCTCGACACCTCCATAACATCACACTCCGTTTGGGTTCCTCTTCGAAAGCCCTCAATTTTCTTGAATACGTTAGAGCAAATGCACCATCTGAACAGAAGCCTTCTCTGTCTTCCGTCTTCGATGGTGTTCTTGAGCTTTTTAGTCGAGAACCCACTTCGGAAAGTAAGCTTTTGGAGATTTATGAGATAGTCAAACAGTGGGGCGTCCCGCTCACTTCCAAATCGGCTACCCTTCTGATTCGATGCCTCGGATCGGCTAAAATGGTGGATGAATTGCTTCTTCTTTTCAATGATCTTGACCCGTCTTTGAAGAGTACTCGTGTTTTTAATACGTTGGTAGGTACATTATTTCGAGTGGGCCGTACGGACAATGCTCTCCAAGTGCTCGACAAAATGTTCAAACCAAATGCAAAGTTTCCACCAAATGATGTCACGGGGGGTATTGTTATTTCTGAGTTATTGAAGAGGGGGAGCCCTGGAAGGAACATTACAGAAGAGGAAATTGATGGGTTGGTTAGGAAGTTAAGCGAACACGGTGTTTTCCCTGACACCATCAAACTCACGCAACTGATCACCAAACTATGTGGGAAACGAAAGACTGGAATTGCTTGGGATCTTTTGCATGACGTAATGAAGTTGGGTGGTGCAGTTGAAGCTGCTTCATGCAATGCACTTTTAACAGGGTTGGGAAGGGACAGAGACGTGACGAGGATGAATTATCTCTTAGCCGAGATGAAAGAAATAGGGATACAGCCCAATGTCATAACCTTTGGGATTCTTATTAATCATTTATGCAAGTCTCGCAGGATTGATGATGCCTTAAAGGTGTTAGAAGAAATGAGAGGAAGAGGGAATAATGGGATGAATGTTGAACCTGATGTGGTCATATTTAATACATTGATTGACGGACTTTGTAAAGTTGGGAGGCAAGAAGAAAGCTTGAGTTTGTTGGAACAGATGAAAACTCACCATGAACATAAGCCAAATACCATTACATATAACTGCTTGATCGATGGTTTCTGCAAAGCAGGCAACCTTGATGAAGCACATGAGCTATTTGATCAGATGAACAAGGAAGGAGTGCTGCCGAATGTGGTCAGCCTCAATGCACTGGTTGATGGTATGTGCAAACACGGGAGGATAAGTAGTGCAGTTGAGTTTTTCAATGAGATGCAAAGGAAAGGCATAAGAGGAAATTCTGTTACATATACCTCACTAATCTCTGCCTTTTGTAATGTGAACAATATTGATAAAGCCATGCAATATTTTAACATGATGCTGAGTTCTGGATGCTCTCCAGATGTGATCGTTTTCTACAGTTTGATATCTGGTTTGAGTCTTGCTGGGAGGATGGATGATGCCAGCCTTGTTGTGTCAAAATTGAAAGAGGCTGGATTCGGTCTTGATTTATGTTGCTATAATGTACTGATAAGTGGATTCTGCAAGAAGAAGAACTTGGAAAAAGTACATGAAATGCTACAGGAAATGGAACAAACTGGAGTTAAGCCTGATAGAGTCACTTATAATACTCTGATATCCTACCTTGGCAAAACTGGAGATTTTGTTACTGCTAGTAAGATATTGCGAAAGATGATGAAGGAGGGTCTTGTGCCCTCTGTTGTCACTTATGGGGCAGTTATACATGCATATTGTTTACATGGCAATGTTGATGAAGCCATGAAAATGTTCAGGGAAATGAGTTCTATATTGAAGGTTCCTCCCAACACTGTTATATACAACATTTTAATAGATTCTCTGTGCAAGAGTAATGATGTAGAAAGCGCTGTTTCTTTGATGGATGACATGAAAGTGAAGGGGATCAGGCCTAATACAACAACATACAATGCTATCTTTAAAGGGGTTCACGATAAGAAAATGTTACACAAAGCATTTGAACTTATGGACAGAATGGTTGAAGATGCTTGCAGTCCAGACTATGTGACCATGGAGATTCTAACTGAGTGGCTTTCTGCAGTAGGTGAAGCAGAAAAATTGAAAAGTTTTGTCCAAGGGTACAAGGTTACTTCTTGTACAGCATAGAGGGCCGAATTCAAGGTTTAGATATATAATCAATTGGTCATTCATTCATGTTTGAACCAGAGACAAAAAAAATGGAATAGGAAAATCTGTTCTTTCTTGTCTTACCTGTCCCTTCAATTTTGTGAAAGTTGCGATACTGTAACTTAGCAATTTAATGTATGCCATTAGGACTTCATAGCTGTCAGAACTTAAAATTGCCAATTCATAGAATTATGCTTTATGCCATACAGCTTTATCAGACTACCAGTTCTAGTTGGCTTTTAACTTGTAAAATTCTTGGCGACAAATAAGTTTATGAACGTCTTTATTCCCTTATAAGCTCTTCTAATTTGGTTTTTCTTTCATCGCAGCATCAAATATACTCAAATTCAGTCAATAGAGAAATGAGATGAGAAATTGGACTAATGCAGAGTGAACTTTCTTTCCTTTTCCAGGTGTAGTTAAACCTTTTGCTAAGCTTGTTAGTAGCGAATTTACAATATTTTTCAAAATAGATCATATTCTTTATCCTTGCTGGGACTTGAGGTTGGTCCATTTTCTTCTTTTTATTTTGCACTGCCGAAATGGGTGTACCAGCCTTATGACCCCTGTTGAAGAAAGTAAGGGAATAGCCAAGTGTAGGAATTGCTCCGATAAAGTTTTGAAGGAGATACATAATTATCCCATTTAGTGGATCTATACTATAACATTGATAGTATATGAGTATTATCATCAGAAATGCAACATCATCTAACCACTCTGTGATTTAAACCAAAGAGAGATGTTGGTGTAATAGTTTAAAATGTCAAACGTGTTTTTGCTTATTAAGAGGTGAAAATAGGAAAGGTATATAAATGTTTGACTTTTACTTAAATGGAATTTTAATTAAGCATCAAAAGACACTTTGCTATTGGACCTTTTATTTTTTAACCTTTCTTTCTGTTCCTTAATAGGTATCTGCCATGTCAAGTGTTGCAATAATGTCATTTTGAGATGTTCCAGGAGTTTATTGCAGCTTACCAAAGCTGGTAGTCTGGTTTTCATGACTCTTTTCTGTCTGCCTGTCTTTGTTTGCTGCCCTTGGTAGTAACCATTTTCATTTTAAAGTGTAATATGTTATGCAACCAGCCTTTATTGTTCAGTATGACGCACTTTTTTGGCCTAGACATTCCCCTCCTTTATATTATCAACAGCTTTTATTTAAACATTTGAGTTACTTGATCATGACTTGATTTGCTGACTTGATATATTTTGGACTTGAAATGGGTGGTGGAATCAATTAGTATCTGCACTTTGAACTTATGACATGGAGTGAAAAATTCTTCGTCTTAGTTTAAGTATCATGGATTGCATTAGCTTTATTCATCCTTTCTCTTCTTTATTCTTTTCCAAAGCATATTGTTTTTGACATCTTTGGTTTAAATCAATTGGCTTTTGTTTTTGATATCTTTGGTTTAAATCAATTGGCTTTTGGTTTAATGGTCACATTTGTAGTGAGGTGGCTCCTTCATGTCATTGAAGGTTTGATTCTTGAATTGTAAAAAACTCTATAATTTGTTCTCTCTATGCTTTCTTGACTTCATCTTTTCCATCCCCTTATTAGTAATTTTTTGCTCTTGTGCCATTTAAGAGATCAAGAAAGGCAGTTTCTGTTCAAGAGCGTGAAACATTTATTCTCAAGGCTTTCAAATAGCGTTTACTTGCTATTTTATTTTCTCCATTTGACATCTGGACGCTCTGGTTTATTTTTTCTTCTTCTATAGAAATAGACAGGAAGTTAATACAAGAACCTGGCCATGGGAACTGTGCATCTTAGTTTAATGTCCCATCATTAACCATTTGTAACATGTTAATAGTGGTGATCATGTTCTTCATTTTTCTCCTTACATTCTGCATAATGAAGAATAGTGCAGGATTATCTGCTTGCATTATGATGAATACTTGTCAATCTGGATGAATATTAAGTAATTATCTGTGATTATTTGAAGCTGTAATATGAAACTTTGTTGATCTTTGTCGATTTACTTTCATACCTTGTTTGAGCCTTGGTGATATATGCTGTTCAATAGATACTTGATTCTATATTTCTTGCATAAAGAAAATTTTTAAACTTCTGGGTTTCGCTTTGGATTATTGAGCTGTTCTCCTATCT
This sequence comes from Delonix regia, assembly GCA_037074485.1. NCBI lineage: Eukaryota > Viridiplantae > Streptophyta > Magnoliopsida > Fabales > Fabaceae > Delonix > Delonix regia. The sequence goes on along the minus strand of CM073450.1, from coordinate 36,696,920 downwards.
TTTCTGCTTTCCATTGCTTTATCTTCATCTTCTTTCTGCCTCGTTTCTTGTCTTTATTTGTTATTCATTTTATAACGTTTAACCGTGGTATTTGTCAAAGCGTAATAAATTAATCTGATCAGCAGGAACTGATAATTGGAAACCATTCATTGCATTTTTTTGGATGATGGAGTGGCAAAATTCAATTAGCAGCGTCTGAGAAGACCCACTTCTCAGATGTCAAATGTGTTTTCGTGATTTTAAAACAAACAATCATCTGTGTTTGCCTTGTGAAGTGGTATGACATACATGGAGCACAAAGTTCTTTTCAGGGTGCTGTCTTGGCTGTTTTGTAACGTCTTTGGTTAGGCCGGAATGCGGAAGTGCTTAATTATAAGTTTCTTCCTAATTATTGGGAAAATTTGAGTATAGGACCATGAGTTGTAATTAAATAATTATTCTTAAAGACCTCATATTACGTTTGCAGAACTTAAAGTTATTTTATGACTTTTTAATGGATAATAACACCACACTTATAATTTTATTAACTATTTTCCAAACCATGTTTTGTCAATAAGTATGAATGTTTCACCTGACTACAGGTTCTCCTCACACATTTGGAAGCTTCATCACTTTCGTGAAGATAAGAAACACTCTCAGGAGGTATGTTTTTAATGTTTACAAGTATTGTAATTTTCTTAAATAAACTTGTACTATTATTATTTATGCTTGCATTTGTATCTTCATCATTTATAGCGCCATCATTTCTACCTTCAATTATCTACACCACTAAGCCATTTTTATCTTAATACAAAAAATCACTTATTGCAAAAGAAAGAAAGTAAGAAATAGCGCAATCATTATATATGACATTAAATATGTAATAATAATAAAACTCACTTATTAACCTGACAAGCTTTAGTAATAAAATTTTTTTATTATAATAAGTGATAGCAAGAAATGCAAAATTAACGAATTATGGTAGTAATAAACACAAATAAAAACATTAGAATTGAAATTAATGTGTTTTGCTTGCAATCATTGATTTGGATAAAATAAGTGATATAATGCTGCATTAATTTGTATATTATGACTTAGTTGAATACAAAGGAGAGTAAAATAAGTCAATATTGACTATATTAAATGAGTAAACAAATGCATAATCTACTTGTTAGATTAGAAACTCTCAATGATACGTATTATAACAAATGAAAGTAAATAAAGAAATATGGATTAAATAATGGGGTAACAAACTTAAGTTGGAGTAGTAAATTAAGCGTGTCTTGTGGAGTAGTAAAAATAGCTTATTTGATCCTCTACGAGCACCCTTGCTACTATTGTATCAATCTACGAACAAACATACATTGCAGGTATCAGGAAGGGCAATGTATGCAATAAAACTTATTATGCTTATACATTTTCTTGCTCTGAAGCATTCGCAGTCAAAGCAGCTGTAATAAACGAAGGTTGTAATAAAAATCATTATAGTAATAAACATAAAGGCTAAGAGTAATTATTATTGAGTTAATTGGTAATTAAGACAAACTAAGGTTGTAACAAAATTATAAGTTACTTGTAAATCTAACTAAAATTTAAACTAAAATTATTGTGGTAACATACATAAAACCAATGGTAATTATAACTAAGTTAATTTGTCATCAAGACAAACTAAAGTCGTAATAAAATTATAAGCTTATTATTAATGTAACTAAAATTAAAACTAAAATTTTAGTGGTAACAAATGTATCTGACAACTACAACTAAGTAATTCATAAGTTATATGTGAATTTGATGGTTTTTAAGGGTGATTTTATTTTATTAAAAGGTCATAACATAGTTTAAAATTCTTCTTGTAACTACAAAATATAAATCTTTAAGAATAATTAATTGCAAGTTATAGCCTTAAACTAAAATTTTTCCAATGTTATCTGTGAAATAATTATTTTCTGCAGATCTCTGGGTTGCGGCAAATGGTCTTCTTATGGGTATCCCTCGCTGATTTACAAAGGATCTGGAAGCTCTTCCATTAAAAGAGTCCGTAATTTTTTGTTTTTTCAATTGTGAGAGTACTTCTCCAATTTCGCGTTGTAGATTGTTTCTATTTAGTTATAGTTCAAACAATAGTTTTATTTAACCCTTCAATTATCTTGATTAGTCATTATTATTATTATTATTATTATTATTTTCTAATCCTATGTGTTACTAAAAGCATGAAGCTAGCTAGGAATTCTTAATTGAGTTCAGGAACCAACATTACAATTTCCAGCTTTAAATCATGGTCTTATTAACAGCAAATTTTGCAGAATTTTACACTGCTTGTAACATGATTCAACACTTTATTCTGGCAATTTTTATTTTCTGGGTGGATGATCATAGTTTAATAATATATCTGCTTCTTGTAAGCTCAGAGACAATTAATTATAAGTTTGAATTTCCTCATGTTATACTTAGAAAATGAGAGGTCATGTTTGAATAATTTAAAATTTTTTGGATAAAAATTCAATTATTCAAAATTTATTAATAAAAAATGACCGCCCAATCATTTTTCTTATCTTTAAATTTGAATTATTAAATTTTTATGAAACAAATAAAAGTAAATATTAACCCTCATCTTTTTAGGAGAAACATGAGCAAGTCTAACCTGGTTAATTTTCCTTTTGGTAAGGTCCATATTCATGTAGCACATGAATTTACTTGGTATCATCCAATCTCAATGGTTACTCTAGCTTTATAATTGTTTTTTTTTTTTTAATGTATCTATTAATTCAGGCTCATTCTCAATCAAAGAATCTTTTGTCGACTTAGTTTGAATTGTAGAGCGCTATTCTTGCAATCTGAATCGTATAATAGAGTATACCAATTTTGTTTTTTAAAAGTTATCAAAATTTATAAATTAATACAAGAGATGCTACTTTTAGATATTCATAATTTTTTTGTTCATTTAATGTATTTAGTATTTTTATTTAAAATTTTGGGTAATGGACAAAACTATAAATATTATGTAAAAATAATTTTAAAATTTAAATTAATTATGAAACACTTCGTTAAAAATAATAGACATGGATTAACTATGGATATAACTATAGTTTATTATTATTATTATTATTATTATTATTATAGTTTGAATCAAATTGAGTTTATCCTATGTAAATTTTTTCCTTTAGGATAAACTACCATTTTGTGTTTATCCTTGTATAAGGGTGAACTAATCCTAGGTTGGACAGGGTTGGGTTTGACTCAAATCCGTGGCTCAACTTAGTTAGACATGGTAAATCAAGTTGGGTCATTTGGGTTTTTCATAATTATTTTTATTTTTATAAATTTAAATTTAGAATTAAAAAAAAATTAGTTTATATTTAATAAATGAGGTACTTTATGTTAATAAAAATCATTTATATTTGATACAAAAGAAAAAAGTAGTTATTTTTTAAAATATTATTAATTTTATTAAAAAACCAAAAGATAATTATAATATATATATATATATATATATCAGGCTGAGCTGAGCCAATACATTAGCTTAAGACCTAACTTGACGTAACCTAAAATAGGGTTTCATATATTAACCTCGGTTTCAATTTAAAGGGTATGCATGACCCAACCCAAAACAATTAGGTTAGTTCGAGTTATGCACATTCCTACCTTGTATTTTATTATATTTGTTACTAAATAATTTCTAATTCATATATTTAAAATATATAAGTGAATAACTTTTCAAAATAATTTAAAAATTATACTAACAACATTTACTTAATGTAACATTTCTTAAAAAATTATTTATTATTAAATATGAGTATATGTTGTTGTATTATATTTTTAAATATATTAATTGTCTAATATAAAATTAAAATATATTTTCTATTACTAGTTTGATTATGATGCACCTAATAAGATCAGTGAACAACGAAGCACCCCTTTAACTAATTTAATGACCCATTCAACTTTTTAAAATGATACTTGAAACAAAAGCGTTGGAAAAATTTTCATTCGTGAGAGTAAGATGCAATTAATTATTAAATAAAATATTAAATTTTGTAATTACTTTGGAGGATCTAAACTCATTATATGATTTTTCTATGAATAAAACTACCACCAACTTAATTATTTTAAAAACTCTCATCTACTCCAAATTTTTCATCAGGTCTCAATGTGTTCTCTTCTTTCATTCTAAAACTTCATTGCATTCTAGAAAAGAGAAATAAATTTTAAAGAGGTATGTTCTTGATATATATAAATCTTGCAATTTTTTTTTTGGATAAACCTATAATGTTAGTATTTTTACTTGCATATAAATCTTTATTATCTACCGTCCACTATTTCTACATTTCATCATCTACATTAATAAAGTAAAAAGATCATAATAGCTAATTTTATATCTTAATATGAAAAACCATTTGTTGCGTATGAATGAAAACAAAGAAACAATGAAGTTATCATATATCATATTAAATATGGAATAACAGTAAAACCCACTTGTCGGTTTTGGAAGCCTCAGTGATAAAAATAAGTTATCATTGACTATATTAAACAAATAAAAATAGTAAATTCCACTTATTAGTCACTGAACCATCAATGATAAGAAATGTGTATTTTAATAAATGAAAACAAGCCAAGTAATATGGATAAAACATAGTAGCAACAACCTTAAATTAGACAAGTAAACTTAGCATGTCTAATTTACAGCTAAATTAATTATAACAAATTGTGGGATATAATATTGCCTTGATCAAAACATTATGATAGACTTTTTACCTTATGATGTTGTTAATTAAAAAGCTAATTGTGAGTAAGGAAAAACTTGTACTTAGCATAAATGGATCAAATAATACATAATTCATTGCCAAAACGGATAATTTGCTATAGGTGAAGAGATTTTAAGGGATTCAAATTAGGGATTTCATTATGATTGGGTCAAACAAGTAGTAAATGATTAACTAGTGTAACTAATGACACTTATAAGAATATGGATGGACGAAGATATATGGGTCAAACAATGACACTTTGCAATTTGATGCATTGGAACTTTTGAATCATGAGATAAAGTTATGTAGAACAACTGATAAAGTAAAACACATAATGTGCACACATTTACATTATGGATGGAAAAAAAGCTAAACAACACCTTTACCACAAAGCTAAGGTAGGCTGTTGGAATAATTTTAGATTATTTTATGGATTAGTATTAATCCAATTATTAGAACAATTGTGTAATTATTATTAAGCAATCAATATTAAAATAATCCAAGAATGGATTGAATTCTTATTAATACTGTGGATAATTTATGATGGGTTAAATTACTCACATGCCCATTTGGGTAGAGACCCTCACTTATAGCCCGTTATTTATCAGTGATCACTAATTAAGAGTTGATGAGGAGAGCTTAAGCTCAATTATTGAGTTAATTAAAGAGAGCTCATTTTATTAAAAGTAAAACCTTTTTTTTTTATTATTATTGGAGTTGCTATAAAGGAAGGCATTTATGGCAACTTTTACAAAAGGCATTTTTTCCAATAAGTGGCAAGCTCTCTCTCTCTGGTTCTTTCTTTTCTATCTCAGCTATCTCTTGATGAACATTAGGCACTGTAGGTTATTTATCCCTACTAATCAGAGAGCAATGGCCAACGCTACATTGAATCCATGTCAATATTTGTGAACATGCAATCTCCTGTTTTGGATGTTATCATTGTATAATGTCAATTCAACAAATGATATTAGAGTCATATGATTAAGTTTTGCTGGCAATTATGGGGAATTTAGTATTGAAAATTTACATGAATAAAGTATGAACTTTAGATATTTTGAAAGAAAATTCATGAAAAATCTTAAGGATTTTTTATAAACAATTTTAAGGCTTTTATAGATTTGAATATTGCGAACAAAATGATGCCCATATGGGCCTAAAACGAACTGAACCTTTTCGACCCATTAACGCCCAAAGGAACCAAAAGTTTTGAGTTAAATTACTTGATGTATAGATTGAGTTTCACAAAATAAGCTTAGGGGTTTTGTTTGCGACGTGATTTCAAACATAATGACACCCATTTCACTTCCCAAAGCTCTCGTTATCATGATCTGCCATTAAAGCTCGAATGAGCTCGAAACCCTTAAAGATTTCAAGTGTTATTCCTCTTAAATAGTGCATTCTATGTTGAAATCACCTTTGGAGATTTGTAGATCATGAATCACTGATTATTTTGATGCTTATTTCTATGCCTAAAACATTGTATATCGTCGAGTCACATTTTTGGGTTGTGAAATAGGTCGAACAACCCTTTGGAGGAAAGAAGAGGTGAACAGTATGGAAAAGCAAATCTCACTTACACTAAAGGCGCATGAGAGCCATGTGCTCATTATCTTGACCTAAAATTTCCACAGTTGCACTTCATGCACCATTTCGTATTTTTTATTATTTTTCTATAATTTTTGGAGGCTTGGAAATATGAGTTTTGAAATTTCTTGAAAATTTAAGGCCGCAAAATGCAGTCATTGACATTGTTTTGACCTGAAAAAATTTATGAGATAATTATACATAATAAGGAACAATATATATATTTCTTACTTTCCCTAACAATACTTAAGGGAATTAAAACAAATTTATTTGCATAATTAGTTAATATTTTATTCCTAATTCAGCATACAAAAAATGATAAAACAAGTAAACAGACTTTGTTTTGGGCCATTTTGGGCCATTTACACCTAAAGGTTGTGTGTTCACATATTGTGGGCTGAATCATGATGATGTTAGCTTTTTGAACCACCATTTTTGTGGTTATTGTCAGTTTACTCTTAAAAGTATGCACTAAATCATTAAGGGAGATGTTACTATTGAGGCAACTGGCAGAAGATGTGTTGGCAATGAAGATGCCTTATCGGTGTGATATTGTCAATATAATTTTGTAAATAAGGCCTGTTTGTGACCTATCAGCAGCAATTCGTTTATTGATATATTTATAGTTTCTCGTATCCTATCGATATGGAAACTCTAAGTGCATTTTGTGTTATTTCGCTTGATAATATGTTTCCTTGGTGTGTATGAGTTTTCTTAGTTTGTTATAGTCCAAGCCCTTATGCAGGATTATGATGAACATTTTGTTACACAATAGCTAAAGCTGAGTCTTGTTATGGAAATCTTGTTTAATAATTATGTGTTGAGAACATAATTAATGTTTCTTATTTGTTTTTCCCTCAACTTCTTTGTTCCAGCAACTATATATGGTGAAAAGTCTGAACAATACAAATTATGATGATTGGATTGAGTTCCTTGATATGTATCTAATGATCACCAAGGAAGATTTGTCTATGAGAGAACCTAAGCCAGCGGATCTCACCATTGAGTCTAGCGCTGCTAACAAGACTTATCATAAGCAGTGGTATAAGTCTAATAGGATTTGTTTGACTGTCATAAAGTATACGATTAAGAAGACTATCAAACAGAACATTCCTAATAAGGATACCGTAGTTGAGTATCTCAAAACAGTCAATGAGAAATTCAAGAAGTTTGTTAAGACTCAAAAGGCCTATTACCTCTCTTTGTTGGATAATACTCACTATGATAGAGTATTTGAAGTGTGTGAGCACATAAAGAAGCTTGTTAACTATTACAACAAGCTGAAGTCATACAATGTGAACTTAAGAGAGAGCTACCTAATTTATCAAGTTCTCCAATCCCTTCCTACTAAGTGTGGGATCTTGAGAACCATATTCAATTCCTAAGAGGCAGAGTGAAGTATTAATAAGATAATCTCATAGTGACTCAAGAGGAAAAGTCAATAAAGAAGGCGAATTCTCACATGCAATTAATGAACTACATTTCATATGGTTCTTCTAGCAAGGTTAGAAATATAAAGCTAAAAGGAAAGAAAAGTAAGGACAAGGCCTATGGCAAGACGCCATTCAGACCCAAGAAGAGCAATAAGAATAATAAGGGTCGTAAGGAGAAATCATTCAAGGGTAAATTCCATTACTATAAAAGGCTTAGCCATAAAATATTTGATTACTTTAAGTTGAAAAACAAATGCGAGAAAGAAGGTATTTCCTTTTATGTTGCCTTTTGTTTTGAATCTAATAATTTTGAAATTTGTTTAAATTCTTAGTAGTTGGATTCTAGAGCAACTGTTTATGTAGTTAATTCCTTGTGGGGGCTCAAAGACTAGAGAAGCCTAGATAAAAGGAAGATGAGCATTCTTAGAGTGGAAGGGAGTTTAACTATAGTTAGTTGTGTAGAAAATGTTATCTTAAACTTATATTATGGACATTGTTTGAACCTAAATAATGTAGTCTATACACTTTCATCAAGGAAGAATTTGATTTCCTGTTATGTATTAGACAAATGTGGTTATTCAGCTTTGACAAAGAAAAAGAAGAATTGATGTTCTCCTTGTTTTTGTTATTATTTGATTTGTTTCCTTGATAAATGGATTATATTATTTGCATATGAATGTTGGTCCAGATTCTCCGCTTGGTGCAACAATTAATGTTGTAATAGGACATAATTGTCGAAGAATTATTTAAAATTCTTTTATGTTATAGCATCGACGTTAGGGTTACATCTCCCGAGAGAGGTTTTAAAGGATGGTCATGCAAAGAATATTACATGACTTAGATTTCGAATCCTGTGTTACTTGTATAAGGGGAAAACTCTATACTAGAGTTAGGAATAAAGGGGCAAATAGATCTGAGAACATTTTGGATTTGATCCACATGAATATTGGCATATCTGCAACACTTATTGCCATAGTTGGATTTGTTACATGAAACATCTAAATCTCTAGATGCATTCAAGGTGTTGAAAGCTGTTGTTGAGTTTGAAATTTGGAAAGGCAATCAAGTGTGTCAAAGTGAACAGAGGAGGTGAATATTGTGGTAGGTATACAAATTTAAGTAAAAGTCTTGAATTATTTGCCTTGTTCTTACAAGAACATGGGATTGAAGCTCAGTATACTATGCCTGACACTCTATAATAAAATAAAGTTGCTAAGAGGAGGAATTAAACCTTAATGGACATGGTTAGAAGCATGACCAATCACTTCTTCTTGCCATATTCTATGTGGAGTTGATGCCCTTATAGTAGCGGCTTATATCTTGAATAAAGTTCCCTGTTAATCAGTTGAAAAGGTCTTGTATGAACTTTTCACTAAAAAAAGCCTAGTTTGAGGCATTTTAGAGTATGGGTTTGTAAAGTAGAGATGAGACCTTATAATTTGCTTCTAAAGCAACTTAATTCAAAGACCGTCAATGGTTTCTTTATTGAGTACTATTCTAGATCTTAAGGATGTAGATTTTATTGCCTTACTCACACTACTAGAGTCATTAAGTTTGATAAAGCTTTTTTATTTTAAGGATGACTTGGATAATAGGAGTGGTGTTTTTAAGGCTACAATTTGCATATTGAGGATGTCATGTTGCCCTTGCTAGCCTCGTCTTTGTCTAATGTTCATACTAGCAAATATAACATTCCTTTTGAGAATTTAATTAATCCAGTCTTAGAACTTCCTATAATTGGTGTGGGGGAACCAATTGTTGAATTGAGACTATCCAGGAGGATATATGAGCCTGCAATTTTAGATAATTATATATATATATATATATCATAATTATAGGAATTTAAGTCAAACGTTATTGATGACACATATCCTATCTCATTTTGATAAAGCTATGTCAAGTTCTCATTTATCTTAATGGTTAGAGGTTATAAATGATAAAATTACCTCTATACATTATAATAATGAGTGGGAACTTGTTGAGTTACTAAATGGATGTTGAAAACAACATTTCTGGATGAAGACTTGTATAAGGATGTTTGTATGAAGCAGCTTGATGGATTTTTTTAATCTAGTAACTAAACATTTTTGCAATCCATGTACTATATATGGATGACATACTATTGGTCAGTAACTCAGTGTGCTTATTAAATGAGACAAAGCACATCTTGTCATGCCACTTTGATATGAAAGATCTAGGTGAAGCTTCTTTTGTTCTGGGAATTCGGATTCACTGTGATTGATCTTGTGGCATTCTTAGTTTGTCTCATGTAACCTATATTGAGCGAGTGCTAGGAAATTTTGATATGTGTTCTTGCACTCCTTGTACTGCACCTATGCAAAGTGGTGATAGATTTTTTAAATCATTGTGTCCTAAAATGATGATGAAAGGACTTTGTTGGACAAAGTTCCATGTGCATCTGTTATTGGTTGCCTAATATAAGGCCAAGTATGCACACGTTTGGACATAGCTTTTCTTGTTGGTGTGCTTGATAGACATTTCTTATAAGTATGATCATTGGAAGGCTATAAAGAAAGTCATGAGGTACCTTCAGGGTACCAAACATCATATGTTGACTTTCAGGAAATTTGAATCATTTGAGATAGTGAGATATTTTGATTTAGATTATGCATCACGTGTTGATGATCATGAATCCACTTCTGATTACATCTATATGATGTTCTGGAGGAGTTGTTTTGTTAAGAAGTGCCAAATGGACACTTACAGCTACCTCATATATAAGTGAAGAGTATGATGCCTATTTTGTGATTGCTACTTGTTAGGAAATATGGTCAACGAAATAAATTTTCATTATGTGCATATTTTTGAGTTTTGACTATTTTGTTATGATATGACTCTATTGTGAGCTTCCCTAAAAAAATTACAAGAATTTTGATTGCATTGAATTTTGATACTTAATTCCTATTTGTTAGAGAGAATATTTATGAATCTCATACTCATTTTAGGTAATCTATTTACTAAGACAAACCCATTGGAGTTTTGCGAACATGTAACTCTTAAGTATATTGAAATTTTGGTGTCTTCGTATAGTGGGAGTTTGAGTAGTGTTCTTAAGGATCACTTTGGTATATTTTAGCATTTATAATATTTATTTCCTTATCAGATTCAATGTTCTTAGTTGTACCAAATTTTGAATATGATTCAAAACTAAAATTTGTCAATGTTAATAACAATGCTTTCCTTATCAGATTCATTGTTCTTGATTCATAGTTTCACTTCTGAATTCCCATTATCTCTGACTCACATGGCTCACATTTATGGTGAACACATGATTACGATCAATTGACCAAAGACCTACCCATAGGAGTAATTCAAATCATGCAACTCATATAAGCCTTGTTGAATTTTGATATAGCCTTGGTCTTGTGAGAGTATGAGTTATATTCTTAAGAGACTTTTGTGGTGTAATATTATATCAAATTATCATTTTATGATCCATTCTGTTCAGATATTGGAACTAAATCTGTGATAATATTAATGTCACTTGTTTCCTTATCTGATTCAGTGATCATGTGTAGTTTCATTTATGAATTTGGTATGGTTTAGTAGATACACACATCTTTATGTCCTAGTAAACAGTGACTGCTTAGTTTCATCGTTTAATTGATTAATGCTACTATGTGAGAGACTGTTGGAATAATTTTAGATTATTTTGTAGATTAACATTAATCCAATTATTAGAACAATTTTGTGTAATTATTATTAAGCAATCAATATTAAACTAAACCAAAATGGGTTGGGTTCTTGTCAACACTATGGATAATCTTTGATCGGTTGGATTACTTACATACCTATTTAGGTAGAAACCCCAACTTACAACCCACTGTTTATCAGTGATTGTCCCATCAAATCACTGAATAAGAGTTGATGAGGAGAGATTAAGTTATTGAGTTAATTAAAGAGAGCTCACTTTATTAAAAGTAAAACCTTTTACTATTATTATTATTGAAGTTGCTATAAAAGGAAGGCATTTGTGGCAACTCATACAAGAGGCATATTTTTCATAAGTGGCAAGCTTTCTCTCTGGTTCTCTCTTCTGTATTTCAGCTTTGTCTTAATGAACATTGGGCACCGTGGATTGTTCGTCTCTACTGATTAGAGAGCTATGATCAGCGCTACATCAAATCTAGGTTAGTGTTCATTAATATGCAATCTCCTGTTTTGGATGTTATCATTGTATAATGTCAATTCAGCATAGGCACATTGTTTACAAAACCATGATTTGTAACTTGTGCATATTTCCTAGTTCCGCTAAATTTGAAATGTATGAAAATTACAGCTCTAATTCAAGGTTTAGAAATTCAAAGTAACTTATGATTTTATTACGAATATGATTTGCATTTATCATGAACCACTTTATGCATAGTTACTGAATATTATTGAGTTTGTTACCATATTACTTTAATTTTTAAATTTGGTTGGACTCATAAGTAATTAATTGTATTATTATAACAATGTTTTGTGTTTCTTACAAATCATATTTGTCATAGTTACCAAATATTTTTTCATTTGTAACCACCTCAATTTTAATTTTAACTGTGATTAGATTAACATTGTGTTTCTTATAAATTTCATTTGTTGTGATTACTAAATGATTTTGCATTTGTTATTATATTAAATTTATTTTTAACTAGTTAACCAAACAAGTAACTAATTATATTATTACTATAATAGTTTAATTTTTTTATAATTCACATTCGTCGTAATTATGGAATATTATTACATTTGTTATCACATCAATCTTAGTTTTATCTTTGGTTGAACTAACAAATAACTAATTATATTAACAAGTTTTATCCATTAAAAAATCATAAAATAAATTTAGATCCTTCAGATAATTATAAAATTTAAAATCTTTTTTAATAATTAATTACATCTTATGGTCCTAAATAAAAATTATCCCTTAGTAGAAAAAGAATCGCTAAAATACCGTGTTAATGACACCATATTTTATACTCAAATAAGAATATTGTGATTTTATTTGCTTCAATTTCCCCCATGTTCCATAGAGACATGTCTGGCAAATTGACACATATCGCTGGAGATGATATAAGCATCGTTCTTTTTATCAACAGCGAAGCAAATGCTATGAGAATGATTAGTGTGGCCCAACATTTTAAATTCGAATTTTAAATATTCTCAATATTTTAGAAAATTGGTCGTCCCAATTTTTAGAGTCAAAAAGATAAATAATGTTTGTACATTGCCTCCTAACATAGAATCCACAAATTTTGGGAATATTTATATATTCACACCAGAGTGGATCTTGTAAGTGACGACGGGACGATGAAGGTGACGTAAAATACTGTACATGAAGGATGGAATCTAAATTCCATTAAAAGATTACATACTTTGTTCAACCTATACCGTTAAATTTATATAATATTTTTAATATAATTTTTAAATTTGTATAATTAAAATATATACAAAAATATCTTTTTTTCCTTATTTATTAAAATGTTTGAAATAATCCTATTAAATATTGTACATGGATGAGAAGAAAGGAATCTAATTTCCTTGCGCTAGAGTTTTCCCATTTAAAGATTGCATACTTTGTTAAATGTTGACTGTTAAATTTACTTAATATTTTTTAATATAATTCTCAAATTTGTATAATTAAAATATATATATAAGAAAAATAATTTTTGGGTTACTTATTATAAAATAATTATTTTTGTTTTTTTACTAATTAAAATACTCAAAATAATCTCCCACTAATTAAAAATTATCACACATGGTCCTTCAATTTTTTAAAAATTAACAAATTAATCCTTTTACTAGACTTTAAACTCTAAATATCTCAATTTTTTTTTTGAAAAAATGATAGACTAAATGTAACATTTTTTATGAGTGAGTGATTATTTTGAAAATTTTAATGAGTGAGAGACTAAAATAATAATTTTGTGATAAGTAGGGACTAGAAGAGCATTTTACTCAAATATATATGAGTAAAATATTAATTTTTTTGCCAAAACAAAATTACACCATTTTGTTTTATCACTTATTAATCTAATTTTAATTTGCTTCCTTGTTAATTTATAGTCTCAATTGGTCCATTACTTTTGAATACACTCTGAATTTAGTTTCTCACTAATTGCTAGTCTCAATTTAATTCTTCATTAATATAAATATTAACATATATAATCCATAATTAATTGAGACTTTGGAATTATATGTATTAATTTTTATGTTAGTAAAAAATTATATTGAAGTTAAAAATCAATTAGAAATTACATTCAAACTAAACTCATAAATAAGAAATTAAATTAAAACTAAGAATTTGTAAAATACTAAATTAAAATTCAACTAATAAATGGCAAATCGAAAGAGTATTCTACTCAAAATGATTCAATGTGAATTTAAATTTGAAAAGAATGAGAGGCATTTGATAAAAATGGATAGTGCTTTGGGGAGAATCTAATTCTAATTAGCTTTCAGTACCTAATATCTCTCACACACACGCAATGGAGGCTATTGGTGAAGGAGCAGAGTGGCAGTACTGAAGGAATAACTACACAACAATAACCTCATGCATTCATTCTTAATCATTCCCACTAAAAGTCAACCCCAATGTGCCTCCTCTCATTACCAAGGGCCAAAAATCTTTATTTATTTTTATTTTTGACAATTAAACAAGTCAAATGACATAAAATTGTGCAAAAATCACTTGAAATTGAGGATGGATCCAAGAGAGCGAGGAGTTGTCCAATTAAATTTTAAAATTTTTAATTTATATATATATAATTTTATTTTATATTCTTGAATAAGTTTTTTAAATTATAATAATTCGCTAAGTTAAATTGTAAGAATTTGTTTCCTTGATTTAAATATTTGATTTAAAAACTTTTATCCCATTAAAATCAAATTCTAAATATGTGCCTACTTGGGATAAAATAATTATCCTAAAATTATCTACTATAATAATTTTTAAAGCAATTTAAATTTATATATATATGTAATTTTAAAATTGTGCATATTCAACCATTAAAATGAAAGAAAATATGTAAATTTAATCGTCAATATTTAATATTAATAAATTAAATTTAATATTTTTTAATTATTAAAATTCATAAAATTTATAATTTTAATTCAACAATTAGTGACAAAGAAACTATGCAATCTAATGGAACACAACTTGTTGGAAGAACTGTAAAATTTTGATTCAACAACTTAAATAAATAAGCTACAGAATTTAATAATGTACTATTCTTTTAAAGAACAATAATTAAATTATAATTTGCCCTCAAGCTATTATACTAAACTATAATTATAACCTAAAAATATAATAATAAAACACGGTAATCATGCATTGACAATGTTTGCATTTCTGGATCACATTGTTTAACAAGTGCTTTCCATATCATAATATTGAGTACAAGATTCTAGGCGAACCTTTCAAATAACAGAAAATATATCTCTTTTTTTCAAAAAAATTATTTAATATAATCTCATAATTTGAGTATTATTGTCATTTAAATTTTAACGAATAAATAAATTTTACTCAAAATTATATTGAATTTAATTGTAAATTAAATTTAAATTATAAAAAAAAAATTAAATCACAGTACAAGATGCATGAGAATGCAAAATAAATCCATTTCTTGTCAATTCAAGTTTAAATTCCTCTAAAATTTAAACTTAATTTAGTCTATGACACAACTCTAATTTTAAAAAAATACAACTCACAAGTCAAAATCGATTAAGTTAAATAATTGCCTCATAAATCATAATCATTAGAATTTACTAAGATTAGATATAAATATTAATGCCAAATATACATTATTACTAAACCCTAAAGTTAGGAAGAACTTTTCTTCCCCTACACATCAAAGCATTGTTAGTATATAGAATTAAAAGTCCCTCAAAGTCCTAATTCTCAACCAAAATTAAAAAGTAAAAATAAAAAAATATATATATTCTCTAAATTCCCCCGGCAGCACTAGACGCATCATTAGCCACCCAACCAGGAAACTCAATACCCGGCGAAAACGGGTCGACGAAGCAGTCCCCGGCCGCCGCATGTGGCGGGGCCGGCGACCCTTGGAGTTCATCTAAGCCCTCAAAGAAGTCATCCGATAGCTCCATATCGGACAACCCGAACTCATTTTCTTCCTGCTCTTTGCTTTCCGACCTCGTTGTCCCCTGAGATGCGAGCTCTTCTTCCACCCCGGAGCTGGTCGCCGGAGAAACGGGTTTCGTCGGAGCCTTGTCGGAGTCCTCTGCAGCAGCGGCGGACTTCTGTCTGGTCGACCCGGATAGAGAGTTGCGATGGGTCGGAGCGGGGTGGTTGTGCTCCGATGTGTAGGTGACTATGAACATTGTCGGGTCGGATCTATCCCGCTCCACCTGTTTCCGGGCCAAACACATTTTTGAGCTGCTACATCTGTAATATCCCCTGTTTTCACAAAATAAACCCAAATCAAAATCAACCCTAATTGCTTATCCCCTTAAAGCATTCAATGTGCTTAAAATTTAACACACTTGCTTAGTTTCTTTGAAAAGTAAGCGAAATCTTTCAGACCCACATTGGAAATAGCTTGATTTGACTCTATTTTGCTTAGATTCTATGAAAAGTAAGGGAAATCTGGAAGACCCGCCATGGATGTAGCTTAAATTAACTACCTTTCCTTAGTTTCTTCGAAAAAGAAGGTAAAATCTTGAAGACCCACCTTGGATATGGTGACCCTTTAATGGGTTTCTGTCCATATTTCCGCCATGCCCAAATGTCCGAGGATAGAGCTTCAGCTGGAACCTGACAAACTTTCTTGAGCTGGTTCTTCCTGTATTTGAACAGACATGTTTTTCAATGACATTTGAAGCTCATAATTCATAAGCAAGATCGATCTTTCTACATATTCCAACTTTAATTGTTAAATAGAGAACAAATAAAGCTCAATTCAACCAACAAGGGATGGATCAGTCAACAGACAAGGAGGAAGAAAAGTTAAATAGAAATTCACCTTATTACTGTATGTTTGTTCTGCTTCACAGTTAAAAATCCCTATCTAAGTTCTACACATTTGTTGTGAAAAAAAAAAATTTAGAAAGATGAATTTACCTTCTTTTGGATCTTGGGGTGGTGAGAGAACCAGCCTGAGAGTGCTTAGTACCAGAGAGATGGTGTTGTTTCTGCTGTGTCTGAGTCTGAGTCTGAGCTGATTTGGTTACAGAGGAAGAAGAATATGACAAGGAGGAAGATGACAAGGGTGAAGAAGAGGAAGAAGAAGAAGCTTGGAGTTGGAAGGAACTGGGAAGAAAGTGAGATTTGGGGAAGAAAAAACTGGGCTTAAGAAGCTCATGCAATTGTGCAATGGAGGAATTCAAAGCCTTTGGTTCAAATATGGGAAACATGGGAGGCACAAATCCTGCAGAGGAAGAAGATACAGAAGAGCTTCCAGTAGAACTACTGCTGCTGCTGCTGAGGGCCACGGCAGTGGCAGTGGCAGTGTTGGTTGCTGTGGTGGAGGTGACGGCGGCGCAGCCTCTGACGACGGCGTGGAGATCCCAATCGTCCTCCATAACCGTAAGAGACAAGCTCTGTAAAAATGTCAGAAGCTGTGGGTGGAGAGAGAAAAGAAAGGCGCTGACTTTTTGTATGCAAGAGAGAGAGATGATAAGGTGCAATAAGTGGGTATAGACTTACGGACATATATATATAATGAGGGAAAGACCAGAGAAAAAGTAAATATTATTATTTTTGCCTGATTTATTATTAAATTATCATTTAGTCCATATTTTTTATTTTAAAAATGTCATCTTTAATTCTCATATATTAGATATTATGGCTTTCGATCGTTGATTTTTAAGATTTTTATAATACATAGCCACTCTAATTAAGTCTTATTTAAGGAGAAATTTAAATTTAAATTTTAAGGAGACATAAATTTTTAGATTAAAAATTTAAATTAAGAAAAATATTTCTTATAATTCAAAGTGAATGAGTTTTTGTAAATTAAAAGAGTATATAAAATATATAAGAAAAAATCATATATAAAAATAAAAATTTTGAAAGTCTAAATGGAGATTTCCTTGCATCTTCACTTGGATCTATCCCTAATCTTACTATTTCATATGAAATTATAAAATGATGAGGGACCAAAAAGATAATATAATAATAAATTAGATCAAAATAATAATTTGTTCAAAAGATAAAAGAAAGTGGGGTTCTCACAAGAGAGAAAAAATAAAGTGGCTTTTTATTTAGATCTTTTTGAGAGAGAGAGAGAGAGAGAGAGAGAGAGAGAGAATTGCACATAGGAATTGGCATCTCTATGCTTATTTCTTTCTCTCTCTTCAGGCAAACGTCGGAAGGCAATTTTGGATTTTTAGGGTTGACTTTTCAAAATGTCAAAGGGCCTGTGGATTTCTATTATTATTATTATTATTTTTTGAAACAAAAGTCCACACGCACTTTTTGAGGGTCTAAGTGGGCTGAACCGACAAACATTAAATGGTATAATAATTGTCAATGAATGTGAAACGGAGGGAAATACCAAAATTGAATGCTGCTTTGAATGCATTAACGCAAAATTAATGATAATTAATTAATGTATATCTTGAAAGAAATTTTTTTTTATATATTTTGTAAATACGATAAGCGTATGTTTTTTTTATAAATAAGTGTATAATTATATAGGTAAATTTTTACATTTATTATATTTTAATTAAAAAATTTAATAGCAGAAATATAATAAACTATATATAAATTTAATTTTTTTTAAATGATTGAACATTTTAAATTTGAATAATCAGTGCAATACACAAACGTAAAATTAATTCTTTCTTAATTAGATTCTTTTGGAGCATTACTTAAAAAGGATTTTGAAAAATAGACATAAGTCAAAGTATTAGATTTTACTTTTCTGTTTCCATACAATATATTATTATGAGATTTAATTGAATTGAAGTGAAAGTTTTTCTTTCTCCATTAAAAGAAAAGAGAAGCTATAGGTTTTTGAAGTAGGACTTTAAGAATATATAAAACAAAATATAGGAAAGATATAAATACTATTTTAAACTTTGAATCATTTACAAATATTTTGGTATTCAATGCACAAAAAACTAGATATTTATAAGGAAATTTTAAATTTCAGACAAATTTTAAAGAATTTGGTTAAAAATTAATAAAATAATATCATAGGATATTCATCTGTTAACTATTTAGACTTAGACCATTCTATTTTACAAACTTTTAAACCAATGCAGAATTGGGGGACCAAAAGATAATAGAATATATTTGATTATATATATATATATATATATATATATATATATATATATATTTTTTTTTTTTTTTTTTTCAACAACAATTGGTTGGTAAAAGATAAAGTTAAAAAGTTAATGAAATGATATTATACGTGCTAACCATTTAGACCACAAATCATTGGATTAATATTCTATTTTGGTCTCTCATTTAAAGTATTTTTTAAATTTAGTCCCTTAAAGATTTTTTTTTCACTTTTATATATAAGATATTTTTCAAATTGGTCTCGCATAAATTTATTTCTTCCAAATAAAATTATTAATGATATTCTAAAAAATATGTTAACTTTTAAAATATGATAAATGTTATTGACATAATTGTCAACTTCGCAAATTTATTATTTGAGTTTATGAATTTACAATTATATTTAAGGAAAATAAGTCAACTTGCTTATAGATTCGCATTTAATGTAAACTCAAGTAGGCTTGTAAATTGATTTACATGGTTTATTGAGTTTATAATTTTATTTATTGAAAAATGAGTCAACTTGCTTATAATAAAAAAATATAAGAATTCAAATCTATGATCATATGATAAATATACAAGCTTTTTTAGTTTTTGAAAGAAAGTCATTGTAATCTATTGTATTACTAGTTTAAATATACAAAAACATAAAATTACATTAAATATATATTTATTAAAATAAATATTCTTTAGTTGATTATATTAAATAATTATTCAAAGGCTCAAGTTGAGTGTTAAGAGAAAGAAGAAGGAGACTAATAGGATGGCAGAAGATGATGAAGATAATGATTAGGCATAAGTATAATAACTGCCAATTAATATTAATAAAAAAGAAGTGTAATAAACATTAAACCGAACTGCCATAGATGAAAACTAATTTTAGTAATATTAGTTTTTTCATTTAGAATTTCTTTTAAACTTAAGAGTTTGTGTTGGACAAAAATATTTCATGAATCAATGTAAAAAGTTAAATATACCTTTGAGATATTTTTATCTAATAAATATAAAAAAATAAAATAAATATATAAACCTTTTAAATAAGATTAAATCAATAAAATTATATTATTTTACCCATATATCTTAAATTTTTTCAATTTTTCGAAAATATCTTGTGTTTTGGAAATATATTATTTTTGTTGTTAACTTTGATCTTAATTTTGTAGTAGTCTATTATTTAATTTTAATTTAATGTCATCCTTCAACTAGTATATTTGACATCGAGAATTAAGCATGAAATGGAAATATATATTTATAATTAGGCTCAATAATTTTAATTTTGTTGTTTGCTTTAGGGTTTTAGCATAAATTTGAAATTATATTTTTATGTTTTAATTTTTTGCACTGATACAAACATAAATTTTAGAATTCTGCATCAACTTTAAATCTAATAAAATAAAATAAAAATATAATTGTATAATTCTAATTCAATTTCTCACTCTTTTTAATAAACAATTTGTGGACCAGAATTTAAAAGTTGCGATGTGATAATTACGTTGGGGGCAAAGAGATTTGGCATATCAGAGGGGGGAATGATGACGTGGGTGGGGGTATCAACCATTTTATCTCACTTGGGCTTTGCAATTCGGCTGTAATTGGACTCAAACCATAGATTGTGAAATTCGGATTGTTGGATTAAAACAATTGATTAGGTTAATATTGATTCAATTGCCTATAAAGCATAGCATTAATCAATTTGATTTGATTTGGTTATTTTAGATTGGGTTGGACTATGCCCAATTCAAGACATGGGACTAGGTCTCGGGTCATAATAGAGTTTTATCTAATTCAATTTATTTTCTTGTTATTTGTCTTTTATTTTATTAATTTTTCATTTGTTTTCTTTTCGAACTAGCCATTTTTTTTTTGTTTACGTTAAATATAGACTAATTTTATAGAAACATTTTTTTGTTACATTCTAAAATTAAATTTATACAAAATATTTGAACCAACATGACTTGTCCTAACTCAACTTAATCTAATTACAAATTGGGTAAATTAGGCTGAATTTGGGCTTGGGGAAAAATATTTCTTGAATTTTGCAATTTTAAAAATCTATTAGTCTATATTAAAGAAGTTGCATAAATTTGACGATCCATATTTAAAATTTAGAAATTAAAATTGATAACTTTTAGAATTTGAAATTGATAAAATTTAAAAACTTAATTGACATTTTACATTATACAAATTGTACAATCCAATAGTTCAAATTTTTTTATTTTTCAAGTACAAGAAATTTTCCTTAACTTGCACAATAGTTCATTAAGAATAATAAGAAAAATGGCTAAACTAGCCACAAAACTACGTTATTTGTTATATTATTAGATATCTTTGTGTTTCTTTTTTAAAATTCAGTCCAAAATTGTTAATCCACAATTGGGCAACTGGGCCCAGACAGTTTGTTGTTTGAAGTTGTGGCCCAATAGCCACAGCAATCTCTCCTCTTCCATTTTTTTTTTTTCAATTATTTCTTCTTCTTTCCCTTTTTTCATCTTTTTTTTTTAAATGTATTATGAGAATAATCTTTTCCATTCATAGGAGTCATTTTCTTTCTTTATGGAACCTAATTTTCTCCTTGTTGGAAAAAAAAGCTTTTCACTTTTTATGGTGAGAGTTTTGGTTTAGGAGACAGAACTTTTAGGAGAGGGGAATCAGTAATTATGCATATTTTATTATAATTTATATTTTCCTATGTATGTTTTGTAAGATTTGTTTAATATTTATTTCAGTTTTCGATTTTTAAAAGTCTCTATTCTTCGGTAAAAATATATATATTTATTTAAATTTATGTTTGTGTTTATTTATGAATAATATTTGTAAAAAATAAGCTTTAATTACCTATTACTTGTAATAAATGACCCTAAATCAAGAAAAGAAACATGGCCCATAAGTTACATTCACATAAATAAAAGTTATTTGACCAAAGAAAAGACATAAATGAAAATTAATTTACGTAATTACACAATATTAATCATTTGGGTGTTATAATATATATGCCTTTATATATAACAACGAACTTAAAGAGTTATTTTGAAAGTTATGAACATTTACATAAATATATTTTTTATTGAAAATTTTAAATATATTCTTTTATTTATATTAATGAAAGAAGAGTCTAGTTTTGCTATGATTATTTGCATTGAGAGAGAATGAAGGGCAGAGACATTAATAGAGTAGGGACGCCACATCACTTCCACTAGCTTGGAAAACATGCAATAGCACTTCTAGCATTCATTCCTCTTTCACTTTGTGACATTTTTTATGGACACATTTATGTGAGGCACTTATTTGTTTTAGGAATGAGAAGAATGTAATTTTAGTGGGTTGCTAATAGTTTTAAATTTTTTCAATAGAAAGTATTAAAATAGTCCTCTAAATATTAAAAAATAAATTAATTTGATTTTTTATTTTTGAAGAACTAAATTCACGCCAAAAATAAAAATGAATGACTAAAATTATATTTTTCTCTTTTAAAGAATAGTGAGATAAGTAGCATTAAAATAAATAGTAGATTTTGGTTGGTTGAGAACTTCCCAATGCTTGGTAGCTTCTTTCATCAAATATAATTTGCCTTGTCAAAAACGGATTTGGATTCTCTGCATATAAAAATTCAAATTCATTACACTCTCCAAAGATTTGAACCATTAAATTTAATTTAATAATTTATACTTCAATAAATATTAAATAAATTTTAACAATTTTTTAAAATTTAGACCATTAAATTTTCATTTGACAATTGAAATTTCATCAATTTTACTTGTATTTGAATTTTTAACTTCGCCAACTCTATTTCAAACACAACACCATTATCTTAATTCTTTTTATGTTTTTTTTCTTAAAACACTTAGAGGTATCCCCCAACTTGAGTATTGCATACCTTTCGTGCAACATTTAGGGTTTATGGCATACTTTCCCACATCACAAATTTTATCTATTTTTATTGGGTAAATTCTTTGGTGCAAGTATAAAATTGGTAGTATGGGTGTAATTACTACAAGTTATACTAAGAAAAAAATACATGGCAATAACATGTTATATGATGCTGACTGCATAACAATGTAAATTAATTTGTTGTATTGATGTTTTTGACTCATTATTTTAAATTTTATTTATAAACTCTAAATTTTTCTTTTGAATTTTTTAATTTACTCTCTTTACATTTTATTTTTCATTAACCCACATAAAAATATTAGTTTATAACTTTATTTACTCACCCTTATATTTTTTTATTTTTTCAATAACTCTATTGCTCTTTAATTTTATTCTTATTTTCAATTTATAAATCTAATATTTTGTGCAATTACTAAAAAAAATAAAAAAGTATGTGAGGTAAACTGAATTTTTTAAAAGTCTTAAATTCATAAATAAAATCTAAAAATATTAGAGTTAAAATAAAAATACAATAAATTAAATTGATATTCAATCAATTATTTTGACATTATTATCACGTATTTTCTTTTTAGCTATCATATAATAATTATGCTAATACAACTAATTTTGTGGGACACTTTTTAACGGGCTAAACAAAATTATTCGGATGCCACTTATAGATAGTAATGAGAAGTTGATATTGAGTAGGACCATCAAGGTTTTTTCGGAGCTTGAGAAATAAGAACGCCACTGTAATGCGTTGACACAGCCATAGTATAGATGAGATTATGATTATTGACTCACAACAATAAGAGGTGATCCTGTGATGTGGAGCCATTGAATCTGAGCAATTGTTTTGGTCCATTCAAATCGGGCTACAATGGAGAGAAATTCCTAGGCAGTGGAGCAGAAAACAGAAAATTATTCAATCCAGATTCCCTTGTTAACCATGAGATCATATTTGATTATTATAAATTGTTCGATAAATATTCAATAATCTAAATTTGTATTTAAAAAATATAACTGCAAATGATTATATTAATATAAATCTATTAAATTTTCATTCAACAGTCCACCATAATTAAACACGATGTCATATTTTCACCAAAACATGAGAATCTAAATTGCAAATTATTAACATGCAATAAACGTATCAATACACTTCTCAATATGATTTATTCTTGACATGCTCACATGATTAATTGGTTTACTAATTTTTCTGTCTGACTAGGCCTACTGATGAATTTCTCCTATACTGGATTTGGCAAGAATATCATGCAAGTTACATAGAGATCAAGTTAACAGAAAACTAAGTATAATTTTACACATCTGTTATCAGGTTTTCTATAAAAAAAATAATGAGAAAAATCACAATTTGATCCTCCACCTTGATGATAAATTCTTCCTCCATGAATTTCAAGTAACAAAATTCATAATTTAATCCTAAAGTAAAAGTAGTTTGGAAAAACCAGTGTGTTGATCAATTTGTCACCAAGGCAAAACATGAGGACTAAATTGGTCATTTTATGTCAAAGTGTAACCCTTTTTTTAATGCTTAAAATTAAGTGATTGAGTGATTCAAAAAATTTTCTCCACATTATGTATTCAGTATAGAAGCTGATAACAAATACCTGTAAAAGTTTATTATAGTCAATCATAATAAGTCCATTTCAAGAGGTTTGGAAGAGCTAAGGACATGCATGAAAGATGCCTCCACAATCAGAGCAGATGAGCAAATACAGGAAACTGAACTCCACTATATTTCTTCATGTGAAAGAGAGAGAGAGCACTTCACAAATTACACTTCGTAGTGGAAGCAAGGTGCCACACTAGAAGGAATAGGAGGCGTCCCACCACATGTAAGAGCACTGCCATGTGTCTTAATCACTTATTCCCTGAATATTCAATGGACTAAAATAGAAGCAAAACTGAGCTTAAAACTCTGAACCCACATATGGGCCGCCCTTCATCATTAAAGTATAATCATTACTTGTTTGTGCGATATTAAAAGTCTAAAAAATGGTGATAAGAGAAAATTTTGACACTAACTTGTACAAATTGAAGTTGGTATTTTAAAACTACTACCATCAACAACATCACAAGCAATATTGTCTTTGACAATATCAGAAAAAAAAAAAATCAAATAAATTGGGCATAATGAAATCATCATACAAGATTAATCCGTCATTTTCCTTCACAGGTTAAATTCAGTATGTAGAGTTGCACATGAGAAAACCTGCAAAAGATGCCGATAGCAACATGGATAGCACGCACGAAAAGATGTTGCACTTCATGAACAGCACAGTAAATCTAATTTATACATTGAGTCTAAAGCATTGACTACAATTACTTGGTGTAGGCATAGGCCAAGTCAGCACAAGGAAATCAACAACGATGTCATTGTATATCCACCCAAAATTTTAATTTACATGGCACACAGGAGTTAAAGATATTCCTTTCACAGATACCACAAAGACAATATAGAACCAACAAATGAATAATGTATCAAAAATACAAATCTAGGGTCATCAAATATAAAGTCACAGAGGGCAGATACTCAATTGAGCTAACCCAGACACTGAATAGCCTGGCTGTAATTTGTATGAAAGGATTTGTGCAGTTTTGCTTTTTGACGCTAAATTGATCCAACCTGAGTCAGTGCCCTAACCTTGAAACGGGTGCATGAAACTCCACCAAGCTTTGGAGGGACTTCTAGACCAGCTTGCCCACTACTGCATTAACTAGAGCTTGGCCACAAGGAACTCAATTTGGCTGCAAGTTTGGCGCTCTTGTAATCCTCTCTAAGCTGAATAAATCTGAATAACAGAAAATTTTATATCAAACAAGAGAAAGAAGAAACCTTTAAAGGGGAGGAAAAGTAACTACAACAAATTCATAAAATTAATTAAAAAAAATGATAGTCTTTCAGGAAGTTGAGAGGAGACCGAGAAGGCCTTTTCTTTAGGTCATGTTTGATGTTAACTGTATCTTTGGAATGTTCACATATTTTATTAAATATAGATATAACTCCAAACATAAATGTATTATTTGTGGACCATGCTGGGCCTGTGTTAGAAAAAGAAAAAAACAGTGCATCCACAAAATAGGAAAAAGTATTTAGTTTCTACTAGTTAATATAAAGTTTAATCTTGAAATCATGTTGATTGGAACTACTAGCAGTTTGATGTATCATACCTTTGTGCATCTTTCCGTATGCTAGGTGTACCCTCAAATAAACTTGAAAGGCTTTCAGGAGCAACAATGAAGACATTGGCCATTCTACAGAAAATGTTCAGTAGTTAGTTGACATAAAAGAGGTGAAAAGACTTAAATTCGAAAATCGTTGAAAAGTTGTGCAACTTACATGCCCAACAATTCAAATTTCTCATCAACAGATGGAGCATTGAAACTCCGAACAAATTCTCCATATTCAGTTATGTCACGCTTCAGTCGCAATCCCCCACTGCAAAGTGACTCAAGCATACAACAATCAGAATCATAAACTATTTGGTGCCAAATATAAAGATCATAAATTACTGTCAGCACTAAAACTGAGAGAGAAAACAAAACCACTTCCCTGTATACCAATTTCAGCAGATTAGAAAGATTAAGGAATGTAACATTCAAGCCAAGTACCTTGGATTAAAAGTAAACTTCTGCCAATGGTTTAGCAGCATCTTGTGCAAGCGATTCCCCTAAAATTGCAAAGTCTACCATGTTACCAACTTGATTATATAAAATATTCAGAACTACTGTTTCAATCCATTAATATTCACCATTCCTATCCCAGCCTCCACCATATGATGATGCGTACAAGATTAACAACTTACTGCTAGTAAGACAAGTGAGGAAAACTAATGTAGTACATCAAGGTGACTCTAGGCACAAATGTATTAAAACTAATGGAGCACCCAAAATTTGGAAAACTTCAATCTTATTTTCGAAAGAGAAAATTCAAGAAGGGAAGATAAAATATCATCCTAAAGAAAGGAAAAATAAAAAAAATGGAAATAGTATTTTAAGTCTGTATATACAGCAAAGGATTGCAAGGAAAATTGGATCTAATCAAGGAAGCACAAATATGAAATAGGTCATGGCTATGATAAGGGACAGATAGAGGAACAAGGAAAATTTTTAAGAAATTAGGATCAGATGTTGCATGCCATGTGGTAATGCTAGAATTGAACTGAGCAGAAATTGCAGTTGCAGAAGTAGTCATTTTCTTGAAATTGTCAAGTAGACAAGAGGCAGAAGTTTCAGTCCATGTCCCATAAGTATGAATGTCACATGCTTGTTCAGCACTGCTACAGCTCCCTTTGTATACTATCTGTACCTCCTAGGTCGCGAGAGAACTAACTCATGGCATGTGCTTTCTACATTATCGAGTGGCTGCTTTCTAGTGGAATAAGTTGCTTGAGACATTTGGTGAGAATCGGGTTAGTTCATGGTGTTTATAGCAGTTTCTCCTTATATGGTTTGAAGGTTTTGGTCCTATGAAGGAGACAAAAGGAAACGCTTTGTGGCAATGTGGTTTACACAGTAACTTGGAATATTTGGCTAGAGCAAAATGCCTGTATTTCTACGGGTGTTTCTGTCTCTAGATGACCTCTGGGCAAGAATTCTGCTTTTAGCTTCTTTGTGGTGTTCTGCTCAAAGATTTTTCTTTTTAATTTTTTTCTTTTTTAAATATGAGGGGAGTTTCTCCTTTGGATATGCAGAGAGACAGGGCTGCATTGTTGCATGTTTAACTTTCTTTTTTCATTTCTGTTTTCCTGGGAGGATACCTAATCGTCCATTTTATCTGTCCATTTCATCTATCTTCTCTCTAACGATAATTCTTTTTATTGAAAGAAAGAAATCTGAGAAGTTCAGCAAGATTCTCACCCCCTTAATAACACTTCAGGGAAGAATCCACTCTACAAAAAGCAACTTTAAAACTAACGCTTCGTTATAAGATTGAATAACCTTACAAAAACATTTAATAATGATGAATGATCTCTTAATCATATGTTATGCACATCCACTTATTCGTCATTGTTGAACCATTAAATGTATTTTATTTATTCAATATGACATTAAATTATAGATGCAAAAGGCATTAAGCATCAGAAATAAAACATCATACCAACTCAGTCAGGAATGCTTGTTTGTTAAGACCTTCCAGTGCAGTAAATGCAGACTCCAGCACACGAGAAAGATATGCCACAACTCTGACCAATAAAACCAAATATCACCAATAAGAACAAAGAAAGTCATTTTTTTAAAAGGGGGAAAAATTGTCACAACACTCTCACATACCATAAGGAATGACATCATCAAAAAGTCATATGGTATTAAAATCTAAAACTAGCCTGAGTTCACATCCGTGAAGAGATATACATTGCAAGACATATCAGCATTGAAATACAAACATTAGTTGAAATTATTCAAGTTATATCTACCTTGTGCAGGCATTGGTTGGCCGATGGTCAGGAGCCATTCCATCATCAGGTGATCGATAATCTGTAGCCCTTTGTTCAGCTGAGAGTAATCGCTCCACCTACACAGGAATTTTGAAGATATATCATTTCAGCATTCAAACTTAACGGCACTATAACAATTGGAAACATCCAGACCTAAAAATAATAATAATGATAATAATAAAATAAAAATAAAAAGATTTGCCATGACATGGATTGCTATGCAGACAGAGCAGACATTAAAACCAATCAAACTTTTATGAAACACATATAGTGCTATAGGAATGACTTTTTGATTAATTGGCAGTATTGCAGTAATGCACTTAGCCACTTGCCATCATATTCCATAATAAATGTAAAAAGTGTAACACTCAACTGACCTCAGCCATCACAGTTTCAATGCACTGTTGTAATCCTTTGTACGCTGCAGCCTCTGCACTGGACATTGCTGTCGCCATTTCTTCACAGGAAGCAGCATGTGCACCATCCACAGGAAGCAAAAGCCGAGATATAGAATTTGCAAAGTACTGCAGAGAAGTAATCATTTTTGTTTTCAAAGGGGTTCTGATTAATAGCTACTAAAACATAACAAGAAGAGATCAAGGTCCCCTCATCATACTTGTTGAATAATAGCCACGCTGCTACCAGAACGTTGTACAGCAACCATGAAAGATCTGAAACTGCTTTCACCAGCAGCAGCAGCAGCCTCTGCCTGCAAATTAACCAATAAAATTTTATAAGGTTGAATTAATTGTATTCATGTCGCACACAATCATTTTAATAAAATTAGATGATTTGAAAAACAAGCACACAAGAAGTTCATATAATTACAGCAGAGGCAGCTGCAGCAGCTACTCTTCGGCTAACACTTGTACCCAACACAAATCTTTCCCTCAAATTAGCAGCTTCAGTCAGGCTGTCTCGAGCCCGTTCAAGCCCATCTGCTATATATTGACTGACCTGAAAAAGGGACAATGAACAGCCGAGAAAACTGAGCCCCAGTTACAAAAAATGAAATAAAAACCTGAAAGTTTACAAATTATAACTTACTTGATCCAGCAGGCAAGTGAACACTGCTTTTACATTGGTTGCAAGGGTGGCAGGCTGTATGAGGACAAAATTATCAGTAGCACATAGCAAGGATTAAAATTCCTATTTAAAAAAGGCATCTGAACTACCCAAATATTGGTTATCAGAGGGGTGATAACCATGCTCTATTACCTTGTTGAGAATATGAAAGCAAAAGTAGGGGAGAAAAAATGGAAGGGACCAAACAATATATTTTCAAAAGACTCAGTTACGGTGTATATAGAATTGACTCTCCATCTCAACAACACTAATACTATACCTACACAAAGACACTTGAAACCTATACTTTTGAAGCATTACATGTAAGTGACGTAACTATTTCCTCAACCTAGAAGTAATAGTTCTTAATACAGTGACCCATTTCTTAACCTACTAGAATTTACTAAATTATTAATTTAAGATGACAGATATCACAGGAACTCATAGCAGAGTGTTAAAAGTGAAGTCAAAATTATTCACCTGCTGTATGTAAAAGTAGTTCACTGCTCTTCATTTGATGGCAATAAAATTGAGCAATTTTCCAACAGGTAACCCTTATAGAATTAAAATTCATCTGTTGTGGAACCTCAGAAGGTGCCAGATGATGAAGAAATCTATCTTAACTATTCGAAAAACCAAAAGATACTTACTGGAATCAGATTTATTTACTGATTTATCACTTTGTGATTAAGTGCACGGCATTTGAATTGTTAGAGAAGGTTGCCATGGATGTGAAATTTGAAAAAGCCAGAGAATATGCAACAATCCTATAATTTCAATGTCTCAATTGCAAAAGTTAGAAAGTTTGCCATGCTGTCCACATTCTCAAAAATATTATAAATTGTGTGCGCACTTGTATGCATGCACACACGCAAACACAAAAACATAAATGGATGCCGAAGACACAATTTCAGTAAATCATTAATCATCCAAACCAGTAACCCTAAACTCATTGCCAAGGGGTTAGAAATGATCATGTGGAGGCACAATATTGTCAGTGGAATCGCCCAAGACAGTAAACTTTGAAAAGGAAAGCAAACCACCATGCATATGTGATCATTATACTTCAGCTGGGGATTTGCAAGGGATAATTAATTTAGAAAATAATGCATATCAAATTGCGGGAACAGATAAATACCTGAGATGAAAAGAGATTGCATCTTGAAATTGCTTCTTCATTCCAGCGCACAAACTCTGTCACAACAGTGACAGATATTTGCTGGTGAGAAGAAGCTACAGAAGCTCCTTTTGAGCGTCCAATTGTCCCAGATGAATCAGACATCTGCTGGCTTTCAGCTCGCAATTCCTCCATCTGCATTACATCATTCCCCATACAGCTTTTAACAACTGAATCCAAGTCCAAGGGGGAAAACATATGAGATACAAGGGCAAACCTTCACTAGATATAATTGTCTAAGAGATGCCTGCTCATATTCAGGGTATTCATCCTTGTGATTTGTGAACAATGACTCTGTGAGACCTGAGCCATCAGAAAATTTTCAGTTTGACAAGAACTTAAAAGTATTCAAGACTCAGCATGAAAAATGAGAATGGAGGAAACACTGATATTTATTTGAAAACAGTTACATTTAGAAATGGGAAAAATGCAAACACACCCTTCAACTTTAAAAATCTGAAATCAGCCCCCTACACTTTCATCCCCAGTATTTAAAACCTGTCCATTTCCTGTTAATGGAGATGCCATTCTACACTTTTAAAAGTAAATTAGGGCGATAAAATATTTAAAAAACTCCTGTGCAAGAATGAAACGTGCCTTGACACTAAATCCTAACATTCCCAAATGCTAAAGGATGAAAGTTTTAGAGGAGCAGGGTAATTTCCCAATTCGGTGAAAGATATGCTAGTGATCTGAAGTTGAAGGGCTGTTCATATTTTTCCCTTTAAAAATTCGTTAAAATTTAAATTGCTATCTCAAATTTGTCATATAATCAATAAAAGAGAGATACATGATTGAAGTATATTTATCAGCAGTAAATAATTATAATAAAAAAATACATAGATTCAAGGAAGCCAAATTGTCTACTTGAAAATTGCTAATAGAAGCAAAGGCAAAAGCATTGACCACAGTGTTACCTACCAAGCCAATTAATAATTAAATCACCAATATTACTTAATAACATTTTCGTCCAACTTTCAGGTCAACTTGGAAAACTCACTGAGTTTACATTTCTTAGACATGGAAAACATGTCAACTCAAACATAAACTTGGAGTTGCCAAAGACTTGGGTAGACTTGGTTGGACTCAGAAGACTTGGCAAGTGAAGGGCAAGCCTATCAAGTTGAAAAATGAATTATTTTTCTTTTTTAGGCCAAAGCACCCAACTTGGCCCAAAACAAGTCTGTAGCTTAAGTTGAAAAAAGCTCAAAACCCAGTCCAAAATTCAAAAGCTGATAAAGGCCTAAAAATTTTATCTGAACTTTTATTTGCTTTCTTCAACTTTTTTGAAAATTTTCAAAATTGATTATAAATTACTTAAAAAATTCTAATAGTCCTGACAATACCTGTATTATCTAAACTACTAGGAATAAAATTAAAATGTTACAGTTTCTTTTAAAAAACATAATGTTACCATTTTTTTTCCCTCACGTAACATATTTTGTTCTGTTTACAAAGAAAGTGCACTTCAGCCATAGATTTACATTAAAAAAAAAAATTCATATATTTACTATTTATTACATTTTTTTTCTTTGTAAGTTATTAAAGATGAACAGCTGCAGTCTTTTTCCACAATTTTAGGAGAACCACAATATATGACATGATATATACCCTCATGGCACCTTTAATAAAAATGAAAACATTTTTAAATAAGAATTTAAAATGAAACATTTAAAGATATTAATAGTTTCAATATTTTTAGTGTAAATTAAACATTTAAAATGAAAACATTTTTAAATAAGAATTTAAACCAAAAAGTTCACTTCTGAAATTCAATTTTAAATTTTGGTTTACTTATAGCAGGCCCTTAATCAAATTTATATCAGAACCAAATTGAAATTTTTGAGATTTGGTAACGTGAATGAGTATTTATGTATAGATTTTATTAGAATTTATATATTGAGTATTATGGATAATTTGAATGAGTATTTATTATGAGTTTTTATTTGTATTTTTGAAATTTAGTTATGTTCAATAGCTATTTATTAATATAGATAAACGCTTACAAGTTTATATTATAAGCCTGTTACGAATACTCCATCCCTTGACGAATATGCCTAAAATTGCAGGTTTAACAACTTTGCTCAACAAAAAGTTAAACAACTAAACCAAATAAGCAACTGCTTCTCCCCAACAGTGCAAGCAATTGAGTGTACAGCCACAATCCAAACAGCATTTTCAGTGTTAGTAAGATAACGAACCTCAATAAACCATGAAAATTTAATCAGCTTCATGTCTTGCTACAAAACATTTCTCTAAATTGCCAAAATTACCACTCAATCAGACATGGCACCTTCTAGTCCTATTAATATCTAGGTTCTAAACCCTTGTTCCTCATATAGCTCATTTGGATGAGTGGGAATGGGGGATAAGGAGAGGAAAAGAGAAGGAGGTTAAGGTATTCTCATGTTTGGGGGGATTTCTGTGGGCTACCATATAGTCCTTTGTTCCCTTCCCTTTCCTCTTGTTATATTTCCTATCCTGTACCTAAACAAAACATTAGAGAACAATGAAGAGATTTGGCCACAAATAGAACTAGTTAATACTTAAAGCTAATTCATTACCCTCAACATCCAAGTCACCGCATCCGACAGCTCGTAGTTCTCTAGCAAGTTCTTGTGTCTTTTCATAAGCCACAGCCAGCATTCTGAGATACTGAAGCCTCAAATCAATTTTAAATCATATCAACATTATCTTAGTGTCTAAACTGGCACTTGGACAAAAATATGAAGGTAGTCAACGATAATAGTACTCACTAATAGGAGTCCACCTTCCTCCATGGAAGGGAACTTTACAAGAGATGGCTTCACCAATAACTTGTCTAGAATAGCCGTGACTCGCTGCTCTAAAACTCGCTGCATACAAAAATACAAAAAGAACAATAAAAAGTGATGGTGATGAAAATGCCAAACCATACTCTTTTAAGGCCAAACTATGAGGGACCACATCCTTTGGTACCTGAACTAGAATTGACATAACTTCATTGGGTGAAGGGAATACAGCAGTAATTGTTGCTGCTTCTTTACGAACAGTATCTGCAACAAATCACAATCCTATCATTGGTTCATTAAAAAACTGTATATTTCAGTAACAGAAATTGTTATACTTCAAACCTGTGATTTCTTTGTACAAGGATGAAAGTCCACGGGCAACATTACTAGGAATAGCTTGTGCAACCTGGTCACCAAGAACCAACCTAGTGTCCGCATTCATAATTTCCACATCAATGAACATTGGACGTGTAGCCACATAATGTTGCATGGCACTTGTACCCCTGTTGAACTGCATTGGGCATAAGGGTAAATCAGGTACATGTAACTGTAAACATAGATCTATAAATTAACATTTAATATACTATTAAAGGCACTCAAACTAGCGCACTCATTTATTTTCATTCTAAGCAACATCTATTGCATGCATAGGAAGCAAAGGAGATAAATGTGAATGCAAACTGCCAAACTACTGAATGCATCATACAAATCATAAATTGAAGTTGTAATTCTGTTTAAAGGTGTTAAATATGCCAACCCATTCACACAAGAACAAATTCCTCATACAATTAGCACCTATACAAACTTAGTGAACTATTTTGTTTATATCTTGATAGTTGGGACTTTTCAGGCTTATGGCTTGTTTTAAGTATGGGATCCTGTGACTTTTCACACTTGTTGCTTGTGTTGTTAATGTATGATAAGATTCTGATAGTGTAATGCTTATTTGGGAATTTTTATATAACTATATATCTTTTTATCTTCTTTTTGTGGTCATAAAAGGTAGATCTCACAACCTCTACAATTCAATCATTTTGGCCCCCCAGCCAATCTTATGTAAGGTCCTGACCTTTACAACCTTGACCAAAGTACAGACTTGTCCAAGCAATGAGCAGGCAATCAGGTCATTCTTCTTTGACTTTACATAAGTACCAGAGACAAAGAAAAAGAGAAAGGGCAATTGACAAGGGAAGAAGCAAAGAGGTGTTTGAAGAATTCACAGATTATCACAAAACTAGATAAATAAAATCCTTTTAGGAGGAGCCAGGATGCTATCATAAATTTGACATGGGATACTGGTTCTCAAAGTGAAATGGAATTTGAAACATGAACAAACAAGGTACAGTTAGCAAAAGGGTCTTGATATTTATGATAGGATACGGCAATAGAATATAGGTCAAAACATCCAAAAACAAATAATAATAAAATGAGTTCAAGAAAAGTTTCTGCTTCTTGTAGATGAATATAGAGTATCATTTCTACAACCAACAATTTAGAATGTTCAATGTTATTAGTAGAAAATTCACTAAAGGTGATATACGAGCGGGTATAACGATATGGAAGAGGAAGGTATTACCATGACCAACTACGTACAACAAAGCTTAGTTACCTGAGACAAGATTTTGGCACATTCTGCCATTGTGGACAGTTCTCTTTTCATCGATGCTGCATCAAACCGAGCCAGCAATCTATTCTCCAATTCTGCAGAAATAGAGAAAGAAATATGAAACATATTATATATATATATATATATATATATATATACAAGTGCACGCGTGCGCGCATATAACCATTTACAATGAAAACATAAACGTCCAGGTTTTATATACATGCAATGGGGTGCCAGTAGATATTTAGCCTTAATCTTATACAAATAACATTTATTCACAAGAGCGTATAACCAAAGTGGGTATAGCGATATAGCAGCTCCAACATGGCAGTAGCTTACTAACAGAACATGAGAAGATAAAATTATTGTTTATTTTATTATTTTAAAATATAATTATCATTTAGAATTCAGAATTTATAATTGAAATGGGGTGATTAAGGTATTGATTAGAAGGATTTATCAAGAACAGTATTTGGTTTTAGGAATAGAGTTGGTAGGATTCTCATAGTAGAATTTAAGCCACATTAGGAATTCTTGTTTAGATTGCCTATAAATAGGCCAACATTTTTTCTTGTTTAGGTTGAGAATACCCCTGATTTTTTATGGAGTTTTGAGTGGACAACTTATATGAATTTAGCCATTGTTTTTGTTATTTTCCTGGTTTTTGGTTCCTGTTCTACATCATCTAAACAGTTCAACAATCTAGGCCAATCATTCTAATCAATCTAATTGGTACAGAGAAGAGTTCTTATTATTCAGAAATCAACAACAACACTTACAGACTAGCTCGACTGCCCTTATATAGGCCAACTGTGCTGCTAACTTCCTAACTACTAGTAACTAACAATAACAGAACATTTAAGCAACTAACTAATAGCTACTAACAATCACAGTACTAACAGACTACTAACAATTACTTCTTCTGTTATACCTCTACCACGTAACACTAGGACAAATTCAATTCAAGTTAATCATTTTAAAATTTTTTGATCCATCTCATCAACACATCTCCCTCTCTCTGCTTAATCCTTCAAGTCTCAGAACCACTCCCTTCCCAATGCTATCTGCGGCACCACACCATCTTAGCTTCTTCCACATCTGTTTGCCCTCTTCTTCAATTTTGCCTCTCTCCCTCACATTCTCCACTTCGTCTCCATTTCTTGGCTAAGGAAAGGTTTCAGAAAAGCTTAGAAAAACATGTGGGGGAGGAGGGGTGGAGTGGAGATCATATCTTGCTTTTGGTAGTTTCAGTAGCGGGGCAGGAAATTGAAGAAAAACATGTTTACAGTCAAGATCTTTGCAGCTGAAAGAGTTGAGTTTCTTTTATCTTGTCAAGTAAAAGTTCCCTTGTCATCATGCAATGGGAAGATATTTGGCTAATGTTGCAGGCCATAGAAACATCTCAAAGTTGCTTTCTGTTGTTCATCACCCTAGTCCCCTAAAAATCTTGAGGTTAAGTTTCTCCAATCAGTGGGAAAAAAAAGGTAAGAATCAGAGACACAGGATAGGACTATTGTGACTTATCAGGATATTATTTAATGAGAATTTATTGATAAATCCATCACAGGTGGAATATTAATATATGGAATTTTGTAATTAAATCTGGAGTATTAATTACTTAGGTTTATAGCTATTAGAAATAAGGAAGAATTCCTTCAGGAAAGATCCCAAACATGAGCTTCTACAGCAAAGTCAATTAGTATTCCAAATTTTAGTTGGTCATTGTAAAAGGAAATATAGATGCAAGAAGATCATAGAGATGTGATCAAGAAGCCAAATTGCAGGCCACATACCAAAAACTTCTTTAATAAGGTTTAATTCTGTCAACATCAATGATAAATTAAACTGTCATTTGATGTTACATCCACAAACAACTAGCAAATCAGCTTTGCAATAATTACCAATTTTCTTTCCAATAGAAAGCAAACAATGAAAAAATCTACTATGTCCCAGTTGGCACTGAAACAGAATGCGGCACAAATTCTTATATGGAGCTTCTAGCTCAATGAAAAGGGTCTAAAATACATAAACTGCACAGGTACAAAAGTACCAGAAATCTTGATCAAGTCCAAAAAGTAAATTATATAGGACATGCAAGCTAATCAGTGATATGAAACTTATATCCATGTAAGTTTTTTTTTTTTTTCTTTAAAAAAATCTCTAACTACAAGAAATATTGAAAAGAAAAACAGAAGGTATCACGAGATCAATTAAACTGTGTTCTTCCAAGTATTATTGTCAGAATTGTTTAAAAATTTGAAACATAATCTCAACAGACCAAAAAATCTTCATAGATGTTAAATATTTACCTCATAAGTCTCAATATTTTACAGTAAAAATGACAATTTTGTAACTTCAGAGTTCAGACAAAATTTGACCTCGGTTTTATTCAATATTTCTTTATGAGAAAATGAATTTCTATAAATATCATGTATGTTTATAATCTCAAGCAGACACTAATCTAAGATATTTTGAAGTGACTGACCATTGCAGTAGTCCTGTAGATTAGCAACTGCAACTCCCAATCCACTGCTTGCAGTTGCATTTCCCATAACTGATGGGACAGCTATGCCTTGTCGTCCAATATCTTCTTCCGCAAATGACCCTATTAAAGTGTTTTCAAATAAGTAGAGGTGATGTAAATTGTTTAAAGCTTTATAACACAACCAGAAAAAAAACCATCTTACTTAATTTTTGGGCAATTGAAGCAGCTTCAGCAACACGGCTGTCATCAGAAAATAGAGGTGAAAGCTCCATTAGATCGCCTGGGCTGCTATTAAACTCCATTAAGTACTGCAGAAATTAAATCAAACATAAAGGTCAAATTCCCTAAGGGAAAAACTGTATGAACCAAAAAATACAACCAATGGTGTTACCTTAATCAACTCTATTGTTTGACTGGCAGTTTCCCGCTGAGCATCTGCACTCTGGGAAAAAAAAATAAGAGTATCAGTTAACAGACACTATATTGAGGATAAAGGAGATCTAAATCCACCTATATAATACTAATATTGATGGGATGCTAATTCATTTCCAAACATTAATGAAGTTTGGAAAAAATTTACCTGAAGTTGATCTCCTATTTTTGCAGCAGTCTGGCCAACACTTGAAATGCGTGAATCCAACCTTGCAAAGCTATCAAACAAACCATCTACACCTTTCTCTAGCTGAAAATGACATAAAGACATATACAGTAAAGTTTTATAGGATTATTCAAATTCAAAATTACTGAATATCCTCATACCTAACTTGGTGATGTAGCATGTGAAAACATATTATAATAAACCAACTAGAAAAGTGAGAAAAAGAAAGGGAAATCCCAAATCCAACAGATATACAGGCCTAGTTAGATAAAATAAACAGTAGATGATCCAAACATCCCCCCACCCCAAAAAGAAAAAAAAAGAAAGCGGAAGAAAAAAGATAAGAAAACCCAAAAATGGCTATCAACTAGGGATGATCATGAGTAGAGTGCTATAGTCTCCATACCAGAACCATATTTAGAAACTGAAAAACTTCCCATCCCTATTGAATCCTTGAATTCCCAGACCAATATACCCAGAAAAATTTCAAAATGAACAAATTTTTCTCAAGTTGAGACTCATTTGTAAAAGATCTATTCACATGAAATCACAACAAAGAATGAAATATCTCGAACCTGTTAATCTAATTTAGAACTCATAAAATGCTATTTGGATTTTTTTTAAACTTCTTCAAAATATATTATATTGATTAATATATATATATATAAATGTATGTGTATATATATACACAAACAGACACACATACACACTGTGGTGCTGGGATGGGGCAGGTACACATAATGCCCAGACCATGACCTTAAAACTGTTATAAAAGTCGCCATACCCAGATCCAAACATGTAATATCATGAGTATCCATAGGATTTGAGCATTTCGCTCATCTCTTGGATAAACCATATCAATTGAGTTTTCAAGCTTTTAATCTTTCCAAAAGACTGCTTTATAGTCTTCTTTCCTGGTAAACTATATGAGAATACTAGAAACTATTAATAACACAAAATAGATGCAAGACTAACCTCAGAAAGTGTCTTGCGATGCTTAGAGTCTTGGACAGAAACATCGTTTTTAAGATTGGAGAGTCTCCCATCAATCTTGAATTCCAGAATGTAGAAACCAAAAAAATGTTAAACCTCAACATGAAACCCCAGAACCATCTAGGTAAGTCAGAGTTAAACCTGTTTACGAAGCTCAATCAGCTCTTTACAAGAATCCTTGAACAAAGATAAGAGTTTCTCAACTTCTGGGAATAAAGGCGATGAAAGTGCTTGTGCATACTTTGCTGAATCGGATGGTGCTCGCAGATGTCCATTTGGCAAAGAATCACCCCCACCAATGTTACTATGTCCTTCCAACGATTCTGCTTCTTCTTCTTGGAAAGATGGAAGGAGCTCATTCACCAAGTTTCCAAACAACGAATCAAATGAAAAGTCTCCCTAAATAATCAAAGTTCAAGCTATTTACCAAACCAATGTACAACCAAAGCAACTCAGCTAAAAATATATAAATATATTTCATATATTCAAAGAGCTCCTCCGATCTATGGCTTGAATGATACGGTTTGAGCCTTTACCTTAAAGTCATCTATGTCCAGAATGAGAGGGAAAGAGGCAGCTGATGCAGATTCGGTTGTTCCATCATTCTTGGTTGTATCTCTGGTCTCTCTCATCTGGCGTACATAATGTAAATCATCACAACATTACAATGAAGTCATCCACGCAGCTCATGCATTATGACATCAACATGGCCCTCTCAAATTAAATGTATCAAGCAAATGTAACTAAGAAACCCCCCTGGGAGTTGATTTTTAGTTCTGCATACAAAGAGTTTACCAAACATATAAAATCAAATCCTAACAGCACATCCAGACTCTGAACCGCCTCACTCCAATCCAAACAATTCAAGTCATGCACGAGCACAATCAAACTGAGATACGATTAATAATTCTCAGGACAAAAGAAGCCGAAGAAATCAACGAGTTTTAGCTACCCAACGAGAAAAAGATAAAGTCCACATAAAACAAACACAAGATTTTGCAGCAACCGAATACTCAAATCCGATCTCGAACAGTAACAATGGAAAGAGGGTTAGAGTAAAGTGCACCTCCTGGCTGAAGGACTAAACGAGAGACCTCCTCCTCCTTCTTCGGTGCTTTGCTTTGCTGTAACTTGCAGAGACAGAATAGGTCCAACGAAAACTACAATGCACAAGAAATTTCGCAAATGAGGAATAATCTGGTCATATTAAGTCTAGACAATGGAAAGCCGAAAGAAGTTCGTCATTTTCTGATTTTTTTTTTTTTTCTCTCTCTCTCTCTCTCTCCTCATAGTGTTAGATATCTTTTAGGTAGTCCCACATTTTTCCAAGAGGTGAAGTTTTTGGTTTGATTGGCAAGAATATATTAATGTACAAAATAGATATATATATATATATATATATATATATTATAATTTTCTTACAAAAAATGCAAGAAAGTCTTTTATGAATTTTTTCCAAGTTTTTTTTTTCCGTATAATCAACAATTGATTTGCTGTAAAGAGATGATAGATTTTTATTACAAGTTATGTTCTTTTCTTTTTGTTAATTTGACTTTATTTAGAATTTAGAAATCAGGTTTTCCCGTCATGAAAGCTGGCTTCTTTACCATTACGTCACACTTTATTTATAAAAGATATAGTCTTAGTTGAAAATTTATTGTTATTTTTTTAATGTTATTGCAATTTTGTTATTTACTAATTTTTGTTGAGTGTTAAATTCAAATTACTTTATTCATAAATTAAATATAAAATATAAATGATCAATTTGTCATAGTGATCACATTTGGATTTTTTTTCTTTTGGTTTCAGTACAATTGTACAAAAATTATAGAATAATTACAAGTTCACATGTTAATTTTGAGATATTATATATATATACATACGCACACACTTTTTTTAATTAACATTTCAAGAATTACACTACAGCAGAAAACTCAAGAACCACATTATAAGTATGAGGACCAAAAAAACTTTTTTTTTTCACTTTAACCCCTGGTAATGAAAGAAATTAGCCTTCTAAATTTTGCAAGGATAAGTGAAAAAGTATATAAAATAGTGATTTATCATGTGGTTTTTGAACTTGTCTTGGGTGTTTGTGAATAAATTTGGTAATTTTTAGTTAAGTTATTGTTTACGTGTTTTAGTCCTCTAGTAGATTTCTTCAATAAATTAGTGTTTACTTGTTTAGTCCTCTAATAGATTTCTTCAATAAATTGTAGGCATTTAGATTAATTATTTCTTTGGATTAATTTTGTTTATTGAATTTCATTTGCAGGTTAGTTCAGCTTAGAATTTTTTGGTTTAGCAAAAACATAGTTGAAGTTAGTGAAATCTGGGAGTTATAATTTGTCTTAATAAAGTTGTATTTTTGCCTTTGTTTTGGAATCAGAGTTAATTCGAGGCAAGTAATTTAATTGTATTTTTGTCTTTTTATTGGGGCAAAAGTGCAAAATAACAAAGTTCTGGGGTGCTGGAATGCAAAATTGTAATGCTAATTTACACGCTACTGAGAAGAACACATCCCAACTTTGCTTTTCCTAACTCGGAGGCCTATATGTATAAGCTTTGGAGGATCTATCATCTCCAGTAAGCTACAAGAGATTTTTCACTAAGCAAGAATTTAGGATGATTAGATCTTGATTAAATAGTTCCAATTTTTTTTTTTATATAAAACTATTTATCAAAATAAAAAATTGATTATTTTATTAAAAATTATTATATAAAAATATAAAAATAAAATGACATCGTGTTGAAGAAAATAAAAATACTAAACTACTTCTGATAATTTAGAGTTATATTCATACATCTTATAGTCAATTAGAAAAAACGACACATGTTAAATAGATAGTAATATTAAAAAAAATCTAAAATGTTAATATATTTTTGCATAAAAATTTTTAATAAAATATTTAATTTTTATTTTAAAAATATTTTTTATATGAAAGATTTAGGAATGACCTCAAAAATTATCCATTCCCATAAAAGTGGGCATTTTACGGAAAAACCTCCTCTACGCTAATTAGGAGGACAAAATTATACTTTTAATCCCTTAATTTTGTCTTAATACCAAAATGATTCTTTATAAATGAAATCCTTCAAATAAAGGTCTTTCAAAGGGATCAAATTATTTTTTTTTAATATTTAAATGATTATCTTAATGCTTTTCATTTTACAAGAACTAAATTAATACTTTGACCAAAAATTTAAAAAAAAAAAAAGTTCCCTTATTGAAGGCCTCAAGGACTTGTACTTAGTAAAAAGATGACAAAAAGCAAAGGACAAAAATACACTTTTGGTCCCTTATTTATCACAAAATTGCTATTTATAAGATTAAACATTTACCACTAAGCCAAAAGTTATAGTTGCTAGTCAAGGCAATTCTATTTCCTTAACAAGGACCTAGTACAAATGCCACATTTTGATTGTGGTTCAACCCCACACTTGGACCTTCACCACAGGACAATTGCTGCCGTATATCTTGGCTAATAATCTCTCCCTAAGCAATTGCCCCGCTAGGAATCAAACACGTGACCTTAGCTTTGATACCAACTGTAGGATCAAACGCTTACCACTATCCCAAAAGCTATAACTGTTAGTTAGGGCACAACTCTATTTCCTTAACAATGACCTAGCACAAGTGCCACGTTTCGACTGTGACTCAGTCCCACATCTAAGCCTCTGCTATAGGACAATTGCTGCTACACATCTTGGTTAACACTATTTAGGCCCCTTACTCATTGAAATACCCAAAATAGTCCCTCACTCATTGAGAAATATTACACTTAGTCCTTTTTTTTTAACAAAAAAATTACTAAATTTAGTCCTCTTTCAAACCCTATGCTCTAAATTTAAATGATTAAATCTGATTTTTTTAAAAAAAATGAAGGACCAAATTATGACATTTTCTATTGAATGTGGTACTATATTTAACATTTTAATAAGTGAGGGACCAAAATGGTAATTTTGTAAAAAGTGAGGGACCAAAAGTGTATCTTACTCTATAGCAAAGGGAAGACAAGTAAAAAAACTTTATCCCTTGGTATAATTCTCAAGACTTCGGTCTTAAGAAATATTCTTCATCATTCTTATACTTTTGTCTTTTTTTATTTTTACTTGTTTTTGTATTTTTGTTGGCAATTTCATTTGAATAGATGGACTTTCAAATGATTTGTACAGATTCTTTGATGTGGTAATAAATGATACATTGATTTTTCTTATTTAATTGTACATATATACTATGTGTTTAATTAAGACTTTCGTTGTTTGCTCTTGATTCTTTAACTAATCTTTGATCGAAGTCAAAGATCTAAAATCTTTAAACAAGCAAAGTAACTCAATCCAAAGGCCTTCAAATTTGATTTCATTATCAAAGAGATTGCTTCTTGCAACTCACGGTGTTACTAGTCCATTGAAGTAGATCCATTTGAAGCATTAATAATATAATCA
Source organism: Delonix regia (assembly GCA_037074485.1). Classification (NCBI taxonomy): domain Eukaryota; kingdom Viridiplantae; phylum Streptophyta; class Magnoliopsida; order Fabales; family Fabaceae; genus Delonix; species Delonix regia. The sequence continues at coordinate 36,653,458 of CM073450.1, read as the reverse complement.
AATTGTGTATGAGATTGTATAGTGAGAGTTTGATTACTCAAGGAAGTGTCTAGACTATCATGCATAAGAGGTCAAATGGATTATTGATCAATAAAGAAGGAAGAATTGTTAATATAAGTATAAAAGGACAATTTTAGAAGAAGCCCACAAAAGTAAATTCACCATTCATCTGGGATTCACAAAGATGTATAACGATCTAAAGAAATTATACTGGTGGTCAGGGATGAAAAAGGATATAACTAAATTTGTTTCAAAGTGTTTAGTGTGCCAAAAAGTCAAACTAGAACACTAAAGACCATCCAAGATATTACAACCTTTAGAAATTCGTGAATAGAAATAGGGAAGCATATCAATGGATTTTGTGATTAGATTACCTAAAATTCTATAAGCATATCATGCCATTTGAGTAATTATAGATAGATTAACTAAATCTACACATTTCTTACCTATGAAAATCTCATACTCTTTAGATAAATTAGCTTAATTGTATATATAAGAAATAGTTAAGTTATATAGAGTGCTAACTAGTATTATTTCAAATAGAGATCTTGTGTTTACTTCTAGGTTTTGAATCCTTTCAGAAAGCTTTTGTGATAAGATTACAATTAAGTATTGCCAATCATCCCTAAATAGATGGCTAGATTAAAAGGACTATTCAAACCTTAGAAGATATGCTTAGAGCCTATATATTAAAACCAAAAAGAAATTGGGATAAATATTTACCAATAGCAGAGTTCGCATATAATAATAGTTATCACGCTAGTATAGGAATGACACCTTATGAAAAATTGTATGGAAGAAAATATAGGTCACTTTTATATTGGTATGAGGTTGGAGAAACAACTTTATTAGGATTTGATCTGATGCAATAAACCTTAAAACAAATTAAACAGATCAAGGAAAAGCTAGTTGTCGCCCAAAATAGGCAAAAAAGTTATGTTGATTCAAAAAGAAAACATGTAGAATTTAAATAAGGAGATCATGTTTTCCTTAAAGTAACTCTTATTACTGGCATTAGTTAAACTATTAAAACTTAAAAATTGCACCCTAAATATCTTGGCCCTTGTCAAGTTCTAAAAAAAGTAGGACCAATTACTTATCAGTCAGTCATAGCACCACATTTATCCAATCTTCATGATATCTTTCATGTATTCCAGTTACGAAAATACATTCCTAACTCTTCATATATTTTAGAATATGAATTAGGGCAACTCTAGGAAAATTTAACATATCCGATAAGACATGTATCAATATTAGGGACTGATCTGAGACAATTAAAGAACAAGATAATTCCCTTAGTGAAAGTGGCATGGGAAGGATTAATTTCAAAAGAAGCCACATGGGAGAAAGAGGAGGATATGAGACAAAGATATCCAAAATTATTTGAGTAAGGTAATAATTTACAAATTTTAAGGTCAAAATTTTTATTTAGTAGGGGAGAAATGTAACATCCCCAATTTAGTGATTTTTAATACGAGCTAAATTAGATTATTTAAGGGAAAATTATAAAGAATTAAACAAGAATAAATATGGTCAGCTGAATCATTTAAAGAAAATAACATATAGCTTAATTTTAAGGCATAATGGCAAAATGGTAAATTCACAAGGCATGGTGCAATATAGTCATTTTGAAAAATGTCAGGGGCAAAATGGTAAATTCACAAGGTCAAGGGCAATATGATCATTTTGAAAAAATGCCACGGGTAAAATGGTAAATTCACAATGAGGGATATATGGCACTACCCTAACCACTGGGGCCCATACCATAATAAAATCTTATATATCTATATGATCCATACCATAATTGAATCTTAGATATTTTATGATTTGAAATTAAATCACAACTATTGGATAAAAAATACATTGTTAAATCCTAGACATTGAATTCTCTTTAAATACCCTACATCTAATCCCATTTCTTCATAACACACCCCACATCTTTCCCATATTTACTCCACTCACACTCGTCTATCCACTTTGGCACTACACTTAAATAAAAAAAGGAAGGAAGGAATTTTAGATAAAAATCATGTGACGCGATCTAGATTGTTTGATATTTTTATCCAACTATCTAAATTCTAAATACAAAAAGTTTAAGGATCCCCAGCATAAGATTCCTATCTGTTTTTACATAATTGAAATTACATCAATCAATACCAAAGTCATAGTCCACCATTTAGTTGAAATCATTTTATGTTCATTTGGAGGTAGGGATGGATTCAAGAGGGGTGCAGAAGGCGGTTGCCTCTTCCATATGTCTATGAAGCAAATGACCTTGAAGAAAAGATCTTGCTGACACAAAAAATTTCCATTTGCAACTGAAAGTCCTTTGATTTTCCAAGTTAAAAGAGGCACCTATCAAGTTTTAGAGTATATGGATGCAAATTGCAGAAGACTGTTGCAAATTTTTATGAAATCGTATGCTCCTATTTATTTATATTCACATTTCGAATCATTTGGATTACTAAATTTTTATTTAATAATTCAAATTTTAATACATGTTAAATAGTTCTTAATAATTTTTTAAAATTTAAATCATTAAATTTTCATATAACGATTTAAATTTTATCAAATTCAATTGCATTTGAATTTCAAAACACAAGGAATCCATTTTCATCTATATTTCTAGCTTATTTGTGTGATAAGTAATAAATGAGTTGGCTAGTTATTGAGCTTAAATCCCTAATGGCTTGTATGGGTGTTGTCAAATGGGCATCAAATAAAAAAAAAAAAAAAAGTGAACATAGATAATCCTCCACACTATTTTTTTTTTTTTTTTAATTTTGGATTGTCTCATGTTTCTCCTTTATGGTATTTCTGTTATGTTAGAGAAAGAAAGATACACTGAGTGGAACTTGCTTGAATAGTGGACTTCACTTAAAGATATGTGACCACTTGAATGGTAAGCCATATTTGTTTTTTATCTATCTCTCTCCAATATACTAAAGATATGATAAAGGAAAAACATAAGTGATTCAAATTACTTTTTTTTTTTTTTTTGGCTGTTTGTCTTTCATAAAATTCACCAACTAGTCTCATTCTAAAGTCCAATTAACTTAAAATTTTCTCTAATCTTGAGGCTTATTTGGTTGTTAGAAACAAAATAGAAAAAATAGAAATGAGAATCTAGTTTGATGTAAATGACCATTATTACATTTGGTTAGACATAGAAAGAAAAGAAAAGAAACATACATTTGCAATGTTTGGTTATTGAAAAATGAGAAATAATGTGATTAAATACAAAAATGTCCCATATTTCAAATATATTATATTTTTTATGGTGTAATGAATAAATTGTATTTTATTTATTTTAATAAATTTATTATTATTATTATTAATTTCATGTTGCTTTTATTGATTAATGTTCAAAAATGGTTTTTGCATTATCAATTACAAAGAAAAATGAACAATTTAATTTTTTATTTTTAATGTGTAAAAACATTTAAATAGTATTAATAATACAAACTATTAAAATATTTATTAATATTTTTCAAAATTCTAAAAAAATTTACATAATATCAAAATGTTTGTAAATTACGAAATCACAAAAATTGCAATATGAACAGAAGGGCATTTTGTCCAAAAAGGTTGCTTTCCAGAGAATGCCACTGATTCCATCACCTTTTGAATACAATGGCCCTTCCCCAAATGTGGGAATGGACTTTCATGAGAAATAGTGATTCCCTCCTTTATTTGTCAACCAAACATAGATGTTGGAATCCCATGTAATCAAATTAGCTTCCAAGCAATATCTCTCTACGTATAAGATCAGCAATACACAATTGGACTACTACTATTGTAACACACTTGAGACTAGTAGGTTTTCTGCAACATCTGTCTACGTTGGTTTTATCTTTCAATTATTTGTTTTTCAAAAAATAATTTTTTTTTTAAAATATGAAGTTTATAGCAACATTACATGATCTATTACCGTTTTATTCTGTTTCCTACTTGGTCTGTGAAATAATTAGATTTGTTGATTCAATTGTTATCAATTGCTTTTTCAAAATGATACTTCCATTTTTTTTTTTTTCTGACTGATCGACAATCTTAATTTCCTTATCAATTTTTTTAGGTTAAAATTTAATGATAGTTTTAATTTTTGGAAAAATACAATAGTGGAGTATCGGTAGATCCTTTTAAAGGTAAGCAATATGTCAGTAATTTAAAATACAATTGTATGCTTATTTAAAATTCTCTTTTATTGGTTGTCATAATTTCTTTGAACAAAATAGGAACTTTTAAAGGTAAGCAATTTGTGTTTTTTCATAGTTAATTCTAATTTTGTTGAGTCAATAATTAAAAATAATAGAAGACTAAATATCTCTCTTAACATAAAAATTAGAAAATATTGAAAAGGAAAAATTGGAAATAAGTAAGGAAAAAATCAATAATTAATAAAAACAAAAATTAAAAATTTTCTTTGTTTGAAAAGCCAAAAAAGAGAAAATTCCCAATAAAAAGAATTAATGAATAATTTAAAAATTCTCTTAAAAACACCTTACTTTTTTACAAGATGATTAGAGAAGATAGGGCATTAACCCTAAAATTTTAATGTTATAAGTTTTAATAATGACAAATATGTGACAAAATGTAACAAATGAGTTAGACATATAATATCAACATGTACTTAATTGATTAATCATTAACATATAATACTTTATACTTGAATCATATCTTATATGAGATATAAATACTCATATTATATTCAATAGGCTTATTATTAATTTTGTTAAATTCATTTAGACTTACATTTATTGGCCTAATATATTTTGGTCATTATAATATAAGTTTAAACCAAAAAGATACAAGAGATATGAATTTTAATTAAGGTATTTTTGTACCATGGACCACTATTTTTTATCATATCTCACAAATAAGAGGGAATTTCTGAAATGAAACCTAAAAATAGACTTAAACATCTTTTTAATCGTATATCACATGCTTAAAATAGAGTTGAAATTAAAAAGTTGTGATTGTCAAAATTTTAGGTATAGATGTCACACTTTTTCTTGACCTTTAGTAACAATTTCAATAATATTTCACCAACCAATAGGAATTTTGAAATGAGGTTTATTTTATATGAAAATAGACTCACACAAATTTCCAATCATATATCACATGCATAAAATTGGTTCGAAATAAAATCATTATGAGGGTCTCAATTTGTGGCTATGTGTATCATATTGTTATTTGACATTTTGTTACTCTTTCAACAATATCTCAATAACCAAATTGAATTTTGAAATGAAACTTATCAGGATAGAAAATAGACTTATAGGGATTTTTGGTGATATATAATTTGTTGAAAATGAAGTTGAAATGAAAGAGTTATGAACATTTACATTTGAAACTACAGAATAAAGGATGACTATAAAGTCAACAAATCGTGCTACTTAATTCCAACAATCAAGTTGTACAAGTTTGAATTTCTCATTGGTTCCAAACGGTTCTCTTGCTTCTTTGACCTATAAATACATGTCTTAAGAGCTCATAAATCATAAGAAACAAAGTGAAAATGTTGAGATTGTTTTTATGATGACAAATATATGAAAAATATAAGTCACAAATATAATAGTATTATATGCCTAATTGATTAACCATTTGGACTAACTATTTGGTTTGCCAGTTGAATATCTATTATGTATTGGATGGTCCAAAGAAGGAAGAGTGAGTATTGAAGCGAAGATAAGGAAATATCAATATCATGCTCTACCCAAAGATATACTAAGCAAGAAAGGTGCTATAAGCTTTGAAGAAGTTAAAGATTTAAAGAGTTAGAAGCTTGGATGCATCAAGATAACCAATGGATTGAATATGTATAATTATCATAGGCTAAGTATTATTTTGTGAAATTCAATGATATAGAATTTCATTTATTGTCTCAAGATATTTTGGTTATCAAAATATAAGTTTAGACTTAAAAGATAGTGAGATATAGATTTTGCTTAAAATCATTTTTTACTTTTGGTAACTCTTTTACATATATCTCACAAACTATAAGGGATATTGCTATGAAACTTTTCTTTTTTAAAAAAATAGACTAAAAGATCTTTTCAATTATAAGTCATTCACTTAAAACAAAGTTGAAAAGAAAAATATATGACCTTATAAAGTTGAGTGACGAGATATAGATTCTGCATAAAAGTGTATTTAGACCTTTGGTCACTCTCTTAATCATATCTCTAAACATTTAATCATATCTCTAAACATATATTGAGTTTTGATATGAAACTTATTTTATTGGAAACTAGACTCAGAGATCTTTCCAACCATGGTCATTCACTAAAATCTAGCAACCTCCTTATCAAATTCTTTGCATGACCTTTTCAAGAACTTAAAACAAGCTATAGGATACACAGGGATACCATTCACAACAGCTTTAATAAAAACTTCTCTTCCAGCAAAAGAAAGGACCTTTTGTTTCTAACCTTGAATTTTCCCAGCTATTTTATCTCTAATATAGTTCAAAGCTTCCACCTTCAATCTTCCCCATATTGCAGGCACCCTTAAATACTTCCCTAGGTCCTTTGTATCACTAATCCCCAATTCCTCCATCATAACCTTATGCACATCTTTAAGACAATTTTTAAAGAAGAAAATATTGGATTTCTCAAGATTCACTTGTTGCCTGGAAGCTCCACAATAAATCTTAAGAATCTCCCTCATATTATGACAATTTACCTTATTAGCCTTAAGGAACAACAATGCATCATCTATAAAAAAAATAGTGGGTTAAGGTAGGATAACTGCTCGCCAATTTAATACCCCTCAACAACCACTGCTCCACATTCTTAGTTATCATAATTGAGAGAACATCCGCAACCAAAATCAACAAATATGGTGAGAGTAGATCCCCTTGCCTAATGCCTCTTTCTGGTGTCAACTCAGCCACCTTCATACCAGACAACTAAACATTAAACTTGACAGAACAAACACACTTCAAAACTCTATCCACTCACACCTTGCAAAAGCCCCTCTTGAGAAGAACTTCTTCAAGGAAAGCCCACTCAACTCTATCGTAAGCTTTATTCATATCCATTTTCACTGCAAACGTATACTTACCCCCTTCTTTCGATTCCTCAAGTAATGAAAAGCCTCATGAGCAATAAAAATATTATCATGTATCAATCTCCCTAGGACAAAAGCCATTTGGTTATGAGAGATAATTCTAGAAAGCACCCCCTTCAATCTATTAGCTATTACCTTTGAAATCATTTTATAAATGAAATTACAAAGACTAATCGGCCTAAAATGGCCCACTCCCTTAAGATTTTCTACCTTAGGGATTAAAACAACTTCGTAACATTCTCCATTTTCAAACATTCACCATGTTGCATGAAAGATCTCACTAACTCCAAAATCTCTTCACTTGCCTACTTCTAAGAAACTTGAAAAAATTGCCCTGAAAAGCCATCAGGCTCAAGAGCTTTAAAAGCTCCAAGTTGACCACTGTAGCCTTCACCTCCTCCTCAGCAACAATTTTCATTAGCATTTTATTCTCCTAATCCTTCATTGACTTTTCAACACAGCTCAGAGCTTCTTGCATAAAACATAATTTTGAAGCATAGAAAAAGCTTTGAGTAATAGGTAGAAAAAGAACTTGCAATTTCATCCTCATTTTCCAACCAATTCCCTTCACTGTTCTTGATCCTCAAAATTTTATTGCAATTCTCTTATAATTGAAAGAAAAAAAATGTTGAAGGGAACTCAAAATGAAAATTTTTAAATTCCCCTATAATTTTAAGAAAAAAATTTAAGGCCTCCCTACTTAACACATAAAAGGGAATTGAAAAATTCCAATTTCCACCTTGTGAGAAAAAATATAAAAATATTTATAATTACATTTATTTATTTGAAATTAGTTTTAATGATATGATAAAATATAAATATAATCATAAATAATGATATAATGAAATATAACAAAAATGTGTAATTTAATATTTCAATATTTATATTTGCATTTATTTCTTTTTTTGAAATTATTTCCCAATTTTCAAAATTATTAATTTTTTCATCACTTTTTTGTCAACATTAATTCTCTTTTAATTTTCTACTAATTTTAGAACTTAATTACATTAAAAAAGAATCCAAATTCAAGTTAATTTATTATTTTTTCTCATTCAAATATGTAGCAAAATATAATTTTGTGCAAATATAAAATAAAAAGAAAAACATGCATGAAAAGACATAATCATGGAATACCAATTTTGACAAGTGAAAATTGTTTTTGATGCAATAGCCAAAAGAATGGATGAAATAAAGAGTAGAAGGTGGAGGATTCATGCTATGGAGGACCACCTATTTATAGATAAGGATGACAATTTTATGAGACATGGGTGAAATGTGCCTCCCTGTTCTTGTCTTCATTATCATTTATGTCCCTCATCTTCATTTTCACTCCTTATTACCATAGTTGTCAAAATCGCAAGTCAACTTGTTAAACTTGTCGATTCTACTTTTTTAAGTGAGGAAATCGATTTAATTCGGTCGTAGAATCAAAATCAAAGTAGACTCGGTGTAGACTCAGACAAAATCAGTCAAACTTGAGTAGACTTACCAAGTTTAACCAAAGTCAAATAAATTAATTTTTAAAATTTTTTTGGCCGAAATATGAATAATCTAACATTTCAATTAATTTTTTAAGAAAAATTAACTAACTTTAAGCTCTAAATTATTTCAACCATTAAAATAAAAAAAAATTACATTACAAATATAATTACATTATTATAACTCTAATACATTCTACTTGTAATTAATAGCAAATAACGTATTACATTGAATTAAATAGTTAACTCTACTTTTAAATTTTTAATTTTTTTTAATTGCATAGCTTAAAATACATTATATATATGTATTTAATATTTACTCTAACTTGTTTACATTACTATTACTATTAAAATTACTATTATTTTAAATTTTAATTACTTTGAATTTCTATATTAGTAAGTACTATAATGGCAAAGTTTGTCTTTAATTTTCTTTTAATAAATTTAATTTCAATGCTTTCCAAAACACTTTTAAACTCAATCTCTACCCAATTAATTAAAATTAAAAGTTCTATGATTCAAATATATATTTTAATAATTTTTTTTTATCATTTCCTAGTTCTATAATTTGGGTTATTATAATAGTATTTTGTATATATGTATGCATTTTTATTTGTATTTTTGAAATTTGATTATGTTTAATAGCTATTTATTTATAGAGGTAAACTTTTACGATTTTACGTTATGAGTCTACATTCTTTTTACAATTCTACCTAAATTCGTGAGTTTAATAACATTGGTTATTACTATGAGCATAATTTTCGTCCCCATTTTAAAATTATTTTTGTAGAAATTTTTCCTCTATGCTTGTTCCACCAAAAAAAAATACTTTTAAATGTGAGTTTCGAAATAAGATAACCCCTGTGGAAATTTCTAAATATGAAAACCTTTTAACTTTTTTACTTATAAAGAAATATCACTTCTAGCAAATGAAAATTTTTTAAAGCAACCATCAAAAGAGTGGAAAAAATAGAGAGAAGAAGACATACCTAGGGTTGATCATGGGCCCGGCAACCCGATGAATCCGACTTGGCCCGGTTACATTGGACCGGGTTATGATTGGGCCAAATAAAAAAATTTGAAAAATTTACTGGGCCGAACCAGGTCTATGGTCAGGCTGGGCTGGGTCCCAGGGTTGCCATGAAACCTGGCCCAGCTCGACTTGATATTACTTTTAAAATTTTTTTAATTTTTATAATATATTTTTAATTTAATTTTAAATAAATTTTATTTATAAATAAATTTTAAAATATCAATTCTTTTCAACTTTTTATTATTTTCCATTCCAAATCTTAAAATTTTTTAATTCTATTTTATTTCCTTTCAATTTTTTTTTTCATTTTTTGTTTTAAAAAATTATTTTTACAAAATATTTCATATTATATATATAAAAAAAAAAAAAAAGATGACCTGGCGCCAACTTGATCTAACCCGGCCCGGCCCGGTCACTACCCCGGGTCTAACTGGGTTTCGAAAAAACAATTCGATGTGATACCAGGCCGAGTCTTGAATCGGTCAAAAACCTGGCCTGTGATAACCCCTAGACATGCCTATTGATGAATTTATATTTCATTATATAATTATTTAACTACATTTCATTATAGATGATAGATAACTATATCTATAATTTTTTTATGACAATATTCAAAATGAGTGAAAATTTATCTTTCATCAAATTTTAGAAAAAAATAATTGTCGTTTTGTTTTAAATAATACTCATTCATTATTGCTTGCAATTTTAAGTCAAGAGCTCGTATTGTCAAATAAGAAATGAAACACGAGGATGTAACTTGAGTTTAATTTTGTAAAGCTTTAACCAATAAAAATTATATATATATATATTAAAAATGGGGCAATCCCTTCATGTCTTAGGTGGACTTCACATTTAGCATTAATATTTTTTGTTTTAAATTATAGGAGAATTTGGAATGATTAAGTTTGAATTATAAGAAAGATTCAGATCGAATTACTTTAAATCACTAAAAATACAGGATCTAGGTGTAAAAACCTTTTGCACTGTATGATTTTAAAATTAAATGTTTTTATTTTATGCAGACAATTCAAAATGCCTTTAAATTTTACGCGAACTTAGGAATGTGTATTATGAGCATGTTCTCGAGACATGTTTATTTTTTAAGAAGTGATCACACAGACTCAGGAACGTGTATTATCGATTTGTTCCCAATTTGTGTTTATTTTCAATTGGATAAAAATATTAGTAATACCTTTTGAATTTATAGTACAAGGTTCTTTTCAATCGCGCTCAAGCAAAAAAAATTATGAGTGACAAAGCATTTATGGTAGGTTGATGCCATTTAATAGTAAAAAATGTTAGAAAAAAAATTTCTTGTAAATGTTTTTAAAAAATTAAAAATGGAGGCTATACTACTCTTGAATATAGTGCATAAATAAAATATTATTTTAATAACATAATAATATTTAATTATAGTAGGATAACATTAAGAAAAAAATAGCTTGTTGTTAAATTTTTAAACAAAATGAAAAACTTAAATTCTTATAATATTATTCAAATTTAACTAAAAAAGTAAATTGTATTAAGTTTTCTTTTATCATCATGCATAAATTATGCTTACGACATTCTTTCTTGATTTGAATATTTTTGTTTTTATTCCATGCAATCATTTCGATATATACAATTTTATCAGGTATAATAAGAAAGTTATATATATATATATATATATATATATATATATATATAATATACTACTTAGTAAACATATATACTTGACTATATTTTTAATTTGACTAAAAAAATTTGGATTGAATACGTACACATTTCCATCAAACAAAACCATCAATATATGGACTAAAGTTTCTGTATTTGATTAATTTATAGGACAATTTTTTGGTTTTAGTAACAAATTATTTTTCCTTTTAATGATTGAAATGTTATATTGCTATAATCAAATTTTATTATGTTATTAAGATAATATTTTATTTTATAGCACTATTATATTCAAGAACGTACAGGTTTTATTTTTTATTTTTTATTTAAAGCATTTATGAGATCTTTGTTTTTTTTTTTTTTAAATTAATGATTATAGAATAAAATTAACTTGCCATATCACAACATTTTGGCTGGTTCAAACAACTTGAAAAAGAAAGGTAAATCATTAAAATCTCTGCCCAATTGAAAGTAGGAGAAGTGATGATACGAAAGATGTATTATTAACATGTTCCCGAGACATATTTATTTTTTATTGGACAGAAATATTAATGATTTACCATTTCAAATCAACTAAAAAGTTGGGATCAATAAAACATTTATGCCAAGTTGATTTTATTTTATAATTGTTATTTTTAGAAAATAATAAAAAAAAGATCTCGTAAATGCTTTAAATAAAAAAAAATAAATATTCAAAGATATATTGTTCTTGAATATAATAGTGCTATAAAATAAAATATTATCTTAATAACATAATTAAATTTGATTATAGTAAGATAACATTTTAATCATTAAAAGGATTTATAATTTGTTACTAAAACAAAATAAATCAAATACAACAAATTTAAGTTAAATATTGATGAATTTGTTTGATGGAAACATATACGTATTCAATCCAAATTTTTTGTAGTCAAATAAAAAATCTAGTCAAGCATATATGTCTAGCAATATATATAACTTTCTTATTATACTTGATAAAATTTTATGTATCGGATTAAGTCCATGGAAAAAAAAATTATTCAATCAAGAAAGAATCGTGGTGGGCATAATTTATGCGTGACGTTAAAAGAAAATTTAATAAAATTACTTCTTTAGTCAAAATATGAATTATATGATAAGAATTAAAGTTTTTCATTTTGTTTATAAATTTACCGACAAGCTATTTTTTTTTTCATTGATTGAAATGTTATCCTATTATAATTAAATATTATTATGTTATTAAGATAATAATTTAATTATAATTACATAAATCTCTCGCCACAAAATAATATTCATGCACTATATTCAAGAGTAGTATAGCCTCCATTTTTACTCTTTATATCTAAAATTTTTTACTATTTAATAGCATCAACCTACCTTAAATTATTTGCCCCCCACAATATCTTCCTTGAGCGCAATTGGAAAGAATCTTGTATTATAAATTCAAAAGGTGTTATGAATATTTCTATCCAATCGAAAACAAACGTGTATCGGGAACATGAAGATCATACACAATCTCGTGTGATCACTTTTCAAAAGGAAAATTACTTAAACAGATAAAGATTTTGAATGGAACTAAAATGTTGGTATCTAGCCAAATCGAAATCACAAGAAGCACCTATATTAGGCAATGGGGAGTTGGGAGAAAGAGAGAAGGAGAGGGAAACATTCAAAACTTGTTTGACAGATTTTTATAAAATTTTCATGGAAAAGTTAATTTGGATCTAAATTCTTTGCATTTGAAAATTTAAATATATTGTATTTAAAAAGATTTAAATTATTAAATTTTATTAAATTTACTTGAAATTTTAAATTTATCAAATCCAAAACTAACTAATTATCGTACGGTGCAGGAGACTTCTTTTTATCCAGGGACCGATTGAATGGTGGCTAATTTATGAGAATGAAAGTTCTAAGACTAAAATGCCCTTTTGATAAAAAAAAATTTAGGAAAGAAAATTTTCGGACTCTGTGCGCAGATACCCATCATATGATATTGAAAAAAAAAAAAATTCTCATAACATTTGCATGGACAGTAAAAATAAAAAAGAAACTCATAAATAATAATAAATATACTTATCTTGTATATGTAATTTGAAGTGGTAAATGAATTAAACTATCATAGTTTAATAAAATTTTATATCATTTTTTATTTATTAAAGAATATTTCATTTTCATGGTGATGGTTCATGTCATGCACCGACTTACCGACATTATGTTTTCATTTACAAGATTTGGCGTGTTCATTAATTTCCACTCTTCAACGTGATAAAAAGCCATTTTATAATAAAGGATCACTTATTCTGTAATCTATTTTCTCATTTCTCGCACTCTTTTCTTTCCCTATGGTTATATATAACTTTTTTTTCTTGGTGGAATTATATTTTCCCTCATTATAATTGATATATTCATTATTTATTATAAAATTATTATTTTAATATTTTATTCGTTAAAATACTTAAATTATTTTATTATTTATTAAAAAATATTACACATAATTCTTATTTTTATAAATAATTTTAATCTTTTAAATTTAAAATTTACTATATAAATTAAATTTGATTTTATTTTAAAAAGTCAAAAATTATATATGACATTTTTTAATGAGATTATTTTGGATATTTTAAAGAATAAAAAACAAAGTGATAATGTTATAATAAGTAGGAGACAAACTTTTATATAGAAACCTATTATTGCACCAATTAACTTAAAATTATACAATTTTAAATTTAATTATATATTAGTTCATATGAATTTTTATACTGTCTTTATAAGAACAATTTTTTATACTTTTCTTTTTCTGATTAGTCGTATATATAACACTTAATATTTCTATCATCTTATTCAACTTGCACCCTTACAAGATATCTAAAATGCATTTCCCTGAAAAGCATGTGATTCTTAAATAATTTAATATATAAAGCATGTTTTAATAATAGAAGTAAAATAATATACTATATTTAAAATTTTGAGTATTAAAATTATATTTAGACTATAATTCATATTACAAGAAATTACATGTAATTTTTCAAAGAATAAATAATAGGAAAGCTAAAAAGTAAAAAAATTTTCTCTCTCAATTTTAGAGAACAGAATTTATTTAAGTTTTAAAATTTAAAAATAATCTGTTTTCACTATGCTAAAAAAATTGTGTTTTATATTAATTTTATAATTAATATACTAATGGAGAGAATAGTCTAATGAAAATGAAAAGAGAGCTACGAGGATCCACACGTGTCATAGCGGGAATCTCATCATTGAAAGCGAAAATCGCGGACACGTACAGTCACGTGTCGGGACCGCGTGAGACGACGTCGCATACGTGTGGGAGGCGTGAAGGGGACGCGTGGCTCTGCGATCGCTATAAATGGGAGCGTGAGAGCCCGAAGCTTTGCATTTCAGTCAAAAATTGTTAGAACATTGAGAAACCGAAAGAGAAGAAGCAGAAGATGTCGCAGTTGGTAGATAAAGCCAAGAACTTCGTGGCAGAGAAGATAGCGAATGTGGAGAAGCCGGAGGCGACTGTGGACGACGTGGATTTCAAGCGCGTGAGCCGAGAGAGCGTGGAGTACCTGGCTAAGGTCTCTGTGACCAACCCATACGGAGCCCCTATTCCTATTTGCCAGATATCCTACTCTCTCAAGAGCGCCACAAGGTTTTCTTTCCAATTCTTTCCTTTTTTTTTTTTTTTTAACATTAATTTACAATATTTTTTAAATGTTTTATTAAATTATAATAGGAGTACGTAATTATTGATCTTTGGTCTTGAAAATTCGAAAAAATCAAATAATCCTTAAGCATGTTAAATTATTGATCTTATCAATTTCAGTTCAATAGCACAATGGTTAATTTCAAAATTAAATTATATGAGTTTAAATTTTACTCAAGGTCAAACTTTTTTTTTAAAAAAATAATAGCCTTTATTATGATAATTTTATAATATATTTAGTAATATTAAATTAATTTTTCATATAGATGAAAAAGAAAACTTAAGAGCCCACTAGAAGTTTCTTAGTGATTTGGTAGGATTAAGGCTGGATTGATATTAAATAAATAAATATTATTTCATCTATTTTAAAAATATAGAATATTCTGTATTTTATACTTAAATATAAATTACCGCTGTCATAAACTTCTTTTAAATCACAAAAAAAAAATTAAAAAAAATCAAGAGATAGATATACTTGAGTTTTGTATATGTGTTAAAACCATCTACATTTATGGATTTCTAATCAGCACTTCTAATTCAAAATATGAAATATTCTGTATTTTCATACTTAAAATTAAAATTACTGCCACAATAATTTTTTTTAAATTACCAAAAATATATCAAAAGATATTTTTGTCAACTTTTTGCCCTTCAAAAATAAAAAGTATTAAAAATATTTTTTAAAATAAAATCTTCAATAAATCAATTCACTTTTTTTATATTTAAATGACTATTTTAATAAGTATAAAAGACATTTTTTTTAAAAGATCCTTAACAAATAAATTTATTTTTTCATATTTAGAAAACTATTTTAATATATAAACTTAAAATCTTCAATCCTTAATAAATAAATTTATTTTTTCATATTTAGAAAACTATTTTAATATATAAACTTAAGATCTTCAATAAATCAATTTGACTATTTTAATTAGACTATTTCATATTTAGAAGACTATTAATACATAAACTAATTTACTTTTAAAGGACTATTACAATATTTTATTTTTAAATGATTAAATTAATATTTTGTCAAAGAATGAGGGATCAAAGTTATAATTTTCTGATTTCATTCTGTTTGTTTAGCTAAATTCCAGTCTTCACTATAATCATAAGAAACAAAATAACAATCATGATTTATTTAAACAAATCACTTTTATGAGCTGTGGTCATTTATAAGATGAATATTATGTTAGTGCACTTAAACAAGTGATTTTGTCTTCAAATTTTAAGGAAGACAAATATTATGAATTATGATGTGGTCGTGTATGCATCCAAAACCCTAATATTGATGATGCGAAACTGAACAGGGAGATAGCTAAAGGGACAATACCTGATCCAGGGGCACTGAAGGCCAATGACACAACCCTACTGGAGGTGCCAGTGAAGGTGGCTCACAGCATCCTGATGAGCTTGGCAAGGGACATAGGAGCTGACTGGGACATAGACTACCAGCTTGACCTGGGCCTCACTGTTGATCTTCCTGTCATAGGGGACTTCACCATTCCTCTCTCTCACAAAGGAGAGATCAAGCTCCCTTCTCTCTCTGATGTCTTTGCCTGATTCCTTCCGCCCCCACATGCATTCACTTGCATCTTGTTTCACTAGGATTACAGAGTTTCAAAGTGTGACACTGGATTTAGCACTATCTCTTTGAAGGTTTGCATGTATGATGTATGTACACTATGACTATATATATATATATATATATATGGAATGGCTCTCCTTCTTATAATCTGTCCTTTGAAATATGATTGAAATACCATGTTTGTTTTCGGTTTTTAGCAAATTATCCACCCCCACATGCATTCACTAGCTTCTTGTTTCAGTTGGATTGCAGAGTTTGAAAGTTTGAAAGATGACACTGTGGATTTAGAACATACATCCAAACTTTCAAAGAGATATATTCCAAATATGTATGTATGGAATGGCTCCCTTTCTTGTAATCTCTCCTTTGAAATATGATGTTTTCAGTTCTTACCAAAATATCTAATTTCTTTTGCCATAAAATGCTGTAATAGAAGATAATTTTTTATTTCTCGAGTTTACATTTTGATACATAGATAATGTCTCAACTTAAGAGAATTTTAATAATATACTATTTTAATAGATTTATTATTATGATTATGTTTATTAATCAACATAAAATTTTGTTTAATAAATTATATCATAATCATAAGATATTAAATTACCAAATATAGAAGATTATTCCTTTCCATAAGATGACTCTTTTTTTAAAAGATGTTTAAAGAATTTGGGTCTCTTTATGTTCTTCTCGTCTCATATTCTTGTCATAAGAATAAAAAATGATAATAGAAATGAAAAAAAAGGTTTATAAATGGTTGTCTATGGAAATGAATGAAAAATATTTGATAAGAAAATTTAAGAATGGAAAGGAAAGAAGAATGAATAAATTTATTATAATATAATATATATTTAAATATTTAATTATATATATATTATACACATAATGTATATTTAAATATTTAATTAAAGTCAGATAAAATTAAAAACAAGTAATTAATATATAAAATTTAAATAATAAATAAGTTAAATAAATGATGCTAGCAACCTTGCTCATACTTTCACGATTCTCAGATCGAAACTTGATTCCATAGAACTTAAATGTTGCGATTTAGGATGAGTCACAAGTGACAGCAATTCTTTACAATATAAACTTATGAAGATGGAAACGCAGATGCTCAGTTTTGGATTCTAAGATTGGGTTGCTCAATTTTGGATTCTAAGATTGGGTTGAGAGAGTGAGATTTTATATAATATTATTTTCTAATCGCTAGTTAACGACTAGTTTATAATAGCTAATTTTCAATGGCTAGTTAATGACTACTTTTTCTTTTCTATATATACCAAGCATATCTTTGGATTACAAGACACAATAATTACTACTTCTCCTCTCCTCTCTTTTTGCTAACTTCTGTTCCTTAGTTTTATCTCCTGTTTGATAAATTCGTGTGTTTATGAAATATTTATAAGAACAACATTCTTCAACATGACTCAGACTACTAATTTCCCAACAATCTTAAAAATATGGACACCACCGATGCTGCTACCAATACCTCTGATGATTTTGGACTGTCACCTATAACTGCAACCTTCGCTCAAGGAGCTATGACTATTCGAGTCATGTCATCTGTTCTCTATGCCAAGTCATTTCTAGATATATCAAAAATCCAAGTGTGTGACGGAAAAACTTTTGAAGATGACGAGAGTTGATTTTCTCTACTTTGGATATGCATGGAGTTGCTTCAGCCCTCACTGACCCAATGCTATCATCAACATCTGATGCAAAAACATTGGAGCTTTGGATATATGCAAACAAGGTATATAGGCATACAATAATTAACACTTTGTCTAATGATTTGTTCGATATGTATTGCACATACAAGGAAGCCAACAAAATTTAGGAATTAATTATTCTTAAATATACTACTAAGGATGTTGGAAAGCATAAATTTATTATAAGCAACCAATATAAATGGGAGATGAATGACGAAAAAGACATCAAAATGTAAATCAATGAATATCACAAACTATTGAAGAAACTTTGAGTTGAGAGAATCAACCTCCCTGATGAGTACGCTACTGGCATATTGATTGAGAAGTTACCAGATTTATGGAGTGATTACAAACAACAACTTAAGTACAAGTAAAGGTAACTGTCGCTCACAGATTTAATCACTCACATCATAATAGAAGACAAAAATCAGAAATAACTCAAAGCTGCAAAAGCAAAGGAAATAACCACAAAGTCAAACTTGGTACAAGAAAAGCTGCATAAACAAATGTACGATAAAAAGAAAACTGATTACAAACTTTTAAAAAGAAAGGAGATTGTTTTGTCTATAGAAAGGTAGGTCACCATATTGCTCAATGTAGGAAAAGGGTAAGAATTGACAAACCTCCTAAGCCAAATGCAAATTTGGTTCAAGGAGATGATATAATTGTTGCATTCATTTCTTAAGCTCTTATAGTAGCCAATGTGAAAGAATAGGTAGTAGACTCTAATACTACTAGGCATATTTGTGCAAACAAAGATGCATTTGCTCCTACACTATAGTGGGAGACAGAGAGGAACATATGTACCTTAGTGATTCAAGAACTACAAATGTTCTTGGAAAAGGTAAGGTTCTTCTCAAGCTTACATATGACAAGACCTTGACCCTCAATGACGTGCTGCATGTACCTAACATTAGAGTAAATTTGATCTCTGTGGCTCTGCTTGGAAAGGCTGGGGTTAAAGTATCATTTGAATTTGATAAGATTATAATGACAAAGAATAATGTTTTTGTTGGCAAAGGTTACTATAATCAGGGACTCTTTATACTCAGTATTTCCGAAATTATGAATAAGCATGCATATTCTTATGCTTATTTGATTAACTTTGTAGATTTGTGGCATGCTAGATTAGGACATGTTAATATCTCTTACATTAAGAAAATACAAAATCTTGGTTTAATTTCTGGAATTAATAATACAAATTTAAAAAAATGTGAGACTTGTGTTGACTCTAAACTAACTAAGAAGTCATTTCCTAATGTACAAAGAGAAACCGAATTACTCAGTTTAATTCATATAGACTTAGGAGCCCTAAAACAAACAATGACAAGAAGTGAGAAAAATTATTATATAACATATATAGATGATTTTTCAAGATACACTAAGGTGTACTTACTTAGACATAAAAATGAATCATTTAACACGTTTCTTTTATATAAAGCTAAAGTAAAAAATCAATTAGATAAGAAAATTAAAGGAGTGAGGTTAGATAGAGGAGGTGAATATGTATTATTCAATGAATTTTGTGAGAAAGATAGAATAATTCATGAAATTACTCCTCTTTATTCTCCTGAGTCTAATGAAGTAGCAGAAAGGAAATATAGGACTTTAAAAGAAATGATAAATGCTATGTTAGTTAGCTTTTCGGCTCCAAATAATCTTTGGAGTGAGATTCTATTATCTGCATGTCATTTACAAAATATAATACCTTATAAGAAGAATGATAAAATACCATATAAATTATAGAAAGGGTATGCACCTAACCTAAAATACTTAAAAGTGTAGGGGTGTTTAGCTAAAGTGATGTTACCCGATCCCAAGAAAAGGAAAATAGGCTCTAAAACTTCTGATTGCATGTTTGTTGGATATGCTGAGAATAATGCTGCATATAGATTTCTTGTTTTGAAAAGTGATGTGCTTGATTCTAATACCATAATAGACACAAAGAATGCTGAGTTTTTTTAGCATACTTTTCCTTTGAAACTTGATAAAATTTCTAATGCACCTGCATTCACACGCTCACCTATAGTTAATGAAAAAAATATTGAGAAGTCATCTGAGGGTTTGAGAAGAAGCAAATGACAAAGGAAAAAGACTTCCTTTAGTGATGATTTTTATACTTATCTCGTAGAAAATGATCCTTAAACTTAGTATAAGGCTATTGCATCTCCTGATGCACAACTTTGGAAAGAAGCAATTAAAACTGAAATTGATTCTCTTACAAAAAATAAAACATGGATTTTGTTATATTTGCCTTCAAGAGCAAAGACTATAGGTAGTAAATGGATTTTTATAAGAAAATATAATCCTAATAAATCTATTGATAAATATAAAGCAGGATTAGTGGCAAAAGGTTTTACTCAAAAACAAGATGTTGATTATTTTGACACTTTTGCTCCTATTACAAGAATTTCATCTATTAGAGTTTTGATGGCCTTAGCCACAACCTACATGCTTTTTATTCATCAAATGGATGTTAAAATAGTTTTTTTTTTTTAATGGTGATTTAGAAGAAGAAATCTACATAAAGCAACCTAAGGGTCGTGTTGTCTTAGGATGGGAAAACAAAATTTGTAAACTTTTCAAATCCTTATCTGAATTGAAACAAGCACTAAAACAATGGCATGATAAATTAGATCAAGTTTTGACTAACGATGGATTCACTACTGTTGAAGTAGATAGATATGTGTATGCAAAACTTAAGAATCCTGATTATGCTGTTATAAGTTTATATGTAGATGATATGTTGATCTTTGGTACTAGTATGAATATTGTGAATAAAACAAAATTGTTTCTAGCATCGAAGTTTGATATGAAAGACATTAATGAAGCTAAAGTGATTCTAGGTGTTAAGATCATTAAGAATGATGATGGTATATTATTGACACAAGAACATTATGTTGAAAAATTATTAAGAAAGTTTGGTCATTACAATGACAAACCGACATACACTCTATATGATCCTAACATTCAACTAAAGAAAAATAAAGGGGAACCCATTGTTCAATCTGAGTATGCACAGATTATTGGGAATCTATTGCATTTAATGAACTTCACCTGACTTGATATAACTTATGCAATGTGTAGATTAAATAGATACACACATAGCTGGACCGTAATCATTGGGCTGCGTTAGTTATATTAATGAGATATTTAATAGGTATTATGAACTATGGTATTATATATAGTATATTTCCCGCTGTATTAGAAGAATACAGTGATGCTAACTGGATCTCAAATTCAGATGAGGCAAAATCCACTAATGGTTATGTATTCACCCTTAGTGGTGGTGCAGTAACCTGAAGATCAGCCAAACAAACTATTATAGCGAGATCCACTATGGAGTTAGAGTTTGTTGCTCTGGAATTAGCTAGTAATAAGGCAAAGTGGCTGAGAAATTTCTTAGCTAACATACTATTAGGAGTAAAACCAACTCCTTCTATGTCAATGCATTGAATTGCCAAGCAGCAATAGCCATTGCTAAGAATAAAACTTTCAATGGTAAAAGTAGACATATCCATTTTAGACATTATATGGTTAAGCAGCTGCTGAAAGATAATGTGATATCAATTGATTATGTGATATCAGAGATGAATCTAGCAGATCCTCATACAAAACCCAAATGCCAAGGAAATTAATCCTTGAAACATCGAGGGGAATGTGACTTAAGCCTATTTGAAATTAATAATAATTGTAACCCAACCTTTGTGATTGGAGATCCTATGAAGAAGGTTCATATAGGTAATAACAAGTTAATTGTTAATTTTATGAGCACTATTAATTATTGTCCCTTTCTATGATGTGTGAAAGTGCTTGAATGCATTGATTGGGAGGATGATCACAAAGCTCTTAATGATTTTCATATCCCTTATAGGTGGTGTATTCATTGCAGATAAACTTAATGAAATTATCTATACGAGTGTGGAGTGGGGCTGCTCCTATGAGATCTTGACAAAATCTTTAGAGCACTCATGAACTACCAAGCGCACACATGGTCGATTAAAGTGCAAAACCGTGATAACAACAATAATTATAGGGGGTGTGTGTGGCTAATAAGATCTCCAACTTACAAATAAGAGTTTATGGTTCATAGAAGTTTTAAACTTCACCATAACTCTATGAGTTACGTCTTATTAACCTAGGTCTGGTGCATAGTCCAAAAGACACCAAATTTAAAACTATTACACTCGTGTATTTAACTCAAAGATTTCTTTACAACTAAAGTTCTTTTTTAAAATGATTCTTTTGAAATATGTGGGGGATTGTTAAAAAAATATATATGAGTATAGGTATTTCAAAAGAAGTCTCATATTACTTGGGAGAGTGAGATCTTATATAACATTATTTTCTAATGGTTAATTTTCAATGGCTAGTTAATGACTAGTTTTTCTCTCCTATAAATACCAATCATATCTTTGGATTACAAGACACAACAATTACTACTTCTCCTCTCCTTTCTTCTTGCTAACTTCTACTTTTGAGTTATATCTCAAAAGGGTCTATTTGATCATGGGAGAAATTCGTGTGTTCACAAAATATTCCTAAGAACAACGTTCTTCAATGTGACTCAGACTACCAATTTCCTAACATAGCAAAAGTGAAAATCTTCATTGGATAATTTAGCATAAAAAGACGGTTTCAATTAGAAAAAGAATAGGATAAGGAAACCATCTTTCATCAGAAGAAGAAATCATCACTTATATGGGAGAAGACGTTCATAAGCTCTACGTTTCAAGCCCAATATTTTTTTAAAAGAAGTTAAACAAATGGACGATGTGGAAGAAACTATTAAATGCATTGAATGTCAATAGGGTAGGTTTCTAGTCCTTCATTCTCGTTACTGGCAAGGGCCAGTCGACATTGTGCTACTGGATAGTACAATGGTGAATGCATCACAGGTTCACGAGGATGATGAGAGGATAGCCAATGTTGTCAAACTTGCGATAAGAGTTCACCTCTACTAATATATATTTATTAATATCTTCAAAAAATATGTTAATTTAAAAAAATATAATGGACGTTATTGATAATTATTTATTTGTGAATGATCAAATTAAGAAATGTTTATAAATAAGGGATTGAATTAAGAAAAAATTCTATGAATAACTCAATTGAAAAGTATTTTATATATGAGAGACCAAAATGATAGATAAATTTGATGAGGGACCAAATTATGAAATAACCTATTAGTAAGGGACAAAAGAGGTTTTGTTCATTTAGTCAAAATGAAATTTAAACTTTAAATAGTATGAAGAACATTATTGATAATGATTTTATTTGTAAATGATCAAATTAAGAAATATTTATATGAGGGAGGGAAGTGAGGAAAAAATTATGACGGATTAATTAAGAAATATCTTATTTGGTGTGGGGGACTAAAATGAGAATTAAATTTATAAGGGACTAACTTAAGAAAGACTGCAAAAGTGAGAGACCAAAAAGAGAATTTACTCATGTGGCCAAAATAAAATTTAAACTAGTTTATATAAAATTTGCATCATGTATATACTAAAGAAATCTATATGCTTAGTGGAAAGGCACAGGTCGTTCAAGTTTTGGTGGAATATATTTTGCTGAAATGTGTCTCAACTTGCCTAACTTAGTGAAAACTTGTTGATTTAATCGAGTTCAAATGAGTTAGTCACAAGTTTGAGTGAGTAAGCACTAGGTCTAAGTTTGAAAGTGAGTTAATTCGATTTTCTCATATAAAAACATTGACTTGACAAGTTAACCGAGTCAAATCATGATTTTGATAACAATGAACAACATCTTCAAAGAGGTATTTTTGTCCACCAAATATGCTTTTAAGGGAATCGTTGAGCTTTCTATCAATATTTGGATGGAAGCCACATTCCCATCAGTGTGGAAATCAGTGTTCCCTAGGCTAATGAAATCCTTTAGAATTTTGGCAAGCAAACAAGGGAAAGACAATCCACTGCCTATTCCCTCCACACTTTTCCACTAACTAAACATAATGAATAGCAAGCTTACCATTTACGTGAATGCTATGTAAGGGCATATTACTCAAATAGATCTTATTTACTCTGGGTTTATATCTTAAAGATCTAAATTCTTCTCTTTAGTTTCACCAAATTACATAATTTCTTGTGGATTCGAAACATGTTTTATTTTAATTTAGAAGAAAATTTAGGAGATAAATGTGTAATTTTCAAGAAGAAAGTTGTCTTCTTGAAGCGATATTATCCTTAAAATTATATTATAATAAGCCTATGATGATTTGGTTCATAATCAACTCTAGTTACATTTAGACTAGGTTGGTTTCTCCAAAGTTAGATTTTCAATGGTAGAGTACAGCTTCTCACTAACACTCATATAACTTTTTTTTTTTAATCTAGTATTGAAATTGGAGCCCACTCTTTATCTTTTGGTGAGAGGGCTGCACTTTATTATGAGATTTTCCGTTGTAAAAATCTCCAAACATCACAATCTAAAGAAAAAGAAAGGTTACATGAAAATCATAGAATAGAGTCTATTGTAAAATCATTCACGTCCTCGTGGATGAGAATTCATGTCCTATATCATAATCTTCTCCTGAGTTGTTATAACCATACTAGGCTATTCAAATAAGGTAAGACATTCTAGCTTCCCATCCGAATCAAATTTTTAAATAAATTATTGATAACAAGGAAGCGTTTGTAGTCCAACGGTTAGGATAATTGCCTTCCAAGCAATAGACCCGGGTTCGACTCCCGGCAAACGCACTGCGTTTTTTTGTTTTTTCCTAAATAAAAATGTGATGCTTCTCTTGCCTTTGTTGGATTTTCTACTCCAATTTCGTTGTGATCTCCAATGGATAAAACAAAAATTAATAGAACTATATATGACATTGTTTTGGGTCAATGCTATATACGACATTTTATAGGTATTTATTAATATATTCAAATAAAATTTTATAGGCGTTTATTATTATGTTCACAATATACACGTAACACAGGAAAAAAAAAATATATTAAGAACATTCAATCGTTTGAATTTAGAAAATACTACGCCAATTTTTTATTACCTTCTTCAATAAAAATATATCATGAAAAAAATTTAAAAGAAGAAACCATTCAGTAGTATTGTTGGAAAAATGTCAAAATGTTAAACTGTAAAACAATCTTCAGACAAGCACGTGAGTTTTATTTTGAAACACCAGAGCTACCTTCATTGCCTTATGTTTCACAAAGTTGCACTATCTTGTTCTTCATCAGAGGCTTCTGAAGGCTTTTTCCACATGCATCTTAAATGAATTATGTTGTGAAAACTCAATTATGATATTTAATCTTCGTATTTTTAATATGGGGTACTACTTTGAATGAAATAAAATCTACCATTTAAAAAGCAACAAAATGACAATCAACGCCCGAGGTAATCTAGAATGGCCATCCCAAACAGCAGCATCCATAACTGAAAGAAACATTTTCAATAGAATCAATACCACATTGTACATTTACAAGTGCACACCACTAGTAAAAATCTCAATCTACACACAATTTCAAGAAACGCCAAGACTACGAGCAGAGGATCCTGATCATCATTATTCATTACAGGCTAGGCAGCAACTTTACACAGAGGGTCATTATTCAAAGGCTTGAGTTAAAATCTCAATCCCGGGCTTCTACAAGACGCATGGCTAAGAAAAGAGAAATCAGCATCTCACTAAATCAAGGGATAAAACCTAGTAGTTCTTTCAGTGTTGGCGATCAAGTTCTCTAATAGAAATATAACATGTGGACCTCTTTTACAATGCCATATTCTACATGTCATAATTCTATTGAAGAACTTTAAGAACTATACCTAAACTTCTTTTTCCACAATAAAACGCCATCTCCGCCCGCATTATGGAAAAGCTTTCTTTTGAGAAGTAATCAAGTGGCATAACCAGCCTTCAGTTTTGGACTTCTCGGTTTGACAAAGAATGCTGACAGCACACTCTTGCTGCGAGCAGGGACATAGGCAGTCTCACGCCGGTTTAAGTTGTCGAATGATCTGAATGCTGTCAACGTTTTGGAACCCTCCAATGTATCCTGCAAATAAATACTTGTGATTGTGAGTAACTTCCCCACAGTTACTCTCCTAAACAGAAACATGAATTATTTAATAAGAAGACTATTAATGTTCTATTTAATTAGAAGACTACAAACATTAATAACTGCTTCATGTTCATGGAAAATGTCGAGCTTTTCTAAGACAGGATCTTAGTGTAATGTCTAGGTCATACTTATGGGTTTAGTAACAAGATTGTAATCCTATAATATTTTATTGATCTCTAGAGAATATATATATATATATATGGGTATAATGCATCATTTAGGAAAATGATCATTGATTCTTCACTCATCAAAATCTGTATCTTGTTTGTTATCAAATGCAATTTCAAGCTCAGACATTCATTAAAGTTTACACTGTCCATACTTCTTACTTGTCAGATGTTAAACTATATTTTTATTTTAAAACCTTAAGTTAATCTTTCCTGAATTTGCCTGATGGCCCATCAAACCACTAAACTTGTGATTGCAGGTATTGTTTTTACTTCATAGAACTCATGAAGCTACCATTTTGGTCCTTAACCATTATCCCATTGCCTACTATTCATTATCAGCTTAACATACCATGAAAAAACCCTTCAATCCTAACAATTTTCAAACCCTAAACAAATTTAAGCCACCCTAGCCTTCAATAACTTACACACTACAGCATTCTATTTGGCTACCACAATTCAGCCATGAACCTGTCCTACCTAATTAAATGAGTTACTCTGGCAAAAATATTTCAGCTAAAAGATATTTCACATGATGCATATGCAATTGGACCTTCATTGATTGTTCTTCAAACAGAATGCTTAGTGTGTGACAACAAAGAAACTGAGTTGCTTAGATCGTCATATAATATATATAGTGAGTTCCTTGGAAAAACTACTCCCCATGATAAAACACCACAAGAGTAAAAGAGAGACAGTCAGCCACAAAATAAGCACAAGATTTACTACTTTCACATTTTCCAAGCTGATAATAAATACACTAAATTTACAGAGTGATATAGCATATGAGACAACATCAATATTCAATTCCACAGCACTATACTGTATTTCTCGACTGAAGCAATCAAATATGCCACTATAAGTCATATAAGTTGAAAATTAATTCTATCTGTCCTATTCTACGTTAGCAATGTCAAACATCATTTCAACTCAAAAGTTCAAGCAATTAAGTGAAAACCCATGATTGGTCTTATTAATATATTTAACTTGCCCTCCTACACAAGAGTCATTTAGGGTTGAAGCATAAATAAAACATCGGTCCATCATACCTTGTGTTAAATCTTAATTTTAATTTAGAGAATCAGTGGCAAGGAACAAACTTCTGACCCCTTTGTCATAAAGGCTTTAACACTATACCAACAAAGCACTCAAAAGCTTTAGTTTTTAAGTGAGAACCCAAAATTGATTGATTAATAGCTCTATCAGTGAAGATCTTTTGCATTTATATGCATTTTTAAGAAAACAAGTAAACAGCTAAGAAAAATAATAATAATGTTTGATTATTAAGAGCATTACCTTGCGTGTGGCACCTACTGTTTGCATATCTGTACTAGACACAATACCTCCATTGGGTAAGTGAATTTGTGATGCTGAAGATTTCACCTTATTGCTCTCTTCATTATCTGCACGCATGTAACTTCAAATTGTAAGAAGCTATCATTTCTTCGGGACAAAGACACCAAAGCTAGGTCAGTTGAAGGTAGATTATATAATGAAAGTGATACTTCTATTCCACCTACCTACAAGTTGGAAAACTCCAATGGTCTTGGAAGAGATTTTTGGCTTGTCAGTCCTGCACAATTAGATGTGTTAAAATACTAAAAAGCACTCCATCCTATAATAATGTCATTCACAAAAGAAAAGGAAGGACTGTTCTAATAGCCTTGAAATATTGAATATCTCTAGAACTTACTTAGTTGAAGAAGGTGAAGTCCCTTTCAAGGTAGAATTAGTTTCTGAAGCTAAATGCCAAGAAAGTGTTTTTGATGGAGCAGTACCTAAATATGATAGATCAAGATAAATAACATCTTCAGTTACAGCCAAACTGAGAAAACATAATAAAACTGATGCCAAAAAGTCCAGAAGGGGCAACGTTTCTGCAGCAACTCACCTGAAGGATGAGGACGACTTCTAGTTTGAAAAAGATTTTGCCTTGCATCAGTCTGTACGTGTGGACTGAAATGCACCTTCTTATTGACAGAGTCTAGCTTGCACAGTTAAATAAACAGAACAAAAACCCATAAGTAGGAAAAAACATTTTAAATCTTTAGCGCTAATAATTACTTCCAGATGAGAGCAGTTGAGAATACTTGGCAATATGTAGTGCTTATGATGTCTGGGAATTAAAGCCAACAATTGCTGCTGCCTAAGAACTTCTTTATCCATGTAAATTTGGCATGTAAGAAGTTGCTGCTAAAAAGAAAAGAAGTTACTCTAACTCCAACCTATATATGTCTATATTAACATGATATATGAAACCTGTATACCTGATTCAGGTTAGAGACCTTGAAGTCTATTGTTGAGACATCCAAAGTTTGCTGCTCAAGAAGGTCAGTTAACTTATATGCAACGGTTCCAAGATGATCAACAGCATTCACTAGGGCTCTTACTGCATAATCTTTCAGGTTGTCAAGCACCCTAATACATAAAAAGCATTCATTAAAGGAAAAAACCATGCATTTTAAACAGGAAGGAACATATACATACAAATTGTTATTAATCCTTATTTATATTGGAGAACAGAGTAGAGGTGAGCACATGATGAAAGAGCTCACCTCTGTTGCACACCTTCTAGCACAAAAAATAAAACTAATCACTTTAAATTTTCAAAAACATATGTAGGGGGCCCTGTCGGCTGCTGCCTTATGATGTATACTTATTAGTTATAAATCTGTCTCTATGAAATGCATTCAACTTATGCATTCTGCATGAGGACACACACTTAAGTCTAGGATTTTATCTAGGATGACCATATGCCATATCCACCCATTCTCAGCAAGATCACTATTATGATGCAGCCATACATGTTAAGAATTAGTATTGTCAGTGATTCTTCCTATATGCAATAATGCAGATAAAATAGGAAGGCAAAGTCAAATTAAACTTGTTAAATATTTTATCTATGTTTTGAGATGTTTCTGCCATACACCTTTCTATATATGTATTTATTTTTTGGTTCACATGAATCAATAATATTATAACAATTGACCGTGTCCCAATATCAAAAAGTTTTTGCAATTATTAAAATGCTCATTAAACAATGTTACAATGAAAAATGTAGTCATAAGATTTGTATCACTAGTAAGCACCAACTTAAAACTAATGAAATCACTAACTGTCTGGCACTGTTGCCGGAGCTTAAACCACTTGCAAATAGAAAGAAGATCAAGTGAAGGGTGTAAAATTACAATCAAGAACTTAATAACAAAATGAAAAAACTAGTGTAAGAAAAAATATTTTTACATTTGTTTCTGTTCGCTTTGAAGATAAGATTTTTCACAGTATTCTGCAGCGGAATAGAGTTGAGGCCTCAAGTTCTTGAGCTCCTGAAACACCAATCATAGGGAAATCAAAGGACTGTCCAAGCATGCCCCACTAACATTATAAGGAAATTATTCAAAGCAATGCCATGAAAAGATACATAGCAACATCAGTCAAGTAGATCAAGGGGAAACATCTTTAGGCCTTCTTTAATATTACAATGAGATTCCAATATGTTGAAAGTTGAAAGTTGAAATACAGTTCAAGAAGTTACAGTAGCAGCAACCTTTACGTGAAGCGCAAGAAATGATCATGATCAATAGGATTATTTTAGCAAATCATGACATATGCTCTTTTGTTTTCCCAATAACAGCAAGTATTAAAATCAAGCATGAATGGGAAATAAGCAGATACAGTTATTGGCAATGGCAATGGCACACGTACTTGCCAACACCTGAACTTTACATGTGATCATATCTCAGCAATATGCAGCCAACAATATGATTAGCCTCACACTAGGATGGTGAGCCACTGAATGAGGAAAAACTATCTGAAGAGATGCGCTATGTGTAATTAAAATGCATTCCATAAAAAATATTTGTCACAAACTGTGTAGAAGATAAGGACTTCTGTACTCATTGTCTCAGCTGCCATAAACTTCTTAATTTATGCATGTAGCTATTAAGGAACCAATCAGTGCCTAAACTGTTAAGCGCAGCTCCACGATGATTCATGTCTATTAGTAACCGTCTAAAATTCTCACTTCACTCTCACTTTCTCCCAAT
Source organism: Delonix regia (assembly GCA_037074485.1). Lineage (NCBI taxonomy): Eukaryota > Viridiplantae > Streptophyta > Magnoliopsida > Fabales > Fabaceae > Delonix > Delonix regia. The sequence continues at coordinate 36,622,932 of CM073450.1, read as the reverse complement.
ATTTAACACCAATTAGACTAGACTATCTGATCCTTGACCAATATCAAACCCGAATACAGCCCAAATATATGGAAATGCTAGGATAATCTTTATCTCACAAAACAGGGCACCAGATAGTGATAACAAATATCTAAACATCGCTCACACAAGGACTGACAAAATATTTTGGCATCAGCCGTAGAACTAAACACCAATATGACTGAAAACTCAGTCTGACACTAACAAAGCATGTACCGCCAAAGAAAAAAAAAAAAAACTCTTAACCCATATTTACCCTGATTCTTCACCACTAAAACAGTATACCGATATAGTAATAGGGAAAAAAAAAGAGACACCCCCATCCAATGATACAAAATCCAGCTACACAAAACCAGAACCGCAAACACAACCGCTAGGTAACACGCCTCGTGCCACAACCAAATTCAATCAAAAAGCAAAAAAAAAAAAAAAAAAATGCAGATCTGGTCCAAATAAGCCACACCCAAAAAACCGAAATTAATATTTACGGATAAGAAACTGGAGGAAAGTGTGAGAAGCTAGAACCTGCAAGGCATTGACGAAGCTCTTACTGCGCTCCATGGAGACCTCGTCGAATGTCATGGCGGGATTGACCAGCCGCGGTTGTTCCATTATTCCACGCCTAATCCAACAAGAACACGCAGGAAACCGAAACCATGAAATGCAGAAGTAGTTGAACCCCAAGAACTAAAAATGCATAGTAATCAATGATTAAAATAATGAATGGGAATTTGTTGGAAGGTTAGGTTTTTGGTGGGAGGGAGAGAGGTAGTATTCAATCAGGTAAGCAAAGTTCGAAGAAGAGAGAGAAAATAAGGTAGAATTGAAGCAATCCTCCACAATGTGAGAGAAGGGAAGAAAGAGGAGTGAGAATTTGGAGTTTAGCGCTAGAAAATGACACAATATTTATTGTGGGCGCTAGCTGGGTAGTTAGATGTACTTCACTCTACCGCTGATAATTATAACGGCAACTAGATCGTGAAAAGACAACAGTACCCTTATTGTCTAGCCTAGCTTGTACATTTTGATATTTGTAGTGTGGATAGAGTGGAAGATATATTTAATTTAGATCTTTTCATTAATTTAGATTTTGATTATAATAATTTTTAATTAAAATGCATAAAAATTTTGGAGAATAAGTAAAAATATAATTAAAAATTATTTTTTAAAATTTTAATAAAATAAATTAATATTATACATATTTTACCTTTTTTATTTCTTATATTTTTCTTTGATATGAGGATATCTATAAGCAAAATTTCTTATCTAATATATTAAATATATAAAATTAATTAAAATTTTTAATAATTTTTATGTGTTAATATAATAAAAATTATTTTAAAATGCACTTAAATTTTTTCCATTATATATAGTTTTGTTACCTAATACTAACTATTTAAAATTTAAATATATATATATATATATATTATGTCTAAATTAGGTGTAATATGCTTAAAATTTTTTTATTAAAGAATAAATAATGTAATTTTGAATTATATTATATCATTAAATTTTATTGGCCAAAAAAACTAATTCTAACTATTTATTCAATATTTATGTTATAGAAAATATATACTTTTTCGAAATATCTGGATAATAATGAGTCTTGGTATAAATTTTGACCAAGGCAGTTAAAATGAAAGAGTACTACCTTAGCCTTTCAGAGCTATATCCCTAACACAAGGAATGTTAATTATAGAGTAAAGGAATCATTTAATTGTGAAAATATTAATTTCTTTAACTTAATCATTAAAAAAAAACTCTCTATATTTAGTCATTAAAACAATAGTCCTTTTTCAATTTTTTCTTTAAAAGATAATTTTTAATTTGGCCCCAAACATTTTTCTCCAATCAAAATGATTATTTTAAATCTGATTGGAAAAAAAAAAGTATTTGAGGGTAAAATTGAATGACTTTATTTATAAAAATCAAAATAAAATGAAGTGATAAAAGTCACTGATTTACTCTTAAGTATATATTATATAGGCTTAGGCTTCATATCATGACTATTTTATGACAAAAACAATCTATGGTAATTAACTAATTAGTACTTCAAATATAAAGTAAACAAAAAATGTGACGTAAATTATAAATTTTGATACATTGATTAGTCAAAGAAATAAACCCAATAACCAAATATTTATTTATAAAAGTTTTAAATTGTACTTTCACATTAATAAAATAGACAAAAGTTAAACACTTTTTTTAAAAAAATTAAAATAAAGTGAATAAAGCTCTGTATTTAAGATTGTTGTACATGAGGACATAAAGAAGGGCTAAGCAAACCAAAAACAAAAGGAAAAAGGCTAAGATTTGGTAAAGCATGTGCATCCTAACTACCATAAGTCAGCAAAAGCATAATGCTTTTTGAGATGACAGTTAGTCCACTAAAACTTGTCTAAATAAGAAGTCTCCACCACTTCTATTATATTTTTTTAGCAAATTATAATAGGTGTTTGATTAAATTATAATTGATATGATTTTTTTATTTTTAAAAGTTACACTTAATTTTTTAAATTTATTTTTCAATTAAATTAATTTTTTATATAGTATATAGTTTTTAAAAAAATTAAATTAATTAATGATCTTTATTACTATTATAGTGAATAAATCAAAAATTCATATTAGAGTTTAGAAACAACTTAACTTGTTTTATAATTATATTATACAAAAATTTAAATTTTTTTGTAGAAACTTATATTAGGTTTTCTATTTAAACATACTTTAAAATTTACCCATTTTTACCTTTTTTTTCCTTTTCTAATTCTTTCATTCTCTTTAATATGAGGATATCTAGCAAAATTTCTTACACATAAAAATATAATATATTAAATAAATTTCATGAAAATTTAATGTTTATAGATAATTCTTATTTTTCTTGTTTTTATTGCTTAATCTGAGAACAAATACTTAAGAAAATATACTTAAATTGTATGAATTATATATTGTTTTATAAACTAATACTAATTAATATGTACTTTTTCAACATATAAACATTATAGAGATCCTTTCTCTGACATCTCATTTGGGAGTCATTATACATTCAAAACTACTCTATTCAGAAGGATATTAATTTTGAAAAAAATGAATTAAATTTTTCATAGAAGTTTCAAATTGTTTGATATATTATTTGATAAAAGTTATATAACTAACACGTGGAATGTTAATTATAAAGTAAAATGATAATTTAGCTTTTGAAAATTTAATATCTTTTAATTTAGACATTCAAAAATAAAAGTCTTTCAATTCAATCATTGAAAGATCATTTTCTTATCAATTTTATCTTTTGATGATAAAATTTCTTAACTTAGCCGTCAAACATTTTTCTCCAGTAAGAATGATTTCTTCAAAAGAAAAAAACATTTGTGTCACTTTTTAAGCACAGTTATGATTGAAAAAACATTTTGGGACTCAATTAAGAGAATTTATTTCTAAATAATCAATCTGAATTAAATTAATATTTTAAAGACTAAATTATTAATTTACTCTCTTAATTATATGTTATATAGGCTTAGGCTTAATATCATAACTATTTTAAGATAAAGACAAACTTTGGTTAAATAATTGGTACTTCAAAATTAAAGTGAATATAATTTACTGCTTAGAATTAAAGTAACTGAGCATTAAAGAAATAATGTGAAATAAATTATAAATTTTGATACCCTGATTCGTTAAAAAATAAATTCAATAACTAAAGGTATATTTTTAAAAATTAAATTGTAATTTAACTTAAATAAAATAGCCAAAAGTTAAAAAAAATTTATTTAAATATAGGGAATAAAGCTGTATATTAAGAACGCTGTACAAAGGGACACAAAGAAGGGGTACACCTCACATTGTAAGCAAACCAAAAACAAAGGGAAAAATGGTAAGATTTGGTAAAGCACGTGCAGATGTTACCTCATAATTGTGATTGGTTTGGCAACCAAGAAATTTAAAAGTTTGTTTCGGTATTTAAATGAATACAGGGTTTGTTTTGTAAATATTTTTTTTAATTTAATGTTTTTTTTAATTAATTTTACTTTTCAAATTTTCGTTTACATATAAATAAAAACAAAAAAATTTACTTTTACATTTTATGAGTTGTATAGATAGTAAAATACAATTTTTAAATAAAAATTTTCAAAAATTTTTATTTAGCATTTAGTTTGACATTTAATTTTTTTAAAAATTAATTGTATCACTATTTGTTGAAGTGAAGAAACTTACTTATGTATTTGATAAATTATAGTGATGACAATACTTAATTTTTAAATATAAATCACGATTATACAAAATCACATTTGATCAAAATTAATTTTAAAAATTAAATTGTTCTAAAATTACATTGTCCAACATCAATCCAAACACATACTAAATATACTAATAAAAAAGATATTTGAACTTTTATAAACAAATATGACAACATCGACCCCAAAAAATTTTTAAAACAAAATTAAAACTAACTTAATTAGTATATGTTTATTTGATGTGTGTTAAGTAAATCACATTAATGAAAAAAAGGTTAAATTAAAATTTATCTTCCTTTGTTTGATTCAAAATCAATATGCCTTTCTAGTGATTAAAATGTCTTCTTGAACACTATGGTCATTTTTTCTTAGTGATGAAGGTTTGGATGTATTAGGAAATGTCATAATTTTAAAAAATTTATTGTATTGCCCAAAGAGAAATATATAATTTTCGTTTCTAATTTTTCATTGAATTATTATTATAGTCCTTGATATTTTATTTTCTGATATGTTTTCACTGATTAAATATTATTACTTTTGATTCTTTTATAAGTTAAGTGAGTTTAGTTAAAGAAATAAAAAATGATAATTTTTATGGAGGAATACTTTAAAGAATAAGATAATTAAGATATTAAAATAATAATTCAGTGCTAAATTAAAACTAAAAAATATATATTTTTCATTGCTAGAAAGAGCTAAGCTCACTTAACTTAAAACAAAAAAAAAACAAAAAAAACGATAAAAGCTTTATGGCTATGAATTGTTGCTCGCCCATATGATGGTTCTTATGTCAAAATAGGTTTTGTATGGTATTGAAGTCATTACCCTTATTATTATTTTTTACCAAAAAAATACTGTAAGTGCTGAGAAAAAATCATTATTTAGAGAGAGAGGATTTGGCAATAAAAATATTGATAGTTGGAACAAAGTTGTAGCTGGTAAGCAAATCAAGGACATACTTTATTCTAAGACTTTCCTTTGGGCTATTTGGATTATCAGGAATAAGCTCAAAAAGATGAGTTTTATTGGACGTACCCTTCAAGCCTTATAAGATGGGAAAAGGTAATCTCTTTCTGGTTTGGCCCCTGAATGCATGGAAAAAGCTTGATGGAGCTTTACCCAGGAATTAGTATCTCTGATTTTAGGAAACCTAAGAGGGCATGTGTTTATGGAGAGCATAACTGATCAGGCTTAGGATGATGTCAAGAAATTCTCCATTCTTGAGTGTGAGGATAGCATCACTTATACTCTCTCCAAAACGGAGGAATTACTTTATTGTTGCAACTTGGGAAGTGTTTTAGAACTGCTAATCCCAAGGTCTCCTTGTGGAAGCTTACATGGGGTAAGCTTTCCATCCCTTGTCATAGCTTTGTTGTTTGGTTAGCTATGAGGAATAGACTCGTAACAAAAAGGTAAGATGTTTAAATAGAAGGTTATTGTTGATGACAAGTGTATCTTTGAATGCTCCTTCTCTAGCCTGGTTTGGAAGAACATTTTGAAGAATTGTGAAACATATAGAGGCATCTTAACTTGGAGGAGCGAACCTAGCCAATTCTCAAGGAGGGCTGTGTCAAAAGCTAGCTCGCTACTCTATGTAGGGTAGCAGTATTAGCCACTGTTTTTAAATGCATTCGAATGATACTTTTTAAAATAGCAATGACTTAAAAAATTATTCTAAAAGCAGCACTTCAAGTATTTAACAAAATATAAGTTTCCACTTTCCGCCATTAATAAAAGGACTAAAGACAAAAGCCATAACACTTCAGACAACCCATAACCACCTTGTGAGATTTGGGAGGGTTTTAGACATGATCTCATTTTAAAAGTTTGATATTTAGCTGGATCCAATTTTCAGCTAATAAGTGACCAGGTCAAGGGTGGATTACACTAGGTTTAGGCCAATTTGGTATATTATTTTTAATTTATAAAATAGTTTTTTTTAAAAAAATAAAATTAAGATTTGAAATGAAGAAAAAATTATGATTTGGAATAAAAAAATGTTTAAAATATGAAAAGAAGTAGTATCCTAAAAATTTATTATAAATAAAAAAATAATAACCTATTAGAAATTTTTTTAATATCATATGGATTAACATTAATTCTATTATTAGATTAATTTCATGTAGTGACTAATTAGGCAATTAGTATTATGATGTTAAACCAAGAATGAATTGTGTTAATGTTAATTGTGGGTAATTAGTGATGGGTTGGATTACCTATAAGCCCACTGGACAGAGACCCCAACCTACAGTCCACGTGTATTAGTAATTATCTGCTCAAATTGCTAATTAAAAGTTAATTACTAAGAGAGAGTCAATAGACTTCTTTTATTTAAATATTAAAATAAAATTTTTATTTATTTATGACTGAGGGTTTTCTTTCATTATTATTTATGATTATTTAAAAAAACCTTATCAGTTATTTTACTGTAGCCCAACTTTAGTTTCATGATAACTCTCTCTCTTGTTATTGGTTTTTTCCAGGGTTAACTCTGAGAACTCTCTTAGGTATTGTGGATTGTAATTGCTCTGCCAACCAATTGCATTATGTCTGATGCTACACCAGGTCTAATTTGTATGTTTAATATTTCTCAATTCTGTACATGGATATGGGTTTAATTCTTGATTTCACTTGGTATCAGAGCCCGTTTGAAATTTAATTTTCCTTTGCCATGGGTTATTCAGTCGAATATATATATTGTAAAATACTCGATGGTTTATGCAGGTTATTTTTTTGTTTTTTCCTTTCGGACAGTATGTAAACCAATTCTTCCCCTTTTAATCATTCGGCAAATCTATAGGGAAATCTTTGAAATAAATTTAGGGCTTATCTTCGTTGAAGGATTTTAAATACATTCACACTATTTAAATGTTTTAAAAAATTGAAAAATTTCTTCAGCTTCCATTAAAGTGTAAGCCATGCAAAAACCTCAATTTCTTTGATCAAGTTCGTCCTAAATTTTATGTTGATTTGCAAAATTGTTTGAGGGGGTTCAATAAATCATTAAAAAATGAACAAATTGGTACCAATCTTGTCTCCTAAGGCTTTGTATTTAGTTGGATTGGGTGTAAGGTCTGAAATCGTTCAGGTTGATCTGTTCAAAGGTTAAAGATGATGACAAGGCACGTGGGGCAAAGCCTACACGTACCCTTAGAACGTGACAGCATGTGTACTTCACATGCTGGTCTTCTGGTCCCTAAATTTTTATAGTTATGCTCCACTAGCCGTTTCTTATTTTTTGGTAATTTTTTCATAATTTTTCAAGCCCTGGAAATAGGAGTTCTGAAATTTCTTGGAAATTTAGAGCTTCAAAACAGTATGTAACTGAGGTGTTTTGACTTGAGAAATTTTTCGTACTGACTAGACATAGTAAGGAACAATATATTGAGTTCACTCTCCCTGATCATGTATGAATAAATTAAAATGAATTTATTTGCATTATTTGGTGGGTTTTATTCCCAATTTAGGCATGTGTCTTAAATAATGAGTTGTGTATGAAATCTGTTGTGGACGTTAGGGTCATATAGATCTAATGGTTATGAGTTTTTCTATCATGTGCCCAATCATGATGGTGTATCCTTTTGTGAACAACATGTGTTGTGGTTGCTATTATATTCCTTACACTTTAATTGCCGTTATTAGGGATAGGTCTAAATGTTATGAGAAGTCTACAAGAGAGAGTGTATATTGTATTAACAATGGACATACTCTATCAGTGTGATATAATTAATATTTTTTTTTATGAATTAGGCCTATTTATGACTTGTTAGCATTATTCTTTTAACTGATTTTTCATAGTTGCTTATATCCTATTGATGTGAAAACTGTGGATGCATTTTTTGTGTTATTTCTCTTTGTGGTCAAATCTATGGTACACATAAGTTTTTTCTTGGTTTGTTATAATCAAGGACCTTTAGGCGGGATTATAATGAACATCTTGTTATACAGTTGCATAAGTTGAGTTTTGTGAAGGAAACCTTATTTTATAATTATGTTTCTGGGACATAATTAATGTTTCTTATTTTGTTGCATTACCTTCTGTATACCAGCAACAATTTGTGGTGAAAACTCTGAATGAGACTAGTTTTGATCACTAGCATAAGTGAGAAGTTCAAAAAGTTTGATAAGACGCAGAAGGCCTATTATCTCTTTTTGTTGGACAACACTCATTATGATAGTGTTCAGAGTGTATGAGCACATGATGAAACTGGTGAATTACTTTAACAAGCTAAAATCTTTGAATGTAGACTTGGGTGAAAGTTACCTTGTTTACAGAGTTTTGTAGTCTCTTCTAGCTGAGTATAGGGTTCTTAGAACTACCTACAACTCTCAAGAAGTTGAATGGTCAATTAATCAAATTATCTTTACTGTGACTTAAGAAAAGAACTCATTAAAGAAAGCAAATTCACATGTTCAGTCAATGAATTACATCTCTCAAGGTTTATTCAATAAGGCTGGAAATGAGAAGCAAAGAGGAAAGAAGTATAAGGGTAAGGCTAATGGTAAGAGATTTTTTAGACTCAAGAAGAACAATAAGAAGAATATGGGTAAGAAGAAGAAGATGTTTAAGGGTGAATGTCATTATTGTAAGAAGTCTGGCAAAAAAATTTCAGATTATTTCAAGCTGAAAAACAAGCGTGAGAAAAAAAGTATCTCTTTTAAAATTACCCTTCTAGCTCTAGCTTGTTCTGAATCTAATAGTTTTGAAACCTGCTTGGGTTCTTAATGGTTGGATTTTGGAGCAACTATTTTTGTAACTAATTCCTTGCACGAGCTCAGAGATAGAAAGAGCCCAAGTGAAAGGGAAAGAACTATCCTAGGAGTAGAAGGAAGTTTAGCTGTAATGGATTGCATAGGAACTGTAGTTTTGAACTTGTATTCTAGACATAGTTTAGTCTTGTATGATGTTATCTATGTACGTTCTTCAAGGAGGAATTTGGTTTCAAGTTCAATATTAGACAAACATTGATATTCCTTTTGGCAAGGAAATGGAAGAATTGATGTTTTCTTTAATTCAATCATTGTTGGAACTATTAGCCTAACGAATGGTGTATATTACTTGAATGCAAATGTTAGTTCAGATTCTTTCATTGTGGCATCTATTAATGTTGTTATTGGACATAAACACTAAAGAGTTGATGAGAATTCTTCTATATTATGGCACTGACGTTTAGGTCAGATATCTAGAGAGAGATTAGAAAGGATGGTAAGACAGAGAATATTACATAACCGAGATTTCTCTGATTTTGAATATTGTGTTGATTGTATTAAGAAAAAATTTCCCACTATAACTAGGATGAAAGGGGTAAATAGATTTGAGAGTATTTTAGAATTGATCTATACAGATATTAGTAGACTAATTACTCTTGCTATTATGTATGATTATAAATACTTTATCACCTTTATAGATGATTACTCCATATTTGGATGGATTGATTTATTACATGAAAAGTCTAACTCATTGGATGCATTTAAGGCTGCTATTGAGTTAAAGTCTGGGAAGGTAACCAAATGTGTAAGATCAGACAAAGGTAGTGAATATTATGGGAGGTATACTGAAATAGAGAAAAAAACCTAGACCTTTTGCTTTATTCTTACAAGACTTAGCTTTAATTTTGGATTATACTACTATTAAACTTTAAGCTCGGGCAAATAAATTGAATGTATATTTGAATAACTAGACAATAATGCAAAATTGAGTAAACAATCAACTATATGAACTTAGGATTTTAACTTCACCTCAATGTGTGGTTATTTTGTATTGATAGTTACTTCTTTATTGAATTATGAATTAGTTTATTAACTTAGGGTTTTAATTGCTTATTTAGTTCTGTTGAATCATCAGAAACTTAACTACTTTTCCTGACTCCCTATATTTCTATGAAAACAGGCTAAAAAGACATTTGATATAAAGTGTTGCCCTAATCTTTGTTATCTAAGACAGTCAAGTATTGTCGCCTTAACTGTTAAGTACTATGCTTACTACTCTTTATGCATGCAAATAGAGATTATCTTCATTCAGTTCTTCATTTAGGGTTTCCTTTTCAAGTTAGCCTAAATCCTAGTTCAATTCTAAGGTGATCAAGCTTAGAAAAACATTAAGGACAGAATGAAAATAAGTATACTGAATTCAAAAGATGAATAAGAAGATACTGTCATATAAAAATAACCCTACAAAGGGTTTAGTCAAAATCCTAGATAAAACCTAATAGTCACTCATAGACATTGGTATAAAATCAAATATGAAAGACAAGCATAAAGAATACAAGAAGCAAAAAGAGAGCAAGGAGTTCAGGAAGGGAAAAACTCTATATAGAGCCCTCACTTTGAAGCAAACCCTCCCCTTAGTAATTCTCAACTCAAATTTCTTCTCAAGTGTTTCCCACTTTTCTTTATGCTTGTCCCCTCAACTAATTGCCCTTAGGACCTTGTATATAGGCCTCAGAAACCCTAAAAATGGAGTATGGGTTGAGTATAGAGCCCTTAATCATTAGAGCAAATTAGGGTTTCTAGTGGCATGCCTATGTGAGGCCCATCTAGTGCTTAGGTGCCATGTCTTTGGTTTTGGAGCTCGGGCATTGGTATTATGGTGCTTGGGGGGCTAATTCTCTGTTTTTAGTGTTTCGCGTCACTTTTGTGGCTCGTAAGTGCTATTGTTATGTAAATCTTAGCGTTAGGGTGGTGAAATTCTAACATTAGGCGATATTATTCTGGAAATAGTGGCATTTGGGCACTACTATTTCAGAAACAGTGGAGCTTGGGCATTACTATTCTGAAACTAGTGGTGCTGGGCATTGGAATTATGGTGCTTGCGCGTTATTATTCAAGGAACAGTAGTGCCTAGGCATTGAAATTCTGGCACTTAGGTGCTGAACCTTAGACTACGAAATTCTAAGTGCACATTTGGCACTCAAGCGCTAGATTTTATGCACCCAGGCACTGGATTTTTAATGTCTAGGCATTGGAATTTTCTTGTTTTTCACTTTTCCTCCCTTCTTTGCTAGTACCTTCTCGGCTCAATTTCTTGTAAATTCATCATAAGAAATGTTTAAATCTTTACTTAATAATCATCAAAGGTAAATTTCCAAGTTATAGATAAATTTTCTTTGAAATCAATGAGATTTTATTTATAATTTAAGTGTTTCTACTATCAATATTGTTCTAGATAACTTTCTTTCAAAGAGTTATCAGACATATATTTAATGCACAACATGATTTTCGCTAGTGATTTAATTAACTTTCTCCTAGTTGAGCTTTTATTTTAGACCAATTTTGTTTTCTAAATTTTTGACAAGGACCATCTTTGGTAGGAAAAAAAAAATAACCAAACAAACAAACAGATTTACAAAATTGTTTTATTGTCCAAGAAATTTTTTTTTTGTCAATATGTAATTAGCCTTTTGGCAAAATTTTATAAAAAAATATATTTATGTGCCATTTATTTTGTGCTTATTTTTAAAATTCAATTTGAGCAAAATTTATTGCATATTGAGTTAATATTTAGGATGGGGATTTTATATTAATTAATTTTTCTCATTTACATTTAGTTGATTAATTAATTAACTAAATCCTATTATGTTAAAAGCATGTTTATGCATCTTAAGTATTTCCAAGCATTTTGTTAATTTAGATGTCTTCTAATTAATATAAGTTTAGTATAGTTAGAGTCTAGCCACAACACATTTAGTTATTCTAAAATTATACATAAGGTATTAAAATTATATAAAGAAAATGACACCAAATTGTAATTAATTATATTCAACATGATAATCGTTATTCCATAAGAATGTTATCATATTGATGTGATTAATTAGGGTGGGATGACAAATTTTCCTTTTCCTAATTTTGATATGAGCATAGATGAAATAAAGGAAGCACTGGTTACTAGAGCAAGAGCTAAGAAGTTTAAAGAGTTTGAACAAAGTTATTTGGGAAGATTTCTTAAATGTGCAGATAATTATTAAGCTACAAAGACTAATGAAGCTTTGGTCTAGCTAGCAAGTTGAAAATATTTGGACTTAAGTTAGAGCTAAATTCATTTTTATAGTTTGTTACATTTGTAATAGCCTATTTTGTTAGGTTTATAAAGGTGTATTAGGTTGTTGTTAGGTTTGTTAATTTATTTGTTAATATTGTGAGTTGTTAGGGTAGTTATGCCATTTGGGATTTATAAATACTCCACACTTTCTCTTGTAAAGACATACATTTCATTTTGATGAATACAGAGAAGCTTTAGAGCTTTGCTACTTGGCTTGACTGAGTTTACCTATAAGAGGATTGATTGTCATCTTCTATTGCATTAAGAGCTGATTCTCATCAAGGAGTTTCTCGTGGTGAATTCATTCTTATTTCCATGCAACCGATCATTTGCATTTCCATATACAATTGTCATTTAGGGGTTCAATAGGTTGGAAATGTTATTTCTTCCCATATTCATTGCCCAATTGTGAGCTTTGGGGTTTCAAGTTCTTTATGGCCTTGAAGTCCCATGTCATTTGGTATCAGAGCACAAAGTTAGGATAAATTCTGAATTTTATCCCATTTCTTGGATGATTTGGGTTATCTTCATAAACATTTGATTTTAGTTTCATCAAGTATTTTTTTTTTTAATTTCTTGTATTGTTCAAATTTTCTAACATCAATTTTGTTTTCTTGATTGATCTTTCTTTTTCTATTTCAATTCTTAATCTTTCTTAACTACTTTATTGCTTACTTCTTGACTTCTTCCTTGATTTCTTTCCCAATTTCTTCCTTCAATTCTTTTAACATTTCTTTCCCACCATATTCTTGTTAAGTGATTTTCATTGCTTTCATTTTAATTTGTTCTAGTAGATTATTTTATGCAAATAAGGTTCTGAACAAAAAAAACTAATTTAGGATAATGAGTTTGAGTGGTAAAAGGCTTGAATATTGATGAGGTTAAAGAGCAAAAAAAGCTAATATCTGACACATGAGTGAAAGAACCACATCCCCCAAGCATAAACATGTGAAGAGTGTTAAATGGTTAACCAATTAGTGCCTTTTCTTTAGTTTCTTTTCAAGTTTAAAATCAAGAGTAGCTCCAGAGAAAATCTTGAAGTTGATATGAAACTTTACATGAAAGCCATACAAGACCGATTCAAGGCTCTAAATAAAAGGTTGGATAATTTAAAGTCTATATGCAAATCAAAATCAATTAGAAGATTGCCATCTTTTAGCAAAGAAAGGGAAAGATCTAAATAAAATGATGTAAGTTCCATAAGGAGCAGAAAAAGGGAGGTAGGACATGGAAGGAAAGATACTAACTTTAGTGCTATCAAAATGAACATACCATCATTTAAAGGGAGAAATGACATCGAATTCTACTTGTAATGAGATAGGAGGGTAGAAATGATATTTTCCTGCCATGATTATGCAGAACTAGAAAGTTAAGTTGGCTGTTGTAAAATTTTTAGACTATGCTTTTATGAGGTGGGACGAACTAGTTAAGTCTAGAAAGAGATGTGAGGACAACCCTATTGAAACTTGGGTTAAGATGAAGCAAATGACGAGGAAGTGATTTTTGCCTTCTTATTACCATAGAGAATTACATCAAAAGTTACATAGTCTTTATCAAGAATCAAAATCAATGGAGGACTACTATAAGGAAATGAAGATGCTTATGATTAAGGTTAACATTAAGGAAGATCCAAAAGTGACAATGACTAAATTTTTAAGTGGTTTGAATAAAGAGATCACTAATGTGGTGAAGCTGAAACCTTATATGGAGATGGAGGATCTAGTTTTTATAGAAATGAAAGTAGAAAGGCAACAAAAACAAAGGAGCTCTGCAAAGTTATTTTCAAAATCTAGAAATAGACGGAGTTCAAAATGAAGTAAAGATGACAATAAAAGGGAATATTTGGATTTAAAGGAGAAAGTCATTGAAACATACAAAAGCAAGGGAAAGGGTGCTTTTAAACAAAATAAAGCTACTGATCCACCTTCTAAACATAGAGATATAAAGTATTTCAAGTGTCAAGGACGAGGTAGTTATGCATCTGATTATCCAAATCGAAAGACTATGCTTATTAAAAGAAGTGAAATTGTTTATGAATCTGAGCATGATATTGGTTCTGATGATGAAATGAGTATACCTCTTCTAAAAGATTGTTTTGATGTTGATAAGAGTATTGAATATGTTGTGCAAAGTGAAATCTTAGTTACTAGGCGTGCATTGAATTTGACAGTTAAGGAGGAAGGCTTAGAGGAAAGGGAAAATATTTTTCATACCTAATGCTTGGTAAATAGGAAAGTTTGTAGCATGACCATAGATGGAAGTAGTTACATTGATGTAACTAGTACATACATGGTAGAAAAATTAGGGTTGGCATGCGAAAAACACCCTAAACCATATAAGCTACAATGATTGAATGATAGTGGGGAGTTAAAGGTGACTAAGCAGGTTGTACCATTTTCCATTGGTAAGTATATTGATGAAGCTAGGTGTGGCATGGTACTTATGTAAGTTGGCATGTTTTGTTAGGTAGGCCTTGACAATTTGATAGAAGAGCAATCCATGATGGATTCATAAATAGGCACATATTTGTAATGAACGGGCATAAGATCACCCTTGCTTTTATGATGCCATCTGAGATCTATCAAGACTAGTTCAAAACAAGACCTTTGACTAATAAGGGTAAGGGTTATGAGCATTTAAAAAGACAAGAGAAAAAGGGCCAAAAGTGTAAGGAATAAGGAAAAATGCCCAATGGTGAGTGATTGAATAAGTGAAGAGGGAAGACAAGGGGAGTGACAAAATTAAGAAAAAACATTGTTTTTTACGCAAAAGAAAAAGAGTTAAAGAGTGCATACATAGATAAAAAGAACTTTAATCTTGATACGATTTAAGGAAACTTTACTGACTAACATTGACATTTATCCTAATTTGCTTAGTGTTTTTATGATTTTATTACATAAGTTTAATAAGGATAAAAAAGGTGAGATGTGCAGAAGAATCTTTACCTAAGAGTTTGGGTTTGGGGGAACATGCGAAAGGAGTGGTTTTCGTAGCAAAGAAAATCAAAACTTAATACAACAAGTGAGTATAATGTACGTGCTACTTCAATATTATTAATCTCTCTCCACTTGACTTTGAATTCAATGATGAATCTATTTGAGGAAGGAGGGGAGGATATAAGCAAAGATAAGACAAAGGAAGGACTAGTCACTAGAGTAAGAGCTAAAAAGTTCAAAGAGCTTACACAAAGTTACATGGGAAGATTTCTTAAGCGAGCAGAAAATTATTATGCTGTGAAGACTAACGAGGCATTGGTTACTTACTTCTATTTAGGCTCTAGCTAGCAAGTTAAAGTTTTTTTGCTTAAGTTAGAGTTAAATTCATTTTTATAGTTTAGTACATTTATAATAGCTTATTTTGCTAGGTTTCTAAAGGTTTGTTAGTTTGTTATGAAGTTTGTTGGTTTATTTGTTAATTTTGTTAAGTTGTTAGGGTAGTTATGTCATTGGGGTTTATAAATACTCTATGCTTTCTCTTATAAGGACATACATTTCATTTTGATGAATAAAATGAAGATTTATAGCTTTGTCACTTGGCTTGGTTGAGTTTACATGAGAGGATTGATTGTCATCTTCTATTGCATCAAGAATTAATTTTTATCATGGACTTTCTTGTGGCAAATTCGTTCTTATTTCCATACAACTGATCATTTGCACCCTACTAAAGGCCGCAACCTACTAAAGGCCATAGACGAATAATTTCAATTGTCAGAAATGCCTTAGCAAGCACCATAATGACAAAGCTATTCACCATGAAGCTTATCGGAACAAGGGGTGCACAATAACACATCATGCATATGAGGGAAATTGCGGCTCAATTAAAGACACTCGAGGTTGAGATATTGGATTCTTTCTTAGTGCACTTCATCTGAACTCCTTACCACCTCAATATGGGCCTTTTAAAATCTCTTACAACATATATAAGCATAAATGGTCGATCAATGAAGTATTGATTATGTGTGTTTAAGAGGAAGGAAGGCTCTTAGCGAAAATCGGAGAAAGCGAATATGTAGCAACACATGGAAAGAACAATAAGCAAAACAAAGTCAAAGGGAACTGACTTTAAAAAGGAAACTGTGTGTTTTTTTGTAAGAAAAAGGGACATATGAATAAGGACTGCAATAAACTCATGACTTGGCTTGAATAGAAAGGTAACTTAATCTCATTCATTTGTTATGAATCTAATATGGTATATGTTAGTAGTAACGTATGGTGGATTGGTTTTGGTTTGACAACCCATATTTTAAATATCATGCAAGGCTTTCTCAACTAAATGAAATTGATAGGAAATGAGCAGTACATTTATTTAGACAACAAGATAGGCTCATTAGTTGAGGCTATAGGGATATGCAAATTGGTTTTAAACACTAGTTTTGTTTTGATTTTGGATAAGACTTTCAACGTACTAAGTTTTTTTAGAAACTTGATTTCAATTTCAAAGCTTGTACCATTGGGATACATTGGGATACACCTTTTAATTTTCTAATAACTTGTTAAAATTATTTTATAAATATGATCTTGTTGGAAATAGTACAATTAATAATAGTCTTTTCCAAATTCAATTATAAGAAGATAGATTACTTGATTCATTGCATGTTTCTAACAACATAGGTATTAAATGATGTGTTACTAATGAAGACTCATTTATGTTGTGGCATCACAGACTAAATCATATCTCAATAAAAAGGGTCAAAATGTTAGTAAAGGATGAATTATTATGCTTTTAACTTCACTTACTTTAAGACTTTGTGCATACTGCATTAAAGGTAAGCAAACTAATAAGGCCAAGAAAGGTGCCAATAGGAGTTATATCCTATTAGAGATCATACATAATGATATATGTAGTTCAGATATAGACTCAAGTAGTTCGAAGTATTTTATTACCTTTATTGACGATTACTCACAATACATGTATCTCTATATGCTTAATAACAAGTATGAGGCATTTAATGCTTTTAAAATCTACAAAGCAGAAGTAGAGAACTAATGTGGTAAACAAGTAAAGATAGTGAGATCAAATAGGGTTGGTGAGTACAATGGTAGATACACTGAAGATGGATAAGCATTAGGTCCATTTGCAAGGTTTTTTTAAGAGCATAGGATTGTTGCCTAATAGACTATGCTTGGTTCCCCACACTAGAATAGTATAGCTAAAAGAAGAAATGGAACATTATTGGACATGATTTGGAGCATGCTTAATAGCTTTAAGCTTCTTAAGTCCTTGTGGACTGAAGCCCTTAAGATGACTGTGTATATTCTTAATCAAGTTCTAACTAAGGCTATTAAAAAAATATTACTTGAATTAATGAAAGGTTAGAAACTAAGTTTAAGGCATATGTGCATTTAGGGATGTTCATTTAAGGTAAGGGTTTACAATCCATAAGAGAAGAAGTTAGACTTTAGAACCATTAGTGACTATTTTATTAGGTATGCCGAAAGGTTTAAGACATATAGGTTTATTGTCCATTTCATAGTACTAGGATTAGGGAATCAAGAAATGCCAAATTTCTTGAAAATGACTTGATTAGTGGGAATGATCAAACTTAAGACTTAAATTATGAGAATGATCATTTGGATACTGAAGCTCCCATATTAAGTGATAGATTGGTTATTATTCATACCCCACATGTACAAATGGGTATTGAAGAACCAATCAATGAATAACTCTAAACAGTTGACCAAGACCAAGTTGATCTGGTTATTAAACAGCCACCTGAGCTTGTTAAGCAACCAATTGAGGAACATACTCCCCAAGAGAATAATGACTCAACATTAAGAAGATCAACTAGGATTAAGAGGCTAGCTATTCCTAGTGATTATGCAGTATATCTACAAAACTCTGAGTACAATATAGGAGCAGAAATGATCTTGAGACTTTTTCACAATCCATCAGTTTTAAAGAATCTCAATTGTGACTTAATGATATAAAGGAAGAGATGGATTCTATGGCGTTTAACAAATTCTGGGATCTTATTGAGTTGTCTAGTGGTTTTAGGGCCATTAGGAGTAAATGGGTCTTTAAGTAAAAAAGGGACTCATAGCTAACATCATGAGATATAAGGCAAGATTCGTAACCAAGGGATTCACTCAAAAGAAAGGAATTGATTACACGAAGACTTTCTTTCATCTATCCAAGAAAGATTCTCTTTGTATTATAATTACATTAGTTGCCCTTTTTGATTTAGAGTTACATCAGAAAGATGTGAAAACGACATTCCTTAATAAGGATTTAAAGGAAGAGGTATATCTGAAACAACCTAAAGGATTCTCCTATAGTGCCGATAAACATTTAATTTGCAAGCTTAAAAAATTCATATATAGATTGAAACAAGCCTCCTGCCAATGATATATTAAGTTTTATAAAGTTATCTCCTCATTTAGATTCATGGAGAATGTCATAGATCAATGTATATACCAGAAAGTCAGTAAAAGTAAGATCTATTTCTTTGTGATGTATGTGGATGACATCTTGCAATCAATGATAAAGGATTGCTATATGAAGTGAATCAAAGTTTCTCTAAGAACTTTGATATGAGGGATATGAGTGACGCATCTTATGTCATTGGCATTAAGATCTATAGGGACAAAGCTCAATGCATTTAAGGTCTGTCACAAGGAACTTATATCAATAAAATTTTAAAGAGATTATAAATGAAAGACTACTCACTAAGTGTAGATTTAATTTGAACTAATGCCCAATGAATGATTTAAAAAAGGAACATATGCATAACATTCCATATGTTTTTATTGTCATAAGCTTTATATATACTTAGGTTTGTACGAGACCTGAGATTACATTTGCAATTAGAATGTTAGACAAGTATCATATTAATCCTAGAATGGATCATTGGAGAGCTACAAAGAAAGTTATATGGTACCTTAAGGAAACCAAAGATTATATGCTAATGTATAAACATGCAGAAAACCTCGAGATAGTTGGCTGCTCAGATTCAAACTTTGTTGGTTGCATTGACTCTCAAAAATCAACTTTCGGTTATATTTTTATGCTACTGGTGGAGTCGTGTCTTGGAGGAGCGCGAAGCAGACTTTAACTGTTATTTCTACCATAAAGGCTGAGTTTATATCTTGCTTTGAGGCAACCTCACATAGTGTATGGTTTATTGGTTTTAATTTTCGATTTAGAATTGTGGATTCTATCTCTAATCCATTAAGAATGTATTGTGTAACTCAACTGCTATTTTTTTGGCTAAGAATAATAAGAGTGGAAGTTGAAGCGAACATATTGACATTAAATACTTAGCCATTTGAGAACGTGTTAAGGAAAATAAAATTTTCATTGAACACATTAGAATTGAGTTGATGATTGCTAATCCTTTAATGAAAGGCATGTCACTAAAAATATTTAAGGATCATGTAGCTAAAATGAGACTTTGGTCCCATATTAACCATTTGGTCATCATTTGTAATAAAACTCTTACTTGATTTGAATTATTTTTCTTATTTTGCATGCACATTCATATTAAGAGAATAAAAAATATTAAGAGGACCTAAATAAGCATATAGCTTATTCATTAAGTTATAATAGGTTGAGAAACTTATGTGCATTGTAATACATGGAAGGTAATACTTGCATATAAAGGACTTACAGCTATAATTCATGCTTTTAGTTTTTTCTTCTTTCGAATATAATACTCATAAATTCTAAAATCATTATAGTTAATTGAACCAAGTGGAAAAATGTCGATTAATTTTTAAAGATATTCTAAAATGTTAGTTATTTATATTCTAGATGCAAATCTCACTTAATAGTGGTTCAATTATTTTGAGATTTTAGAAGGCATAATCTAAAAATATTTTATTTTTGAATACTATAAGACATAATCTAAGAATATTTTGTTTTTGAATACTTTGAAAATAGACTTTCGCCTTTCCATCAAGTTATTTACTTCATTTCTCACATAAATTCTTTTTACTTATACCATCTAATAATAAGAAATAAAAGTTTAGAATAACTAATATAGTGTGTGTTTTATTTTTATATTATATAATTATAAAAAAGTAATGATTAGAGGTATATATATTTTCACATTTTATTTATTTTATATGAATATATTAATTTTTTTATTGTATTCATGTAGATCCAATCTAACATAAAATAATAATATACATGTATTAGTCTTAAAAAAAATATTTTGAGTTTAAAGCAATTTGTATTGCATATCTTATGGGCGTGTAATATATATATATATATATATTTAACGCTATTATTTTTTAAGTCATACATAAACATATTATATCTAACATTTTTCACAATTTATTTGAATACTTTTTAATTTAAATTTTAAGAAAACACCAGAAAGCGGAATGCCGAAAAGTAGATTGAAAATTCAACCAATGAAAGATTTTCTAATCTAATAACCCGATAATTTTAATTATCCACAACATAAAATGAACTTCTTGTCATCCTCATCCGCACCAATGGCATCTTCTGTTCTTCTCAATTTCTCATCCTTCTTGCTAGCCAAACGCAGTTTCCCAAGAAAATTCTCACTCATTTTTTCCCGGACAATGGAAAATTCTCTAAATTGAATATTTTGCTTTGATTTTATCGTTTTCGTGGGAAAAAAAAAAATCTTTTTGATGGCCCTCCTTATCCATTACCCGGAAATGCCTTTTGGCCCCAAAATTTTCTATAATTCTAACCCTAATTTTGGGAAGCTCCCGAGCTTTCAATCCTTCTCGAACAGTAAGGTTGTTGGATCAAAGGGCGGGGTAAAAGTTTCTTGTAGATTGAAAGATTTTGAGGTTGCAAATTTGGATCAGAATGGGACTGTGAGGTCGCACGGTCAGTTCTCGGCACCGGTGAAGCGAGGATCGAGGCCGAGCAAAGAGGAGGAGGAGAAACAAAATTACTACGTCAATATGGGTTATGCGATCCGGACTCTGAGGGAGGAGTTTCCTGAGTTGTTTTACAGAGAACCTAGTTTCGACATCTATAGGTTTGGATTTGACTGTTTGTGTTGATTGTGTTGCATAGTAGTTTGGGTCAGTGGAGAATTCATAGTTCTGTTGAACGGTTATGTTGCGAAAGCGATTATTGTAGTAAAAAAGTACTGGATTGTTGAATTTGATATTTTGGTCATTCTGTTTTTGTAATCAACATCGTTCATCTCACGTATATAGCTGTAAAATTTAAGATAGGGAAAGAAATATGACGGAGGGAAATGCTGCAAACATACTTGTCTTACTGTTGCAGCCTCTCTCTTACTATGCGGATAGAGATTACCTGCAACATATACTCTTAAAGTTAATATATAAGCATAAGTATGAGTCCTAAGTAATAAACTCATCTAGGAAAGATAAGCTCCTAATCCATTCGTAGTTCACATAGATAGGTTTCTCAATAGGTATAATTGTATTTTACAAATGTGTAGTTAGTTCATGATTGCTTGAAAATCCAATGGGAACCCTGGACCTTTAAAATAAGTTTGAAACTCTGAAAGAAGAATATGCTTTGGTAGCATTTGGGTTTGAATATGTAGTAAAATAAATGCTTTTTCTACTCTAGTGCCCAAATTAGATATGACCTGATTTACTTAGATGATTGCACTCTGTTTGTGATTATTGACTTATTTTACGAAGCACGAGTAAGGTAACAGTATTTAAGCAATTTTTTTTTTTGGGTAGAAAAATTAAAAACATAATGGTCATATCTAAAGAGTTCTAAACCACAAGGGATCAGACTGTAATATGTAATTTTCGGTAATTTTTTAAGTTTTGTAAACTTCAATGTTGAGTGATTACTTTTGATGCTTTTAAAATCGGATATGGCTGTGCTGGCACTCTTTGTCAAACTGTTGCTCTTAATTACTATTTTACAATATAGGTCAATTTCATTCTCTTGAATGTTTGTAAACTTCAATGTTGAGTGATTACTTTTGATGCTTTTAAAATCGGATATGGCTTTGCTGGCACTCTTTGTCAAAACTGTTGCTCTTAATTACTATTTTACTATATAGGTCAATTTCATTCTCTTGAATGTTATAGAGGCATGGTGGACCGTTTTCAAGTATTTTCACTGATTAACTTATATATTACCATATCTAATTGGTGGCTGAAGTGGCAGTAAACATCGGTCTGCCTGTAAAGCTTGTTCTGTGATTAATTATAGTTTTGAGCTTTTGATAATTATGACTGCCATAGCAACTAAAGATGTGATCATATATGCCCTGTACTTATTATTATACCTTTGTTTTTTATTCTTACATTTTTTAACCTTGTGCCTTTTACTGGTTATTTGTCATGGAAAGTGACAAAGTGTTAGTTCTTATGTATTGCTTGCATTTATCAGTGGTGAATAGTTAATTATTCTAAATTGTGATTGCCGATATGGCGACACACTGCATCATAACTTGCGTTTTGCACTCATTATAAGCAAAACTCAGTTTGAGTCCTGACAATTATTTTAGGATCAATGTTCATAGATGTATTAGAGAACATTATTAAACTAGTCAAGAAGACATATGTTGTTAAACCAAATGTTTTGAGTAAACATGATTACAGGGAAGCTTGTGCTATTGGCTGTATATAGGTTGAACTTTTAACCGGCCAGCAAGTTTATTGTTTATTAAATTATAGAATCAAGGACTGAATCATTCTTGCCCGGGTGTCATGAGAGTGACCATATCAGGATAAGTTTTTCTTTGTCCCAACAATTATTCCGTCCTTTTTTTAGCCAATAATTATTCCCTCCTGATTTAGTTAGCCTTCATATTCTTTTGAAGTGAGAACTAGTCTTCTCCACGTTTAACTGCCATAATCTTCAAAATTAAAATGCGGTTGTGTATTATTTGCAAAATTTGGCGAGAGAATGTAGCTTATTTTGGTCTTTCTGTTTCTTTCCTCTACATTTGATGTCTTTCTTACATGTTGATACACATCCTTTGCATGTATCTGATTCTAAATAGGAGTACATATACAGCATCAATGTGGTGTTAAGTGGTTTTGTTTCCCTGTTAAGTGCTCAAAGCTCTAAAGTGGGTCACATGCAATTTTTATGTAGTTTAACACTCCATTTTTATGTTTGGGGCCTATATTTTTTTCTTTCTATTTTTCAATCAATCCTCCCTGCAGATGTTAAATAGTTGGGCTCCCCCACCTTCCTCTTTCTTCCTTGACTTAATCACACTTTCTCTTTTAGTAATTAATCAATGCTCCCTATTCTGACTTCAATATTTCTGTTTCTACAGGGATGATATCGTATTTAAAGATCCTCTCAATACATTCATTGGCCTTGAGAATTACAGATCAATCTTTTGGGCACTACGATTTCATGGAAGAATATTCTTCAAAGCTTTGTGGGTTGACATAATTAGTGTTTGGCAGCCAGTTGACAACATCATCATGGTTCGCTGGACTGTTCATGGAATCCCACGAGTTCCATGGGAAAGCCATGGTAGGTTTGATGGAACGTCAGAGTATAAACTTGACAAGAAAGGGAAGATTTTTGAGCACCGGGTTGACAACATTGCTCTAAATACACCTCCTAAGTTTAAGGTGCTGGGAGTGGAAGAATTAATCCAATCTATTGGATGCCCCTCGACTGCAAGACCTACCTATTTTGAAATCTCGTCATCTTCAAAGAGAACTTAAAATCACTGAAGTTCTTTGAAGTTTTGGTGTATATTGTGGCTGTTTGGGTAAATAGTGAGCTAGAACTTTGCGATCTTGTTTGACATATAAGGCTGTCGAAGATTTGCCTGTTTTCCCCAACTTATCATGGTGCTCAAATCAATGGGCACCAGTATATAGGGTCTTGGTTGACCTTTGTAATTAGTGGAGCTTGAAAAGCCATGTATATTTTGTATAATAATATGATCGCGAGTTTTCTCTGCTGTATCTAGTGTTGTACAAGCAATTTTTGAAGTAGTGGTCCTCGTACTCCAAACTTTGCTGAAAGTATACAAAAAGCAATGTACTCCAAAAGTCAGAGTTTCCTGTGGCACAAATCTCTGCTTTCCATTTTGATTCCAACTGATGGCAATGCCAACAGTTTTATATTCCCGTGATTGGATAAAACATGATCAGAAAAATGACGGCAATGTTATCACTTCACTTCCCTTTTAGTTTGCCAGTTCTAGAGGGGATCTATCTTTCTGCAATAGATTACAAATTTTTGCTGGGCAACCCTATTGTAGAATGTTTGGTATTAGACAAAAAACTATAATTGTTAACCTGTAATTTTTTTTTCAACACATTGTAGAGCAAAACATTACCTTTTGGATGCAAGATGTACTAATATCATAGTGTATATACCTATACAGCTGGTTTCTAGAGAACTTTTAAAGTAACAATGTAGAGCAATAGTATTTTTAATTCTTTGGCTGAATTTGTGTAGAGCATGCTATAGTTATTCCCAGGATACCCAGTATTAAGACATTAACGGTTTTGACTATAGTTTGAGTATTGCTTAACGAAAATAACTTCCATAACAGTTGTTTCAAGACACGCTGAATTTTGCCCACCCCAAGCAGATATTTGTCACCTATTGTGGTCTGCCTCTGTTTACATTGGATTCATGGTGCATAAAAGATCAGCGTCCAACTTTGAAGAATATGTTGTACAGGGCGGGATCCCTTACCAAAATGAAAAAATAAGTGAAAAAAAATTTGGTTGTCCAAGCCAGTAAAAAGTGTGGACTTCTTCGTTGTTATCATACGGTTTTTCAGATTGTAGAAACTTTGTAATGCTAACTGATTTTATATTTTTTTTTGCATTCTCATTTTGGTAAATTATTTTTCAATACATCATCTTAGAATGCTAAAGATTATTCACTTGATCGGTCTGTACTTTTTATTTTTTATATGCAGGGGTTTGAATGTAGCATAATTTACTATACTAAAAATTTATTTATATTAAGTGCAAACATGGTATATGACATCTAATATTGATAACTATTGCCATATTACTTGAGCAGCACGAGTTCCAGTTCTAGTTCCTTGGTTTGTTCATTTGCAGGTTTCTGAACTCTGTTTATTTTCAATACAGATGGCTCTTAATTTGACGTCTTAACGGTTAGTCAGCAAAACAAACGAGCAAAAGGACTCTAGAATCAGATAACTTCATTTTAAAACATTGAAATTCAGCCTTGGCTGTTTTTGAATGCATTCCAGTAACTTCAGCTAACTAATGTTTGTTTGGTACGCAGGAATGGAATGGAGTGAAGGAAAGGATGAAGGAAAAGGAGCATGTTTGGTTGGTGGAAAGGCTTTCTTTTCCCTATAGTCGAGGAAAGATGATGGCAGCACATAAGTGACAATGCGTTCCTTATATTCTTGCAGAATCGTACCTGAACCCTAATCCTTTCCATCTGCTGCGTTGCTGAGTTCTGCTCGTCGTTCTCCGCCTCTTCACCGGCCACCGTCCTCGTCGATCGCGCTCGCGGCTACAGGTGAGGTGTGCTTCCCTTTCTTCTTCCATCGATTCTGCTTTGCCGCCGTACCGTAGCAGAGTAGTGGTTTGTTTGATGTCACCATTGCCAAGTGTGTCTGTCACGGGCCTGATCTGTGATATCTGGTTTTGCTGGATGACTAAAGAATTGGTAATGGTGTTATTATGATCACTTTGATTTGTGTACGGTTTTGCTGGATGAATAATGAATTGATAATGGAAGTCCGGTTGTTTTTTTCTTTTCGCATTTTTCAAACTATAAAATTAATGCTTTAGTCGCAAGTAATACTGTGTTGAACTTTGGAGGGAGGGAAAGAGGACGCTTAGTGAAGCACGACACATGGGCGAAAATTTGTATATCTAGGGTTTGGTAGATCTGGGTAAGTCTAGTTTTCCTCCGTTGAATTTCTTGCCTCTTCTGTTTCTATCGCTCTGATTATTATTTGGCTTCTACATTTTCTGTTTTTTTTCTTCCTTTGGGTTTTTCCTTGTTTAAAATCATCTCATTAAGCTGTTTGTCTTTGTCACAGCCTCAATCTCGTCTTGTTTTATCGTTGAATGTCATTTTTCTTTTTTCTTATGTTTCTAAATTTGTATGCTTGTAGTTTTAAAACAGTCAGACAATTCAGACAATTAGTCTGGAAAATGGTTGATTTTCAACTCTTGTGGTCATCAAAGCCTTGTGTTATTTGTTGTGTGACCAAAATCTAATTCGGATTTGGAGCTGCAACAATGCGTTCTGGTGTTAATGAAAACTAAGTTCAGAAGTAGAAAATTATCTTAAAATTTTTAATTTGTAGAAATTAAAATAAAATTAAATTCAAAATAGATAACGTGAATAGTATATATATTGTTTTCCATTTTCTACTATGCAGCTGGGTAAGATAAATGATTTGTCACATGAGATTTGACCGGGTATGGAATATAAATACAACATGCCTTTGAGTTCCTATCTATCTCTTGGTTGATTTTTTTTACCTTTGCTCAACATAATTTTAGTGAGTCTTGCATATATCTTTTTTTGGGCCAAAACAATCCTGATTATACTATGAAACATGTCAATAATATTAATTTGACCATGAACCTAAGGATGCTCTAATAGCTTTTGACTTGGCACATCTTCTTACATATTATTTTATTAATATGCATTTATATACCTAATCATTAATCTATTCTATATACTTTACTGTTAATTCAACTTATAGTTATTTTATTATTGAATTTGCCTCTATAGGCTAGAAACCTTGATATGAGTAGAAACCAAGTTGTGTACTGTGTACCGATAATTTTGATATATATGTAGCCCCTGCCTGGGTTGCTTTCTGCAAATATGACCATCACGTGGCTGTTGTCAACTTGTCATTGCCATAACTTACAGTAGTGTTTACTCTTTTATGTTTTTTTTACTTCTGATTGCATCTTGCACATATATGAGCATTTGTATCTTGCATACGCTGTCATTTGCATATCTATCCATTGAATTTAACCATTGCATCACATTGTTATGAATAATTTACACTCGATTTAGTATTCATATTGTATTTCTATAGTTATGCACCAGTATAGAAGAGAAGTGATTGTTCATCCCCTGATTTAGTGGTTAAATTTTGTTCAAGTAGTCCGTAAATTTGATCTTACCATGGTTGTTAGTGTTGCTTTATGTCAGAGGTTTATTAATTATAAATCGTACAGCTTAAATTTCTATGCAAAGAAAACTCACCTTAAGGATTTAGTATCCAGTAGTGACATCGTACAAGAAGAATGGAAGCACAATCAGCATGCGACATTATTGAGGAGCTGGATGATGCAAGTGAGACATTGCCAGCACCTAAGAGAAGGAGAAGAAACATTGCAGATCGTGATGAGTTATTAGTGCAGGTTATCAGGTAAGTGTTGGCCAATATGGAACGAAACCTTCTAGCACAAACTGACAAGTTATGCAGCTGTATTGATAGGCTGGCAGCACGTAATGCAGATATGGTTGCTCGATTAGAGCAACTGTATTCTGAGCTACTCAAAGTTGAAGGCCTGACGGAGGCTGAGATATATGCAGCTCAGATCAAGATATCTCAATCTGATAGATTGATATTTGGGTTTAGCAGCATACCTCCAGCTTTAAAGACTACGTGGGTTCGCCGAGTCATGCAATAGACGCGATTTCTGTCTTTTGTCTATGTGTAGGCTGTGCTATTGTGCTACCATTTGGCTATGTGTAGGATGTGCTAATTGTACTGTCTTTTGTTATATGTGGGATGTGCCATGTGCAAAACTCTTGTTTAGTTGTATAGGATGTGTTATGCTAAGTATCATAACCGACCTTTTGGCAGAATAAAAAATGTTTAAATTGATTTTAAAAAACGAATATTGAAAATCAATTTATTTAGAGTCGTCATCAAAATTTTTAACGAAAAATTTTGAAAAACCAATTTAAAACAAAAAGAAAAAGGCAATATGGTCTGTAAAATCATATATGAGTTCGGGAGTCTATTTGAATGTGGGAAAGGTATTAGGCACCCCACAACACTCATTCATAAAGACGGTTATTTTAAACTAGTAAGCTAAAATAGAATATGACCTTTAATTTTATCTTAATTACCCTTTATTGACATGCATGCCCGTTAAACAGTGAAGACAAAAACGATAATAATGGAGGCAAATAGATAAATATTTACAAAGGGCGGACTTGACCTAGGATGAAAACCTAGGGTCTACGTACCCTGTGATGGGGATCAAAGTTAATGTAGTTCGACTAAAAAAGCATGTTCATTAGTTGATGATTTGTAAATTTTGTGATGAGAATATGAAGGTTTAAATTAAACAGATTTTCATAAACGAAACGGGATTGGAATTTGGTTTGCCTGTTTTAATTTATGACAACTTGATTAATCTAGCTCTCTTGATCTTTTTTTTTTTTTAATTTTTTTTAAATTTTGTATTTCAAATCTTTATTTTGAAATTTAAACGAAATGATTATGGGATGATTTTTTTTAGAATTTTTGGGAATTTATATATTTTTTTTGAAATTGAAATGTAATTATAATGAAGGAATATTTTGAATTTTTAAATTCATAGATTTTCAAAACCAGAATTTATCATTGAAATTAGGACAAAAATAAAACCGTTTTCAAATTTTTGAATTTATGTATTTTTGTATTTATTTTTATTTTTATTTTTTGAAAATTGAATTTATTTTGATACTTAAAGTTAAAACGAAAAAATATTCTTAGGATTTTTAGTCACACAATAGGTGGAAAAAACCTCCCTATTTTTTAATTAATTTTTTCAATATTTTAAATGTTAATTTTTGAAACGTAAGAAAACTCAAAGTCTTACGTGGTTTCTACTAATCAACCTTTAGGTGCCTGAGGAGACGAGCGATCTCACACGGGAATCCCAAATATAGAATAAAATATTTTGAAATTCTCGGGATTTTATTTTTACATTTTTTAAGGATTTTGAAATTAGAATGCTTTTAATCTTATTGTTAATAAGATTGATTTCCCAAAGCCTACGGAGACCCAAGTCCCACATGGCATTTTTAATTAATTAAACTTTATAAACACCGACTTAATCGTTTTGTAAATAATAGAAATACTTAGCTAAGATATTTATTTTTGCATTATTATTATTATTATTATTTTAAAACAAGTATATACTAATTTTTAGGGTTTATGAAGATTAAAATCTCACACAACCCCAAACATTCGAGGAGAAAAATATTTTTACACAATGATTTTGTAAATAATAGAAAATATTAAAGTATTTATTTTTGCATTATTATTATTTAAAACAAGTAGGTACTAATTTTTGGGGTTTAAAGAGATTAAAATCTCACACGACTCCAAACATTCGAGGAGAAAAATATTCTCACACGATGATTTTCTTAAAACTTTCCTTGGAATACCAAAGTAATAATAATAATAATAATAACACCAAAAAGGCAAAAAGAAAAAAAAAAAAAGAAGGAAGAATGAATGGAAGCTAACATACAGAACGTGAATAGCTCCCTGTTCACCATGCAAGGCAACCCGAGATCCTCCTTGTCGTGGCTTAGCTTCAGCTTGATGGATTTCCTCCTCCGGTAGTCCTCTCTTCCCAATTTCTCATGGTAGCACCTTCGACAAGGTTTCCTTCCCGACGGCCCTCTCTCTCTCGCTAGCTGTGTTGCCTCTTGTGACGTGTCTTCTCTCAAACCCCTTCTTGAACTTGTCCCCATCGGTGTATATTAACACTGCCACCCTTGGGCTGGTTGTTTCCACCTTTCTACCCCTTATTGTTCCCACTACCACTGCCATGACCATTGTCGATTTGCATGTTCTTGAAATGGTTGGCTAGTTGGTTCTGGTTGTTATTGTTTGCTTTGGAAGCACCCCACAACTTTACAGGCTTCCCTAAGCTTGCAAGCTCCTTGATGAGAGCGTTGGGGTCCACAGTCCCAAACACTGTCACCCTCCCTGTTCTGCATCTATCTCCTTCGTAAACACACCTTCGATTTTCTGCAAGATTTTCTTCACTTTGTGCCTACACCATTCGCAATGTATGTTCACTTTAAGAACATATTTCTACAAGAAACTAAGCAAGCTTATCCTTCTCCCCTTTAGTATATTTGGCAGAGCCTTATAACCGCAGTGATGTCTCGAAGAGGGGCTCTTGGATACCAAGAAGATAGATCACTCCGCGATGGTCGGCCCCTTAACCGACGTGCAGGTCACGGTGGCATGTTCTTCACACCCGCAGTGGGTGACCTATATAGATTATGCCCATGACCATGCCTAATAACGGTTCTTGGTGACCCAAAATGGCCTCTCACAACTCGACGACCTCGGGGAGTAGCGAACCTTATTGGTCAACCGCTAGTTGTTGAGGTAGAGGCAATAACGTCTTGCCTTGCAACAAGTCCGAACAAAGCTGACTCCAACTCGTCATCTTGAAAATTATACTTCTTTTATGGAGTTGCACTACGTGTGTCTGCTTGGTAAGAAATGAAGTGAAAGGCTTTCAGGGAGAAACGAAATGGGCTTCAGTCTGTGAGCAGAGAGAGAAAGAGAGAGAGAGAGGGGGGGTTCAAAGATAGTGGGTAGACATCAAAATTCCCTCTCTGTGGCTACTTCTGAATCCTCTATTTCAAGGTTTGAAAGAGAGGAGAGAGAAAGAAAGGGCTAACTGCTAAGTGGAAGAGAGAGAGGAAAGAGAGGATGGCGCTCCAATGCCAGTGAACAAATTTCTCCTCCTTCCCCTCTAGTCACAATTAAAACCACCACCACGTCTATATCCTCGCTCACATCCTTGTCCACCTCCACGGCCTCCTCGATAATTTCCATTTGCCTTCCTCTCCAGAATGCTCTCTTTGTCCTTCTTCTTCTCGATCCAAAGCAAGGATCCAGACAAGGTGTACAAAGGGAGCAAGTCTTGTGTCAACGGTCCTCTCTCTCCTTCCTTTTTTTCTCTTTTCTTTTCTTTGGTCTTTGAAAACTCCACTGCTTCGTCCCTCTCAGCTTCCATTCTTGGTTTTGTTCTCTTTTCCCTCTCCAGCTTTCTTCTGCAAGTTGCAGTTCTTTCCCCTTTCATAATAGGCACAGTAGGAGCAGTAGGAGCCCAGACTATCTTTGCTTTTTCTGGTTTTTATTGATATTATTATATATTTTGATTTTTTGATTTTTTAATTTTTAATTTTTGTTTTGTTATATATTTTTTATTTTTTATTTAATTTTGCCTTGATTTATTATAATTATTTTAATTAACTAGTTTTATTTTTTGGGTTTTGAGTATATTTAATTGTCTTCCTTTATTTATTTTTAATTTCAAATTATCCCCACTTGAGGATGTCATTTAAAGCTTTATCATTTCTAATTTTCCTATTTGCTTAATTATTAATTAATTGGTGTATTAATTAATTAAATAATTAGACAATTAGGGATGAGGTGTTCACACTAAGAGTAGGGTCCTTATGGTTTGTATTGTGCAACGCATACATTCTACACTAACACAGGGTGTAGACTTGGTATTATCCAAGCATATGGTGGTTGTAGACACTGGTTATGTGGTGTAGACTTGCAGTTTCCTACACGCTAATAGCACAGCCTGTTTAATTATTGGTATCCTGCGTAAAGTTTGTTTGTCATATAGATATGTCTTCTGGCCTTTTTATATGTCTCCATATTTTTAAGTCCATTACTGTCATCACACTACTTTAAATCTCGTTAACTACATTAATATAACTCTTAAGACTGATGAAAATATTATCTCCTTCAATTTTCAACCTTTCGTCCAGTTAGTATAATATAATGGTATCCTCACATGGTTACATTATTGCGGAATTCCTACACTGTTCAGGCAAGCATATTAGACTTTGAGAATCCAAACATTCACGAATTTCTGTAACATGACTTGGCCAAATCAAAACACGGCCATTGCCATTAATTAGAAGTTGGGTTAAGCAATGTTCACATATTACATATACATTAATTAAACTTCAACGACAAAACAACCAAAATTAACATGATAAACCCAGAGACTATGCCACCAACTGCATTTCCCCCACTGCCCCCTCTACTTTAGCTAATCTCTATCTCAGTTCTATAATCTCTATGTTGCTTCTAAATACATCATAAGAGTTCTCAAATTACTTTGCTGTTGCTTCTCTACTCTTGGCCCATGTTAGGAGTCAACCAGCCAAAATATTTCTAATTGTTATCCTCACATTTGACAAAAAATCCGTTTGGATTCTTTTCTGACTTAAAAATATCAATGCATAATCTTCTACTGTAGAAACAGTTCCTATTGCATAGTCCACCAACACTGTTGCCATTGCCTTCACCAATGGTAGAGGTGGCCATCTTAATCTACAACCAAAACATTGAAGGGGAGAAAGATACCAGCATTTGATAGATATCACATTCAATTTTAGAAATACAAACAACTTCAGTCAATTAAGCAGCATCATCCAAGTGACTTCCAACCAAATTCAATGAGTTGACAGTTTGAGGGTATAATATAAGTAAAGCAAGGAAAGTGCTATTTCATCAAACATTTATGACAGTATATTTTCCTTATGACCTTTTTTCAAACTAACAGATACTACACATTATGCATAAATGTCTACTCACCTCAAATTATTGCATATTGCTCATTAGCCGTTATTGCAGTGTACCTTATTATGCATCTTCGATGCTGGGTAAATTGTTTGTGCACATTGATGATACTGAAACTCTGAAAGAACCTAAGAGCCTCAGGTAAAAGGGATTGGTATTTCACATTGCTCAACATTAAGCATGATATTCATGGGAACTTTGACCAAAACTATGGTGTCTTTCTTTCTGTTGCAATCTCCGTTGCTGGAAATCTGAAGTCTAATATTGATTCCAAAACTCTAATATAGAACAATTCGTGATTACTTTCTCCTGTGACTCATAAGCAACAATATTTGACCATGTGCTGCCATTTTCTTTTTCTAGAACCGGGATATGGACCTGTCTAATTGCTTGCTAAAGTTTGAGTTTATTCCAAGCATTCATTTTCTTAAGGAAACATTTTTACCACATTTTCTTTTTTGATAAAATTTTTGTCAGGGCTTTGTCTTACCATAGGCCCCTCTATGGGCAGATCCTCTCCTAATCTCGTTCCTGATCTTTCTTTTTTTTTTTTTTTTTTAATTTTAATATATATTAAAATTTTAAGAAATTATGATAAAGTATAAAAAATATCAATATATTAGATTTTATTTATCAGATATTACTTTAGGATTTACATGTTACTTAAGAAAAGCAAACCGCTTCTAATAAAAAAAATAGTCAAATACACTATACTAGTTTATCTACTAAAATTGATGTGTTTACAAATTCAAAATGTTATTAAACTATTATATTCAACATCTTATAATCTATTTTTCTGGTAGAAAGACATCCTGATCTTATTTATTCATTAGCATTATACTAATTTATACATTAAAATGATAATTATATTGTTTGAAAAATAAAATGTTAGCATTAAAAACATTTGACAATTTTTTAACAAAAGTTAATAATTATTTCCTGAAAAGAAAATTAATTTTTAAAATAATTTTGTCGAAGTACAAAAAAGGTTAGCACAGGACAGAATACAATCCCCTTTTCCCATTGATTTTCTTCTTGAGGTATGTATTTCAGCTTGACTGGGACTTCTATTCATGCACTTCAAACTTCATTTTTGAAGTACATTAGTTGGTTTTTTCTGTGCTGCTTGCATCATTCCTCCATGTTATATTATGATCCTTGCAACTCCAGTAATTGGTTTCACAGATTCAACAAATATGACAAGCAAAATCAAACACTCGCAATGTCCATCCTCATGTAATAATTTGAGAATAGAGAACACAATAAATTTCAATTCTAATTAGATTTCGTATCCTCAGAAATTAGAATCACGAATTTTAAGGGCACAAAATGTTGGCAGAATTTGACTCAAACTTCTTATTGTTATTGAGATTTAGCCGAGGGTTCCAGATGCACCAAACATCAAAATACTTTGGGCATCCTACGATTCGGCGAATAGATCTGCGAAGGGTTTTGAAATTTATCGTTAGAGGAGCCTCGCTAGGAGTATCTCGCCCCCCTGCTGGGACCTTCGCATTCTTTATGGCAAAATCAAAAACATCAACAAAAATTGCATTAAATGTGCGAAATCAAATCTGAATATCTACTTCACCAATGAATCAGACACTTGGTGGGCGATCTGACTTCGATGCAATTTCCGAAGGCAAACTTGAATAAAAGCGCACTGAATTACAGCGCTTCCTCCATAGGTCCTTCGATTATCAGAAAAAGAAAAAACAGATCTGAAATTCGCGGGAAGAGAGGAGGAAAGAGCGTTGTGATGGATGCTCAGTGAATACGAACCATATAGGAAGAATCATCCTGCTGAAAGATCGAAAAGACCAGCCAGCAATCCATGGTTTTCTTCTTCTTCATCGCATATATTTGTTCAAGGACTGAAACTAAACGAAACAAAGACACAGAGAGAAGCGGCGGCGGCTAAGAACGCTTTCAAACCCTAAACCCTACCATCACCCAAACCCCAGATAGATGAGATCGGTAAGAATGCACACTCTTTATATAATGTAAGCTTCGGTCCACATTGTATGGTGTAATCTTTTAAAGGAAAACTTATATATATTTAATTTTTATAAGTTCTCGAATTTTAATTTAAAACTAAGGACTTCGTTTCATTAATCAATCCTTACACTTTGTCAGTGTTTTTTATTTTGTCTTTAACATTAAGAACATATTATGCGACCAAATTAAAATATTAAAAACAATTTTAAAGATTAAATTTGTAATTTTCAAGTTTAAACCTTTTGGTATTCATTAGTAGTATATTAGGTAAGTCTGTTTCAAAGTCAGATTTTGTAACAAACGTTAGGAAAACAAAATTGAAAATAATAGCAAAATGTAAAGATTAATTTGAGAAAAAAATGAAAGAGATAAAATGTATAATTTTTTTAAATATTGTAAATAGATAAAATGGTACATGAATATTCTTGAATTTTACATATTTAAAATAAATTGTTTAGTTAGAAAATACTATCATTCAATAACAATAATTATGTATTATTAGATAAAAAGTAAGGCGAATTATGTGGTACAACTATGCAACTATCAAATTGATTGCATCTTTATAATAATTTATGGCACACTAAAGAAGAATGCAAGTTGCAAGGACTTGCAAGATATTGTTAATACTATGCCAACTAAAACAAGTTGTTGGATTTCTATTTTAACCTCAATATTGTTTATATTTTTATTTATGAACTCAAAGTTCTTTTCAAATTTTTTAATTTATCCTATATACTTTTTATTTCCCAATAATTCACATGGAAACATTAATTTGTAAATTTATTAGTTCATCCCTGTACTTACTTGCTCTATTCTTTCAATAAGTCTCCAAATCCTTAGTTCTATTCTTATTTCCAAATTAGGGGTTATTGAGAAATAAAAAAATAGAGGAAGTAATTATAAAATTCAAAAAAACAATTAGGTTCATAAATAAATTTTATAAAGTATTACAATTAAAATATAAGTACAACAAATTATTTTAAGTTGACCAATAACTAACATATTTTTCCAAATGTCTTTTGCTTCGTATGTCACATAATGATTGTATTGGTGTAATCATTTTTAAAGTTGTTTCAACAAATTTACGAAAATTAAAATAAAATTAATTTTTAAAAATTTTCATGGCAAAGGGAAAAATATATGAGTTTTTTTTTTCTCATTTTATTGAAAGACATATATTAAACATAGTTAAATTTTTTAATTTGTTCAGCTTATCAACTGTAAATAATCTCAATCTACTTATAATGGATTCATAAAAAAAAATAAAGGGAAAATTATCATTTGGTCTCTATACTTTATATGAGTTTGTAAATTAGTCCATATACTTTAATTTTTTTTCAAATAAGTCCTCATAATTTCAGAAATTTTCAATTTAGTCTCTACTGTTAGGTGGCCTCTTAACTGGGATACTGATATAGACTATCTATATGGCAAGTTAGAAGCCCCAAATGCAAGGTCACTGCCAAGCCTAGTGTGAACAGACGCAGAAATAAGGGAAATTGGGAAATATGGAAAGTGAGTATATATTCTTCTCATGCATGACACAATTGAAAGAGTAACCGGGAATCTTTTGATGCACATTTAAAACATGAGTTACTTTTTCTTTTTGTTTGTTAGACATTATGAGAGTTTCACTAATATGGACTTTATTTGAATTGGGCACCTCAATACTTGTCTTTAATTGTCCATAACAATCCTCCAAAAGAACTCAAAATAATAATAATAATAATAATAATAATAATAATAATAGAAAACACACTCAAAAATAAATTAAAAAGGAAGTTGCTTCTAGAGGAGGAAAAAGAATTATGCAAAGCATTGAAAATCATTGCTTATTGTAAGATTGTTGTCTTGATTCGTGAACTCGATGGTCGATGGTCTTTGTTTTGCATAAGCTTAACTATACGTTGTTCCCTTCTCTTAATTACCTCATGAGGTAAGAGTTAAATCATAGCATTATATTGCTTTTGAAGTTTTGACAGAAATTGTTTCTCAGTTTTGACTTTGAAGCATAACATGCTTTTAAAGAAGACTGCATACTAGGTACAACATTCTAAGCAACCAAGTCAGATTCTAAGCTTGAGCCAAAAGAGACAAATTTATACTCTACAATTGATTCTTTGGTTTTCTTCACGAGCTGATTTCTAACTGAAAATGTGGTTTTAGTTTTGGGCAATTATTGGTCTTTTTCATTCATAATTTAAATGTGAGTAAAAAACTTCATAAGTTACATAGTTGGCAAAAATAACCTCTTGTATATTTTGCTACTCACCTATGGCAATACCATTGATATATTTTAGAATAATAACATCAACAGGATCCTTGTTTTCTGTAAAATGAGAGAAAACTGGTGGGTGGTATTTGGTTATAAAGGTAAAAAAATTAGGCATTAAAAAGTTAAAACCTATACCAACCAAAAAACTCCATTCCATATTAGAAGCTAAATTACAAGTCTCATAATCTCTTTTCGGTTCGCTCTTTTTCTGCTTAACATTTAAAAGGATGTAATATGATGTTCTTTTATCTTTTCTTCCAGTTTTGTCTTATTGCTTCCCATAGACATGACAAAAAGAATAAATGCATGAAACAATTAAAATTACAACATAACTCTTTAGAGATAGTTCAGACCACTAATAAAACATAAAAGAGAATGCATTGCTGTTATACATCTTTGAAAGAGCTTCATCATTATCATTACTGAACGCTTAACTCTATGTGCCAGATCTTGTATCACCAAAAGAATTGGAACACTCAATATTCTACAGACAGAGTTAAGAACGCACCTAACAACAGTAATTGTATTGAAATTTTAAAACTGTAAAGGCTGATTTGAAAAAAAAAAAAATTCAGGGATCAATTTGCATACTCATGTAAAGTATAGGGACCAAATAATTAAGTTTCCCAAAATTAAAAGTATATTATTTATTTGAATTTTTTAAAATACGATATTTCAAAATAATATCTTATAAAGATTTCAGTTTTCTTTTTTCTAGCATGATAAGGTGTCATTTTAAAATTATTAAGGAGTTAATAATTTTTTTTATTAAATTATACATCTAATAACTATAATTTGATCAAATTATGTTGTCAAAACTAACCCTTACATTGTAATGTTGATCTAAAGAGTACCCAAAAAAGGGTTGAATTAGGTAATAAAAAAATCGGTTTATAATTTTTTTTAGAGGATAAACATAGGTTCTAACTTTTGGTTGAGAATCTTATAGGAAAATATAAATTTGTGAAAACATATTTTACTTATATAATTAAGTAAATTGATAACTTCAATAAAAAAATTTTAATCTTAATTTACAATTTCACAAAAAATATGCTATATTGAAAGTAAGTGTTTAAAGAAAAGAGAAATTATGACAACAAGATTTATAAAGGTCCAACTCAATTTGGTCTAACATCCTCTAGCCAAGTATAAGGCAAGAGAATTTTATAACATTGGATTATCACAATCAATCATGATTAGTCAACCGTTGGCTCATGGCTTAGCTAATCCTAAAGGCTTTCTAACTTTTACATTCTAAAAAGTAAGTTATGATTTTACCAAGATTTACTACAAAAAAGAATTTTTACAATAGTTTTTTTTAGTGTTTTTGCAAAGATTTTGACTATCACAAAGACATTTTACGACAATCAAATAAAACGTTGCATAAATAATCGTCACAAAAAAAGCTTTGACATTTTTCTTTAGCTTTTGTAGAAATAATTCCAAAAGCAATTTCTTAGATGATTGATAAACCCTGGTTAAAATTGTTGTAAAAATATGCATTGTGACATTGCAAAAATATGCATTGTTAAGCTAATCAAGTGATATAAGGGTACAAATTCATAGTCACAAATAAAATCAACCATCCATATTAACACATTAAAATCACAAATCATGATGACAAGGTGAAGCTAAACTCTAATTTATAATGATGTTTAGTCTCTTCCTTGTAGTAAGTAGGTTGTCTTGCAATGAAACCCTACCAGTCAATCAATTGGAGAGGGTGGTGGTTTGTTAAATAGATTCATTGATTTGTTGGTAGAGATTTTAAATTAGTTCTTCTTAGTTGTAAAAGAGTTCAATTGGATTATGGGGAAAATGTCTATAACAATACTATTCAAGTAATATTTATCTACTTTTAACTTGTCCATTCTTTCTGGATGTATCAATTCTAAGATTTTTTTTCTTTTACCTTAAATGCTAAATTTGTAGTTAGCATTGAATTGCACAAGAACTATATTCTAAAATTTACTAAATAGTCATAGAAAGATATAAGACAAGATTTGTAGTAGAATAGGGATGCTAATGTTTGCACTTAAGAATAATTGATTGTTGAATGCCTTAATGGCATTAATAGAAATCATTAGGCATTGTTTGTTAATTATTGTCTTAGCTCAAAGACTAAGGCTATGTTTAGGAGTTTTAGTAAAGATGGAATGGAATGATTATTAATGAAAGGGAGTAGAGTAGTAAGATAAATGTTACTTCCTTGTTCAGATTTTTAATAAAGGAATGGAGGAGACTCATTAATGGAATGGAAAGGCTTACATTTTATTTTTACAATATTACCTTTATAAATAAAATGTTATTATGGTAAATTTTTAAATAAAGAGGGCATCATTGTAAAATATCACTTGGCTATTCCATTTCATCCTTAACCCCCAATTTGGAGGGAAAAAAAAAAAGGGGATTTTGAATGGCAAGGAGGGATCTTGGAGTCCCTTATTTGCTATTTCATTCCTCCCTAAAAACAACCTTCAAATATAATTATACACCAAATTAGTTGCTTCACTCTATGTCCTTCCATCTTTTGTCATCCATCCAAACATAATATAAAGTAACAATAAATATTTTCTTGATAAGTTATATAGAAACTGGTTTAAACTATATTTTTTCCAATGAATAGCAAAATGCATAGAAAAACTAAAGCTAATAGAAAGAAACAAATCATGCTTCACATGAGCAGAATGAAGAGTATAGCATGTAAAAAGGCCAAATAGTAATATTAATTTTTAGTAATTATATTGTCTTCTTTCTATTAACATACATATGTGTGATAATATACTTGTCAATTGTAGGAGTTAAAGTTAGGTTATCTGGTTAGTAGAGAAGAAGTGTGGAAAAAAACACATAAGTATGTTGATGACTCTTACATGAATGATGAGGCCAAAACAGTAAGTATAAATGTTTCTTTAATTTGTTTTGAAAGTCAAATGAGTTGAGTTGTGATTTCGTTATATCAGTATACTCGATTTCATTTGTGAGCACTTAAATGCATTGTAGAATTGTTTAAGTTCATTTATTCACTTTGAAATACTTACTTTGTTCATGTGCTTTCTTTCAAATTGATCTAATTGATGTAGGAAAAGATTGTTACCCATGAATTTATTTCAATGTTTATGTCTCAAGATGTTTACACTGATGATTCCTTAGTCTTTGCTCTTAGAAGTCAAGGGTACAGAGATCATATTCAAGGGTTGGGATTGAGTCTATCATCATCCTAAGCATTTGGAAGTCATTCTTATTCTTGTAACAAGTTCATCTTGTCCTTCTAATATTGAGTTACGAAATCAGTCCATAAAATGACAATCGGTGACATAACAACAAAGTTAACAAATACAAGATCCAAATGAAAAAAAAAATTGAGACAATGATGAATTTTTTCAAGCATAACTTTTAGGGTCAAATGCTTTTTGAACATGCTCCATTCCAAATATCATTAATAATGTTTATAATATATGCATTATAGTTTATTTTATATGTTAGATTACTAGTTATTTCTTGTATTACATTCTCTATATATGTCTTAATTAAGTACTTGATTGAGTAAATAGACATTGATTTAGTGTAGTATTTAGTCTCCAGACCCTTTTAATAAAGAAAAGTTGTAGATTTTCTAATGTGAAAAATGCCTTGAGGACTTTGTTATTGTAGTTATTGTATTTCATAGGACCATATTATCTTAATGTTTTAGGAAGATTATGAATTAAACATGTTGTTTGAATGTGAGATTCCTATGTTTATGACAATATGGAATGTTGGAATCAATGTTGCAATGTTTTAATGTGAGATTATTAGTTGACTTTGAACTATGAATAAAGAAATAAGCAGGAATTAAAAAAGTAAATTAAATATGTGAATAGAATTATTTTAAAAAATCTAAACAGTTCCAGCGGTTTCAACCACCTCTAAAAGCTATGAAATCTATTTTCTTAAACTGCATTTAGTTGCAATTACCAAAGAAACAGCTGCATGACATAAGTTTCGCTGCAGCTAAATCATTTTATTTTGAGAAAAAAGTTTTTGTTGCCGTTGAGCTAGATGTAAATAAAACCGCAACTAATACTACATTGGTTGCAGCGAAAAAGAAACTTTAGACTTGGTTAAAATGTGATTGCGGTGAGGATAACCTAGGTATACTAAGTTCCTTGTTTAAACTTTTATCCAAATATGGATGGTAAAGTTTTCAATGACCACCACTTAGTTCAACAAAGAAGGATTAGGGGAAGTGCTTTTGGGAAGTAGGGATAAGAGTGAGAAAAGAAATGAGAGAAGGAAAATAAGTAAAAAAAAAAAAAAACAACTTCAAAAAAGGATGTAAGAAAAATTATTTTTGCATGTAAAAGTAGAGAAAATCTCTCATGAATTTGTGTATGCTATGGGCTTCTGGTTTGATACTTTGAGAAACAAAATGATCTTGCTGAACAAAATGCAAATACCCAGTGGCTGCCCTATAATCTCTTCTTTTATTGAGCATTATTTCTTATATTTATGCAAGTTCTTAATTACCAAAGACTTGATTGAAGTTAAATTTTATGTTATTATAAATTAATATAAATATAATTAATTTTATAATAATCTTCTTGAATTAAATTTAAAAATAATTATAATTTTGAGATACAAATGAATAAAAATTCTTAAAATACTACTTATAAGGCGCCACTTATTAATATTGCATTCTGGTAAATTTTTTTAATATAATATAATAAGTCATCTTTAATTCAAATGAATTAAATTTTGAAATAATTATAATTTGAAGATACAAATAAATAAAAAAATTCTTAATATACTCCTTATAAGGCGCCATTTATTAATATTGCAAAGAGGTGAGATTTTTTTTATATAATGTAATAGGTAATAAATAGATCTTATAAAATTTCTATGTAAATTTTGTCACGTTTATTATATCTTTATTAAAGAACGTGGCTCCACCTCTTCTTTATTTTTCTCCTGAGGTACCTGCACGTATCACGTAACGTGGCTAACGGAAGAAAAAATTTAATTATTTAGAAACTGAAATTAAATTCCATTTCGGCGAAAATCAGATGCGCCTTCTTCCTCCTCCAAATCTCAGATCTACGAAATTCCACTCCAAACTTTAACAGATTCACTCTTCTGAAACACAAACACCATTAGGCAAATTCTATACCAAAATTTAACAAAAGCTTCAAAGTCTTGGATATTCTTTTCTTGACTCGTTTCCGGAGGCGTTTTCTGGAGAAAATTTTATCATTTCCTGCTTTGAATAAAAATTTATATATATATTTGGTATTTGAATTTTGGGGCTTGAATCATGTGGGGCACTATTGCGAATTTGAAGGAGAACTTGAACAAGATCGCCCTTGATGTTCACCAAGATGACGACGACGAGGATGGGCTCGAGATTTATGGCAGGCCTAACGGAGTCGTTTCTCCCATCTCTGATCGGAGGAACTCTCATAGTTTCGCGCATTCAAAATCGGGTTCTAGGTCGCCGCTATCAAACGGGATGGATGATCCTGCTGCGTTCAACTCTGAGGTGCCACTTTTTATTTTATTGGCATAGTTTCTTTCTTGAGCTTAAATTATTATTGAGTAATTTACACAAGATCGTGCGGCATTTATGCCTTATAGATCTCTTAAGCGCTTGCCCAATTTAAGTTGGACGAATATGCCGGAGAAAGGCTGTTGAACCTTGGAGTTTTAGTCAGTTTTCTTGTTTCTTATCTGCGATAATCTTTAATAGTGAAGCATTGTTTTTGGACAATAGCTTAGGTCCTGAGGATGTTCTTGAATGCTGAATCGGTTTAAGAACCGTAACATATTGTCATGATACAATTCGAGAGACACTCGTGGATGATATTGTTATGCCTATGCTACTGTTTCACTTGTTTTTAGTATGTTTTTGGTGGTTAACTTACTTTGATTTTTGCGTGTTTTGATCCTGACTTGGATAAAGTAGCTTTTTTCGCCATGAGGGAATAAGATTGTGAGTTTCTCTCCAAAATGGCATATAATGACAGCATACAATCATGATTGGCTGTGAAAATAAATAGTCCATGCTATTATGGACTGAGTAATCTATGACACATTTTTTTTAACTGATGATATGAACCTTGATGGCCATATTAAATTTTAAGCACAACTTTCTATTCAAATCTTCTTGCTTGTTTGTATAATTAGTGGAGAGTTAATTTTGAAGAGAATGCGTTTGGAAAAATTAATTCAGGGTGAGTGAGTTCTATGTCTGTGAATGTTCATCCAATTCCAAAAGTGATTCTGCAAGAATAAATTTAGTTTGGATAGTGTTACCGTGTCAGGTAAATCACTTATGGGTGTGAAATTTCTGAACCAAAAGCCGCATTCTATTTTCAAATATATATAACTTAATGAGGGAAAATAGGTAAA
Organism: Delonix regia; assembly: GCA_037074485.1. Taxonomy (NCBI): domain Eukaryota; kingdom Viridiplantae; phylum Streptophyta; class Magnoliopsida; order Fabales; family Fabaceae; genus Delonix; species Delonix regia. The sequence continues at coordinate 36,579,487 of CM073450.1, read as the reverse complement.
ATCGTACCCTGTTTGAATTTTTTGTGGGTTAAGATGTCTACTAAATGTTAGCTATTACCAGATTGTTTTTAGTTATCTCTAAGAGTTAGTTTATAGTCAAACTAATTTTTCAGTATTATTTGTAAACAAGGTTACAAGGGATGAAGTTAATTTATTGCTTTAGCTCCTAAGTTATGTATCATGTGATTATTATACCCAAAGTGATAGCTGTTGAAAGCAATATAAAATCAGTTGCTTTTACTCTAGGAGGCTAGAATGCATTCTAGCCACCCAGATTGAAATATGGGGTAGGGTCCCAAACATGCTAGTTTGCGGTTGGAATAAATTTGGGGGAGTGGAATGCATTCAGGACTGCCTTCCTAAATGCATTATGGGTGTGTTTGAAATCATGCTTTTCTTATTTCATCAAAACAAGTTAGGTGATTTGATTTTATCTTACTTTAAAGAAATGACATGACTGAGAACAGGCTAGTCTGGCTAAATACTGGAAGAAGATAGAGGCTATATGTGGGACTAAATAACATTACGAATCCTAAATTGCCTGTCAAGAAGAGATCCTTGTTTCTCCAAAAGTAAACATTTACAACAAAAAAAGTTTTTACTTTTTGGACTTTTAGGAGTTAATTATGTATTTTACTCTTTAAATTATTTACGATATTGCCAATCTTCCACATGAAGAGTTGGCACATGTTTGTAGAAATGCTCAAGGATAGGGAGAGAAAATTTGTTACCAAATTGTGGAGATTTTATTGCTTTCAATGTCTATGTCTTTTTCTGCTTTCATTAAACCGTTTATTATGTGATGCAGTTGGTTTCTTTCATTATAATTCTTCTTGTACTTTTTGCAGATTGAACAATACAAATCAGAAATTAAGAGACTTCAGGCATCTGAGGCAGAAATTAAAGCACTGTCTGTTAATTATGCAGCTTTATTAAAAGAAAAAGAGGTGTGGCCATTACTTTTTCACATGTTTAGGACATATGGGCTTTCTTATCTCTTGTTTCTTATATTGGAGCTGCTTATTTGTGAGATTCTTTCAAATATCTGTTCTCTTCTACAACCAGGATGACCTTACTACATTAGATGCCATATCATTCTTAGTTTCCCAAGGAACTGTTACTGGTTCTGTGTGACTCTGGCTTTCTCATATCCTGATGGACCTCACCTTGAGTCCATTCAAATAAAGTGAACTCAGCTGCAATGCATCATATGAAGAATAACTGTTGCTAGAATTTTTCCCAAAGCTGTGTCCTCAGACACTCACCCAAAATAGGAGTTTAATTTGTTTGAAAATATTATAGAATGATATATGCATTGCGTATTTCTCTTATAATGTGGTTTTACATATGGTTGTTGAGTTGTTCAACAACATATCCTGATTATTATTTCAGATTATCTTCACTGGTGTTTGATATGTCATGTCTCATCCAGTCTTTTTAACTTCACAGGACCAAATTGTTAGATTGAATAAAGAAAATGGCTCTTTAAAGCAAAATTTGGAGGCAACAAGTAAAGCTTTGAGTGTCTCCAGAAATGAAGGTTCTGGAACATCTAGAAATGGCACTGATACAGTCAAGGTAGTCTTTTATTTTAATTCAAACTTTGTTGTGGAGAGTTTAATGCACTTTTTGCAATTTTTGAACCTATTGTATGACCTTCATTACATTAGGTCTTTGGTAATTCATGATGCATGTATGAAATTTTAAATATTGATGACTTTGCTAAATGGCTGTTCCGTGTAAGTTAATACTGTATGTACTTATTTACCCTTATTCTTTTTTCTTTTTCTAATTGGAACAGCTAAATACCTAATTGCAGTGTGTATAAGTATTGATACAGAGTTAGATGGGTCATACCTAGCTTCTCTTTTCATTCTCAAGACATATAATTTGTCTGTGTGCTTGCTTTTGGGTGTATTTGATGTAACATTCAGGATAAAAACTGAAATAGGATGAACTGCGATGGTTTGCGCACACACATGGAACTCTCTCATGTGCCTGCATGTGGGGTGCTGGTCAGATTCTTCTTAGAGTGTGCTGGGATTTGTCGCTCTTTGATGCCGAATGAAGGATCACATTCATGAAGAGCTTGATTAGAAATTTTTTTGGGTCACCAAAAAAATATTTCAAAAGGTAGCTAAAAGTATAGGAACTGAACTGAAGAAGAATGGGAAGGTTTGCATGCAATTGGAGCTCTCACATACTGTGGCAGCCTGCTGGCGCCCTTTCCACTGTTTATGCATAATACTTAAAACTAGGGATCAATTATGAGATGATTTTGCAAAGATAATGATAGAATATAATTATGACTCTTAGATAATGATAAATTCTTAATCTTTTAGGAGTCCCGCTTTAGTTGGGTTTCTCAACTTTTGATAAGTATAACAAGCCAAAGGGCCTATTAAGTAAATGAATTAAGTACTTGATTTGAAACCATTATTTTAAAGCTGGAAGATAGTATTATACTCAATATGCTCATGAAAATGCATAAAATGCTCTCTATTATACTCTTTTTGAACATATTTCTGATAACAAATGGCTTGTGAGAACAATATGGGGCGAGAAAAATTCTAAAATGTCTTTTGTCATTAAAATTATTGGTTATGCATTCTTGTTGTTTTAGAGCCTAGCAATCATCTCTTGTATTTGGAGATGGATTAGCAGCTTTGTGACTAAGTTTTTAGCATTTTCAATGGTCAGGGGGATTTTCTACTGCCTTTGAACACTTTGTTTACAATTATGTCTCTGGTTTTGTTTGGGCAAAGGGTAGAAATATTTTATGGAAATTTGGTCCTGTACGCTGGTTTGTGATAGTTTAAGGTGTATTTGTGTATAGAAAAGCAGACAGATTTGAAAGCTCTCTTAGGCTAATGGTTTCTCCCTGATACTTTGTTTTAACTTGTGGATATTTGACTTATCCTTCCAACCCTAATAGGGCTGAATAAGAAGAAAAATACTTGTTTGTACTAAATGTATCTCATGAGGTGTCAATACCATAATGATTAAGAAGCATTAATTGCATATATATTGTGAAACTATAGTCAGGATTTCATGTTACTTAATTATGGTAAGAAGAGGCAATAGTTGGGATTGGTATTGGAGTTGAGGTCAACAATTTGTGTGGCCTTTGTCTGCTTTATTCCCTACTGTAATTTTCCACAGCACCTATTTGTTACTGTAGTGAAGGAGAAAGAACTTGTGTTTCACCTTGTTGAATCACTTTGATAACATGGATATTTATATACAAAATCTACACTTAAAAATGAGGCTAATTAATACAATAGTTGGACTAATTAATACAGTAGTTGAACTACTAGCTGGACTAATAAATACAAGAGTGAGACTAATAAATGTAGTAGTTGACATTATGTGGGTATGCTACAACACTCCCCCTTAAGCTGGTGAATAGATGTTTTGCATTCCCAACTTGGATATAATGGTTTGAAATGTTGCACTGTTGACTTTGGTGAAAATGTTTGCTAGCTGGCCTTTTGTTGACACATAAGAAGTACAAATAAGACCACTTTCTAGCTTTTCTTTTATGAAATATCTGTCAACTTCAACATGCTTTGTTCAGTCATGTTGCATTGGATTATGAGCAATGCTAATAGCGAATTTATTGTCAGTCTCATAGGTCCAACCCATTTGATTTTTAAGTCATCTAAGATGATCTTTAACCACAATAATTCACAAATTCCAAGTGTCATAGCTCTAAATTTTGCCTCAGCACTAGACCTGGCTACCACATTCTGTCTTTTACTCCTCCAAGTTACTAAATTACCACCTAAGAGAGTACAATAACTTGTAGTAGACCTTCTATCTATTACTGATCCTGAATAGTCAGCATCTGTATAGACCTCTAAAGTTAATTCTGTGTTCCGCTTGAATAATATCCCATTCCCTGGAGTGCCTTTCAGATAGTGTAGAATCCTGTTAACAACATGTAAGTGTACTTGTTTGGGATTATGCATAAATTGACTTACCACACTTATTGCATATGTTATGTCAGGTTTGGTATGTGAAAGATAGATAAGTCTCCCCACCAACCTCTGGTACATTTCCTTGTCAACGGCAATGTTATCCTTGGCTTCTCCAAGTTTATGATTTGAATCAATCAGCATATCAGTTGGTTTGCTTGCTAGTTTGCCTGTATCTTTTAGGAGATCTATCACATATTTTTGTTGAGAAATATAGATACCTTGTTTTGAATATGTTACTTCAATTCCCAATAAGTATTTTAATTTTTCCAACTCTTTTATCTCTAATTCATTTGTTAGATGTCTCCTGAGCTCCTCTTGTTCTACCTTGTTATCTCTGATGACAATGATATCATCAACATATACCAGCAAGACTGTGACTCCCCCCTGAATCCTTGTGTTTAATAAACAAAGTATGGTCTACCTGACTTTGCTTATAGTCAGAGGCTAACATTACTTTGGTGAATCTTCCAAACCAAGCTCTCGGAGATTGTTTCAAACCATATAACGCTTTCTTCAATTTACACACTTTGTTTGCAATTGTGTTATCTCCAAATCCAGGTGGAATATTCATGTAGATTTCCTCATCTAGGTCCCTATAGAGGAAAGCATTCTTCACATCATATTGTTGAAGTGTCCAATTGTAAATGGATGCTACTGATAACAGGATTCTTACAGTATTTATTTTGGCAACTGGAGCAAAGGTCTCTTGATAGTCTATACCATAAGTTTGAGTGTAACCTTTAGCAGCCAACTGTGCTTTATACCTCTCCAGTGATCCATCAGCTTTATACTTAACTGAGAAGACCCACTTACACCCTACAAGTTTCTTTCCTTTTAGTAATTGGATTAACTCCCATGTCTTGTTTTTCTCTAATGCTTCCATCTCAAGTATCATGGCTTGCCTCCATTCTTCCTTGGCTAGTGCCTCAAATAAATTATTTGGAATGACAATGGAATTTAAATTTGTAAGAAAGTTTTTGTAAGTTGGAGAAAACTTGTTAAATGACACAAAGTGGGAAAGAGGATATAATAAGTGCTTTGTACATTCTCTAGTTCCTTTCCTAATGGCAATGAGAACATCAAGATCAATGTTTAGGGAGCTAGGGTTAGAATTTGTGCTTACCTCAGTTTCAGAACTACCAGATATAGGTGCAGAGATTTGGGCTTGCATAGGTTCAGGAGCTAGAGCTTCCCTTCTTGTGTACACCTGCAAATACCTCGCATTATCAAGATTGGTATTATCTTTGATTACTGATTCAATGTGGGGACTAACCAAAGTGGGTTTAGGATCATTAGAAGTGCCAGGATTGGATTTAGGATTGGGAGGATTTTTAGAAGTGGTAGGGTTGGATTCTGACATGGACTTGGAAGGTCAAGAAAAGATGAAATATCAAGGAAAGATGCTTCCTTGTCTTCCATACTAGTGTGCTTCCCCTGAAGATAATGGTTAGGAAAATAAGGAAGATGTTATGCAATTGTGATATCAATAGAAACAAAGAACTTCTTTGTAGTAGGATGATAACATTTGTAACCTTTTTTAGTAGAGAAATATCCCAAGAAGATGCATTCAAGGGCTCTTGGATCTAACTTCCTTGTATTATGAATATGTACAAATGCAGTGCACCCAAATATGCGAGGTGTAAGGCCATTGGTAATTCTGAGATCTGGATAAAATTGAGAGAGAATCTCTATAGGAGTTTTATTGTCTATAACACGAGAGGATAATTTGTTTATAGTGTATGTAGCACAGCTTCCCCCCAAAAAGATTTAGGCATGTTTGCATGAAATAGATAGGCGCAAGTCATAGATAAGAGATGCTCATTTTTCCGCTCAACTATTCCATTTTGTTGAGGAGTATATACATAGGATGATTCATGGATTATTCCTTCCTTTTAGAGGTAGGAAGACAATATGTGATTGAAGTAATCTCTTGCATTATCAGACCTAAGCCTTTTAATTTTAATCCCAAATCGATTTTGAATCATGCTATGGAAATTAGGAAACAATGTACTCACATCTGACTTATTTTTTAGAAGAAAGATCCAAGAAACCCTAGTGCAATTATCGATGAAAGAGACAAACCATTTAGTACTAGGGATATTAGGAATAGGAGATGGTTCCCAAATATCGCTATGAATAAGAGTGAAGGGAGAAGAGCTTCTTTTATGATTTATAGGAAAGAAAACTCGGTTGTGTTTTGCTGTTTCACAAGTCTCACAATGAAAATTGGCAAGATTAATTTTATTAAACAAAGAGAGAAACATAATTTTCAAAGTTCCAAAGGAAGGGTGACCAAAACGACAGTGGTAAAGCCAAATTTTATTGTTAGTAGATGAGGATTCAGTAAAGGAAGACAAGGACATAAGAATCTTGATATCATCAGCATTTGTAGGTGGCACTAGATAGTAAAGTCCATTTTGTTCCTTAGCAATCCCAATCCTCTTCCCTGTATCCTGATCCTGAAAAATACATGAAGTAGAGAAAAAAATTACTTGACAATTCAAATCTTGTGTGAGTTTTTCTTATGGATATAAGATTTGTGGATAGCTTAGGAACATGAAGAACATTTCTCAGAACAAAGGAGGGAAATATTTGGATATTCCCTAAGCCTGCTACAGTAACAAGTGAACCTTTTGCAATCGATATTTTCCTATTGCTAGGGCATGGAGTGTAAGTTTTAAAATGATAAGAAGAATATGTCATGTGATCTGTTGCTCCTGAATCAAGGATCCAAGAGTTTTGGATTAATTTATCTGAGACATTTAACCCATAAGAGTGATAGAGATTACCTGAATGAGCTAGAGAGCAAGTATTGGTATTACCAAAAGGCTTTTCTAAGGTCTCCAACAAGTTGTGTAGTCTTTCAATTTCATTTTTGCTGAATCCTTCAAGGCCTGGAGGTTGGTCTTGGTTGGGCTGCATCAAATGGGCTTGCCCTTGAGCTCTTACTGATCCACTTTTCATATTTTTTCTCTATAATTTCCAATAATATTCCTTGGTATGTTGCAGTTTTTTGCAATAGGTACACCATAGATTATCACGACCCTATGCCTTGCCTTTCTTGTCTTCTCTGGGTTGTTCGAGTGTTAGACTTTGTTGTTTGCCACCATTAAGGATCATGGTCTAAATAGTGTGGTTAAGGGATGGTAGTTCATCCTTTCCAAGAAGTTGAATTCTGACTCGATCAAATTCAGCATTGAGTCCTGCAAGGAAATCATAAACACAATCCTTTTCAATAAAACTTTTCAGTATTGTTGCATCTTCGTTGTATTTCATTTCAATACACTTGTAATAGTCTATTTCTTGCCAAATGTTTTTTAGCATGTTAGCATATTCTGTTACAGATTTATTTCCTTCTTGGATCCTTGCAGCTTTAATTTTGAGCTCATACACCAAAGCAGCATCCTTAGCTTTGGAATAAGTCTGCTCGACAGTCTTCCATATCTCCTTAGCAGTGGTGAGAAACATGCATGTATCACTTATCTCTGGATTCATGGAATTCTAGAGCTATGCCATTATCATGGAATCCTCTTCATTCCATGCCTCATAGTGCTTCTCACTTTTCAAGGGACCATTTCCCAAAATATGGCTTAACTTTCCTTTTCCCTTCAATATGGTCGGGACAAGTTGTGACCATTTGAGATAGTTTCTACCATTCAACCGATAATTGGGGTGTAGGTTCTATAAATCCCCAATTGCATTGGAATTTTCAGTCATATTGGTTTTGGAAGACATAGTGACCTTAGACATTTCTAGGGATATAATAGGCCAAAAAATAGTATAAGAAGGAAGGGTTGTTTAAGGACACCTGAAAGAAAAATTCGACTTGCAAAAGCAGGGCTTTGGGTTACAGTTAAGACAAGTTGCTTTATGGTGTCAAACCTGAAGGTTTTGGTTAAAAACAAGTGAGAAAGACTTTAGCTCTTGAGAGTTGGCTTTGATTGAGTAAAAGATGATTGATACTCTTCACGAAAAATGAGAAATTTAAGAGATAAATTGAAAAAGGAAGTCAGTCATAAAAATACTGCCGATTCAACGACCAAAGTCAATGAGGCTAAGTCAATTACCAGACAATCTTACACAAAAATGAGGGTTCTCCAACGACAAACTCAGATTATATAAATCCAAGTCACAATGTTGAAGTTGTTGAAGCTGGAGTGCTTAACAAGGAGCTTGGACTTAAGAAGGAATTTGGCAAAAGAACTCGAAAGTGAGTATGCATCAGTGGCTGGCCGGGAAAGTGTCGGAAAGAGGATTTCGAGCACTGAAAAATTGAAACGAGGCGGAACAGGTTTGTCACACGCCGTCACGCGTCGGCCCGTGATACAGTACGCAGAATGCTTCGTTGCACGCGTGAGCTTCATGCGCTGTGTTTCCGGCCACTGGAAAGCTGGGACAGGCTGACCGAAACCTTTTGTTATCCCCTGTGCTGGCGGTGAGATAAAATTAGCCACCTAAAGTATCACTCTACTTTCTCCAGAAGGATGAACCAGAAAAAAATGGCAGTGGGATATCCAAAAAACGAGCCAAGAGCTCTGATACCATGTAGTGAAGGAGAAAGAACTTGTATTTCACCTTGTTGAATCACTTTGATAACATGGATATTTATATAGAAAATCTACACCTAGAAATGAGGCTAATTAATACAATAGTTGGATTAATTAATACAATACTTGAACTACTGGCTGGACTAATAAATACAAGAGTGAGACTAATAAATGTGGTAGTTGACATTATGTGGGTATGCTGCAACAGTTACAAGTTGAACTTTGGCGACAAAATCTTGTAGCTATAAGAGTTAAAGGGAATAGAGTTGATTTGACCTTTGTGTATGAAAACAAAAAAAGAGTGCCTTTAAGTCTTTGGGTGGATTTGGAAATGTGTGTGGTGTTCCATAGTGTTTGTTGTTAATCTTGTGACTGAAAGCATTCTGCTATGAACTTTTTGGTCTTGGACAAATTATACGAATCCTTGCTGACTACTCTTGAATATTGCTGCAGGGAAGTAGCGATCAACTATCCAATTGGCAGCATAAATTTACAACTCAATTGAAAAATCGTAATGCCGTAAACCAGATACACAATGGTGTTGTCCCGAAAAAGGATTCTGCAAACAATGGAATCACATCTGCTTTGGATGCTAATGCCCTTCAAAATATGATGGAACCTAAACATTCAGATTTGCAAGGAAAAGACAAGGTACTGCCAAAGTTGATTTTATTGAAAAAAAAACTCTTGGTAGTATGTGTTTGCTTTTTCTCGAGTCAATGACATGGAGTTCACTGTTTTTTCTCCCTTTGGTTCTTTTTTTCCGAGAATAACTATTTATAATGCTAGAACTTCACTTTTTGGTCTGGTCATTTACATTTATTTTGATAGGTTTCTTTATTCTTTTATTTTTAGTAATGAGTGAACTTGACAACAGATGTATGAATGCCTTCTAGGAGCTTGCAGAGTTGGTGGATGGAAAAGATAGCTCTGTAGCAGTAGTACAACATGCTTTTGAGATTAGAAGATTGAAGGCAGAACTGGAGCAAGAACGTGATAAATTGGCAACGATTCAGCTGCAATTTCAAGGTCCCTTTGTTCTGCATTTAGAATATCTAGCCAAAATTTTTGCATTATATGTAAAAAGTTGCCTGATAATCTGGTTCTTTCTTCAATGACAGAGGAACAGACATTGAACAAGTCCCTTCAAGAGGAGCTTAAAATATCAAAGATGGAGTTAGACAAAGTGAGTATATGTCTTCATCATCTAGGCTGCAAGCCTGGAACACCTACCTAACCAGGCTGAGTCTTATGATTTATACGTAGCATGATGCTTTATCTCTTAAAAGTATTTTTTTTCTTGAGATACCATGCTGCTTATATTTATTTTATTGAGAGAACGTAATATAAACTTAAAGAGGGCTATTGACATGGAACTATAGATGCACATTATAAAAATTAATATTACAGCGTTTTGTGCATTCTGTGACATCACTTTCTGTTGTTAGTTTATATTTTTTCAGCACCTTGGTGCTTTTAAACAGGTACACCCAGTTTCATTTTATGATATAATGTTACAAAACAATCAATCAAACAGTTTTGTTTCAGAACACTGTTAGGCCCTTTAGGAATACCTTTCATGACAATAAGACATGTTTCACTCAGTAGATTTCTATTTTACAAATTTTTTATAGCGTGTCAAGATTATTTAAAGGACATGGTTCACTAAGTAGTTGCCTTGATGTAAGGGAATAAATTATGTTGCTTCCTTAATTTCAGATACTCATTCAAATTGAAATTCTTAGTTTCATAATTAGACATGGATAACTTTCTCCAATGCTTCAAACTGTTCATTTCACCTCTTTCTGCAAATGATGTTTTTGAAACTAAGTAAGGAATGACTTGACCAACTCCTGGTTTACATGAATGAACTATATTATAGGATCATTGAAGATTTTATCATACTAACAACAACCATGGGTTTGGTTTTCCTGGTTTTTGGTTATCTAATACATGATATGATATTGTTGCTTGAAGACATTGAAGGAGATGAGCAAAATACATAATGAATTGAATGAGAAGGTATCAGAAATAAAACGTCTGCAAATGAAAGTGAGTAGACGAGAAGATGAAGATGCAGGTAATGCAGTGGATAGCTTGAAAAGACTAATAAAAAGCCTAGAGAAGGAAAATGTCACCCTGAAGGTTGGATAATTTTCATGCTTCACTTATTTCATTCTTACTCTTCCATTTTATCATCAAAGTTAGATGCTTTTCTGTTATTGTGCTCCTCTAACATGATGGTATTATCCATTGTTACTAGATGGAGAAGAATGAACTTGAGGCTGCATTGGAAACAAGCAAGAAGTCTTTCACTGGTAAAATGTCATCTGATGCTTCTCAGATTCAGAACAGGGATTCAAACAGTATTAGTGAGGTGAGGCAAAGCTTCATGGTATTATTTACATTCTTAATTACGTGTTAAGGTTCATATTAATAACACTTGTCTTCTTTTCTATTTTGGGTGACGGGGGCACAGATACCAGATGCTTCCAAAAGCTTTCCGGGAAAGGAAGAAATGGAAGGAACCTTAACAAAACTAACTAATGATTTGAAGGAAACACAGAGTGAAAGGGACAAAGCATTACAACAGTTGACCCGCCTTAAGCAGCATTTGTTAGAAAAGGTTTCCTATTTTGTTATTTTTTGTTCTGAAGAACTAATGATGGCTGAGTGTAAGAGACAAGCAATGTACTAATTTTCTTAATATTGTCAATTTTTACGTATCTAACAAACTATAGATGTGTGTGTATAACTTAGTTGATGTGTCTGTTAAACTTCAACTAGTATGTATCCATGTTGACAGGCTTAAAGACAGTTAATTGTGTTTTTACAATTAGATTCTCAGAGTTGCTCTTTGTTCCCAAGAAAACTAAATTCTTGTTAATTCATGCTTGGACAGCTGCTCTTCAACAACTTCTGTTCTTCCAATTATCATCTTATTACAATTATGAATATGCATGTTGAAGTATACATCTAGCAATCTTAGTGATGACTCAATGGGGAAAACTCATAGAAATCAAGATTTTTTTTTTTTGGGGAGAGGATGAAAATGGAACAGAAGACATTATTAGCTAGATGAACCTAGGGCATCCGGAATGTGAAATATAGCATAGTATTAGTTTCTTAACAACTACTATCATAAAACGATCAGTTAATCAGTTTTGTGATGCTAAATGGAGAGAAAAGTTAATATAACTGCAAGTCCTACTGGTTTAATTATGAAACATTACTTGGTTGAACTATTTTTTTTTTATTTGTTTAATAGCACAGGCTGCAATTATATTGAATTCGTCAACCCACTTGTTCACGTTCTAGACTTCTAGTTATGATCTTGACCTCAAAATTTGCATTTTACAAGTTTCCTTTATTGAACTAATATCTACTGCATCAACATTATATTATCCCCTTACTTATCAGTGAGCATGGAAGAGCTACAATTGCTTAATTCCCTATTGGACTTAGTTTATCAATCTTTTTGAAGTAAGAACTAAGGTGAATTTCGTTGTTTCTTGCTCTCCAGGAATCTGAAGAATCACAAAAAATGGATGAGGATAGCAAAATCATTGAAGAACTACGTGAAAGCAATGCCTTATTAAGGGCTCAAATTTCTCATCTTGAGAAGAGTCTAAAGCAGGCAGTTGCAAGTCATGAGGAACTGAAGATGTCAAACAGCAATGAGATTCACAAGTCCAGGGAAATCATTGATGACTTGAACAAGAAGCTTGAAAACTGTATAAGCACAATAGATGCCAAGAATATTGAACTTCTAAATCTACAGACAGCTCTTGGTCAGTATTACGCTGAAATTGAAGCCAAGGTATTGAAACATGACACTTTATTCTGTTAGTTCACAAATTAACAGATTGTATTTGGGTTGTTGACACTTTTTGTCATTTTTATGTCCTGATACTTTGGAAGTTTTTATGTTTCTGTGCATAGTTGCGTGGTTTATCTTACTGCTATGTTTTTGTTTGCTTAGGAACATTTGGAAGGAGAGTTAACTCGTGCAAGAGAAGAATCAGCTAGGCTTTTTCAGCAATTGAAAGTAAGACTTCCTTATTGTTTTATCTGAGTATGATATATAGACAACTTATACTTTATTTAAATTTGTTAGGTTAGCAGCATTGCTTCCTTTATGCTGAATGTAGGATCAATGATATGATGATAGTTGACCCCAAGCCCTATTCTTTTGGAGTTCCCATATTTTTCTAAAGACCTCAGCAATAGTGAAGCTTAGGATCTAAAACTTGTTTGACTCTATTCACACCTATTCTTTGGAGGATAGCAGGACTTACACTTAGATACCCATGGTGTTTAATTTTGGAAATTCAGTTTTTAGTATCTTACTCTTTCCCTATAAAGGGGGCACCACTTTATTCATGCTAATCCCATTTAGACATTGGGGCGTCTTGAAGATGAAGTTATAAGATACATTTGTATGACTTTTAGCAAGTGTGCAAGCCTGATCTCCCGTTGTGTTTCTCTGATTCTGATGCTGGTAGTCATATACTTTTACCACGGTTAAGAAACCAGGCTAGACTGACCAGTGAACTGGCCTGTTTGCTGGTGTGATCATATCCATAAAGCTACCTGGTGTAGTTTAGAGCCAGTCAAAGCTGGTAAAAACTTATCTGAATTGTAAACTGGACAATTTACAACTATAGTTAGTAATGGTGCTTAGAGCATTTGTAGGGTTAGGGGTTCCAATATGCTGTAGCCTGTAGTGTATAGCAAATAGCATTGTGCAAGTACATGATAATGTGAATCAATTTTAAAGAAATATAAAATGTAATTGATAATCACTAATATATATATATATATATATATATATATATAGAAAATCAACTCACTTTTTTTTTTTTTACAATAAAAAAAGCCACATAATCATAATCTTTAAGCACTCCATCGATATGTTTGTTCATCAACAATGTCAATGAATACTAAATCAGTCAATATTGATTGTCCAAGGATGGGTTAAGTGATTCTCAAATCGTTACTTTTGCAAGATCACTTAAATTAGGGCTGTGGTTGTGTTAGGTCCTCTAGTTCTGGATGAGGCACCGGCTGTTGGACAGGGAAATCACCTTCAAACAGAGGGTCTTTAACTTTGTTCTTATTCCTTGATCTACCTATGGTGGCTAAATGTTGCAACTCAAGAGAGAGTCACAGCCTAGAACTCATTAAGAAAGAGAGAGCTCCAAATCTCTATTTGTTGCTGATAAAATCTGACTTAATTCTTTTATTGAATTTGTCCTTTATATAATAGAGACTCTAATTACAAGATAGGAAGTAAGTGGGGGAATCATTTCAAATACAGAATAGCATAGTCAACTATCAGAAATTTGTTTTGGAAATAAAGTTTCCTTATTCTAAAAGTCAACCATTAGGTTTTACTTCTTGATGGGTGGGTGTTCGTCTGGCATATGTTTTGCCAGTGAATGCGTCTGTAACAGGTTGCCTTAATTATATGTAGCACAAGCTATAGCTACACAAAGATAGTTTCAGTAACAATGCTGTAGAAGAGCTGTGTGAGTTGCATGCCTGCACATGTGGTGTAGCACCAAGAGCCATAGCATTGAGCTGCAAGCTATACTGCACTATTAATAACTGTGTTCACACCATAAATTGGATCCAGTTTAATTACTGAACCAGACCAGGAAATGGCCTGCGTGGCAGTTCTGTTCTTTTTACTTTTTTGCCTGATAGTGCCAAGCCAAGATTTGATCTGTGTTGACGGTGAAACAGAAAAGGTTAAATACCATCAGGCTGGCGAAGCAGTTTTTGTATGGTCATTGTAATGTATTATAAATATAAATCAATGGCATAATAAACAACAAAATAACTTAGATTAAAAGCTATTGTAATTTTAAAGTTGTAGGCTTAATAATTAATTGTATTAAAAACTACCTTCTTATTTAACCAAAAATTATCAGGCATGATTTATGTTATATATTATATTTGCTAAAATTTGAGACAATTCAATGACATTAGAAATTGGATATTAGCTTTTAATATATGTGGTTGTATTTGTTAAAAAAATGTTAAATTCTTTATTTCAACAATGATTGGACCATATCCTAACCTTGGTTGAACTGTTAAACCGTGAACCATTTTTTGTAAGCTCAATGTCTGGTAAATGCTGGACCTGTAGAGCAAGTTTGGTGTATTTTTTAACTTTTGTTTTGCAAGGAGTAAGGAAAGTGAGATTCTATCATGGTCTGCAATGTATGCAGGAATTTGATGTTGATGGTTTGGGAGGAATGCTTTGAAGATAAATTTAATGCTGTCTCTTTTATTGACAACGTGGTCTTATTAGCCTCTGTCAACCAATGGCTATTTTAGAGCGGTTTATATGGTGAACATGTAGAGGAACTGGATAGCTTTTGTTTTCCTAGAATGTCCCTCTTGTTTGCTTTGTTGGTTTTGATTTTTGAGTATTTTTTTTCTTTTAAGGAGGATTTCTTATTCTGCTCTTTTACTTTTTTCTTTTCTACTCTCTAAAGATTTTTCTGCTTTATATAAAAAATAAAGAGAAAATTTATTCTTTTTTTCTTTTTTAATACAGGGATAAGATTAGCATTCTTTCTTACCGTCTTTAAATTTCCCTAGAGTAGATTAATGTTGTATCATACTTGTTTCTACTACACTGGATAAGTTGATATTAATGAACTTTCTAGATTAGTAACATGTAGATTGAATGTCATGCTATTGACAGGATGCTGATCACAGAGCTGATGTATTGAGGGGTGAAAGGGAAGAAATTTTAGCCAAGCTTTCACAATCTGAGAAGGCACAATTAGAATGGAAAAGTAGACTAAGCAAGCTTGAAGAAGATAATGCCAAAGTGAGGCGAGCTCTTGAGCAGAGTATGACACGGCTAAACAGAATGTCAGTGGATTCGGATTATCTTGTTGACAGGTTAGCCTGTTTTTTGGTTTGAATTATATTGTTTTGGCTTTATAAGCTTGACCATGTGATTAGGGTTCTGTGTATATTTCTAGTTGCTTGTATTAGACAAAAACATAATTTTGGAAAGGGTAATTATCTTCAAATTCATTTATTAATACTTTATTATCAACATGGAATAAATAACATTGAAATAAAATAAAAAAAAATGTTTTCATAAGTTACAATTTTAATAAAAGAAATCCATATTATTCTTATAGGGTACTTTGGTCATAAATTGGTTTTAAAGGGGTAAGTGTATATTTTCAAAACAGAGGGGTGGGGCGTGTAATTTGAGCACCTCTCGGGGAAGGGGAGAGTAATTTACCCATTGAATGAAAGGTTCATTATTCAATTCTTCTGGATATGAATCTAGGTGGAATTTAGATTTATGATTTGTAGTGGAGCTGCTTCCAGTTGAGAGTAATTATCATACTAATTTAAATTGTATTGTTGCCAGGCGCATTGTTATAAAGTTACTTGTAACTTATTTCCAGAGAAATCACAGCAAAGAGGTATGTAAGTTTTTTACATTGTAGTTATTTTATATGCATTGTGGAAGGATGGGAAGGAACCTCTTTCCTTTGTTATTCGTCCAATAATAGTAAGTTTTGTATGTGTCTGTTTGGGAGGAAAGGGGACGGGGGACAGTGGGAGGGCATGCATTTAATGACTCAGATTTAGTGCTCCATATTGCAGAATTAATTTATAATGTCTAGTGTTTTGTCCAAGTGAACTCATATATGGTCAGATGCACAAGGAGGCCCAAATCTAGGGTGAAGAAAAGATAAAGTTAGACAGGCCGTGAAGAATTTTTTTTTTTTTCCGATAAACATCAGGGTTAAAACGCCCAAGAAAGAACAAAACTAGCAAGTAACAAATCTAGAGTGACAAACATCCTGCAAGTCAACGGTAATAACTAGAGAGGCGAAACTAGGAATAGTATTAAAACACTTGAAAGAAGGAAACTGATTATGTTCTTACTCAGCAAAGACAAGGTTTTAGATTGTGGTTATAGTCACAATTAGATTTGATCATAATTTAAAAAGTCTGCTTGACCTGATGAGACCGGTTCGAAAAAATATAGCCCTAACAGAAAATGCTCGAATAGGAAATCTTGATTAATAAAACGGGCTGGGCTCAGGCTTTTTTTAAAGTCTGACCCAAGTTCGAAATGCCCAAATGAATACTTGTTTAATTGGTAAAAACTTATTATGTAAAAAAAACTTAATATAATGTGACATTTTGATAAAGAAATAAAAACTAATACCTCTTATTTCAAGGATTTATGTCAATACAGCAACTCATTTGTATTTACAACTCTATATATAATTTTACATGTAATAATAAAATTATTTATCTTATTTATCTCATATGTTAAGTAACAAATTGATTTGACATTTTTTAAAAAAGTTTGATTGGCCCAATAAGTCCGCTCGGCTTAAAAAATATGGATAAAAGCCTGAATTTAAAAGTTTGATTAAAATAAAGGTTTGGGTTTTTTTTTGGAACTCGAATTCTAACCCGAATTTTTAAAAGTCTGGCCTGATAATTAGGTTTAGTCACAATTGCAACTGCATTGCAGTTATTATGAGTGTAAGTGTTGCTGATGTTATAATGTAGGTTGCAATTGCTGGGACTGTGATTTTTTCTGAAGTTGTATGATATATTTAAAAATTGGTATAATATATGACTCAATCAAGTGCCATTTTAAGGACCACGTGGAAGTCTTTAATTAAAATATCAACCCATATCAACCCAGATGCTTTAAAAATCATCAAACTTGAGGCCAGTAAGAATATTGTATAAAAAAAATCCTGTTGCAACTTAAAGCTCATTCTTATAGGATTGATTAATTAATTACGAGAGTTAGATTCAATTTTGGGTGCCATTAGATAATACAAAATAGTAATTTTTTTAAAAGAATGTATTGCACTAGTTGAGAGTTTTTTAAAGAATTAGTTTATATACTAATTATTTGAATTTGGCAAGGAACCCACTTGGTTCAATGTGTAGGCCCAGGCAAATGATAGAATATGGCAATATGCAAGACTGGCTAATTTCATTGCATCAGCACGATGAAGCCATGCTGGTGACATTAATGCCGGTGACTCACCTCACAATTGTGGGGTGATGCCGGCCAAGCTGCATCTGCAATATTGCTGCAAATCTTGTGATACAGCCCGCAATTTCAATGATTGCAGTGTTGGTTGATGTGTTCAAAACCCATTTTTTTTCATACTTATGGTCAAATTATTATTGTTGTTTCACTTGTGTTACTGATGCTAGTTGTGTTCTTATATTTTATTTCTCTATAAAGCCAGCTTCACATTAATTTAGCTCATGATGTTTGTAATGTGGGGGACAGGTTTTGGATCTAATGGTTCGCATGCTGGGATTCTCTGATGAGGACAAGCAAAGGATTGGTGTTGCTCAACAAGTTGCTGGCAGAGGTGTTGTTCGTGGAGTTCTTGGGTTCCCTGGGCGCCTGGTTGGAGGTATCTTGGGAGGTAGTCCTACTGAAGCAGCTGCAAATGTTGGGTCTGAAAACCAGGTGATTTTTTCTAGTCTGCTGTGATTTTTTCCCCTTTGGTGCATTTGGCATGTCTAGCAGCATAACTGTATGAGTTCTGTGCACTTAGTGATTCTGAAGCACAAGGTGTAGTTTAGGCAAAAGTAAATTACTTTATGACATGGGTGCGCTTTAAGCAATAAATTACATTAAAGCACACTTGGTTATTATCTAGTTGCTTGTACCTCACAAACGTCCCATTTCCCAACTATTTATTTTTCCATTAATTGTCATTTGCCCGACCCCTTACTCCTTAAAGTATACTAGGCAATTTTAGAGTTTAGAGGAACGGATTAGGTCATGAGATTTTGGTAGAGATACATTTGTTTTTTGTTAGGGTGGAGGGGTACGGATTAAAAAACTAAACAGTTTGCTTTGATTTGAATCTGGTCTTTCAAGAGTGTCAACAGTATGACTCAAATTAGTTGTGACTTTTTTTTTTTAACAAAAAACATTTGACAGTCTTTCATGTTTATTTTGATGTGAAGTTTCTATTTCATATCTTGAACACAGCTTTAAGGCTTTTTTTTTTTCCCCTTCTTTCAGTCATTTGCGGATATGTGGGTTGATTTTCTACTCAAGGAAACAGAAGAAAGAGAGAAGAAAGATTCAGCAGGAGGTGGTAGTACAGGTAAATCCACTGAAGACTCACATGGCACAAGTCTAAATGCTACTTCTGTTCCAACACATTCCAATCAAAGGCTGACCACTGGAACAGCATCTGCTTTAGCAATGAATTCATCACCTAACCAGAACTTCAGCCCTCCCCCACGGGGATATTTTCAGCACTCTGATCGCTTTAGCTCCGAGTTTTCGACAGTTCCTCTTACATCATCAGATAGCAAAACTTCTAGTTCAACACTGCCTACAAGATATTGAATATACATTGGATTATGTAAGTAATAGAAGGTGTAGATCATTGTTTGTTGAGGTGTAGCCATGCAATTTCGTTCAATTTATTCTTTCACATTCAAAATGTCTCTTCAACAAGTGAACAGTCTCTAACTTTCATTGCCTCCATCTTCTCGAGTCCTGTGGATTCTCATATACAATATGGAGTTTTGAAAAATCCTCTTGATGTATAAGGCATATATAATGCATTCTCCCCTTTTAAATGTATATAGTAGAGTTTCCCAGTATCATATATCAAATATGATAATCCTTTGTGTGATGCATATTTTATTGCTATAAACGACTATTATTGCTACAATTGCACCGATGGATCATGATGTATTTTTTTGATAGTTTTTATTATTTATTGTATAATTATTGATAGGTGAATTTTAAATGTGACTCAACTATGAAATATATGGATTAAGTTTAGGATTTGATTGATTTTGAGCTTATATGCGGCTTCTTAAGCTTCTAGGAGATTTGTGGCCATGAGCTTTCGCATACACAAACTCTTTGATAGTTTCAGAAGGTTTATCTATAAGTATTTGTTTGCAATTCCATTTTATGGACTGCTTATTTGCCTTGTTACGGGAAAATCAAACACAGCACAAATCAAGATAGTCTCTAAAACGACCAGTCTTGTAGCCTGTAAAAATATACGAGGACTTCAAATATGCTCTAGTTTTTGTAGTATTTATTTGCTAGATGATGATCCGGTTAATATTCTTGATATTAGTTTGTTCATACCAAAAGAACCAAACTAAATTGGATCAAAGTGGCTTGCACTAGAATGTGAGCTCAAATTGGGAACTCTTGCAGAATACAGTGTAACTTATGGTCGTTGGCATTACATGTGACATGTGTCTTCTATTTGGATATTCCAATTCACTACGGATTTTTAACATTAACCACTTGTTTTACAATGTCAGAGTTGTAGTTACAATTTATAAACTTACAAAATATAAACAAAGTATAGAGACTAAACCATAAACTTCAAGGGTCATGGCTTTAATAATTTATTAATAGTTCTAAATATTTCCTTCATTTAATCAACTTAAATCATTTAACCCATTTGCGGCTTCAACTCTTCCATCATGATAATGATATAATATTTACTTCCGTGGAATGCCCAATTCTATATAATTTGGTCTAATACAAAGCCTCATGGCAACCTAGAGGTGTATTTGTCTCCCTCAAATTTTAAAATATTTTATGTAATTAATTTATAATATTATATCTCTATACGTTTGAAATTTTTGAACCCATCAATTGGTCAAGATTCCCAGGAAATGGCCTCTTTACCAAGGCCTTGAACTTCTTTGGACCTTGATCGGCTATATGCATCCTTTTAATCTCTTCAAAGTTCAACATTGCTCTCATTATGGTCATTTATAGCTGCTATTATATCGATTTCACTAGGCTGTGTTATAGCCTTGACCCTAATCCCATCCCCCGCTCCTAGCCTAGATATATTGCCCAGCATCTTGGATTCCATCAAGAAAATCCTATTTTGAGGTAATTCATGTGCCATTTATTCTATTATATTGATTGATGTGTCCATGAATAAGTAGACATCATAGTCTCATAAATACTTCATTAATAGAAAGCTTAAGTGTTAACAGATAAAACATATGGTTCACAAAAACAAATTCATATAATATTTACAACAATACAAAATCTTGAATTTTTCATAATTCATATGTTCAAGAATCTTATAAAGTTTAATTTTAAATATTTGAAAAATTAAATTATTCATGCTAAAAACAATAATTTTGTAGGATAATTTCAATTGATGACATTAGTGGTCACAAGTATTGTTAAACTTAGGCTAGATTAGTCTATGGGCTTAGAAATATGGGAAATTAAAATATGATAAATTGGCCAGCTTGTTCGATGTGAATAAACTATTTGATCAAAATTATAAATGGATTATCACGAGCCAATCAAATAATCACTATTTCTATGAACTTGAATGGCCTAGTTGAACGAAATTGATTAACTTTTGTGAGTGAAATGGTCAAACACATCTTCCCTCCTATATGCTTATTATTAATAGCCTCAAAGTTACACACATATTATATAACAATATAAACTTATCCTTAGTTGTTTGCCAAATGCTTTGCAATGCACTTTTGCATCATGTTACCTCTTGAATATTCAGGTTTGATGGGTCAAATTTCATTAATTCTGCTTCCTACATATCACCATTTTGTAAATTAGTGTCTAGGGTAGTATATTGGTTTAATTGCAATTTTACATAGTTTAATGGGTTAATCCATGTGATATATTGATTAGTTGATTTCTTGTCATTAGCTTAATTTCCAAAAGAATTCGATTAGGAGCATTGCGAAGCTGGAACCACTGAAACCCAAAGTCATTAGATTTGAAGCACCAACCACCAACCCAAGTTTTGTCCAAAATAGATCATCTACATTTCTTTTTTGTAAATTTCAAAGAAATATAGACATAAAGAGGAGAGAGAGAGTATGGGGTTCATTTTCTCTCATTCTACCCTTTTTTTTTATTTTTTATTTTTATTTTCCTCCAACTTCACAAAGAAATTTACACAAAAAACTTTAGAGGATCTAGATTCAGTTTTGTCATGGCGCACATTGTGAGGTGAAATTGACTGAATGCATTATCCAAGGCAATTAACACCTCTCAGAAGGTGAATTAGTTGTCTATAATAATTTCAAATATTTTTAAAATTGATTTACAAAATATTTATTATAGAGGTTGCTACTTAGAAGAGTATAGACCACAACAATAATTTTATGAATCAATAATACTTTTATATTAATTATTGGATTATAAAGGTAATAATTTCATTCTAAAATACAGAGCACTCAATATTATGTAGTCAAAGTGATTTGAAGTTTCTTTTTTCTAAGTAAACTAGAACAATACAATCTCTTCACAACTAGGTTATATAGATGAATCAAGCAATAAGTAACAATACTTAATGTAAAATATCAAAATAAAAATATAGTATCAATTAAGAAAAAAAGGGATAAAGTACAGGGGAAGAGAAGGTGAACTCCTAGATTTAACTGTTATAATCCAAACTTACATCAAATCCTAAAAGATTCATTTCACATTTAATCTAATACTTATGAGCCTTTAAAATATTTAGTTTAACTTAAAATTGTTTTTTCACTCAAAAAAAAACAATAAACAAGCATATCTCATATATAAGGAATTAAGGGTAATATAAGTATAAAGTATTACAAGGTATTGATAAATCAACTAACCACATATTGATATTATATTTATAACTCATTTTTGACATATTCATCATTAAAACTTGTAACATAGAATCTTATGACCAACAAAATCGTCAAGGCCAACTTAAACCAATTCATGGCACATGTTGGAAAAATTTTATAACTGTGCATTTTGCTATCTAATTTTGGTGGTTTTATAAGGATTTTGAGAGGAGGCTAACTTTGAGAAAGTATGGTGGAAATGGGCAACTTTGGAGCTCTAACGAACAAGGGGAATGCTTGGGATTGCAGTAGAAATACATAGCAAAACATGTTTTATCTTCTTCACTTGTTCTCTATGCATTTCTATTTGTATTGAATGAATGCTCTATTTTTAATGTTGATTTATCTTGTGATTATGAGTTGAGCTTATCGTTTTAGGATTATGATAAATCTTAGTATGTAATACGATTATTTTACTCTTTTTCTTTGTAATTAATTATATTTTGTTTATTTTTTCATGTTTCTAATATTTTTAAGTGTGTGAAAACTATTAAATGACTTTTGCTACCTAAATGAACTTGGTAAAGGAAATTTAGGACTAGACTATGAGATTAATAGCTTGTTCTCAATTCACTTTCTCAGTTGTGTACTTTGATTTAGTGGTAGGATATGAACATACCCCCTAGCCTTGTATAACTAGATTAGGGCTACTCACTAATTAATTCTCTTAATTAACTACATAAGGGAATATGAGTTAGTACAAAGGTTTCTCTACAGGTAATTTGGAAAATGCTTGTATTTTCCTTTATTTTAAAATTTAATTAATGCTGCAGTACTCGTTATAATAAATCTTTAAATAAAACATTACAATTTGAGTAAAAGAAAGAATTTGACATCTCAACCTTAAGTGCCCTTAATTGAGCCACAATGTCCTTCATTAACATATGGTCTCATACACTTCTTCTTCCAGTAAGCTTCATGGTGGACAATTTTGTTATTAGAGTGTTTACTAAAGTCTTTTCATATGATTTAAATTGTTCGCCTATAACTTTTAGCTAGTCATAGATATTTCTATGCTTTCCTAGCGATCCACGTATACTAGCAGATATCTTATTTTAATATACATCATACTGAGGTGATTGGATTGCTCCGAGCGTTCGTAAAGGTTTATGTCATATGTATTACTAGTATCCATAGATGTAAAAGATTCATTCTTTCTAATAGCATAGTCAGCACCATCCACCCTAATTGGAGGAGACTTTTCTCCTCTTAAATTTTGTAATTATCTCCATTTAGTCCAAAAACTTGAAAATAAAAAATATAAAGTACTTAAAAAGTTGCATAAAAATCAAATGCTTATGTCAATATTTTAGACAACTTAAAATTTTCTATATAACAAGTTCTATACCCATGTAAAACATGTAAATTAGACATGAGTCTAGTAGATAAAATTGCCTATGAGTTGAATTTTATTTAATTAACTTTGTGCACAATATGATAAGATTAGCAAGTAATACCCACTTTCTCAATCTTTGTGGGTAAATTAAAAAAAAGAAAAATTTACTATTTAATTAATCATACTAATATGATAACATTCCTATGGAGTAAAGATTATTATATTGAATATG
This sequence comes from Delonix regia, assembly GCA_037074485.1. Taxonomy (NCBI): domain Eukaryota; kingdom Viridiplantae; phylum Streptophyta; class Magnoliopsida; order Fabales; family Fabaceae; genus Delonix; species Delonix regia. The sequence goes on along the minus strand of CM073450.1, from coordinate 36,555,712 downwards.
ATTAATTACAACTTAATATCATTTTTCTTCATCTAATTTAATACCTAATGTATAATTTTAGGATAATCAAAGGTGTTAATTATGCTAAAATTATACTAATTACATGACATCTAAATTTACAAAATACTTGTAAATGCTTAAGATGCACATACAAGCCTTTAACATAATGGGATTTAAATAATTACTTAATTAATCAACTAAACATAAATGTGAAAAATTAAGTAATAAAAAAATCCCCTTCCTCAATTTTAACCTAATATACCATAAATTTTGCTTAAATTTAATTTTAAAAATAAGCACAAAATAAATGGCACGTAAATATATTCTTTCATAAAATTTTGACAAAATGGCATTTAAAATATGAATTCTTTATTTTTTTCTCCGAGATATTTAAAATATGCTAAAGGTAATCCAAAGCCATTATCTATAAAATTCAGAACAAAATTAGTCTATATTTAGACCCAAAATATAAGCTCATGTAGCAAAAGAAACAAATAATCTCATTACAAATTAAATTTAAGCCTAAACAAAGCATAGCCAATAATCATGTATTGGATTGGTGGTCAGCATACCTTTCTACAAGGCAACATGTCATGTGTTGGACGCTTATCATGGCATTGACGCGTAATCTTTCAATGGAAAGTTCAAATAATGTCCAGGATTAAACACAAAGGCCTATTAAATAATAAAAGTTTAGAAATAGAAAGTTGGTAACAAAGAACGAGAACGAAGCAAATACATCCAATAACAAAGAACCAAACATTCTAGATTAGCTTTTATAACATTCTAAAAACTCTCAAAATAACAATAATTTTTTTTTCCTTTCTTCTCTTCTACTACTTTCTTACTGAACCAAGTAACCACAAGTTCCCCATATATGGATACCAATAATCGCAGACTCTCAATTACATGATATGAATTTGAGTTGAGGAACAACGCTGTTGAGCAGAAGATGAGAGGAGACACACAGTTTAGCTTACAATTGCTTGCCAAACCCTAAAACCTCTTGAATTATATATAACTTTCTTTAAGAATCATAAGTGTTTAGTCAAAAAGTGTGTTGGGTGAATTCAACTTTATTCACATTATCCTAATCTTTAATTTATGTATCTTTAAGGTAGCACTACTAGAAATTTGATACTCTTCCATCATTCATGAGTCATGCTCCAATAATCTTTTCACTGTGAATCGTTTTCTAAAATATTAAATGCTTAAAAACCGTGACTGACAAAACAATTCACCTATATCCTTTTTTACCACTTTTTTTTTTCTTTTTTATAAAAAAAAATTTAGTAAGGTTGCAGCCTGTTACATCTCAATTGCCCGCAACACATAATGGTTGTAGCACTTTATGACCGCAACTTTTTTTTTTTTTTTTAATTTTTTAAAGAAAAACTCTTTTAATTTAATTTGATATTTTATTACTATAATAATATATATTAAAATTATATATATATATATATATATATATATATATAATATAAACAATTAAAGAATTAATATAAGTCAACTATCTTAATACTTTTAATTATACTTATTGAACATATTTTAGAATTATGAAACTTTGAACCATGAATTTAAAAATCTAAAATTTTTTGTAAGTTTCATTATTTAAATTAATATTTATAGAAAATATTTGTGAAGTGGGAAAATAATAATAAAATAATATTTAAATTTCATAACATATAGTAAGATGAAAAAAGTTAATTAAGAAATTAAACTATAATTCATGAATATATACTGGAAATATAATATTCATTTTGTAATTATGATTTTAGAATTGGAAATAAAAGAAAAATTAGAATTGGGAGAAAAAGCAATAAAATGCAAGGATTGTTATAAAACTAATGAAAAGATATAGAGAAAATTGACTGGAGAAATAAAAGGAACATTATCGTTAACTTATACTTTCTTCCTTAATACAATAGTCCTACTAATAGATTTTGAATGCATAAAAGTAAACCTATAGGTTACAATGAAATTAATTTACATTATTATACAATATAAATTATTTAGAAAATATAAGGTATATGAATTATTTAGGAATTATATGTTTTGAAATTTAATAATATTTTATTATTATTTTTCCACTTCTAAATATATTATACAAATATAAATTTGAATTATATACACATAAAAAAAAACCTGGAGTTTTTATATTCAATAATATGAATTATACAAATATTTTATACTAATATTAATATATTCAATAATTATAATCAAATAATATTAAAATATTTAATTTAAGTTTGGTCTAACATCATAAAATTATCTAAGCTTCATTCTTTATTGTTAATTTTATATTTTTATATAGTTTTTTTTGGTCTAACAATATATTTTAAATAAAAATAGTATATTGTTAGACAGAACAGTAAACTAAATAAAAATATAAAACCAAAATAAAGTATGAATCAAAGATAATTTTATATTGTTAGACCAAACTTAAATAATTTATATTGTACAATAATGTATATTAATTTTATTATAACTATGTCTATCGTTATGAATTCGAAGCCTATAATTTTTATTTAGTTTGTCCTCTTCTGATGTGCACGAGCGTGGACGATATTTTCGATTAGTCTAAAAACAGAAGGGAGAAAAATATAATTTTTAAGTTCATGGATTCAGCAAAAGGACAACGTAGGGCAATGTCTCAAAAGTAAGGGACAAAATAACAATTTTCTCCCCAAATAAATTATATAAATGTGCAAAAAACTGGTAAAGCAGAAATTAGTGAGGCTCCCCAAATAGAAGAAGCATATTACCAGGGAAATCAATCTCTAGCTATAAACTATAGCAGTTACTCTCAAACCCACTTCATATTCACAAAACTCTAATCATACTCTTCTTCTCTGGCTACTTCTTCTAGCTATATATCATCAAATTAGTCACTCATTGGCTTTTCAACCCTAGCTTGCTATCATACTTATCAATGGACGCCAAGCAACCCATTTTCAAAAAGTGCCTGTCCAGGACTGATGTTAATTACAGGCTATCAGTTCCCAGTGCTACATTTCGTGAGCATTTCCCTGTTATATTTCATGGCAACACAGTGAATATTAGGGTCAGGTATGGGAATGAGCTCAAAGAATTGAATCTTCCTTGTTACATTAGAGGAGGTGCTAAATATGACAAACCAGTTATATCTGGAGATTGGCATCGCATTGCTGTTGAGAAAGGATTTATGGAAGGTGATTTTCTCAAATTCTACAAGGAGCAAGACCATCGTGGTCGTGTTTATCGATTCGAGGTGTTCAGATCAGTTGGAGTTGATGAACTGGGTGAAAAAGTCTGGGAATTCATCCCCTAATCATTATCAACCTGTCCATTGATGAGGTCTTTCTGCATGCATGGAGTGGAGTTCTTGAATGTTTAACTAGTGGTTGAGTTGTTATACTCATGTTTGATAGTTTGATATACCTTTGAGGTTTTCATCTGTATGTTTGATCTGGGGTCTTCCATCAAGTACTGGTAGATATGTGTGTAGTTTCTTGCCCAAGTACGTGTCATGATGCATGTGGTGGGTCTATCATTACACTGTTGTGGATTTTGATTACTTTCTATCTATTAATGTTTGAAAATTTAGAGTCTGTTAGTTATATATATATATATATATATATATATATGGATGGAGTATTAATGCCTTCATGAATGCTTTCTTCTTCTCTTCGCTCAGTAGCCAGATATGGACGAAGTAGTGGTAAATGATTCATGAGGGAAAATTTTATATTTGGTCCGCGTAATTTTACTTAATTTTCAAGTTACTTATTAAATTTGCAATTATAAATATACTTAGAGTTCAAAGGAATTTAAAAATTTTGCTATGCATATAATGGTATTTCATTATATATTTATGCTTCTATCACTAATATAAATCATGTATACATGAAGTGTTAAAGTAATATATAATGAATAATATTAGCGAATTTTAATAGATTATTAACATAATTTTAATATTAGGGACCGAATAAAACATTTACAAGTAAGGACTCAATTACAAACTTATAAATTATAAAGATCAAATTAATAATTGAATGAAATTTTAAGAACTTAAAATATTATTTCTTTCTTGATCCCTTTGGTTAGTTCCAAAGAAACAAAAAGATACAGTATATTAGAGTTTAAATCATGAATTTTTAAATAAGAATTGTTTATGAAGATAGTAATTTTTCAAGCTCATTTCGGAACTCATATATTACCAAGCACTCCATACTCGTATCATATATTTTGTCGCGGAATCTAAATTATTTTATAGTTAAAGCAACTGTAGCTAACATGGACACAATTAGAAATTGTTCCACAAGTTTTGTCGCCTAACTAAACACCTTTCCAGCCTTTGCAGTATAAAAGTTCACATTTACTATCGTTGATGTTAAAGTGTTATACATATACGAGAAGTGAGAAATTTAGGCCCGTTTGAATTCTGTTCTGGAAGATAATTGTTTATTTTTAAAAACATATATATATATATATATATATATATATATATAATGTTGTTTGATAATGTTAATTTCATCTATTGTTTTAAAAATTTAGACTATGTTTTGAAATTTAAAAAATGATAAAATAATATGGCTAATTAAAAAAATTGAATGGAACGACAAAAAATTAAATGACAAGGTATATATTATTTTATTGTTTTGGAGTTTGACAAAAGATGAGAGTTGGCTATTAATGAAATAAAATGATTTAAAAATTATTTTTATAATAATACCTCTATAAACATAATGTTATTACAAGAGTTTTTAGCTAAAGAGGATTTGCCCCGTCTAACCCCACTATTTGAAGAAAGTAAATTAAAATTTTGGATGACGTGAAAAAGTTCGACCGTCCCAATTAGGTTCGATTCCATCATCAAAGATACTTTTGAATATTGATTTACTCAAACTTAACCATTCTATTACATAATATTTTATTTCTTAGTATCTTCCAGACAAACACTACAAAACAAAATAGTTTTCCAAGAACTAAATCTAGACAACAGTTTTAAGATATTGTGGGTCCCTTATATTTTAAAACCAAGAGAAAATAAGGAGAACACCTTGAAAGAACAGTTTACATTAATAGAATTATAGTAATTTTGACAACACAAAGATCATTTTAATGAAACAATTTTCATTTAAGAACGCTAAGGTCTCACATGAAGTCACAAAAGGATTATCATTAGTTATGCATAAAATTTTCTAACTCAGATTCTCGCCAAATTTGGGGGCTTTAAAATATTAATATTGTTTAATCGATCATTAATAATTATCATATTAATTCTTCAAAATATAGCAATACTTAAAATGATGCCATCAATTTATTTACTAACTTAACCTCGTAATTAAAATGATGTATGTTTTCAAAACTTAAAATAAAATTAATGGAAATAAAATTTTAAGAAATTAAATTGATATTATTTGAGGGAGATATATAGTGTTAGTGTGACGGCTAAATTAATGGTTCAAGTTTTATAATTTATTTAATACATTTTTTACTAAAAAACATTTTATTACTTTAAAAGAAAATGATGTCAAAATAAAAATTATAAAAAATTAAACAATTGGTCCTTGTATAATTTCCCCTTGTTTGTAATTTGGTCTCCACAAATTTTTTTTTTTAAATAGCTCCCTATAGTTTGCTACCGTTTGAGATTAAGTCTCTGTAAAACTATATTTAAACAACACAAATGGGGTGCGGATCTTCTCATGTAGGGGAAATTACAGGAGAATCTCTTGTAATAGTTGTAAGCCATCGGATCAATCCAACGCTTCAGATTTGGCCGTGTGGATTTTTTTTTTTTGAAATATTCGGTTGAAAACAACGCCGTTTTGCATCATTTTGTTTTTTCCTAAAACCCTATACTCAAATTCTCTCATTGCAAAAAGCTTCATCTTCCTTTGTTGGTCAACGTTACGTAGAGTGTCTAGGGTTGCTGTAATCACACCTTCAATTGTGCCCGAAGAGGTATATTCTCTAGATCAGCAAAAAGGGCGTGAGGTTATCAGGTTCTCATTAGTTAATTTCCTCTCATTTCACTCTAACCAGGTATGGCGCTCCCCCTGTTTACCATTTTTAGGTCTCAGATTTATAGCTTTCTTCTTCCTTAACCATTCCCGAACTCTGGAATAACAAAAGAACTATTCGGGCTTAATTATGCCATTGCTAAATGTGCTTGATTCTTCTTTTTCTCTCCTTGCTTTATAATATACTCTGATCATCAGAATCAAGAATCATGAGGGAATTCCATGTTCAAATTAATCTGCTTATCTATAGTATTATTGTGTTACTCATTGCCTTCACACACATATGTGTATATCTATATATCTTGCATTTCTTGATTTATGCCCTTTTTGTTTTGATGCATTCTCAAAAGTTCAAAACAATTAAGAACCATTCCATGTAATTGTTCAATGAAGCTGGTTTTTGAGGAACAATTGTGGTTTTTTTGCTTGCAATTATGCTGTTAAATAATTATTAATTAGTATAGTGCTCTTAAACCCAATTAGGCAAGACGCTTCCTATGATTGTTTCATACCTGTGGGAATTCACTTGAGCAAACACTCTTGGGCACCATCATAGAGTTTTTTAATGAAGTAGTTTGTCGGGTTGCTTCTTGTTCTCCCTAACTTCTGATCTCCTAATATGCTAAACAATTGTTATAACAAAAAGTGCTTAAATTGAACAAGTTATGTTGCCACATGGCAAGGAAGGAAGGAGACAATGGCCATCAAAACCTTAGTGACATCAATCACATGAAAATGATACACTAATTTAGAGGGGAAAATTGCATAGTATTTTGACTCAAATTAAAACAAGTGAGCATTGTTATAATAGTTTGTGATGTGCAACTTAGTATTCCTAAATTTATTAACCTTCTGGTTTGAACTTTGAATTTTAAGAAACATAAACCAAAACTTCCAAATTAAGAAGACAAGCACTCAAAAAATAAATACCAATTTTTTGTTCAATCACATTAAGATTTTATTTTCATAAATGTTCAGAGTAATGCTGGAAGTAAATACAGTTGCAACATGCTTTCTCTTGGCATTTTAAAGTTGTAAATCTAAGACCATTTTGCAAATTCCTACTTTACCAAAAGTCCGAACCTATCAAATTAAGATGCCTAGTTTGATGTTTAGGTGCAGTGGCTCGATAGCATCCATAAAAACAATTGTTGACATCATTAAACTATTCCTCTTGAAGCATTTATCATTATCATTATTATTAATGAACATACAAATTTAATTTTATAAGCGGACAACACTCATCACCTAGAAATACTAAGTAGAATAAGCAATCAAAACAATTATTTGGCGCCATTTAGCTTTGCCATAGAATGGATTATATTCCCTACTGTTCTCATTATTAACATAGTCAAGCCAGAAAGAGCAAAAACACTAAATAAAAAAAGAAAGGGAGATTTTATCATATCTTCAGCAGTGTGCTCTTAAAGATTCAAGTCATACACCAAAATTTCTAAATGATTTGGTTACTTGGGAAGGCGTTCTAAAATCTAAAAAATTCTTAACATGTGTTAAACACATTCTAGATGGCATCATGCAAGTAGTTAATTTGGGAGGAGTTGTGAACATTAACCAGAGAGTTTAATCTAAATGTAGACAAAAGTACCTTTTTTTACGGTCATTATTAGTGGTGTCAGCACCTCTTTCACTCCCAGCAAGATCAATAAAAGAAATCTTCCCCACAACTCTCCCGTGTTTTGCCTTATTTCCATCTTAGCTGTTGTTTTTTGTTAGTGGTGTGTTTTTGGATATGGTTCTAGATACTGTCAGTGGTTGAACATTATTATTGGGCCTCATTTGAAAAGGAAAGGGATTTAGATTTCTAGTTCTTTTTGTTTGCCATTGTCGAATGTCATTCCTGGCTAGCATGTGATATTGATCCAACCTTTGAAAACTATCATAATATACCTAGCATGTTGAGAGGATATAAGGCTATCAATGGCCTTGGCTAGACTTAGAGGATAATTCTTACTGGATTGTAGTTACAAATACACTAGCAATGGAAGGTATAAAATGTGTCAAACTTCTTTCCTTAGAGAACACTGCCTCTTTCCACATTGAAGAATTTGTAATTGTTGGCATCATATAAGTTGTTCATAGCTGCACCTGTTCTTTATTTAGCTACACTACTCACATTGATAATTGTGATGCTAATAATGTATTATCATTAGGAAGTGGTAAAACTTACATAATGTAACCATTGCCACTCAGAGCTACAGGAAACCTTGTCACATTATTGCATTAGCCAGTCTATCGAAATCAAAGATTCAAATTGTGGCTGAGCTACTTTGAGATATATAATGGAAAACTTTTTGATCTTCTAACTGACAGAAAGTGAGTATTTCTATGAAGTTGTTTGCTTTTATATATATATATATATATATATATATATATATATTTCTAATCTGACTTTTATTATTAAGACACCTGGTGTATTGTTTGAATGCACTGTACATTTATATGAAGACATTATTGTATCACATTCTGTCTATAAGCCTTAAGTTTGCCTTTTATATGAATACATTGTATTTTATTTTAGCGTACTTTATTAGAAGATGGCATTATGTTTGTGTCAAGGTATCAAATGATTAATAAAAGTGTGATTTAATACCTAGACACACTTCTTAACTTCATCCCACATAAAGCATGCCTTTTTTTTAGGATGGTTAGAGTGTATATATCTCTGTCTGTGCCTACTAATATGCATTTACAGATGTCGTCTTGCTGTCTTATACATCAACCTCCTTGTGCTTGCTTCTGGTGCTATGTGTTATGGTTTTGTTGAGTGGCTGTGTTTGTTACTCTCATGAATAGGAAACTTTGTATGAGAGAAGATGGAAGACAACAAGTTTGCATTGTAAGGTTGCAAGAATTTGAAGTTTTTGACGTGCAAATTGTCAAAGAGTTCATTGAGACAAAAAATTACAAGATATACAAATAAACAAGAAACCCAATATTTCAAAATAGCTGCTTTACCTCATCATTGGTGACATGCTCATCAAGAATAACATTAAACAACTTATGCTTATCCACATAAGCTGTCAAATCAACCTTTTCAAGATAGAACAGTCAGATCATAAAACAAATTATAAATCTCAAATTAAAAGTAGAATTAACCTTTAAACTAAATATATTTATAAATGATAACCGCAGCACTTTAGGATGAAATTAAAAACAAACCTTTAGTTTTGGTTCATGGACAGTCAAATATGCATTGTTTTAGGTCTGCATACTACTTTCTTTGAGGGTTGAATTATTGGACGGATCTTGAGGAAGATTGGAGGTCTACATACTTCTTTATGTTCTAATGTGGATTTGAAACAATCTTAGATGTAAATTAGAAAAAATGAAAACAATTACTCTTTACTTAGAGATACTTGTACTTTTTTTTTTTTCTTTCAGGTTTTAGCTGTGAAAAAAATTGAATATACATATATCCATGGCAGCTCTTGGGAGGAATTCTGTCAGATGATTTTAACCATTTCCAAGGTTTAGCAACTCACTAACACGGAACACAGGGGGTCAGATATCAGTGAACATAAGTTTGATGACTAAACAACAGTTACATTACAAATGCTGCCAGACTGGCTACAGGAGAAATTATCCATTAATCAGTTTGAAGTAGAAAGAAGACACCTCGGGCTAGAACAAGTGACATGCAATTGTAGATTAGGAATATTCTGAATTCTGTTGTCATTGTAACTTAATTGTAATGTAATGTAAAATGTAGTCTGCACTCATTCAAAACTATGGTTATGCTACCAAATTAACATATTTGTACTCAACCATTTAGTAAATAATACATATGAGTTCTTTGTCTGCAAGTGTACTTTTGTACTTGTATACTGTTTACACATGCCCAGTACCCCAAAAAATACAGATGCCCAATACTCAAAAAATACTGTTTACACTAAAATAATACAGTTGTTGAGCATCCCAATCATTAAAAGGAACTCAACCCCAAAAAACGAGTACTTACAAAGACAAAAAAATACACATAGCTGTTGAACATATAAAAAATGATGCAACTGCATAGGCACACCTAGATATCTTGATCTTCTAGGGACTGTGGCCCAACGTCTAGTGGCTTCTGTACATGAGAAACAATATAAATGAGTGAGTATAAGGAAGAATACAAATGAATTCCTATTAAATCACAATTACTATTAGAAGGCTTGTAAACGTGAATGAATTCTCATTTCAAGGTCAATCCTTACAAGCAACTGTAGGAGGTGTAGAACATGATACTCCGTAGAATAACAAACTCAATGATTCTTGAGAGTGAAGGCAAGGAAAATTATTATTACCATTACATTAGAACTAACAAATTAACAACTTAAACAAACACTAAGTTTATGTACTGGCTGTGGTTGTTGTTATGAATGTTTGGTTCTTGAAGCCTTTCGCCTCTTATGACCTTGAAGCTTTACCCAAGTCTTCGATCTTTTCTAAAACTTGAACCCATCTCTCATATTCAATCGCTTTGCTTAGCCCATGCCTATGAACGTTTGCTCAGTGGGTGGATTGATTTCATCGCAAAGGTTCTGTTGCCCTAAACAAACACTCATCACTTTTTTGCATAGGTCATCTAAACCTTCCTCAACAAGATATCGCAACTCTTCACATGTAGCCACTTCATATGCTAATCTAATAGCTTTAGAACATAGTCGTCTATACCATCATGTACTGGCTAGCTTGGGGTCTCCCTCGACTTACTTCCCTTGTACATCATGCACAATACTGTTATATGCCATCTTTGTCCATCAGCTTAGGATATATTGTTCAGGCACTTGTTCAACTTCTAACACAACAAACACTTTCAAAATATGGCTACATAATATTCCAAATGTCTTAAACTTTCTGCAGCTGCAAGAGACAATCTTATGAATAGGATCAAATATAACTTGCCATGAACCTTCCTGGTGAGCCATAAATAAAATGCACACAAACATATTTGGATTTTCATGCCTATGTCGAATGGAGATAGCAAAAAGTAAATCGAATTCTTGCTGGAACATGGTGAACATCGTGTGTGTATATTCGAGTAGTTGATTTAGAATAGATGAATGCTGATAACTCTACTGTGGAAGCTTATGCCAAGCATTGAACTCACTCTTCAACTCATTGTACCATTTCTCCTCCACTACTCATTCAAATAGTTTTAAAAACTGCGTAATATTCACATCCGGTTCCATGGAAGACTTAAAGGCAAAGTTGAGACTTTCACTCAACTGTGTGCTCCTCATGCCTAATGTGAAAACTTGTTTCATATGACACACAACCCATTTTGCCTTAAGGGGATATATGGATTTCAACCAGCTATTCTCCTGAACATTATAGTCTGACAGCATCTTTGCCCAGGCTATCTCAAAGTGGGATTCATCATCATACTGGTATATGCATTTCTTAAAATCGGTCATGAATCGAGATACATTCTTTATTAAATTACCCATGTGTTTGATTCCATTCTGCATCAAGTGCCATGTACACAAGCCATGGCAAGTATCAGGCATCACCTTACCTATAAGAAAATAAAGTGTTAAAATTTTAATATATGATGTGGATATACTCCGTTCATGTAAGATATAAACACCAGGTGTCTCACCTAAAGCTCTGGCCATTGCTTGGTCTTGATTGGTGAAAAAGGTTTGCGGTTTCTTATTTCCATGTGCTGACAAGAATGTCTAAAATAACCACTTAAATGACTCAGCAGTCTCATCATACATTAATGCCACTCCAAAGACTACTGCTTGCTTGTAATGGTTAAATCCTAATAATAGTGCAAGGGGTCTCTGTGCACAATTTGTACAGTATGTTGTGTCAAGTGAGATGACATCACCAAAATATACGTAGTCAATAATCATACGTGCGTTCACCCAAAAAACATTTGTTATCAGTTCCTTAACATCCACTTGATAGGCATAAAAAAATGATAGGTTATTAACAAACTGTTCTTGAAAATATTGCAATAGCATCCCTACCTCTCCATAAGTTATACTACGTTATCTTCTGCATATGAGATAATTTTTTGCATCTAATCATGTAAAACTAAGATTGGTCTATCGCCAAAATGTGTGCTCATCAATTGAAATGCAGTTTTTGTTTTAGTCCTTAGTCCTCTACCAATTCCAGCTCATGTACCTGAACTTCAGATATACCACAATGGGATGCCAATATATGTGTAGTCTCTGGAAGCTAAAGAGAGTGATTATGGGACTCTACAAGCTCGTTGATTGTGTATTTCCCCTTTTTCGTTACAAGGTTCATTCTAACTTGACAATTTGTTCTAATTTCAAGCCGATGATTAGTAGCTAGAGTATATCTTTTGTCTTGCTTTCATACTCCTTCTTTACAGCAAACAAATTTACACGAAGTCACAGTTCTATTTTTTTTTTTTTAATTTTTGTTCAAGAACTATTTTCTAACACCAAATCCAACCTGCAAGCCATAGTTGGACCAAAACTGCCAAGCCGCATCCACATTATCAAATTCCATCCCAACACTCAGCTTCCCTTCAACTTTGATGCTGTCATCATTGGTTAATTCAACAGTAGAGGTACCTAAGTCTCTGGATTTTATCAACACAAATGGATTTAGAGCACCATGTCTGGTAATACTATTTTTTTCGTTCAAAATTATAATACCTACATTGGTTGTTCCATCATCACTTCTCAAATCCACCTACTTTGACCAATTGTCTCACATATACATGTATTTGTATTATATGCCCAGTCACCTTCTGTCACATTAAAACAAATATTCCCATAATTTATTAATATATCATTACTGCCAAAATAAATACATATATCAAGATGAATTAGTGCCAAAATAAATACATATATCAAGATGAATATACTGTATATCATAGGTGTTTTCTAGAAATATGCTCACAAAACTTTAAATACTGTTTATGTCTACTGGTATATATCTACTTCCATTACTATATAAATTGCTACCCAGTATTTATCAAACCAAAATAATGGCATGAAACTATCTTTTTGAACTATGGAAGCACTTTGCAGTATGGATAAGTAGATACAGTAAACCAAGCCCTATATACAGTGAAAACAAAGCCTTAAAAATAGAGAAAACAAAGTCTCATATCACAACCAATTGTGCAGGGAAAATTGCACAGATGGTTGGGTCTTTATCAGGCATACAGGTTGAAGTTTTATTCTACCCCTATCCCTTTACGAATCCCCTATTAATGGTGTGCCTTCTCTCTCTTTCTCTCTCTTTAGAATTTTGACCTCTTCCAGTATGCATTCTCCCTGGTGAAAATGAGCGTCTTCTGCTGTGATTCTCTATCTACAAAATGGACTGCAGGAATCGTTGCTTTTCTCTCTGTATCACGTCTTCCTTCCTTACTTCTCCCTCTACAAAATAGGACGTCAATCGCTACTTCTCTCTCTACGAACTAGGAATCCTCCTTCATCGAATAGTTCAAACAAAGCCCTTAGAGATTGTAATGAGCACAAACATCAAATTCTCGTTGTTACCTGCAGCGTCGCCCACCAGTTTTTGCTCTCCTTTTTTTTACGCCAAATATGAATCACCAGAGGCGAGGCTGAAGGAAGAAGACAACCCCTATCCACGTTGGCAGCAACGATGTCGTTTCTGTGTCACCATATTTATATATATAAAAAAAAAAAACCCCCCATTTAACATAAAACAATGCTATTTAACACTTTAGGCTTTAAAAAAAAAAAAAAAGGCCAAAATGCACTGTTTCACTTAAGTCAAATGGTGCGTTTTGACTTCTTCGGAAACGTGGCTTAATTAGAGCCATAAAATGCATTGGACGGCTGAGGTCATTTACAAATTATAACACAACACGACGTCATTTTGCTGAGGAGTTTTTTTTCTTAAAAAAAAAAAAAAAAGGTAAAATGCACCATTTTAGTCGCTAGATGAATTGGACGCCTAAGGCTTATTAGAGAAATTAACTAGAGAATCCTACAAGAGAAGAACTATGCCCCATAATTAAGAGGAAGAGTTGGCTGATGGAGGCCACGTGACTGAAATTATGGCTGCTCTCATGGCAAAATGACTCCCACATAAGCTTGAAAAGGTATTTCTCACACCTTTCTTAGTAATGGCTATGGTGTTCTTATAAATGTTTTAAATAAAAAAAATTAAAAGTAAAGGCTATGGTGCTCTTGAATATATAGTGAGTGAATATCATTTTGTGGTGATAAATTTATGTAATGATAAATAAAATATTATCTTAATAGTGTAATAATATTTAATTATAGTAGGCAAACATTTCAATCAATGAAAGAAAGAAATAGCTTGTTGGCAAATTTATAAACAAAATGAAAAACTTAAATTCTTATAACATAATTCAAATTCAACTAAAGAAGTAAATTGAATTCAGTTTTCCTTCATTAACATCATGCATAAATTATGCCCGCAATGATTTTTTTTAATTGATTTGAAATTTCTATATTTATTTTCTATGCACTTAATCCAATATATACAATTTTATCAGGAATAATAATAAAGTTTTATATATATATATATATATATATATATATATATATATATGTATGTATGTATGTATTTGTTTATTTATTTGCTAGACAATTTACCTAACTAGATCTTTTATCTGACTAAAAACATTTGGGTTGAATACATATACGTTTCATCAAACAAAACCATTGATATTTGGGATAAATATTTGGGTAAAGTTTATTGTATTTGAATAGGACCATTTTTTTGGTTTTAGTAACAAATTATTTTTTCATTTAATGTTTGAAATGTTATGTTGCTATAATCAAATTTTATTATGTTGTTACAATAATATTTTATTTTATATACTGAATAGTATAGCTTTCATTTTATAGTTTTTATTTAAATTATTTACGAGACCTTTGTATTTTTTTTTCCCCCAAAAACTAGTGATTCAAGAATGAAATCAGCTTGCCTTGAATGTTTTACAATCACAATTTTTTGGTTGGCTTGAACAATTGAAAAAAGAAAAACAAACCATTGATATTTCTGCTTAATAAAAATTTAACACATCTTGGCAACATGCTAGTTTAACATGTTCCCAAATCCTTGTGATCACTTTCAATGTTGTCAAACTCGCGAGTCAACTTGGCGTGTTTGTGTTCCAAGTTTAAAAAATCTAGTCGACTCGATACTTAACTCGGACACCATTCATGTTCTAATGTTGCCTCCTCCTATTTTATTTCAAAAAGTGTCATTTCCAAGGCTCAAATTCAAGCTCCACCTTTAGCTATAACGTGTAATGCCACTAATCTAACATCATTCTTATATGCATACATGCAATGTTTTATATATATTTGCTCTTCATCTTTTTATAATTTCAAAAAGAGTAGAACTTGGATGATTTGAGCATGTACACAAAAAAAGTGTCTATTTGCACATAGTCAGCATCATATAATTTGTTGCATCTATTTTTAGAGTTTTATTTTAAATTTATTTACAGTCATGGTCTAAAAGGATCTTTATTTTGTGTGTTAATCTAAATTATTTAAATATTATTATATTATTTTTTTTCTTTTTTAAATATTTATACTATGATCTTTTACCCAAAAATAATATGAAATTAATATATTGTTAATTTATTTGTTTCAACAAAATAGTCTTTAATAGTTATATTTATATTTGTATAAATAATTTTAATTCAAATTTCAAATTATTAATATTTGTTTATTAATACCTATTGTATTTAAATTTTAATATATAATATTAAAAAATATTTATATTTAGTTATCGCTATTTTAACTATAGTCATACTAGTAGATCATTAGTCATTACCTTCATCAATTCAAAAACTAGTTTGAATTTTAAAATATTAATTTTAATTATATAATTATATATTTCAATAGTTAACGGGTTTATATTATGAGTCTATCTCTCCTTTACAAATTTATTTAAATTCGAGATTTTGACAACCTTAATCACTTCTCTAAATCTAATTGAGAAATCATCATTTGAGATTTATACACTTTTTGACGAGTTGTATATTAAAGCATGTAATGCATATGGATTTATTATAGTATTATAATCGATAACTTCTCGTGCCTATCGAAAAAATAAAGATTGAATTTGGATAAACATTTTGTAAATATAAATAGAACAATAGTAACAATACAAAAAGTACTACTTTAACAACATGTATTTTTATATATAATTTTCATAATTCATAGCAGATATAAATTGATTGATTGTCCATTATAAGATATGGAAATATAGAGAAATGATTTTATTTTCATAGTAAAAATAAACATGAATTAGAATTTTATTATCTTTCAGACTCACATTAATCCAGTCTACATTACTAGGACAACCTTACGTGACATTAAAATAGGCTCCAATAATCCGAAGCCGATCCTCTCTGATAGTTATTCTATTCCCACAGCCAAAGCCTCTTGTATCCAATGCAGATGCTGTGATATTTTGAATTGAAAAAATAATTTTGTATAGTTATTTCGGACTGATCATTTTAAAGTTTTAAAAGCCATAGCATTCTTTTATGTACAGTAAAGAATCCAGATTCTCCTTGTACCGTCGTCTCCTCTCCAATCCTTCTCATTGCGATACCTTCTCTCTGTTGCTCCCATACACTTCTGCGCCCCAGTGAACCCATAAAGATGGAGTAAAATTAGTGAGTTCCTTTCAGTCCAAATAGGCCAGAATAATATCAAACAAATAATATAACACATATCACATATTGTCTTCTATAACAAAATAGTAGTAATAACCTAATATGTATCACATATGGGTTTTATAATGGTGATTCTGGAAGAGGGTCCATAAAGAAGAAAAATTACAACAGCACGGGCAGAGGGAAGAGACAAATGTGATCAGATCATTGACGCTAATTAATAAAGAATACAAATTTCGATTACTATTAATCTTAAAAACTTCCAAAGACTAGTGTAATCATGTCACATTTTTTTTATTGAGTTAAAACATTACATGTTTGCTTTTTCTAAAAATAAAAATAGAGTTCATCGAGATGTTATATTATTCTTTAAATTGAAAGTAAAAGCTGCTTAAAATGCCTAAGCTTATGTCATTAATCTCATCACCGCTTTTGCATGTTTTGCTAGATTGAAGTTCAGCGATCTGTGGCACTTGATCAAGTATTGTTATGTATGCTGGTCCATTTTTTGGAGTTCATGAATACAAATTCGTTGTGCAAAAATAGAATCTTTCAGAGAGGAAGAAATAAATCGAAAGTCGAAACATAATCTCTACAACCATAACTATAAATCAAAACATCACAGACAAATCAAAGAAGCCCTAGCCGGAATCACCAGAGAATCGGAGATAAAGAAATAAGTAGCTGGAAATGTGGAATCGCCAAAGGAAGCTCTCTGTACAGCAGAACCCGCCAGACAAAGCTCTCTAACAAATCCTGCACGCACAGTCATGAAGAGACATAGGAGTGCACGAAGGGAGAAGAAAAGAAACAGCCACTCATCCAAGACAGCAGGAAGAGACGATGTTGAACGGTGAAGCGCGAAGGCACCACGCAGCAAAGGTTTAGGGCTCCAATCTGAAGAGTGAAGAGTGAAGACTGAAACTCTATTCGAATATTCCTTTCCTCTTTTTACAGCATTTTTTAACACCTTAAAAATTGTAACAATTAAATAATATATTTATTATATTAATTATAATATATAATTAACATCGAGCCGGGCCGGGTAAATTGGCCAAATTGGTGGCCCCAAGACCTCTCCTGACCCGGCCACCCTAAGACAATGCTTCCCTCCAATATCCCGCCCAGTCCTTCTTTCCACCTACCCTGACTCGACTATGATAGGTCGAGTTGATTGGGTTAGATGGATCTCTAATAAACTCTACTTAAAAGATTTCATTTAAAAGGTTAGAGCAAGGTAAAAGAAAAATATTTAAGATTGTGACTCACCAGAAAAAGCTATGGAAGAAGAGCCAAATGATATAATAATAAAACCTCTTGATTGCTTGTTTGGCATCAATGATGATGGTTTAATATTGTAGATTTTGAAGATCAATTGGAAATATATTTAGGATGTGAAAATCTCGTGAGGTTTATGAGCAGTACTCAGAAATTAAATTTTAAGTTCTAGGTAACATTTAGGTTTATCTAACTGAGTTTCTATGCCAAGTTGAACTGTTAATCTGAACATGTTGGAAAGCCCAAAGTTGTTTTCACTAAATTTTACCGGTGTGTTCATTGTCATTCCTAATATTTCAAGTTGAATTTTTCAAACTGTCTAGAAATATTTGACTAAGTATAAATATAAGAATTAAAACTTTATATTTTATGGTTTATTCTGATTTTATTTTATTTATGTTATCATTTCTAAGTTTTTCATATATGCTCCCTATAGACGTAGTAGTTGTATGTCAGTACCCAACATCGCAGATTCACAATTCTTTTGCATTTTAATTAAAAAATAAACCAAATCATTTTTTGATACAACTTATATAACTGAACTATATGTAATTGACAATCTTGAACTTCATGTTCAATATAAATCAATTAGCGATTACAAGGTATATACCATTAAATACGAGAAAGGATCCTTAAAATAACTTTAAAATTATATCAATTTAGATTAAATGGAATGCAATAGTTAATATTAAATGAAATGCACGATTTAATGACTCATATTAAACTTGCAGATCACGTACGGTAAAAATTTCAAAATTTAACTACTTGTGGTCTAAAATTTTTTTACATAAAGTTTAAATTTAAGGAATTGTACAATTCAATGACTAGCAATTCCTTTTTAGAAATGGTTGGAATTCCAAATCAAGTTTGGACATCCATGTAAATATATTATTTCTAACATTATTCTAATAAAATAATATGATTGGATAACAACTTTTTGTCTTAAAATATAAAAAAGGATAACTCTTATTTGATACTTAATTATCTATAATATAGTAAATTATTAATCCGTAACTCCCAAATAATAAAATATTTTTAAATAATATCTTCTTATCCTGTTTTATAAATTCAATATGTTGAGTTTTTCTATTCTAGTGCTTCAATTAATGAACTTTTTATGTAACTATAAACCAGCATTAAGTAGTTGGACATGTTGACAATCATCACTTTTACAAACTAGGAGCTTGGCATTTGGCAACAGTTCATTTATTTATTTCAAAACAAAATTTTATAGGTATTGCTTTCTTTGATATACATTTCTGACAAACTAAATCTAACTTATAAAAATCAAAATTTTATAGGTCATTTTTTTTTTTTGGTTCTATGATATACTCCTCCTATCTTCTAGAAAACAACTATACTTCTCTCATAAACATTATATTTTTTTTCTTTTGGCCAAATTGATGCATTATGATTAAATCAAGGTATATCTGGAATTAAAGTGAGTTTTATTAATTAGTATATAATTTCTGAAAATTCATAAAACAAGTTATAAATAATCATTTAAAAATAAAATATGGGAATTTCTTTTACCCCAACTAGAAAGCACATAGAAATTAAAGAAACTAGGGAAATTCCCACGAATATCACAAAGACAATTAGGAGGCAAATAATGATAAAATTCCCAAATTATAGTTGAGTGACAAATTCGCGTTTGTTTGTATCAGAGTTAAGTAAAAATAATTTTGGATTAACTTAAATTTCAAACTTTGGAGGAAGTATGGTGGAAATGGGCAACTTTGGAGCTCCAACGAACAAGGGCAATGCTTGGGATTGCAGTAGAAATACATAGCAAAACACGTTTTATCTTCTTCACTTGTTTCTCTATGCATTTCTATTTGTATTGAATGAATGCTCTATTTTTTATGTTGATTTATCTTGTGATTATGAGTTGAGCTTATCATTTTAGAATTATGATGAACATTAGTATGTAATAGGATTATTTTACTCTTTTTTTTCGTAATTAATTATATTTTGTTTATTTTTTTCATGTTTCTAATACTTTTTAAGTGTGTGGAAATTATTAAACGACTTTTACTACCTAAATGAACTTGGTAAAGGAAATTTAGGACTAGACTATGAGATTAATAGCTTGTTCTCAATTCACTTTCTCAGTTGTGTACTTTGATTTAGTGGTAGGATATGAGCATACCTCCTAGCCTTGTATAACCAGATTAGGGCTACTCACTAATTAATTCTCTTAATTAATTACATAAGGAAATATGAGTTAGTACAAAGGTTTCTCTATAGGTAATTTGGAAAATGCTTGTAGGTAATTAAGAGTACTAGATTAGCTAATTATGTCTTAAGCATAATGTTAAAGAAAATATGTTATATTATACGAAATACTAGGATTAAACCAAAATCCTAAGCATTTTACATCCCAAATTAATCTAGATTCTATCTTCATTTTGTTATTTTTATATCTTCAGTTTAGTTTTACTTGAAGTATTCTTTATCATTGGCTTGATTTCATTTAGAAAGCACAAATTTAATACTTAGCAATAAATTCCCGTGCAAACAATACTTTACTCGTTATAATAAATTTTTATGATACCATACTTGTATATATTCTTTCGTAACACAACACATCAAGTTTGACTATGGTGGCAATTTTTAGATTTTTTTTTCATTAATTCAACCCAAGTGGTGAACGTTAGTGTTCAGTTAACTAGCCAATTCATTACTAAATAAACAGGTTCTATAAATATTTGACAGGGAAAGAAAATGAAGTGGTGAGGTCTAGCAATCTAGGACTTGGAAGAACTTTTATATAAAGAAAAAAAGGAAAAAAAAAGAAGAAGCAACATGAGTAATATTACAACAATACTTTAGTAAGACTACCAACATGAGTAAAAGAAAGAATCTAACATCTCATCCTTAAGTGTTCTTAATTGAGCTGCAATGTCTCTCATCTACATAATATGTTCTCATACACCTCTTGTTCCAATGAGATTCATGGTGGATAATTTTGTCATTAGGGATTTTGCTAAAGCTTTTTCAGATGATTTAAATTATTCGCCTATGGCTTTTAGTAAGTCACAGACATTTCTATGCTTTTTTAGCGATCCACGTATATTAACAGATATCTTATTTTAATATACATTATACTGAGGTGATTGGATTGCTCCCAACAGTCATAAAGGTTTATATAAGATGTACTACTAGTATCCATAGGTGTAAAAGATATCCTTTCTAATAGCATAGTCGGTGCCATCCACCTAATTGGAGGAGACTTTTCTCCTCCTAAATTTTGTAATTATCTCCATTCAATTCAAGAATTTGAAAATAAAAAATATTAAGTGCTTGAAAAGTTACATAAAAATTAAATGCTTATGTCAATATTTTACATAACTTTAAAATTTCTATATAACAAGTTCTATACTCATGTAAAACATGTAAATAAGACATGAGTCTAGTAGATAAAACTGTCTACGAGCTTAGTTTTATTTAATTAGGTTTGTGTACAATATGATGAAACTAGCAAGTAATATCCATTTTCTCAATCTCTGTGGGTAAATTAAGAAAAAGAAAAATTTACTATTTAATTAATTATACTAATATGATAACATTTATGTGGAGTAATGATTATTATGTTGAATATGATTAATTACAACTTAATGCATTTTTCTTCATCTAATGTAATACCTAATATATAATTTTAGGATAATCAAAGGTGTTCTAAACTCTAATTATGCTAAAATTATACCAATTGCATGACATCTAAATTTACAAAATACTTGTAAATGCTTAAGATGCACAAACAATCCTTTAACATAATGGGATTTAAATAATTACTTAATTAATCAACTAAACATAAATGTGAAAAATTAAGTAATACAAAAATCCCCTTCCTCAATTTTAACCTAATATACCATAAATTTTGTTTAAATTTAATTTTAAAAATAAACACAAAATAAATGGCACTTAAATATATTCTTTCATAAAATTTTGACAAAAAGGCATTTAAAATATGAATTCTTTTTTTTCTTTTCGAGATATTTAAAATATGCTAAAGGTAATCCAAAGCCATTATCCATCAAATTCAGAACAAAATTAGTCTATATTTAGACCCAAAATATAAGTTCATGTAGCAAAAGAACAAATAATCTCATTACAAATTAAATTTAAGTCTAAACAAAGCATAGCCAATAATCATGTATTGGAGTGGTGGTCAGCATGCCTTTCTACGAGGCAACATGTCATGTGTTGGACGCTTATCATGGCATTGACGCGTAATTTTTCAATGGAAAGTTCAAATAATGTCCAGGATTAAACACAAAGACCTATTAAATAATAAAAGTTTAGAAGTAGAATGTTGGTAACAAAGAACGAGAACGAAGCAAACACATCCAATAACAAAGAACCAAACATTCTAGATTAGCTTATAACATTCTAAAAAATCTCAAAATAATCGATATTTCAAAAAAATTATTTTTTTTCCCCTTTCTTCTCTTCTACTACTTTCTTACTGAACCAAGTAACCACAAGTTCCCCATATATGGATACCAATAATCGCATACTCTCAATTACATGATATGAATTTGAGTTGAGGAACAACGCTGTTGAGCAGAAGATGAGAGGAGACACAGAGTTTAGCTTACAATTGCTTGCCAAACCCTAAAACCTCTTGAATTATATATAACTTTCTTTAAGAATCATAAGTGTTTAGTCAAAAAGTGTGTTGGGTGAATTCAACTTTATTCACATTATCCTAATCTTTAATTTATGTATCTTTAAGGTAGCACTACTAGAAATTTGATACTCTTCCTACGTAATCATTCGTCATGCTCCAATAATCTTTTCACTGTGAATCGTAATCTAAAATATTAAATGCTTTAAAACCGTGGCTGACAAAACAATTCACCCATATCCCTTTATATCACTTTTTTTGTTTTTTTTTTAAATTTAGTAAGGTTGCAGCTGGTTTGATCTCACTTATGTCGCGGGCTGTTATTGGCCGCAACACATAATGGTTGTAGCAATTTATGTACCGGCAACCTTTTTTTTTTTTTTTTTTTTAACAAAAACTCTTTTAATTTAATTTGATATTTTATTACTATAATAATATATATAAAATATATAAAAATTAAAGAATTAATATAAGTCAAATATCTTAATACTTTTAATTATATTTATTGAACATATTTTAGAATTATGAAAATTTGAATCATGAATTCAAAAATCTAAAAATTTTTGTAAGTTTCATTATTTAAATTAATATCTATAGAAAATATTTGTGAAGTGGGAAAATAATAATAAAATAATATTTAAATTTCATAACATATAGTAAGATGAAAAAAGTTACTATAATTCATGAATATATAATGGAAATATAATATTCATTTTGTAATTATGATTTTAGAATTGGAAATAAAAGAAAAAATTAGAATTGGGAGAAAAAGCAATAAAATGCAAGGATTGTTATAAAACTAATAAAAAGATATAAGGGAGTAATAGAGAGAATTGACAGGAGAAATAAAAGAAACATTCTCGTTAACTTATACTTTCTTCCTTAATACAATAATCCTATTAATAGATTTCAAATGCATAAAAATAGACCTATAGGTTACAATGAAATTAATATACATTATTATACAATATAAATTATTTAGAAAATATAAGGTATATGAATTATTTAGGAATTATATGTTTTGAAATTTAATAATATTTTATTATTATTTTCCCACTTCTCAAATATTTTATACTAATATATATTTGAATTATATAAACATGAAAAAAAAAACTTGTAGTTTTTATAATCAGTAATTTGAATTATACAAATATTTTATACTAATATTAATATATTCAATAATTATAATCAAATATTATTAAAATATTTAATTTATATTTATTATTCAATTTTTATATTAATACTAATATATTCTATAATTATAATTAAATAATATTAAAATATTTCATTTAAGTTTGGTCTAACATTATAAAATTATCTAAGCTTCATTCTTTATTGTTGATTTTATATTTTTATTTATTTTTTTTCTGACAATATATTTTAAATAAAAATAGTATATTGTTAGACAAAACAGTAAACTAAATAAAAATATAAAACCAACAATAAAGTATGAATCAAAGATAATTTTATATTGTTAGAACAAACTTAAATAATTTATATTGTACAATAATGTATATTAATTTTATTATAACTATGTCTATCTTTATGAATTCAAAGCCTATAAATAGAACTATATATAATAAGGATGAAGGTCAGAAAATAATTCTCTTATTTCTCTATTACTCTCTCTTTTATGTTTCATTAGTTTTATAACCATCCTTGCATTTTATTTATTCTTCACCCTGTTTTAATTTTCTCTTTTATTTCCAACCTTAAATATATAATTAAAAATGAATATTTTATTTTCATTATAAAATTATCAAATATAATTTTATTTCTTAATTTAATTTTTATCTTATTATATGTTTAGAAATTTAAATATTATTTTATTATTATTTTCCCACTTCTCAAATATGTTATACTAATACAAATTTTAATAATACAAAAATTCTTAAAGTTTTGAATTTATAATTCAAATTTTATTATTCTAAATTAATATTAATATTTTATAATTCAAAGAATATTATAATTATAATATATATTTATTATTTAATTTTTATATTCATTTATATATATTATTTAAATATATATTATTATATAAAAAATATATTAAAAAAAAAGAGAAAAACGGATATGGATAAATATTTTTTGGCGGGCTAGGTTTTGTGGTTTTTAATATTATAAAAAAACGGTACACAGTACAAAAGCCACGCTCCAATAGTATTGAAAACTTTGAAAAATATTTACTGCACTTTCATAATTCTTAAAATTTTTTAATACTACTGCTATTCTTATTTTGAAAAATGAACAATTATCACTTATTGATCGATCCCAATATCCCATTAATTCTTTCATGATTTAGAATTATGTTAGGTGGCTTTTGCCCATTAAAAAAATGTTAGATTCTGCGTGTTTAATATCACATGAGTTCCGAAAATGAAGCTGAAAAATTACTATACCATTCATATTTTGATAGATAAGCAATTCTTATTTTAAAAGTTAGGATTCCAACTCTAATATATTGTATTTTTTTTGTTTCTTTGGAACAGCAAAACAAAGATATTAATAAAGAGATAAAGTTAGCGTAGTATGTCAGCTTTTTGGGCACCTACGTCCATCGCGATGGGTGAGTTATCTTCCAAAAAGCTAACTTTACATTTTGGTGTCATACATAAATGTAAGAAGAGAATTTTTCATAGGTGCCCATAAAGCTAACTTTACATCTCGGTGTCATACTTAATCCCATCTTTTAACTTCCAACGTGAGAAGAGAATTTTTCACCTTGTCCTCTTCTGATGTGCACAAGCGTGGCCGATATTTTCGGTTAGTCTTAAAAAGAAGGGAGAAAAATATAATTTTTAAGTTAATGGATTCAGCCAAAGGACACATATGGTAATGTCTAAAGGACAAAAGTAACAATTTTCAATTAATAAGAATATAAATATAATCATTTTCAAATAATGAGAGATTATTTTAAGAAATAAAATAAATAAAATAATATTTAGAGGACTAAACTAGTATTTTTCTCAAAGAAAAAAAGAAGCGACTCAAGTGGTGCAAGAAAATCTCAAAAGAAAGGGCATAGGGACCGCCCGCGTGGAAAGTTCTGAATGAAATCATTCTAATGAGCAAATTAGCCGAAAAAACCCTGATCAGTGTTCACACTTGCTTCTTCTCTAGCTAGCACTACCTAGTTTTTCTAGCCATATACCATCAAATTTATCCCTTATTTTCTCCCCAAATAAATTATATAAATGTGCAAAAAGCTGTAAAAGCAGAAATTAGTAAGGCCCCCCAAATAGAAGCATATTATCAGAGAAATCAATCTCTAGCTATAAACTATAGCAGTTACTCTCAAACCCACTTCATATTCACAAAACTCTAATCATACTCTTCTTCTCTGGCTACTTCTTCTAGCCATACATCATCAAATTAGTCACTCATTCGCTTCCCAACCCTAGCCTGCTATCATACTTATCAATGGAGGCCAAGCAAGCCATTTTCAAAAAGTTCCTGTCCAGGACTGATGTTAATTACAGGCTATCAGTTCCTAGTGCTGCATTTCGTAAGCATTTCCCTGTTATATTTCATGGCAACACAGTGAATATTAGGGTCAGGTATGGGAATGAGCTCAAAGAATTGAATCTTCCTTGTTACATTAGAAGAGGTGCTAATTATGACAAACCAAGTATATCTGGAGATTGGCATCGCATTGCTGTTGACAAAGGATTTATGAAAGGTGATTTTCTCAAATTCTACAAGGAGCAAGATCGTCGTGGTCGTGTCTATCGATTCGAGGTTTTCAGATCAGTTGGTGTTAATGAAATGGGTGAAAAAATCGGGGAATTCATTCCCTAATCATTATCAACCTGTCCATTGATGAGGTCTTTCTGCATGCATGGAGTGAAGTTCTTGAATGTTTATTTAGTGGTTGAGTTGTTATACTTATGTTTGATAGTTTGATATAACTTTGAGGTTTTCATCTGTATGTTTGATCTGGGGTCTTCCATCAAGTACTGGTGGATATGTGTGTAGTTTCTTGCCCAAGTACGTGTCATGATGCATGTGGTGGGTCTATCATTACGCTGTTGTGGATTTTGATTACTTTCTATGTATTAATGTTTGAAAATTTAGAGTCTGTTAGTTATATATATATATATATGGATGGAGTGTTAATGCCTTCATGAAAGCTTTCTTCTTCTCTTCGCTCACTAGCCAGCTATGGACAAAGTAGTGGTAAATGATTCATGAGGGAAAATTTTATATTTGGTCTACATAGTTTTACTTAATTTTCAAGTTACTTCTTATAGTTTAAAAATTTGCAATTATAATTTATAAATATACTTAGAGTTCGAAGGAATTTAAAAATTTTTCTGTGCATATAATGTTATTTCATTATATATTTATGTTTCTATCAGTAATATAAATCATGTATACATGAAGTGTTAAAGTAATATATAATGAATAATATTAGCGAATTTTAATAGACTATTAACATAATTTTAATATTAGGGACTGAATTAAAACATTTACAAGCAAGGACTCAAGTACAAACTTTTAAGTCATAAAGATCAAATTAATAATTGAATGAAATTATAAGGACTTAAAATATTATTTCTTTCTTGATCCCTTTGGTTTGTTCCAAAGAAACAAATGATACAGTATATTAGAGTTTAAATCATAAGTTTTTAAATAAGAATTGTTTATGAAGATAGTAATTTTTCAAGTTCATTTCGGAACTCATATAATACCAAACACTCCATACTCCTATCGTATATTTTGTCGCGGAATCTAAATTATTTTATAGTTAAAGCAACTGTAGCTAACATGGACAAAATTAGAAATTGTTCCACAAGTTTTGCCGCCTAACTAAACAGCTTTTCAGCCTTGGCAGTATAAAAGTCCACGTTTACTATCGTTAATATTGAAGTGTTATACATATACGAGAAGTGAGAAATTTGGGCCCGTTTGAATTCTGTTCTCGAAGATAATTGTTTATTTTTAAAAGAAAAAATATGTATAAAAAGTTGTTTGATAATGTTATTTTCATCCATTGTTTTAAAAATTTAAGAGATAATAAAATAATTTGGCTAATAAAAAAATTAAATGGAATGACAAATAGTTAAATGACAAGGTATATATCATTTTATGAGACTTGGTTATTAATGGAATGAAATGATTTGTAAATTATTTTTACAATAATACCTTTATAAATATAATGTTATTACAAAAGTTTTCAGTTAATGAGATATCATGGTAACGATACTGTTTGACCTGTCTAACCCCACAATTTGGAGAAAAAAATAAAATTTTGGATGACGTAAAAACGTTTTTAAAGTTTCTCAATTACATTCGATTCCATCATCAAGATACTTTTGAATATTGATTTACTCAAAATTAACCGGACATACACTTAAAAACAAAATAGGTTTCAAAGAACTAAAAGTAGAGAACAGTTTTAAGATATTGTGGGCCTTTTATATTTTAAAACCAAGAGAAAATAAAGAGAACACCTTGAAAAGAACAGTTTACATTAATAGAATTATAGTAATTTTGACAACACAAAGACCATTTTAATAAAACAATTTTCATTTAAGAACGCTAAGGTCTCACATGAAATCACAAAAGGATTATCATTATTTAGGCATAAAATTTTCTAATTCATAGGTTTTAGCTAAATTTGGGGGCTTTAAAATAGTAATATTGTTTAATCGATCATTAATAATTATCATATTAATACTTCAAAATATTGCAATACTTAAAATGATGCCATCAATTTATTTACTTACTTAACCTCATAATTAAAATGATGTATGTTTTCAAAATTTAAAATAAAATTAATGGAAATAAACTTTTAAGAAATTAAATTGATTCTATTGAAATATTATTTGAGGGAGATATATACTGTTAGTGACGGCTAAATTAAGGGTTCAAGTTTTATAATTTATTTAATACATTTTTTACTAAAAAAAATTTCATTACTTTAAAATAAAATGATGTCAAAATAAAAATTATAAAAAATTAAATAATTGGTCCCTATATAGGATGAGTTGGGAGATGGAGGCCACGTGACTGAAAATATGGCTGCTCTCATGATGGCTAAATGACTCCCGCATAAGCTTCAAAAGGTATTTCGCACACCTTTCTTAGCAGTGGCTATGGTGTTCTCATAAATGTTTTAAATAAAAAAAAATTAAAAATAGAGGCTGTGGTGCTCTTGAATATATAGTGAGTGAATATCATTTTGTGGTGACAGATTTATGTAATGATAAATAAAATATTATCTTAATAATGTAATAATATTTAATTATAATAGGAAAACATTTCAATTAATGAAAGAAAAATATAGCTTGTTGGCAATTTTATAAACAAAATGAAAAACTTAAATTCTTATAACATAATTCAAATTCAACTAAAATCAATTGAATTCAGTTTTCCTTCATTAACATCACGCATAAATTATGCCCGCAATGATTTTTTTTAATTGATTTGAACATTCCTGTATTTATTATCTATGCACTTAATCCAATATATACAATTTTATCAGGAATAATTAGAAAGTTATATATATATATATATATATATATATATATATATTTGTTTATTTATTTGCTAGACAATTGCCTGACTAGATCTTTTATCTGACTAAAAAAATTTGGGTTGAATATATATACGTTTTCATCAAACAAAACCATTGATATTTGGGATAAAAATTTGGGTAAAGTTGGTTGTATTTGACTGATTTATAGGACCATTTTTTTTTTGTTTTAGTAACAAATTATTTTTTCATTTAATGTTTGAAATGTTATGTTGCTATAATCAAATTTTATTATGTTATTACAATAATTTTTTATTTTATACACTGAATAGTATAGCTTTCATTTTTTATTTTATATTTAAATTATTAACGAGACCTTTGTATTTGTTTTCCCCTAAAACTAGTGATTCAAGAATGAAATCAACCTGCCTTGAATGAATGTTTTACAATCACAATTTTTTGGTTGGCTTGAACAATTAGAAAAAGAAAGACAAACCATTGATATTTCTGCTTAATAAAAAATTAACACATCTCAGCAACATGCTAGATCAACATGTTCCCAAATCCTTGTGATCACTTCTCTAAATTGAATTGAGTAATTATCATTTGAGATTTATACACTTTTTGACGAGTTGTATATTAAAACTTGTAATGCATATGGATTTATTATAGTATTATAATCGATAACTTCTAGTGCCTATCCAAAAAATAAAGATTGAATTTGGATAAAAATTTTGTAAATATAAATATAAATATAACAATAGTTACAAGGTATATACCATTAAATACGAGAAAGGATCCTTAAAATAACTTTAAAATTAGATTAATTTAGATTCCCTATATTTATTAGAAAATATATAGATGCAATGGTTAATATTAAATGAAATGCATGATTTGATGACTCAGATTAAACTTGCAGATCACATGTGGTAAAAATTTCAAAATTCAACTGCTCGTGGTCCAAAATTCTTTTACCTGAAGTTCAAATTTAAGGAATTGCACAATTCAATGACTAACAATTCATTTTCAGAAATAGTTGGAATTCCAAATCAGAATTGGACATCCATGTAAAGATATTATTTATAACATTATTCTAATAAAATGATATGATTGGATAACAACTTTTTGTCTTAAAATATAAAAAAGGATAACTCTTATTTGATACTTAATTATCTATAATAAAGTAAATTATTAATCCTATACTCCCAAATAATAAAATATTTTTAAATAATATCTTCTTATCCTGTTTTATAAATTCAATGTGTTGATTTTTTCTATTCCAGTGCTTCAATTAATGAACTTTTTATGTAACTATAAACCAGCATTAAGTAGTTGGACATGTTGACAATCATCACTTTTACAAACTAGGAGCTTGGCATTTGGCAACAATTCATTTATTTATTTCAAAACAAAATTTTATAGGTATTGCTTTCTTTGATATACATTTCTGACAAACTAAATCTAACTTATGAAAATCAAATTTTTATAGGTCTTTTTTTTTATTATTATTTCTATGATACTCCTCCTATCTTCTAGAAAACAACTATACTTCTCTCATATACATTATGTTTTTTTTTTTTTGGCCAAATTGATACATTATGATTAAATCAAGGTATATCTGGAATTAAAGTGAGTTTTATTAATTAGTATATAATTTCTGTAAATTCATGAAAAAAAGTTATAAATAATCATTTAAAAATAAAAGATGGGAATTTCTTTTAACCCAACTAGAAAGCACATAGAAATTAAAGAAACTAGGGAAATTCCCACGAATATCACAAAGACAATTAGGAGGCAAATAATGATAAAACTCCCAAATTATAGTTGAGTGACAAATTCATGTTTGTATGTATCAGAGTTAAGTAAAAATAATTTTGGATTAACTTAAATTTCAAAATTAATTTTGGTCAAAAGTAATTTTGTATGACTATGATTAAAGTTTGGAAACTTTCACATTAAAATTGAATTTGGCCATTAATATAATCTATCTAACGTAAAATCAAGTTTTTTTTTTTTCACTTGTGTACAAATGGAGGTTTAGACGACAAAAGTGATTTTGGAGAAGCTTTCCATTCTATCTTCTCCTACAATCTAAGCAACCCAATTGAATTGTGGAAAAAAATCAACTGACCTGCCCTAACCTGGGAGTTCAAAGCATTTTTCCCATTCATTCCTGCAACTTCAACCCAACCATCTCCTCTTGCAATGTAAATCATTTGAATTGTAGAGACGGCAATATGAACTAGTGCCCTAATGGCAAGAGGTTCAAGCCTTACTCTCACCACGCTCAACCCAACTTACCCAACAAAGGGAAGCCTAGTCTTTGTCAAAGTCCTAATTGACCCACCATGGTTCACTCTTCCATCATCACTATCAAGGTGAGAACCATCCAGGTTATAGACTAGCTTTAGGGTTTAGTCTATCTGGGTTTGAGGCCTCTTGGGTGGTCTTCTGGGAGCTTGATGATCAATAGACCAGACTAGCTTTTGGTGAGCTTGGTGGCCTCATCTATGGTTAAGTTGTAATGTTTTATGATGATTTAAGTGGAACAGCCCCGCAACAAGCCCAAGGCTCCAGTTAGGAAGAAGTAGATGAATTGGTCAGGGATGAGAGCTTGAGAAGTTTCACCTAGAAAAACAATGGTGGTAACTTCTTGAGAGTCTTCACTGTTGAACCACTATGTGATTGTTACAATTAGTACTGGGATGGCATCTCCCTTCTTAAGCTTTAAAACTACCTCTTTTGTTGTGTTTGGTTTTACCATCCTAACTACCCCATCGGTCTTTGTATGTGATTGAGCATGAAATCTATAATTTAATGGAGGAATTTAATTAGGATTAGACTCATACAGTTCTTTATATATTTTCTATGTAGGTTTTAAATCAAATTATGACAAGTGTATGGTTCACTAATAATAATATATAATTTAATTTAAAAGTAATACATTTATCTGCAATAATCATACAATATATCGTGATATATTTGAAAACCTAATTACTTTTTATGTTTTAATTAAACAACAGCATAGCAAAGATATAGAGAATTGTATATATATTTTCCCCAATTAATTACTTTAGACTAAACAATAAATAAATGGGTGAGAAAATCACTTACTTTTTCGCCCCAACCCTGTCTATGAGACTAATTTATTTTGGTAATTTTGAATTAGGAAAAATTTTTGTGTACTCAATGCATATGTATTATATATATATATATATATATATATATATATATATATATATATATATGAAATTCGATGCATGCAAAAAAAATAATAATAATTCTTTTAGCCAAGCTTTGACAAGCAAGGATGGGCTAAAGCTCATTGATTCTTGAATACACCACATCTTTGTTTGAATATTCATTCAATGTTGTGATATTGTTTTGAATGGCAGTTTATAATAAAGAAAGTTCTAAAATTACATCTCATCAAAATCTGAAGAGAAATTATATTTAAGATATCATGAAATGATACTCTATTTGGTTTCATTAATCGCTAATAGATTTTGTTAACATGAGAATGAACTATTTTAATTCATTATGAATTTATTAATTATTTGCATATTTATGAAATTATATTGTAATTAAAAAATTTAAATATACTTATTACCATGTAGTTATAAATTTGTATTAGCTTTTATTAATTAATTCATAATACTGGGATTGAACCATTAGTAATACCAAAATTTCAAAATTTGACATTCCTATTAAAATTTATTAGTGTGATGATCAAACTCAAAATTAAGGATTTGAAAATGATCATATAGATGCCCAAACTACAACATTATGTAGTAGATTCTTTGTGATTCATATTGTTCAGTACAAACATGTACTAAAAAACTAATCGTTGATGATCTACAAATCATTGACCATGATTAAGTTAATCTAATTGTTAAACAACTTTCAAAAAAAAAAATATTGTGCAACCAGTTGAAGAACATGTTCCTCAAGTAAATATAGACTCAACATTTAGGAGATTAACTAAGGAATATAAAAGTTCTTAATCATTGTGCCAGGTACCTGCAAGAATTTAACTACAATATAAGAGTAAAAAATAACCCTAAGATGGGAGCCACGAATTGCGAAGAACCTAAACTATGGCATAATGCTTTGGAGGAAGAGATAGATTCGTCAAATAGAGCATAAGATCTTGTTGAGTTGCCTAATAATTCTAAAGCTACTAGATGTAAATGAGTCAATAAGTTGTAAAGGAATTCATCAATCAACATTAATATAAGCAAAAGTCGTGACCAAGAAATTCATTCAAAAAGAAAGAATTAATTACATGGTAATGAGAAAGATTGATCCCTTGGTATGCTAATGGTAGTGAATGTCCATTTTGATTTACTACTGCATTTGATATATATACAAAGATGACATTTCTCAATGGGTATCAAGGGTACGAGACATGTATGAAACAACTTAAAGTATTATTTCCTTGTGTTGGTAAACATTTAGTTTTCACATTTCATGAATTCATATATATGGATCTTCCCAATGGTATTTTAAGTTTCATAAAATTATCTTATCATTTGAATTCATAAAGAATGTCATAGATAAATGTATATACCAAAAGAATAATAGAAGTAAAATCTACTTCCTAATATTGTATGTAGATAATATATTATTTACAACTAATGAAAAGGGACTATTACTTAAAATACAATAATTTCTCTCTACAAATTTTAATATGAAAGCTAATAGTAAGTATTTTATGTCATCGATATTAAGATCCATATAGGGGCAAAACTTGAAGTATTTTGGGTTCATATCTTTAGCGTTAAAACCCAAAAACACTAATTGAGTGGGAAATGAAGCTTAGAAACAACCCCACTGTGACACGATTTTTTATTTTTCAAGCAATGGCCTAAGGTGATTGCATATCATTGCATGTATCCTGGTGATTCAATTTGGATGTTAATTTTTCAAGTGCTAGCAAAACAATTATGATAATTGAGAGAAACACATGACAGATCCGAACAAGAGAAAAGTTTATGTCCCAAACAAGTATTGGAGGACAAATTTTCACACAATTCAAGAAAGATTAATGTACTTTTCTCTTCTTGTTTGTGACGTGTGCAACATGATTTAGATTTATTCCATTTCTTATATTCAACTGAACACCGTAAAATTGCAAAATTCACTTTATGCGGATTGTTAGATCAAGTTTTAGATTTTATCAATTTCAATTTCTCAACTTTAAACGTGAATTGTTAAATTTGTACAGTTCTTTGATATATACTGTTTGATTTATATATTTATGAACAAATGCAAAAAATCCGAATTCATGTGTCACGCTAGAGACCAGTACTTACCTTGAAGGACATAACCAAGCTTGTTAGAGTCAGCATAATGGGGAAGAGCAAAGCCACCAGGTTGAACAAAAAGCCAGCCAGCAGCTACGTTTGTCTTAGCCAATGGAGGCATCTCAAAAGTAGACCATGCATAGCTCAAACACTTTTTCTGCAGTTTTTGGTGTAAAATCATCGAACTCCATTATGAATTCCTCCCTTTTGTTGAAGCTCTGCAAATTATAGGAAATGCCCATTAGAAAATGCATTCACCATGGGAAGATTTTTACAGTTTAGATGGAACACTATGAAAACAGTAATTGAATTGTATACTTAAATTGCTAAAGTTTTAATTTTGTAATTTCTGAGTAATTTTTCATTTATCAAGCTCTAATTCTCTAAGCTCAATCTTTGATATCATTTAATGATTGACTCTCTTAAAAATTTAAGTTCTTAACAAAGATATGTTGCATATGTTTGGATTAGAGGGAGGTAAAATTATTTTTAATCGATTTGTTTTTTGAAATTAATTTTGACTAAATAGTAATTTTACATGACCATCATTTTTGTTTAAAAATTTTTATTCAGAAAATAAACTTTCCTATTAATACAGTAAATTTAATGCAAAAACAAAATTTTTTCATTTCTCTACAAAAAAAGATTCTAGCAAAAGTGATTTTAAAACAATTAAATGTTAAAACAAATTAATAAAATTGTTTATAAAACAAATCCTCATTTTAATATGCAGATAAAACCTGCCAAACGTAAAACTAAATACATAGTTTATTTGAGAAAATGATTAGATGCACCTGTGATTATTTAAGAGGAAAATGGTTTTTTTCTTGGGGCTACAAAAAGGAACCAAGAGCTTCCATGAAATAGAAAATTGCAACTTCCGAGAAGCCATGAAAGACCAAGCAAGGCTATTTCTGCAGAAGTAGGTGGTTAATTGACAATGACATTAATTAGCTAAATACTTATTTTATTGGCAATCATTGGCTAATGATTATAATATATATTACTACTAAGTGGAAGGCTTTTTCAAAAGTATTCTTTTGTATCTTAATTATTGCGGCACTGGTAATAATAAAATAAAGGCTAGATTATACTAATCATTTTAATATTTAATTGAATTATACTTGACTTTTTATTTTAAAATTAAATTATACTCAACGCTTATATTATTTTGATATATTATGGAACTTCTTCTTAGATTAATACTTATTAAAGGATTTAATTTTTTTCCAATATATTAAACTGTGATATTATTTTTTATATGATATTAACAAGAATTTAATAATTTCATATTTAGAAGTAAAGCGTATTATGTTAAATTTAATTTTAAAAATTAAAGATAAATTAAAGAGGAGTCAAATTGTCAAACATTATCATTCTCTCGATCTCAAGTACATATAAAATAAATAAATTTTCAAAGAAGATTTATCTTTCATCTTATTTTAAATTTTAAAACGCATTTGACAAATTAATTTTGTTTGAATAATTCGCATATTATTGACGTTCGTTTGAATAGAAAATATCTGTTCTGTTTATAATTTTTAAGATACAACTCGTCTCCTCATATATGTGCTAAAACATAAGCCTTTAAAGTATTTTCTTCAATTCATTTGAACGGAGCAATTTTTTTTTTTTAATTCTACACTTTAATTAGATGTGTTAAAGTGAGTTAATTTTTCTTAATCAAGTAGACTTACTATGAGTTATGAGTTAAATGAAAGAAAAAAAAAATTTTAATTTGACCCACCAAGTAAGTTACATTGACACATTTAAATTATTAAAAAATTAAAAAAACACAAATAGTATTAATTGCAGTAACATGTATCTAACATTCAAACAACTGTCTCACATAATTACTCCTGAATTTTAAACCCTCACAATTTCAATTTCAATAATGAAACCAAAATAATTATTTAAGTAATTCAATTCTCATTGAACAGCCAAAATAAGGTATGATAAGTACTAAAATTCTGGAAATTTTTCATTAGAAGCATTTGAATTTTGTCTTAAAAGATTAGTTGTTGTTACAAAAGTTCATTATCCCAATCCAATTATTAAAATTATCATATTAGTTTAAAAAAAAATGCAAACTTTCACTTAACTTCTAAATAAATTGGGTCATGTTAAAATTAAAAAACCATATTATATGATGGGTTTGTATATAAAAAAAATACACTTAATTCACTTTAATGATGATTTTAACTTGTTATGACAATTTTAACTTAAACGTTCGATATTGGCAAAACTCTCTTATATGATAATATCATTTTATTATCTGTGCATCTTAAAGCATGATTGGAGGTAAAAGTTGACTTCTCCATATCTTGATTATTTTAGTAACGACAGAGATATAAATAATGAGAAAACAATTATTTTGATCCCTCATTGCATGAATGTCAATTTGTTTATTCACAAATTCGTAATATAAATATATCACTTAAAAATTGATCTAAAGTACTCTAACAAATCCCTTTATTTTGATACTAAAACCATTTTGCTAAGATAACTTTGACTTTTTAAGTTGCCATTTTGGCAATGTCAATTCCTGGAAGACCAAATTGACCTTTATGCAAAAATTGGACCAAAATAATTATTTTCTGTATTAAGCATAGTTGTCATGTAAAATTATTTTAGCAAAAGTCTTTTTTTGTGTATGTAAAACTACAATAGTTTTTCAATGGTTTTTTTTTTTTTGTCTATTTTTTACGGGTTTTTCTGTCTGAATTTTTTTTGTTAAAATTAATATTTCTTTTTTTTTTTAAAATATTCAAATTACATGGAACTCCCTTCTACTTTAAAACTTACACTGCCATATTCTATTATCAAATTATGCCGTACTTTCCCTACAATAAAAGATAAGATGTAATTACATATATTTTAATTAAAATATCCTTATATTTATTAGATTACCAAGTATTAAATATATCGTTAACTAATACAAATTATTTATTTTTAAATTTAAAATAAAGTAAATTTATTTTTTTCATAAAAAAAATAAATAACATTGAAATAAGGGTTTAAGATATATATTTTATAGTAAGTTGTATTTTTAATAGAAGATATTAAAATATCTTGAGGATATTCTGATCATCTTTTAGCTTTAAAGAAATTTTGTGTATATTCTTATTATAAAAAGGATGAGCTATATAATTTGAGTAAAAGAATAATTTATAATCATTTTTTAAAAATAAAATCACGACCCAATTGTAATTATTCTGATCATCTGTTTTTTTTTCTTATTTTTATTTTTTGCGTAGGAAAGGGGATATTCTAGTTCTAAGCAATTTATGTATACAATAAACAATAATTTAAAAAATAATAATTTAATAGACTTACCCTTCACAATATCATGAATTACTATATTATTGTGCCCGCTTTGATTGTATTTGTTACGTGAGGGTTTCAGCATATATATATATATATGTGTGTGTGTGTGTGTGTGTGTTACGTAAGGCTATCTTTTAAAAAGAAAATGTCTATATATTTTTCCTAAAGAACAATTTTGAACATTTTATAATATATATATATATATATATATATATATATATATATATATATATATATATATAAGATTTACCCATTCTCTTACGTAGTAGAGTTGGTATAATTCTACGCAAATTAGTTCAGAGTAAAACATTAAAATTTTTCAATCCAATCCACCTAAATTCAATAATAAAAAGACATGAATGTTATTTACAGTTTAACATCACATAAGTGACTCTTTTTATGTAATACTGCTCCTAATATGTTTTTATTGTAAAATTGATAAGTACTACCTAAAGGGCTTTATCTAAATGTTCAAAGGTATGATTGGTCTTATTTTGTATACATTTTGAACCAATATCCGCGTATAGTCCCATATTATATTTATTTAACGGCCCAAAATGCATACAAGTGTTACAGTGAATTTGGATTCTCTATTTTTTTTCTATCAATTTCCTTGTCAACTTTAAAGATATAAACACATATTGAGTATGAGACACAGTTTAAATACTCACACTATCTATATGTTTTTGAAATTGACAAGAAAATTGATCCAAATCCATGATAAAGCACTATCCATTTTGCAACTGAGCTGCCCTGCTTTTTTGTGCAGCCTGCTGGGGGCACAACTCCACTGGCCTGAGATCAAATTATGAACCATAAAGATAAATCATCAAGCTATCTCAATTGGAAACAATACATTTTCTTTATATACAATTGGCATCATTCAAATTTATTCGTACATAGGCTACTAACCAGAACCCAATTGAAAAAGAACCAAAAAAAACTACCCAAAAAAGTAAGTAAATAAATGAATTGATCTAATGGAATGTATGTTTGCGATATAAGGACATTCAAATGGTTAAGATCAATGTAAGAAAGCCCTTGGAGCATTGAAATCTACAGTTTCTAACACCTCGGCGTCAAAATTTTTGAATACTTTATCTATGTGGATTTTTGTGCTTTTGATTTATCAAGAACAGACATCAAATAGGAACAAAGTTCCTACAAAGATACAAAGACATAATAAAATTCTAATTAGTAAGTGATAAGAGGAGGCCAAAACTAAAGGATACACATTTAAAAAAAAAAAAATCAACTAATGTAGTACAGGAATTGTACGAAATGAAGCATTCTCAGCTTCTTTGAATCAAGTAATTGCAACTATACTTTCAAATCCTTTTTCATGAACAAATATCAATGAAAATTTTATGACCAATTTAGTATCACTTTTATATGGGCACTTCTGTCCTAAAAATTATTTTTTTATCATGTTTAATTTGCTAAAAGAATTTGGAAAGTATAGTAATCAGGACTAATTGCCAATCCATCCATCTTTCTTAGTGTTTGCTTACATATTTTAGAAATAAACTTGATTTTGACTTAATATATTGTAAGTCATAATTTATACCTTGCATTTCAATTCAAGTTATGCCCATTAATTTAAGCATATTATTTAGAATAAATGTAAAAGTAAGTAGTAATTAAGAGTTAAATTAAGTATGTTTTCCTTGAGTCCTCTAAATAGGAAATGATCTTTTCATTATTGTATCAACCAAAAAAAACCAAAAAGTATAAATATAATAGAAATCTTCTTTTATTTCTACTAACATTTCTCCTTTCTATTTTTAAAATTTCATCTTCTAATATTATAAACTCAAATAATCCTACCTTTTCTCTAACATATTTAACATAACCATGCCGTATTGGTTAAAAGTGGCTTCAAAATTATTGGCCAACAACTTTGCCTCTTCAAAAAGCTTGCTTCGGCAAAATGCTGATATCATGATACTGTGAGCATACATATGCATTTAGAACTTAAATATGTACGGTATTAGCACATGAAAGACTTTTTTTTGGGATAGAATATTAAAATATTAGAAGTTTAGAACATGAAAGATCAAAATCCATCATCTAAAAATAAAAACGAAATGGGTTTTCTCAATTTCCCAATGGCATTAAGACAAAGATAACTAGGTGATATGAAACGGGTCATTGGAAGTTGCAAAATTATAAATTTACATGCAACTGTTTTAGTTCTTCAAAATTTCATATATAGGATCATTTATTGCCTTTAGAACAAAGAACTACACAATTTATTTATAATACGGAATTAAATTTCAGGGCATCAATGAAGCATTATTAGTGCTAAGATGTATAGATTCTATAGAATTATTTAGTAACCTGTCAGACACAAACAAGGCAAATGACCCTTCCTCTACTTTTTTAGAAGGCCTTACTGCCTCATCTTCAGCATAGCCCAAACGTTCCAGTTCAGTTAGTAACTCCGTTGACTTATCGAACAAGCCTCCTCTAACATATACCTTCAACAAGGTTGTCAAAATGACCTGCAATTATTTTTACAATAGAATACATCAAATTTAGTGAAGAATTGCTATTTGTAGATGAGGGACCTTAGCATGTAATAGGACTATTTTACTCTTTTTCTGCCTTGTATAACTAGATTAGGGCTAGTTACTAATTCACTCTCTTAATCAATTGCATAAGGGAATAGGCCCATTTTGCCCATGACATTTAACC
Organism: Delonix regia; assembly: GCA_037074485.1. NCBI lineage: Eukaryota > Viridiplantae > Streptophyta > Magnoliopsida > Fabales > Fabaceae > Delonix > Delonix regia. The sequence continues at coordinate 36,515,349 of CM073450.1, read as the reverse complement.
CATCCCATATTAGGCCAAGTGATTATGCCCAGTTGGCCTTTTAACATTTTTTTTTTTCTATAATGACACTTCAATACCCTTTAGTTTATATAGTAATTTCTAACTATACAATATTTATGCCATAAAGTAAAAAAAAAAAAGTAATTATAGTTTGTGAAAATAGTGCAATATATATCCAATATGAAATGTGATTCATATATCTTAATACAAGTAATATAATGAGGATTAACTCAGTCAAGTAATACAAATTCTATTGGTTTATACCATATATGTTGCGAGCAAGCCTAATGCGTTTTTAAGTGTTGTGTTTTAGGATCATAACCCGAACTTGGCTCATGTTGATTTACACATAGATGTACTTTTGTTTACATTTGAGAAATCAACTCAATTGAGTGAATTCAACCACTTTTACAATAAATAAATATTTTTATCTAGAAATCTGCAAAAACATAGTCTTGCTTTGAAAAACTGAGTTTGAGTTTTTTTTCATACAATAACTTAACGAGATGTTCACTTTTAACTTTTACTTTATGATAAACTCAGAGTTTCAATGCCAATCAAATAGTGAGAAAGCTCAACCTTTTGAAAAGGTAAAACTCAAATAAGACCTTAAAAGTCATTTTATAATCAGTTTGATATCACCTTCACAAGTAAAATTTTGAAACTACACACGTACAAAAAAAACCTATAGAAAAATATAATTGGAGAGAAATAACTTGATTTGAATATCAGGTTAATTAAGGCGCATGGCATTGTATAAAAAATGAGCCAAGGTTGATGATTGAACCACCACGAAAATAAGTCTAGAAAAGGTGTAAGAAACCAGCGAAAACCATATGCATAAAAGCAAATATATACACTGCATCTTAAAGCTCATATGGGCACCATACCCATCCAAGATCAACTCAAACACTACGAGTTAGGCTCAGGCAACTTTTACAATTGAACAAGGGAAGCCCTTTTTTCTTCCTTATGATACAAACTACAAAAACTTGACTTTGATGCACTAGGCTAGCTTCTTGCCTTTCAATGGATCCATTGGGATCTTACTCAAGACCCTTTCAACAAGCACGGCATACTGTTTTTTAATCTCGATACCTGCCTTCTCTGCCAAAGTATCTACCTTATCCTCATGCTTCTCGTACAGCACAGGAACAGTGTGCAACAAGACAAAAGCTGCTCGCGAAGTCAAGACTATCCAAATTAAGAAAATTTCGTACCAATATCAAATGAAGCATTTTAAACCGAGTATCATTTACTCTTACATATGTAGAACAAGGTCAAGAAATTGCACGAATTTCCCACAATTGATAGTGTCCACAAGCCAGCAATAACCTAACACAACCACCAAAACAGAAGATGATGACATGACATCTTGAAAGATAGATATTATTCAATCAAGACATCATCTTAAGATGAACAAAATGCTCAGTTTTGATAAACTATATTAAATATTACTATGCATGAAATGAGAAAAAAGATAGTAAATTGCATACAATGAGGAACTTCTTCAAATCTCTGCCAGAAGCAATATTATGCAAGACAGCAAATCCACGGTTGATTTCAATTCTTAGAGCAGATGCAACTTGCAGCAATGGTTTCTCAGGAAGATGAACTTCTGGGATGCGAGGTGGAATTCTACAATAAGATTTGTCATGGCATGCAAAAAGTTAATTTTTAAAATAGCCGAGAGTACACAACTACACCTTCAATCAATAGATTATAGAGTTCCAGAGGCATACTTGCGGATTAGGATATGAGCATTGGACCACAAGAACAGAACTGCAACCAATAGTATTAAAATGTGGCAGACTAAAGTAAGATGGTGATATTCAAGCAACTCAAGAAAAACCCAGACAGCAGTGGCTCCACCGAGTACAGAGGCAGATATCTTCTTGTTCCTCCAAAACAACACATCAGCAGCTGCAATTAATGATCAGTGATCAGCAAAAGGCAAGGGATAAGGAAGTCAAGATTAAGGGATCACCTCATTTGCAAAGTAAAGGATCACCTCCATAGGAAGAAAAACTAGAAGATGATGTACCCGCTATATTTTTCCCAGTTTCTTCGCTCATAAATAAAAAAGACGCACGCAGCTAACGCAAATTATACCTGGTTCTGTATCTAGTTTCATCATGATAACAAAATCTTCAGAAAAAAAAAAAACCGATCTAGCAGTAATTGTAATTTCAGCCCATTACTAATTACAATATTAATTTCCCATATACAGCTTACCACCCCTTAATTCATAGAACATAGCATAAACTTCATAAATTAGTATCCTATATGAACAACATAAGCCCAATTCATAGTTTTTTACCCATCTTTAAGCCAGTCCATTAGATAGAGATGTGGTAATCCAATGAATCTGTTCAAAATAACATAAAGAACTAGTTCCAAAGCCCGCTGAACACAACATAGAAAATTCCAGCAGAATACCCAGAAAGAAAGAGTAAAGTGTTCATACGCTTTCCACCACCAAGAACAGAATGAACGGGCCTCTCCCGCCCGAATAACCGATACACCTTGTCCTTCACCGCGAACTAACCGGTTTCTCGGAATCGGAATCGGAGGAAGACGACGAATTGTCATCCCGAAGCTTCTCTCTCACCTTCTCCATCAACGATTCCTCCGTCGTGACCATACTCTCTGACTGCTCCGCCATTGTCTCCGGCCGACCCGAAGCTTGAGATCAAAAGCCCTATATTCGGGTATGTATGCCGATCAGTGAATAGTGAGTGTGATAGAGTTTTTAACTTTGGAGTGGGAATCTGAGAGAGATATTTACAGCGTTGCGAAGAACACAATGATACACTTTATGAAGTAATTAATTTTATCTTTTAAAAATATAAAATATTAAAATAATTCTTCAAACATAAATATGTGAAATAATTTACTCAAGAGGAGCTTTATTTTTTGAATAATTTTATTTTTGAAATAATGTTTTCGCATGTTTTACCTTTAAAAGATTAAATTGATCTCAATGTAAAGAGTGAATAGACTAAAATTATATATTTTTAAAAGGATTTATTATAGAAATAAGATTCTTTTTTGTAATGGTCGATAAAAAGTAGTTATAATTCATGTAAGTATTTTGCAAATTGTTTTTTCTATGTTAATATTTAAGAATATAATTTTACTTTAATTTATATTTCTTAACTCATGAAAGATTATGCCGAAATTGTTCCGGAATATAGAATTTCTTAACTCTTAAATTAATAATACTTTTTTTAAGACCAATAAAGAAATTTTGTCATTTTTTATGTCAAAAGCAATGTATTTATTTATTTTATCATGAAATTCCCCTTGTCTTAAATATATAATTAATTTCACTTAAAAGAGTGCAAAAAGTGTCTTTCACAATTTAGCATAATTTGTTTAAAACGATTCAAGCTATATTCGTATTCATACTTTTTTCTCTAAATTATAATTATGTGACGCCAGATTTTTGACGACAAAGACGAAATAACACTAATATATCATACTTTTTTAAAAAAAAAAATTATTTTATCAAATTTTGGATACTATTAATTGTATTATATTTTGAATTTTTAGTTTCATACAAAATATAAGAACTTTAAATGTCATAATATCTTGCATCTTTCTGTTTTAAACTATGTTGTTCAAAATATCATACGATATATAAAACATTGTTATTGATATAATATATCATTGTATTGAATTTGTTATATTGAATAAATTAGCATCTATAGTTAAAAAAAATTACAGTAAAAGAAAACATTTGTACATACAATTGTTATCTAATAACATGTGTCATTATTAGAGAAAGATGTAAAAAATTTTCTAGAATTTTACATTACTTATAAATAAATTTTAAAATTTTAAAATTAAAAAATTAAGGACAATTATTTTAAATCATAACGAACCATTTTTATATTTTAGTCTAAATGTAAAGGAGACATTTTATTACATTGTCATCTTTATTAGAATTCAGAAACTACTATTTTAATATAATTATTTAATATGCTTTTATTAGTATTATTGTATTTGATATATATATATATATATATATATATATATATTGTCACAATCTTTGATATTGCTTTTTAACATTAAAATAATATATATATATATATATATATATATTCAAATTTTAAAATTAAAAATTAAGTATTTAAATGTTTACATTTTAAATAATTTTTATTTTATCTAATATTTCTTTACCCACTATAACAAATGAAATATATATGTATACATATATATAAAATGGTGTCTTAGCCAACATATATAAGGTTGCAAATAGGTGAATGCGATTACGAATGAAATTGAACAAAAGGATTTATTTTTCCAAAGTATAAAAGTTTTAGGTTACATTTTGATACAATTTTTCATATTTTTGCTGTAAGAATTTTCAATGACAAGTGTACAATTAATCATTAATAACATAAGAAATATATAATTTACTTTAAAAATTATACTATTGTTTGTAATAATTATACACACACTATAATATAATTATGAAAATATATATATTTGTCATGTTTTAATTTAAAATAATGTAATAATTATATAAAAAAATTTATGTATAATTTTTTTAATATTCAGTTTTGAAAGTCGAATCAAGGTATTTTAAATTATAATTAACCTTTTTTATATTTTAGTCTAAATGTAAAGGATACATTTTATTACATTGTCATCTTCATTACAATTCAGAAACTGCTATTTTAATATAATTATTTAATATGATTTTATTAGTATTATTTATATGATATATCTTTTTTTTGTCAAAATATTTGATATTGCTTTTTAACATCAAATTAATAAGAAGACAAACATAAATTTAATAAATTTAAGTGAAGATAGAGGCTAAGTTGAAACATATCACGAATAATTATGGGAAATATTGATTTTGAGTTTTGACCTATTAAAAAAAATGTTTGCGTCATCATTTACAAAGGTGAAGGATAATTTTTTTTCTTCCTTCCCATAATAAAATTAATAACTTCGATGGTTACCCAAAAACAGCTTTATTTACAAAAAATTCTGACTAAACAGTTTTAAAAAAATGATTTTCTTTGGAAAATAAAGCTCCTTTCTTAAGAAGTTTTTTTTTTTTTTAAATACGCTTTGGTAAGATGCTTGGACAAATAGGATAGTGGTTTATTCAATAAAAAATTGTTGACAATATTAAAAATAACCACAGAGGTCTACATAATTTAGTGGGTTTAGATAAACATTGCGTACGTTTTTTTTTTTTTCTCCTTTTTGAATTTTGATTTATCGGAGGTTTAAGCAGCCATAATAAATGGAAACGAAGTTGTATTATAAAAAATATTAATTAATCTTGATATATTTAAATAATAATTAATTTAATATACTAATTTTAATATAATTATTTAAAAATAATAAAAAATATAAAAAATTAATACATTACATTAACTTACTTCGCAATATACTTTACCTTTTACTTCATTGGCCGGTTTGGAAAAGTGGCCGACACTCAAAAGGCAAGGGACGCGTTAGTGGCCAGATAATTAGCGCAAGAGCGGCTTCATAGTTACTAAGAATTAGTGTGTTAGGCCACGCATGGTTGAGTGACTCAAAAACTTGTTTATATATTAAATTTATATATCAAAATAAGAGTTTAAATATACTTTTCGCCTTCAAACTTCTGTTTTTATAAGAAATTAAAAAAAAACTTAATTTTGTATCGTGTAAATTGTATTAATAACAAAACTTAATTTTGATATGAAAGTTTTTAAATATAATTTATGGTAATGCAAAATTGTGTTTGAACAAAATAATTTTTGAAAATTAAGTTAATGTATATTGCCTAACTCTAATCCAAATACACATTAAAAGTATGGTTGGTTTAGTGTATAAGAAATTTAAAAGCTCAGTTGCACATCTAACTTTGCTTTACAAATATTTATGTCTGTTTTGGTATTTAATTTTTTTTAAATTAATTTTACTTTCATAACCCCTATTTACACATAAGTACAAAAGAGTTGTTTTTGCATTGAATAAATTATATAGATAACTAAACTCAATTTTCAAACAAAAATTTTTAAACATAAATAAAGATTATATAAAATTACGTTTAGCCAAAATCAATTTTTATAATTAAGTTCATCCAAAATCACTTTAATCAAATGTCAATCCAAATACACAATAAGTGATTTTATAAATCGTGGGCAATATGACGTTATATATATATATATAAATGTTATAATGTAAAAATTGTTTAAATTATAAGTTTTTGACTTTTAAAATAAATTGAGTAAACCACAATTTTGATATTTTATTTGTCAGTTAATTCTCAAGTTGGTTCTTTATTAATTTCTATTCTTAATGTGATTCCTTTCTCATTAGTATATTTTCAATTTAACCTCTTAATTTTAAATAAATTTAAACTAAATACTATATTTAAATTTATGATGAACTAAATTAAAAATAAATTAATAAATAAGAGACCAAATTAAGAATAAAAATCAATGAAAAATTAAAATGAAAATAGACTATTAAATTAAAAATTTAGTAGTAAGTGAGAAAACAATTTAATATTTTATAAGTTTATAAAATTCATGGTATAGATTATATCTAAGCCAATAATTACGTTAAAAATTTGACAGGAACATGGTGTTATATATAGTTTGTATTATGACAAGGAGAGCACTTCCATAAATAATTTCTGAGTTAGGTTTTTTTTTTTTCCTCTATCATCCGCTTTGCTTTAGTTTTACACTTGTTTTTAAGTAATTTTTATTTCAAGTTTACTTTAGCAAATTTCCTTTAAAATATTATTGGGTAATCCAAAATATAGAGGTTCAATGCTTATAAGGTGACCCAAGATGATTAAATCTTAAAATAAAATATTTTTCTTTCAAATCAATCCTAACTTAATTTTCATTTTTCACTTAGGTCTCAATCCAATTCAAGTTCTACTTATTCATGTTGGTCCAATACAGTCCAACGATCCAAATGGTTTCAGAGGCTATCTGTCTAGCTAATATCTAATTTTACTAGTTAATCTAATCCAATTGATTGTAAAAATTTATCCATTAGCACTTGAGTACTAATGGAACTTCCAAGATGGTAATAGTTTTATTTATGCAACAAGCTCTATCTTCCAAAAAGATATAGAGCCCTCTCCTTCAGGTAAGTAACCATTTTCATCCTCATCTTCAACCTACCTTCCTTGATACAAAGATACCCATTCTGTTATTCCTCTCTCCTCCCCACATGGGACACTTATTAAGTTAGTTGCACGCCCTTAGCCCCATGTTTTCTTCTCAATTCCTCTCTTTAGTCATTCTCTCAAATTTCTTTTGGACCCATGGTCCACTCCTTTCAGGCCCTTCATTTCCTCCTCCTACAAGCTCCACCTTGTCCTTAAGGTGAAAGGAAGGAAATTGGGGGGGGGTTTTTAAATGTCATAGTTTTTCCAAGTGCTTTCAAAATTTGAAAGCTTTTTTTAACTTGACTAGTGCTTCCACCTCTCCATTGGTCAATCTCCTAGCCGTCTTAACCATCTCAGGTTCCACCATAAGTCCTATCTCCTCATTGAAAAATGAATGTATATGCTGTGAATGTACTGAGGTGCAGGGAACACTTCAACTAGGATACATGAAAAACGGGATGTATTATTGCATCAAGCATAAGTTTTAGGCCATATGCTACTTCTTCATATTTTTTCAACACTTTATAAGGTTCGTAAAATCTAATTCTTAACTTCTCATTCACCCTTTAGATAATGCTTTGAGTTCGTGAGAACTGATTTTGAGATACACCAAGTCTCCAACTTCAAAAGTCACTTCCCTCATTGCACTTTTTAATTCTTCAAATGCATTTTGTGCTTTCATATTCTAAAAACACGTGTCCTTTTTAAGAAACTTGGTGAGAGGGGTAGCTATTCTTCCGCAATTCCTTACATTTTGCCTATAGTAACCTACCAATCCTAGAAATCCTCTCAATGCTTTGGTATCTGCCGGCCATTTATCCATAGCCTCAACCATAGAAGGATCATGCCTGGATGGTATGGTACTCTTCTGGCCCTACAACCATAATGTGTGCACGTGTACAGGTGTATATAAGAGTGTGCGTAGGATCAAAGACTTTAATATTTTTATTACGACAATCATTTTAAAATGGATTTCATACGGCAAAAAAGTATTTTATGGGCCAATATAAAGCATCAATTCAAGTTTGGGACGACAAGATCTTGATCTGAAATTATTTCACTTTGAGTTGCCGTTTTGGGGTCAAATTTGATATAAATACTATTACATAACGGTGAACAAAACTTGAACTAGATTAGGTTTTTAGGAATTTGTGGCTCAAACTAGTCTAGCACTAAGACAATGCTTTTGGGCCTAATCCCAAATCTGACCCACTTAGATTTGATTTGTGATTAAAGAAGATTATATCGAATTAATTTAAAAAAATTCTTTTTTATAAATTTTTTTTTGTAATTTTGAAAAGGAAAAAAAGTAGTTTACATTTAACACATGAGGTTGCTTATATTAATAAATAAAAAGTCTTATATTCAACAAAAAAACGAAAAAAAGGTAGCTATCTTAAAAAAAATGACCAATATAGAAATACACAAGAGAAATTTAAAAATAATAAAATAAAAAGCGATAGGCTGGGCCTCAACCTTGCCCCAGGGGATGAGTCTTATATAGAAGACCTAGTGTCTTAGCTTATTATGAACATAACTTGATATAACCAAATTAGGTCAAATTAATTGGCCATAACATTTCTTAGGGAATGTTCACCCTTGCTATTACATCTTGTCATGGGTTTCTTTAATAAAATCAAGATAAAGATAACAATTCAAGGCGTTTTTCTTGGCCATTGACATTTAAATTTCCAATGTCCAATATGGGCAAAAAGTGAATATTAGGCAACTAAAATTTGTATCATAGCCCACATTTCTAATGGTGACAAAATTGTCTCTCACATTTCCTATGTGCAGAGTCGCATTAGAAGTCACTTGTCACACATCTCAATTATTTGTGGTTGTGATTTTAGTGAGTTTACTAGTTTGGTTGAAAATAGTTGGGGTAAAGAACAACATCCTAAAATATTAGAACAAAAAGGATTTAGCTATGTTTCCAACTATCACCACAAATATAAAAACAATTTACTAACAATTATATGTAATGTGAAACCACAATCTAACAACGGATATTAGCAACCATTATTAAATGTGGTTTAACAACACTTACTAAAAGTCATCATTAGACCTAGTCTAACGACAATTATATGTCTAACAACGACTTTTAATAACTATTGTTAAATTGTAGTTTAATGACTAGTATATCAATAATTAATTATAATTGTTGTTAAACTTGATGCAAAGGAGGATTCAAGGATGGAAATTGTAACTGTTGTTAAAGCCATTTAACAACTGTTATTAAGACAACTTTTTTCGTTCGTTTGTTTGTTTGTTTGTTTGTTTTGTTGGAAACATTCATGCTATGTGAAAAATTGAAGAGCAAGACTAAGAAAAACGACCCAAACATTTATAAGAGCGGAAGTGAACAATGTAAAAGAAGAAGCTAAAATGATTGCCTTAATGCATTTAAAGATGTAGATTTTGCTCGTTATAAGAGATTCAACCTTTGATAAAGAAGAAGCTAACGGAATAAAAAGTGAAGCCAATCATTCATATTTAAGAAGCTCCCATGAAGATTGATCGTTGAGATTATTTGCATTTGTTCTATTAGTAAGTTTTTAGCAAGTTGTTATACTACTCATAATGAGCTTGGGTCTTACTTGTTAAATTCCTTCCCTTAAATAGTAGTTGAGTGACTTGTTAGGAATCTTGCGAAAATCCTAGGTTTATTGTACGATTATAAAAGCCAGAAAGTTGAGCCCTTGAGATTGTTTCGATTGTATAAGTAGTAAAAACTAAGAAGTTTAACAAATTTTGATTTTCTGTATTTAAAAATTTAAATTTGTTGTTTTTAAGATAAGCTAGGCCATTAAATTGGTTAATGGTTCAAATTTTTATAAATAGTAAAACTTTGTTGATATTTTTCAAAATTTAAGCTATTAAATTTTTATTTAACAATCTAAATTTTATTAAATTTATCTGCATTTGAATTTTTATCTTCACCAAATCCATTTTTTGAAGTTAAGTCCTATGTTAAAGATTGCTTGTTCATGATGGTTTGTGATACTCACTTGACCAAAGAATTTCATAATGTGCTTGAGGAGATGACTTAAGATCACGTTAATTTGAATAGAACTTATGTTGCCTTTGATTTATCTCAACCTTTAACTTTTATTTTCTAATTAAATTAACTAAGGAAATTTCGATTTTTTGTTTTAGTCTCCTATTTTCACATACTTACAAGCGAAAGTCTGCTTTTGAAAACTTGTATTTATTAGGAATATTGAAAATTAGCAACTTGTGATTCATTGCTTAAAGAAAAAACATTTTACTCAATTTAACCCTGTATTAATATTTTCTAGACTAGCAATTTATACATATATCAATTAATTTAATATATTGAAAAAACTGAAAAACTATACAAAACAGATTCTTATTATTAGAATTATAGTAATAGTAAATGATTAACATATTTTGTAATTTTATATTAGCATATTTTATGTAAATGCGTTTTAATTTTCTTGTTTTGAAATTTCTTTTCGAATAAATAAGTAGTTGGGGAAATTATACGGATTCATTGGAGAAAAAGGCAGTTACCCATTATGATACAGGTCCAGGGATTAAGATCTACCCATGATTATCCCTAGTGCCAGTGGATAACTTAGACTCTTTTAGGAGGATAAACTCTTTCATTTTGTATCTTCTCAAAATTTTTTTAAAATAATTATTTTATTTTATATATACATAGCAAGGAAATTTAATTTTGGTCATTCTTTGTGATATCTAACTATACATTTTCCAATAAAATTTATGTAAACTTTATTTTTTTAAAAAAAGGTAAAGTAAATTTATTATAGAAATATAAACGTGATTATAAATTTTAGAGGTGTTTTTGATACATTTATTATATTTTTTTATAACTGCACTAATTTAAAGCAGCATTGTGAAATACAGTAATTTTGACACCCCCTAAAACTTTTTAATTTTATATATATACATACATACAGGGATAGATCTAAAAATGGCATGAGCGTTGCCACCACCCTTTAAATTTTTAAAATGTTAGTTTTTATATGTAATTTTATTTTATTATTTGAATTATAAGAATTTATCCTTATCAATTCACATTTTTAATTTGAAGACTTTTCCACTTCTTAAAATCAAATTTTAGATTCATCATTATATATATATACACACATATATGTATGTATATTCTCTCTCTACCAATCATTAAATACACAAGAATAATTAGGAAATACGATATGTTACATGTATACAAGGAAGAAGTACAACAAGAGCTTGATTAAACTTTAGCAGCAATAATTACATTCACAGTATGGTTCACTGGTTCAGAAAAATACAAAGAAAAAAAGAAAAATAAAAGCTATTGACATGTCATTTATTTATAATCCGAATTGTTTCAAGGTTTTTTGCAACAAACTGCAACAGAGTTCTGCAATATTTAGATTAAAGCTGAAACAGCTTTCAAAATCGATAAGAGGCACTAGAAACTGGCAAGCTTAGGTGTAATTTATTAAATGTTTGTTGTTTAGGTGTAATTTATTAAATGTTTGTTGTCAAGTTCTTCGTTAAACATATAAAGCGTGAAAAATATTTTTTAAAACACCTAATTATGTGATGAACTAAGAAAAAATATTCACGTCACGTTTTTATTGAAGAGTTCAATTAGCAAACACTTAAAACCTGTATCCATGTTTTGTCCCAAGAACCATCACAGGCAAGGAAGATGAAGATCATGCTACGCATCAGAATGGTCTAGGAGGCTTCTCTAAGACAGCAGAAAAGAACACCTCTTGATCATCTTTATCAAGCTTTGGAACAACCACCCATTTGTGCCTCTTGTACCTCAGCATCTTGAAAGCTTCAAAGTAATCATCCAAATCCTCCTTCAAACAGAAGAAGCTGTCAATCCACAGCAACCCACCTGGTCTCAGAACTCTATCCCAATCATACAGAACAAAATCTAGCAGCACAAAATCAATCCACCCGTCCAGAAACCTTGTCGTGTGGATCAAATCAAGGGTGTTATCAAAGAATGGCAGCCGTTGATTTATAGTTAAGTATAGAGGAATAAGTCCTCTGAGAGCTATCATTTCATTGAACGGTGCTCCAAGGTTGATAGTTGCAGAAACTATAGTCACATTGTGTTCCCTCATCCTGGCAGCAAAAGTACCAGTTCCTACACTGAAGTCCAATCCTATCCTGATCTCTCCTCGTTTGATTTGGAGCACATCAGATATGAGGAAATCAGAAGTCTGATTTGCAGAACTGGGATCCAAACTTACCCATCTAGGCATTTCATGATCAGTGAGGTTGAAGCACTCTGAGCACTTGAAGAATCCCTTGCGAGTGGTGTTCCCAGCGAGGCAAGTGAAGTTCTTGCACCGGTATTGACTCCACCGGACATTTCTGTCATCCGGGAGTTTCCAGAGGGACTCATTGATTGGGAATGGCTGGCTGTATAGCTTAGGAGCTCTTGAAAAGCATCTTCTTCTGGGGAGAGGATCACAGCCATGAACCATGAGCTTCTGAGCTAGTTTCCAGTCATCATTGCAGATTTCACCAATGTCATAACCCATGTATTCTTCCAGCTCTTCCTTCATGGCAAAGCAAGCATGGCCAATGCTAGTGAAGGTTCCATTGGCCCCCATGAAATTCTGTTTTTTCAACCTATTAGGCTTGATCTTCACATACTTGCGAATCTCCTCTCGAAGAAAATAATCTGCAGGCTCATCAGATTGTTTCTTCAGTTTCAAAAGTGGATGAGAAGTGATGGTGCTAGTTTTTTGCCGACCAGCCCCTTCATTTTGTGGAAGAGATGCCTCCATGGACTCGAGAAGTCCTAAAATATCAGCAAGAAAGTAACTCTGTTTTGACACAGAAGCTGCATCTGTCTCTGCATCTCCTAAGCTCTGCAATTCTTGTTGAATTTTCTGAATTACAATTTGGAGCGTTGTAATTGCCTCCTTTTCAATTTCTTTTGGCTCCTCACGATTCACATCGGCGCACAGTGATTCATTGTCAATAAATGATTTAGAGATATAGGATTTGGACAAGCTAGCAACAGAGAGGAGAAGGGCAAGAGCACTTAGTGACAAGATTGTACAGTAAACCCCTGGCCCTCTCCATGTTTTAAACTTAGCAGTAACATTCTGTTTTGGCATTCCTGTATCTCGAGAATTGAGGATGTTGAAAATTTTCATATACACTCAGACCAAAACTATCAGAGAAGAACTCATCAAACAAACAATGCACATCCAGTTTCAGATTAAGAAATGACCTGACATCTGCAACTCAAGGAGAAGATGTTCATAGAGCCACAGCATCAAAACCGAAATTGTGATAAGAACAGGAAAATAGATCATGGAAACAAGGAGTAATCGTTGATTTAGAAAGAATAATGGTGATCAAAGATATGATACTGGGATTAGAGGAGCTTGGGATAATATGTTATTAGAAACTATAGCCTGGCGGATAATTCAAGCACTCAATAGTGTTTGATTAGCAAACACTTTATTTCAATCACAAAGAGTGGTAGTCAACGCATCATAGATCTCATATTTCGGTTACTTACCATGTGCTAAAAGGTAAACTGTTTTACACAGATCTAGAGGATTGCTAATTGCAGAAAACTTGAAAAGCACCCATACATTCGCTATTTCATCAAATAACTTCATTTTCAAGCAGTCACTGAGTATTTGGTCAATAAGGCTTTGCACATGTTCAAGTTAAAACAATGCTTAAAGTCCAAGCTGGTGCCACATGCACCATAGAAAAAACCTTCTCAGAAAAAATTTACGCAGTAAACTGATACTTTAGAGATGAAACTGCATTGTATTAAATACAATTCGACATTTCATTTTAACCTTAAACACTACATATTTTATCATTTTACAATGTTTAGTGTCCGTATATGTACTTCTTAGATTAAATAAAAAAGTATGACGTGAAGCTTAAGCAAGGATAGGGTTCATGTGAACAGTTTACCTGGCTCATAGACATGCTTCCCAGTTTAGAGTTCCAAAACAGAATCAAACCAATGTACTAATCAAAAACATTTTGGGGGACAGGAGCAGAAACAGGGTCCCAGGACTAGGTAACAAATCCAAGCTGTCTTCATTGAGGACAATTAAATGGGTCCATGAATGTGAAAAGGCAAGCAAAAAAGCAGCACTCTCTTTTCCCCGAGTAGAGGGGAAAGTTCAAAGAATGAAGTTGAAGATGGATACTAATCTACAAAGTTGTTCAACTAGAGGTCAAGTTTATTATGACTTCAGCAGCCAACCAGTCAACGCAGGAAAAATACAAAAAGGCAAGCAATGCCAAATCAATCATAATGCAGATAGCAATGTCAAATGCTCATTTCTAGGGAACAACTCAAAACAATTTTATACAGTGAGAATTGAGAAATAGTTCCATTCCTGGATATGAAGGTATGTGAAAGGCAAACACTCCTACTCAATTACATCAAAGAGCTAGCACTAGCTTTTAGTTGATTTCTCATTTTTCTCCTAATCTAACAAAATGACATTTCACCTGCGAATACAACTACTACTAACCCTGCACTCCCAGCTTCCTCCATTCCCCATTTTCTCCTCTTCCAACTGAAGAAAAGAAAATTTGACAAAAAAGAAAAAGAGAAAGAAAACACAATTAAAAGAAGACAAAAAGAAAAAAAAAACTTGATCATCTTCTGTGAATCCAGAAGATTTACACCCTTGCTGAATACTCAGAAGCGAACCCAGAACGGCGCAAGGAGAAAAAAGGTCACCTCCGCCGCCTCCGATCAGCAGCGTACTGAGAGAGCGGCACCACCTCTTGCAGAGGCGTCGAAAGCGGCGTCGGGAGCGGCGAGTTCCGGCAAATAGGGCACGACCCATTAAGCTTAAGCCAGGCGTCGAGGCACCAGAGGTGGAAGTAATGGCGACAATCCGGCATCATCCTCAGCATCTCCGACTCCCTGTACTCACACAGACAGATGGAACACGTCGTGCTGCTTCCAATACCCTTACAGTACTGCAACCTCGGGTAAGAATTGATAACATTCTCGTCCAGACCCACGACCGCGCTCTCCGAGTCACGACCCTCATCATCATCCTCAGCCACGAAGATTATCCGGGGCAAAACAATACCATCAGGGTTCGAACTCGACCCACTTGGGTTCACATTCGGATTCGGAATCGGATTAGGGTTGCGGCTGCGGTTACGGCAGCAGAGGTAGGTAGAGAGAATGAGAGTGGAGAGAAGCACAAGGAAGGCAAGGGCTATGGCAATGGAGTAGCCAAGGCCAAGGTTGGTGAGGAAGGACATCGAGTAGAGGAAGAGGAAGAGGAAGAAGGAGAATGAGAGCGAGAAGGAGAAGTGAAGTGGTGGTGTTGAAGTCCATTTGAGGAAGAAGAAGGAGGAGGAGGAGGGGAAGAAGAGGAGGGAGGAGGGAATTGGGGAGGGGTGGAGTTGGGATTTTTTTGGAAGGGCAAAGGGTGGGTGGGAATCTCAGCTACAGCATTAAATTCTTAGGTTTTTAGTTCTTGAGGGAACACTCGAGAGAGCATTAAATTTGAGAGAGAGAGAGAGAGAGTGAGGAAGAAGAAAAACAGCAGAGGCAGGAAGTTTTGCTCTGTTGGCTTTGCTTTGCTTTGGAACAATGCTTGGGGATTTGTGAGGTGAGCACCTTGAAGTGCTGGAGGGAAACTAATGCAGAGCCCCTACCCTGCAACTGAATCATTTATCTGCTGATTATATCAGTCGGCTTATTTTGTTATTCAAATTTGATACAAGTTTTGCAATCAATTGCTTTTGTCAACTTAAAATAATTTTACTTTTCTTTTAAGTATCAATTTAATCATTCATAAATTTAAGATATTAAAATGATCTTTCGACAATTTAATATTAATCAGAAATAATTTTTATTAAGCTAATTATAACTTTTTTTAAAGATTATGTTTGGTTAATATTAAATTTTTAAAAACTTATTTTAATATTATAAATTTATACATGGTCAAATTGACGTTGAAGCAAAATGTGTCATTTTCTCATATCACAAATTAGTAAAATGAGTTGGCTAACTTGACAATATGAATTGTTTAAAAGTTTGAGTAAAGTATAATTTTGGCATCTCATATGTAGTCTCAAAATTAATTTAGCTTTTTAAAAATTAAAAATATTAAAATTGTCATTCAAAATGATTTTTTAAAAAAATTAATTTATATTTTATCTTTAGAAGACTATTTTAATACTTTTTAAGTTTTAAAATCAAATTAAAGTTAAAGGGGATGAACAAATTTATATTTTACTCTTAAAAGTTTTATAAATACTATATTATATGGGTTTAAATTTTTTAGATGTTAGGAATTTTAATTGCCCTCTCAAGTCTTACCCTTATATTAATGTCTATGTTGTTTTATAATAAATGTGATGTGCGGTTAAAAGGAATATTATGAACAAGAGGTTATTGAAATATCTTACACTCATTATTCTTTTTGCTAAAAATATTATTAAAGTATAATAAGTCAACCATCCACCTCTTTTTTTTTTTTTTTTTTATGTTTTGCCTTTATGAGTTTGTTTCAATGTCAGACTCATGAGACAGTAGAGTCAAAGTTTTTGTTGGCAGCAGAAATTGCGCAGCATAATTCCTTTAGTTTAATTTAATGATTTATATTAAGAAAATTAAAAAGAATTTTTTTATTTTTTTATTTTGTAATTTTATTATTTTTCCAAAGTTTGTGGGGAACAAATCATCAAAGCCAAACGCAGAACAAGCAAAATTGGAGTTTTATAGAATATAGAGCCGAAAAAGAGTCCACATATAGACACAACATGGTAACAGAATCTAGCTCATCTTCGTTGTAAGTTTGAGGAGAAAATGATTTTTTAAATTAAAAACTTGAATAAAATATTTTTTTTGTCTCTCATTTATAGTAAAAACATTATTTTAGCTTCTCATTAATTGAAATATTTATTATAAACTATTATACTTAGTCTTATATTTCTTAAAAAAATATTAAATTTAATTTATTATATTTAAAATTTAAGATTTAATAGAATAACTAAATTTGATAAGTTTATAAAAGAGAAGATTAAATATAACATTTTTTAATAATTAAAAAATTATTTTGGTATTTCAACTAATGAAGGACCAAAATGATGATTTTATTTTAAGGATCAAAAAAATAATTTTTTTACTAACAACTTTATATGCAAGTATTTATGTTTTTGTTATTATTTTTTAATTAAAACATAATAAATATATGATTAATTAATTATATTATGTATATAACTATTATAAATAATTATATTATTTTTAAATTAAATTATATAATATTATCCATTAATTATTGTCTTGTCATAATTGAACTAGATAACGTAATAATAAATATAAAACATAAATCTAATCATTTTTTTAACGCTTGTCACTGGGTTACTTTGTATAACTTTAATAAACATATTAATAATATAATTATTCACAAATTATATGTATAACTACATAAAAATTTGTAATAACAAAGTAATGCTTATGAATTTAACAATTGGTATTTGAAAATTTGAACTCAAACTATCTCGCTAAACAAATCCAATACGTTACTACGAGTAGTTCATTTAATAAATAAATGAATGTCAATTCGAATTATTTTAACATTAAAAAATTAAAACTAAATAACTCACAAACAACTCATTCATGATCGCATTTTTACAGTTACCTCGTTGATCACATGGTATGTCAAACCCGATAACCTGGTGAAACCACTTAAAGCATGAGTTCCTTGTCATTTTTAAAATAAGACGTAATTTTTTATCATGATGAATTTAATAATCTAAATTTATATCAAATTAATATTTTTATTTATAAATTTAAATTATTAAATCTCAATTCATCATAATTAAATATAATTTTTTTTTGGTAAAATTTTTCATTCGACATTCTAAGTAATCACCCTGACTAATTTAAATCAATTCAAATCACACACTTAAATATACAAGTGAATCTCTTAGCAAAAGTTTGTTGCATTCACAAAAATTTAAACTCAAAACTTGGTTTAAACATAATCAAACCGATTACTATTCGAACCAACCTGGTTGGTATTATATTTTTATCGGCATATGAAAAGATCAAGACAATTCTTTTTTGTTTGTCACATTTAATGCGTGCAATCAAGAGACGGGTATGAGCAAATATGGGGTCCAGTCAATTATTCTTAATAATCATACTTTAGTCACATCAGGGTTTGACCTTACTTTAAATTTATTATATTCAATAAATTAACATTATCTTAAACATTTAATTATTACATTTATTTTGTAAGAACTAAATTTATATATAGTTATTTTTATATATGCTATTATGTTTTTTAATTAATTTACATTAGGTGTATAATTTAAATTGACACTGAGAATAGTACGAAATTATTTTTTTATATTTATATTTTGTAACAATTTGATTCTTCATAAATTAATTATAATAAATCAGTTCTTCATAAATTTAAATTTGTACAAATTATTCCTTTACAAATTTAAATTTAGACAAAATTAATATTTTATTTTGAATTAATAAGAGATTTATTTTACATAAAATAAGATTTCTAAGTGATTAATTTATCAAATAAGTTAGTGAAATATTAAATTATCATAAATTGTTAAATGAGAAACTAATTTAATACTTTTCTTATTTTAAAACTATACAATTATCTATAATAATTATATACATGTTGTAATATAATTAAAAAATTATATCCTTATTATATTTTAATTAGAGAATAATATATCAAAAATATAAAAGACTAGGTATCAATTTTTTATAGAAACATTTTATTGACATAGCTGTTTGAGCAATTATTGTATCTAGTACTTTATATCATGGAAAATTGAAGAGTAAAAAGTGTGAATAAGCGGGTGGTGTGGTTCATGCATTATAAATAAGTTTTAATAATGTTTAGAATTTAGAGTGTAGAATTTATAAATTCAATAATTTTTTAATTATTTTTAAATGATTATGAAATTAATTTAATCTTTAACGAACAATGTTTTAGTCTGAAAGGATATCTTTGTATAAATGAACCTTAAACAATGTTCGTATATAATACTACATACATTATTAAATAATAATGAAATTTTTTTAAAAAAAAAAAAGTGTAAGAGAGGAATAGTGGGGTGTACTGCAATATGCAATATAAATAACTTAGAACTAACGTGCATAATGATAGTGATCGAAAGATTTTTGTCTTTAATTATGTTAAAAATTATTAAATTCAATCTTTAACTAACTTTAAACGATCATCTAAATATGGTAGCAAAACCATGTATAGAATACTTTGAATATTATTAAATGATAACGAAATTTATTAAAGTGTAAAAAGAGGGATGGCATACTTTACTATAGCATAGAGTATCAAATAAGTTAAAATTAACATCCATTAATTAGAGTGACTCAACAAATTTTGTCTTAATATTAATAAATTTAAGTCTTTAATTAATGTATAATGATATTTCTATCACGTAATTTGAACATGATTTTGTCGCCCCTTAAGTAAAGTCTCAGGTTTGATTCTTGCCTTATATATAAAGAGTATAATGTTAGGAGGACGAACCCGGAGTTTATACTATACAGCCCATCGGCTGTGCAGTAGAGGATCGTTAAATTAAATGAGACTTACAATATTTTGTGGGACCCACCCTCGATCTAACGGTCGACTGTACAGTAGGAGATCCCTATTGTAGGAGGATTATTTCCAATATTAGATTCGACAATGTCTAATTTTGAATTAGTCAATTTCGAGTTAATGCCTAACATAAGTCATATATATTATTAGTTTGCACAAATGATCATGACTCCTTGGTTTTTTGTCTGTAACAATATTTTAACAATTATTAAAATTAGCCTTTAACTAACATTTACTGACTATGTAATTGGACATGATTAAATGGTAGCAAAATTTATTAGAATGAAAAGTGCAAGAAAGTATAGTCTGGTTTGTGGTTGTTCACATAATTTATGAATGGTATGCACAAATTTTTGTAGATATGGATTTCCCCCGATATTTGTATTAAGTACGTTTTGAACAACACTAAATGATAACAAATTAAATTTATCAAAGTAAAAAGTGAAACAAACCAATGGTATGCTTTATGGCCATGATACGCGCTATAAAATAAGTGAAAATTAACATACATAAATTGAAGTGATTCCTCTTTTTTGTCTTTAATTGTCCTCTAACGAGTATTAAATTTAGTCTAAACTAAACTCAAACAAT